>OY728167.1:100289476-101489476 GCA_963277665.1 Viscum album
GGCATAGAGAAATAATACACATCTTCAAGATATGACACAAGCATGGGGGAAAACACACCAACCCGTTTAACCTCTATCCTATACACATATAAATATATATATATCATGGAATTTATAATACACATAATTTAAAAAAATATGCACATATAAATGTAATTTTTATGGAAAATAAATATAATATCTTTATAATTTGAAATCTAGAACCATAATTTGTGAATAAAGAATTATAAAATCACTCTTACCTTATAAGTTCTGAAAACAAAAATAAATATATAGAAATATATATATTTACATATATATATATATATATATCTTTATAAAATAAAATTTAATTTATTAAAATTTATGTGACCCTTACAGTGAAACATCCCAACATAGTAAAATAAATAAAACCCCATACTAATTCTAAAAATTGATATCTATTGAAAATAAATAAATATGGTTTCACCCTTAATAAGGATTCCCATAAAATAAATCAATAAAATTATCAAAAAATAAATCATTAAGGAAAACACTTACACCAAAATATTAAAACAGAATTCAAATAAATAAATTTCATTACATTAATTTCGTAAAATCATCTTATGTTGTTGCTTTGAACCATCACGAGACTAAGAATTGGTTTTCTAAATCAATTTGATAGTTATTTTAAGGTTATTATATTAAAACCCTACACTATTTATATACTAGCATGAATATTTATTTAATTGGTTTAACTGTGGACCATAAGTGATTCTCAATGATTTCAAAATAGAGAAAAAATTAAACTTACGGAGCAAGCTGGAGTACAGATGTAGACAACGAAGAAAATCGATTCAAAACAAAAATTTAAAAAGAACAAAAAAATTGTATTCAATCATACAATAGATCATAAAAAAAATTTCTATTCATAATCTAAAATAAAAATATTATATATGCACCAGACCACAAATAATGAAATCATTAAATAAGAAATCAAAAAAAAATAAAAAATAAACAAAGAAAATCAGAAGCCCTACCTCGCTAGGATGAAGAAAATCTGACACCCACTCCAAAAACCCTAACTAAAACTATACACCAGATTTCAGATGAGATTTTCAAGCAACTGGAGGAAGTAAAGTGGTGTGATTGGAGATTTGATTCATTGAGGAGGAGTGCCAAAAAATGGTGGTTTCCTTGGAAATCCTTGGATATCCCGACGGGTTCGTAAATGGTTATGGTTTTTTAAATAGATCAAGAAACATTTATCATAGCTTAAAATAAGCACTGATAAAGAGTCCTTTTATCAGTTATTGAGTAATTAGTTTTGATAAAAGAAATATTTATCATCGCTTTTTAGTGTTTATAAAGGTAGGTATTTATGAGTACTAAAAAATGATGATAAAATCCAACATTATCAGCATTAAAGTTTTAGTGTTGATAAATATTAATTTTATCAGCTCATTTTTATATCATTGATAAAGCCTAATCTTTATTAGTGAGAAAAAGCTCTTATAAATATGATTTTATCATCACTTATTACTTAAGCACTGATAAAGATTATTTTGTCAGTGCTTATTACTTAAGCACTGATAAAGGATTTATAATTATAGTTATAAATAATTTTTTTTAAAATATATATATATATATATATATACATAATATATATATATATATAGTAAATATATTACTTTTTAAATATATTTATTATAATTTTTCAATTATATATTTTTAATTATAGGAATATGTCTAAAAAATAATATTTATATAATTATATATATTTATTTAATTATACATATATATATTTATATATTAAATACATAGAACTATAAATATAGTAAATATATTCATTAATTAAGTAAATTTATTATAAATTTAATAATTATTTATATATATATATAATTATTTATTTATAATTATATAAATAATTTTAATGAAATATTTATTTATTTATAATTATAAATATATAGTTGTATAAATATAGTATATGTACATTTATAAATATATTTATTTATAAATATTTTTAAAAAATATATTTTTAATATTATTAATGGATATATAATTTTATTTGCATGCATATATGTTAAAAATGAATGAAATTGAAAAAATTAAAAATAAGTATGCTTTAACCATACTGAAAAAATAGATAAGTTTTGTGTGTGTGAATTGTATATAAAAATGTATTAATTATGTTTATTTGAAATCAATGCAACACAAATTTGATATAAGTTAAATGGAAAAATCAAACAACATTCAATTATATGTCCATTACACTATGCAATTAGTCGGTATTTTTAATTCATATTAATTTTGGATTATAAGGCATTTTTCAATATATATATGACTATTTTATGTAATGAATGTGAATATTTGGTAATATATAAATCATATTTTTATACATTAATATATATCTATATATATAATATTTACAATTTATTAACATTAATTATCATAATTATCTAATTAATGAAATGTTTAATATTTAATAATGTATAATCAATTTATTAAATTTTATCAATATTTATTTAATTAATAAAATTTTAATATTTTTTAAATAAACTCATTTTTTATTATTTTTTATTATTTCATTTTATTTATTTGGATCTTTATCAGCGTTAAAAAGGGATGATAAAATGTATATTTATCAGTGCTAAAAATAAAGTGATGAGAAAGTTTACCCTTTATCAGTGCTAAAAATAAAGCGCTAATAAAGGGTACCATTAATCAATCTCAAAAATAAAGCATTGATAAAAGTTCTCGTTATTAATGCTAAAAAGCACTGATAAAAAAGTTGAATTTATCAGTGCCTTATTTAGTGCTAATTAATATGACATTTATCAGCGCTTTTTTCTAGCATTAATAAATACCAGCACTATTAAAGGCATATTTTGTAGTAGTGTAATATTTATTATACAGGAGGTTCGAACAAGCGTGAAAGAAGTCGAGAATTACAGTAAGTGATTTTTGTCTCACTTTTAAATTTTATGTGACTCATGCAATATTCACCACCTCTTTCTTATATGTAGTTTATATACTTCCCATCAATATATTTTATGATTATAATAAAAAATTATGGGGATTTACATGCCCATCTAATGATCTCTCTTTCATTGGGTTTAAGGTTAAAAAGTTACCAAATTGGTAAGGGGTTTTGTCTCAAATTTCCTTCTTTATGATGTACTTTATGTTATCCACATATATTATTTCATAAGGTTTATATAAATCCTATTTTACATTTAATATCGGGAATTTATTTATCCTCATGATATTTTCGGTTCTATTTTATTTTATTCCTTCATGGGGATTATGATTCAATGTTACCAAAGTGTTAATGATTTTATGTTGAAATCTCATCATTTATCAAGAATTTTTAGGATTATGTTTCAAATGATAAAATATTATGATACATATCTCATCAAATTCATGAGTTCTCTTCTCTTACAGTTATTTAGGATATTCTATAGAAATGGTACCATTTTGTAATTATTGTTACTTAAAATATTTGAGAACATTTTCTCAATATAATATCACTTTATTTCTCCATTTCATTAGAAATTTGTTTTCTTCCAAAAACAATGTTTTTTTAAAAAAAATCAAAAAATATTTTATTATTATTCTTTGGTTTTTAAAATTCAATTTTTACCCATGTTTTTATTTTTAAATTTTCTTTAAAGGAATCTCCATGTTGTTTTCCAAACAATTCCCCTTTTGATTTTACCAAAAATGTGAAAGGAATATTTATTGTGAATTATATGGCATGAATGAAACATCCCGTCATCAAGCCCATTATATTATTTAATTATTTTTTTATAAATTTTCATGGTTATTTAAAAATCAAAGGATTTTAAAATTATTTTTCTTTTAAAATTGTGTTTTTCAAAGTGGAAAGGATATTTTCCACAAGGAATCAGTTTTAAAAGATTTTTAAATATTCTTTTATAACATTTCAAGGTTATTTTCAAAGTAATGGATTTTCAAGACGGTTTTAGGTTTTAAATATTATTTTTAATGAAAATTTATTTTCCTTATTAAATTTTTTTATGTGATTTTTTAAATCTTCATTTTCAGGTTTTCAATGTTATTTTCAAATAAAAGGATTTCGAAAGTGTTTTATGTTTTAAAAAGTGATTTTCAATGAAAGGTTATTTTCCTTAATAAATGTACCTAGTTTTATATCAATATCTTTATCCCTACAAGATGATATCATTTTATATAATTTATGATTTACTAGGGATATAAAACATGGATACCATTATTATTAATCCTCTAACTTTTTTATGTCTATGATGATAAGATGTTTATGAAACCCATTTCTCTTCCATGTGTTATACCATGATAGAGAACTCATGAAACTCACTTGTTTTTATGTGTTATGATATGATGAACTGGTGAAATGATTATGAAAACTCTCTATTTCCCACGTGTTATGATATAATTAAATGTTTATGAAACTCTTTTTATTTCATGGGTTATGATATTATTAATGTTTTATGGTCTTATAGCACACATAGGGATTATTTTCATTATGGGGTGTTGATTATGTTATAACCAATGATGGTGATTATTTTATAACCAAATTACTTATGTTATAACCTCATATGGTTGGTACCTATATCTCTCTTCAATGAATTGGGTAAATATCTAAATCTACCAAGATATATTGGACTAGAATTGCGAGTAAACATGGGTTATTAAGGGGCTTTGTCCTCTATTATGGTCTTGGGAATGAACCTTGACTACTGTGTTGGTTTTTGGAGTGAACCCATTCCACTATGAGGAATGGGATGACACTGGAGATGATGGTGTGTCCTTCCCAGGAGGTGAATCTACCCATATAATTCCCTTAGAATTTTTGAAAATGAGCCTTAAATAATATGGAAACTATTTTCTATACTTATGTGTATTTCAAAATTCCATGTATTATGTTAATGTTATTATCTCATAGATCATGTCATTTTATAATATTATGATTCATGTCTTATGAACTACCAATATTTATGTCATGACTCGGGATTATGATCTTTGATTTTTAGGGTATGGGTTTGAAATTTTATGTTCATGTTATTACATAAGTATATTCATGTTATTCTTATGTATCTAATTTATTTACCCTTACCAGACATCTGAGCTCACCCTTTATTGTGTTTATTTTCCCTAGGTTATGAAGATAGGTTTCAAGTAAGAGTACTAAAAGGTAATATCTTTATGGTATAAATTGAAGATATTTCATGAATTTAGAAGATTGTGCTCTAAGTTTCCAAAGGTACTAAACTAATACAATCCTCAAGCTTTTGTTTACATAATTTAATGAAAATTCATCTAAGAAGATTCAATATCCATATATGAAAATCCTGGGTCACTATAGTTGGTATGAGAGGACAAGTTTAGTTAACCAATGGAAAATAGGATGAGAAAACCTCACTAAGATCCCTGCGGATATTTATAAGGATATATCTTGGGATATATTTAAGGATAAGTCTAAGTAAGAGTCAAAGTATAATAGAATACCCTATAATTTTTGTAAAGGATAGATAAAGTGTTTTCCAAGCAATTACTTTCTTTTCAAGATGCTACAAGTGGATTTGGATTTGGAATAGAAGTAACTATGGGTAATATGTAGACAACCATGTTTTACCTTGTAATACCTTAAAATATTTCTATATATATTTCCAAAGCTAGGCATAGAGATGACTTGTGATTCCGAGGCACGATGTTCCCAGAATTAATATTATGAAAATAGTAAATATATTTTATATGAAACATGCATGGGTTTTCAAATAAAATGGGATATCTATTAAAATTTCGATCAGATCAGAAATATGAGGCCATGGTTGAGTCTAGAATGCAATTTTTACACTAAGAGTGACATAAAATTGGTTGGCGCAGGATGTTCATACCCTTCACTAATTGGTGGTGCATTTAATGAGTTAATTAATTATTAAATTAATTACCTTGTTTTAGGTGCAATAGATACTCTATAAGAGTATATCCAAACATATTTATCTATGATTGGCTGCATAAACCCTAGAAGAAATCTAGAGCTCTTCCTCCCTCCTCTATTGGAGAACCGGGATCAAATGATAACAAACAATTGGATCAAGATGAATCAAAGTATAAAGAACACAAAAAAACTCCTCCATTGGAAGGAAAGTTATTTTAAAAAAATTTATTCAATACAGAAATAGGATATTCACTTTGTATGGATTTATCATACTTTTTTTTACATGTGATGATCATGAAACAGTCTTCCAACAAATTGGTTCATGATTTCATCTTTAATTTTTGGTATTGTTAATTGAATTTAAAAACAATTATTCTTAATTACATAACCATTTTATTTATATTCCTTCAAGGATGGACAAAAATAACACATCCATTGATTGATGTTATTCCAATGGTTCATTTATATTGTTTATCCTTTTCTCTTCATGTTACCACCATTGAACTTCCATTTGGCCAGAGGTTTGAAAGAGTATGGGTAGTCTCAAGAAATCAAACCCTTGAATGGGGTAAATGAAGATTCAAGAAGAAACTACATGATTTGATCGATGATGTATGTGTGGGTAAAATGTTTGAGAGGTCCAGTGGATGGTCAGCTCATCAAGATCATCCAGTCAAGGTAGAGGCATAGTGACTCGCTGGAGAGGTTGTGGGACGGTGCGATCTGCGAGTCGTGTTCGTCAATGTCACAGCATTAAAATCATGTATTTTAGGGTTTACATGCATTGTTGAGGGATAAATTCATGTAAGATTATATTATATAGAATAAAAGTAATATAAAACAAAATGTATGATAAAACAAAACGAGAGATAAAAAATAGTATGGAAATAAAATTAAAAGTGGGAATCCAAGGGGGGAGTGTAGCACACTGGGTGGAGTAGGAGGAGAAGGCATGGAATCTCTCCCCTATTTTAATTTTTTTATTTGTAAAATATTAATAATAATAATAATAATATATTGTTATTATTATTATTATCATTATTATTATTAACAAAATGGTTTCCCATCATAACTCCTCTATACGACATCTGTTTGATGAACCGTCTACTGCATCATGACCCTGACTTTGAGAAAATAATTTCAAGAAAAATGTTTGACACATAATTCGGACATGCGGATAAGGTGCACAATATTACTAAGAATAATAAAAATATTATTATTATTATTATACCTGTGAAATATTATATCTGACATATCTTCTTCGTACGACATCAGAAGGAAGAACCGTCTTTGGAATCATGAACATGATACTGAGATGGATTTTTTAAGACCAATATTGGGTATATTTAATTTGGAATCATGGGTTGGATCAATGAAGTATCTTGTGTACGTTATAGAGAGAAATATATCTTTTTCATCGAGTATTTGAATTGGGAAAGTAAATAGTCCATTCTGATTGTTTTCCACATAGAGAATGATGGTGACCTTCAAGATATGATGTGAAATGTTCTAAGTTTTCACTTATTTAGGAGGAACTCAATGATGACTGTGATTATATGAGATCAGCAAAGTCTAGATAAAGTCGGTACTCCCCTATGTCACTAGGGAGTGAGCCCTCTATTCATGGAGATAGTACTACACTATTGTTTCAGTGTACAGGTCCTCCATAATTATTGTGTAGATATAGAGACGATACTCTGTTATCGTAATAGTGTGTGGTTTCTCTATTCATGGAGAGGGTACTTTTCTATCATATCAGGGTGAATTTCCTCCATATTTCTTATCATAGACATGGTACTCCACTGTCTTACCAAGGCATGGGTCCTCCATGATCATGATTTGGATAAAGACAATACTCTTATATCACCCAAGGGTATGATTCCTTCATACAACTTCTTCATATAGGCATGTGAGATATTGGGCATCGTTGATAGACTTTTGGAATTGTTAGATACCCTTCTTATTGGGATGAACTGTGAGATGGATATCCCCTTACTCGTTTGGGTTTCTTTTTTCTGAGCATATATATGTATATATATATATATACTTCCTTCTATATCCACCCCTTGTATTTGGATATTCTCCTTCCATAAAAGATGAAGACACATGGGGTATTCCATGTTCTTTCCATGTCTAGTTTCTCATAGTAGGATGATTTTACTCTCCTACTATAGGTGGGAAAGTCTTAATGGGTTTTTCATCTTCTCACAGTGTTTAGCCAATTTTTTGGGTGATATTACTTTCACTCTAGGTTCTATTATATCTATTATTTCTCTACATTTATCTTTTAGGGTTTCTTATTACATATTTATATACTCACCCCAGCATTTTCTTTTACCACACGTGTTTTGATTATGAATATGACAGACAGGTCAATCGTGGATTCAAAGGAGCGTATGGTTACTGGGTGCTTGGATCACATATGGTGGTCGTAGCATGGGATTTAGAAGCTCGTCTCTCTTTTAACTATTTACTTTCCAGTTTTATCAGGTTGGGACACATTTCTTGTTTGGTGTGTAATTTTCCACTTTACATTCAGTTTACACTACCATACTTTTTTACTGTCTAGAGGTTCATGTATGCATGATTTACATTGTAGTAGTGTTGCATCTATTACTCTTTCCCTCTGCACTTTTTCATCAATATGGCTATGTGTATGTGTGTACATGTACTTAGGAAAAGGCCTCCATTATTTATTTATGACTTTAGCAGTTGTCTCTATGCACTGGACTATGGAAGTGATCTTGAGGTAGTTGTGGCTTGAGCCTCAACATGGGTCAGGTCATAACATATTGGTATCTTATAAAGTTCATTCCTTGGGTTTTTTTTTCAGATATATCCCCTTAATAGGGTTTGGTTGGGTTTATCAAAATAATGTCAAAGTGTCTCGAGTGCAACTCTCTTGGCAAGTAGTTCAATGAAAGTCCTACAACTGCCATATCCATTCAACAAGACCATGACCCCCTTCTTATCAATTAAGCATGCCAAGACATTGGTTGTAGGGATCAATGGTACATGCATCATATAGGATAGAGTCTTTGACTGTCCATATTGAGTTAAATCACCATTATTGTAATATATATATATATGCTCATCTAACCATGGTACCTCTTGATTGAATTTTTTGGATTTATCTCCGATTAAGGGTAGTCAGGATCCCAGTTCCATATTGTGATGAAGATATGATGAAAAATGAGGCCTATGTTCATGGACCTTCCCACGATATCCTTCCTACAATTGAACAGATAGTAACACCCCAACCTATTGAGTAGTAGATCATATAAGTAGAACAGGCTAAGGATGTGTGTAGACTTAGATCACTCCATGAGTTCTAGTTCCATTGGCCGCTAAGGTTCCATGGTTATCTAGAAACCCAAGTGACCGAGGATTTTCTAGAGTCGATGATCTATGATTTCAGGATTATCTGGAAACTAGAAGATCATATGGTTGTTCTGGTTCCAGTATTTTCCATATGGAAGTGGGTCACTAGTGGATTCTAATTACATAGATGCATGATGGGTCAAAACACTCATGGACCAACATCCAATAGCTCTTTCATGAAAAGTACTATTCCTCCTGTTTTGCACAGTTTAGATTTTGGAGCTACTGGTGCTGCAGTAGGGAGGGATGATAGTGGCTGAGTATACTATGAGGTTTATAAACCTTCTGCGGTACTCCCTCAACAGGATTAGATATGGATACTTTCGAGCATGAAAATTTAAGCAGGGTATTCGCATAAACATCAGCGCTAGTATAGTACCCCTATGCATTCCCACATATAATGGAGTGTTATATGAAGTGTTAGTGATAGAGAGATTCTTATCTGAAGGATGTCTTATAGCTGGAGTCTTTAGAAGGAATCTCAGGGTTGAGTTTTCCACAACGGTTGGAAAATGACAGGAGACGAGGCACATGAGGCATACCCATGATTGGACACAGGCATGTGGTCATGAGATTCAAAGACTGTACAGAGGTTTAGAGGAACCCACAGGGGGGAAGTGCTATGCTTGTGATGGGTGAGGTCACATGGAATGTGATTTCTCTGCCAAATGTGATGAGGAGTGCATGCAGATAAGAAATAGACCTCCATAGAGGAGGAAACACCGTAATTAGGGACCTCTTAGGAGAGGTCAAGGTGGTCCCTAGTGAGGAAAAGCTTTAATAGGAGTAGGAGGTTCTATGGGTGGGGTATTCCGATATGATATCCTTCCACCACCACCAAAAAGTGGCCCGCATCAGAATAGGGAAGCTAGTGGTTGGGGATGTAGATAGGTGAAAACTTTGGATCATTATGACCCAGCAGTTCATAAGATGATTGTCACGACCCGTCCCCCGAGGCCCATTCCATGACTACCCCAAGCCTGCCTTCCATAGGCTAGGGGCTGGAGACTGGCACCAAAGGTGTATTCCCTAAAATATGGAAGGAGTTGCCTTTATAACCTATAAACATACACATCCAATCATACAGCATGATACGAACACAAGAAAACTGTATAACCAAAAGAGTGCTGGAAGAAAAAGGGGCTAGAATACAAGCCCCACAGTAAAGGTACATGTACAATTGAAATACAATACAACTGAAGAAAGAGAAAAGACAACTATTGGATCATCCTACGAGGTTCCTACCTAATGGGTAGGTACATATCTCCTCCTCGGCACTCCACGTCCACCTATCTCCTCTGTGTACCGACACGCCGTATGGTCCACCTCCGAGCACCGTCCAATCCCGGTACACTCATCCTCAGTCAGCATTGTCCGTCCTCTGCATCCAACACAACAAGGTATGGGAATATCCCATGTAGAGGTGGGTATAATGATACTCAGTAGGGACCTCTAGACCCTAAAGGTCTCACAAAATCCACTAACGATAAACCACGAAGTATGAAATCAACAGATAACCCTACTTATGTATATGCCCATACATATACCTAAGTTATTAAGTAATCCATCTTGATAATGAGGAAAACAGAAAGTTACTGACTCATCTCACACCAGGATTTATTCTAGGGGTAGTATCAAGTAACATTCCCAGTCACAACGTCGAATACCTCAGCTATTGGAAAACGCCTCCTCTATCGAGTACAGTGGGCCAGCCGCGTCACACTGAGGCGCTTCCCAATAACCTTGGACTACTGAGGTACTCCTCCTATCGAGTATCGTTGGTCTGCTGCCTCACCAAGGCACTCCCCACCTTGGGTTTGTTGCGTCACCAAGGTGCTCCCCCTCATTGCCTGCTGAGGTACTCCTCCTGTCGAGTATCCTGGGTCTGCCGCATCACCAAGGTGCTCCCCACTGTGAGTCTTCCGCGTCACCAAGGTGATCCCCACTGGGACAATCGATTCACTCCGAGTCGAATCGGTCAGCAGTCATCAAGTCTTAGCTATCCACTAGGAATATTCATTATACACGCTCATATCCAGGAGGATCCCCTCCAAAAGCTAATGGTTGATACTCCAACTGTCCCAAAGTCCCATGAAGAAGTATCTCAAAGGTCTGCCACGTGTAGGGAGGTGGTCCGTCCGTGTGGGGAGGAGGTCCGGCCGCAGGGCGGTGGTCCAGCCATGGGCCAGCAGACCAACTGTGGGCTGGCGGTCCGGCCATGGGTAGGTGGTCCGGCCGCGAGGCAGCAGTCTGGCCGCAGCCAGGCGGTTCAGCCGGCTGCAGGGCGGCGCCTCGGCCGCGGGGCAGTGCGGAGGTCGTGGGGCGGCGCCGTTGTGCCATCACCTTCATTGCGGTCGAAGGAGGTTGTGGATTCCATTCTCATGCCATGCCCTTGTATGGTTGTTTTCCACCTCCATCGTGAAGAACACCACAAGATTTGTAGAAGGTTCAGGCCATGTTGGTTTGTCATGTACGCTCTGTGTTAGGGTGGTAGCATATGGCTCATCATGAACATGATCATGGATGTCAAATCATATTCTCCTGTATTGATTGTTCCGAAACCACAAAAAAAAAAACAGAAGGGGTGTACATGGGATTTTATAAACAAAAAGAAATAAACCCCTACCTCGTTCACTTGAAGACGTTTGCACAAGAAGGTAGTATAGTCGTTGATTCGCCGTTGATGAGGATGTCCCACGTCAGAAGAAGTCTTGAGGAAGAAGGTTGAAGGAGGTCATAATTCTTCGTTGGTGGATCATTCTTCATTGGCGGAGTGTTCTCTAAGAGCCCTCCCTTTTTCCCAATAGTTTCCCCCAATTCCACTCAAAAATGAATTAGCCAACATTATAGAATATGTTGGCATAATTCAAATTGGGATAATTAATCACAGGTTGGCATAATTAATTGTTTGATGGGTTGTCACAATTAATTTGGAGGAAGTCAAGAGTCTCCTCCACATTAATGAGGGGGGTTGAGAGGTTTTGGCCTCGGGTGATCCCCACCACCATAACCTCTCATTGGAGGTTAGGTTCGGGTGGTCTCCACCACCATCAACTCTCATGGGAGGTTATGTTCTGGTGGTCCCCACTTATCATAATCCACATGGATGTTTAGTTCTGGTGGACCCCACCTCCCAACACCCATATGAGTGTTTCAAATAAAAATTAAATGTCATACACTTTTATTTTTATTTTATTCTTTTACGAAAAACCCAAAAACAAGCTTTCACCCTTGACCGTCTTCCGTCTAGGTGAAAGTCCCCTTAAAAAAATATTGGCACTGTGAGTTCAACAGTGCCCTCATATTTAAATTTCGAGCACCAGTTCAAAATATTGAAAAACATGCTTGCACGTTTACTGAACGTACCCGAAAAAAAGTTCAGAAATTCATTCCGGGTACTCCGATCCTCGTAATCACGCGTCGTCAATTTTCGCGGACTCGTAAAATTCCCATTTATTTAAAAAAAATTACATAGAGATTTCAGGTCATTGAATTCTCCCCACCTTAGGGCTCTACATCCCTTTAAGCCACAACTCAAAACTAGCTAAACAAGTGGGGGTACTGAGCATGCATCTGAGCCTCCCGCTCCCATGTGCTCTCCTGGAGGTTCTTGTGCTGCCAGCGAACGCGCACTAGATGTATTGACCTTCCATGAAGGACCCACTTTTTCTATCCTCAATCTATACTAGAACCTCCGTAGAGGTCTCCCCATCGTCGGCGTTCAACTCACCATCGATGATGTGGGAAGGGTCATGCATGTATCTCCTCAACTGGGATACGTGGAAGACTTCATGCACCCTGTGAAACTGAGGTGGAAGATCTAAGAGGTAAGCCACCTCGCCAACTCTACTGAGGACCTAAAAGGGTCCGATAAATCTCAGAAATAACTTGTCTCCTCGGCTAAATCTTCGTAGACCTCATCAGGGTGAGACCCGTAGAAATACATGGTCGCCATCCTCGAACTCCAGAGGTCTCTATCTCCTGTCAGCAGACATCTTCTGCCTACTCTATGAAGTCTTCATCTACTCCTAAATGATCTACACCTTCTTTTTGGTAGCTCGTACCATCTCTGATCCCACTAGTGTTGACTCCCATGTGTCAGTCCTGCACAAAGGGGTTCTGCAAGGTCGCTCGTATAATACTTCAAAAGGGGACATCCCTATGATGGAGTGATAGCTGTTTTTGTATGAAAACTCCACCAAAGGAAAGATATCCTCCCAGCTGTGACCTAAGTCAAGGACACAAGAACGTAGCTTGTCCTCGAGGGTCTGAATAGTCCTCTCAGTCTTTCTATCCATATGTGGATGGGAGGTGGTGATCAAACGAAGCTACGTCCCGAAATCCTCCTACAACCCCTTCCATAGCCGGGAAGTAAACCTTGCATCATGATCGGAGACAATCTTCGAGGGTACTCCATGTAATTGTACAATATCCTTCACATAGAGGTTTCCCAAGCTCCCTACTGAACCCGTCTCTCTGATCGGTAGGAAGTGGACCGACTTGGTGAGTCGTTCGATGATCACCCAAATCGATTCATGAACTCTGGATGTATGTGGATGTCCTGTCATGAAGTCCATGGATATCACATCCCACTTCCACTCTGGGACCTCTAAAGGATGAACCAAGCCTGTTGGTACCTGATGCTCCAAATTCACTTGCTGACTAGTGAGGTACCAAGAGAAAAACTCTACTATAACTTTCTTCATTCCCGGCCACCAGTGATGTTGTCAGATATCCTAGTACATCTTCACCACCCCTATATGTACTGCTAGAGGGGATGTGTGGAACTCCCTCAACACTTCCTCCTGAAGTGACACTGGTACCCTGGTACATCCTCTGAAGAGGATGACATGCTCCCCACCTTCAGAAAATCAATCAGGTGCCTACCCTGTGGATATCTGAGTACGTTGATTCTTACAATCAGTGTCCCCATGTTGCTCCTCCCTGACTCGCTGAAGAAGTGGGTGAGTGATTGTAAGATACTAAAGGAAATATGCTCCATCTCTATCCACAAAGGATATCTATAAAGCAGACAACTGCTCTTTCGCCTCACCTAGTAGCTGTATACTAGACCTCCTGTTGAGTGCTTCCACAACAAATTTCCCCTTCCTAGGAGTATAGACAATCTCGAAGTCATAGTCCTGGAAGAACTCAAGCCACCGTCACTATCTCAGGTTCACGTCCTTCTAAGAGAAGATATACCTGAGACTCTTGTGATCAGAGTACACTGTAAAATGATCGCCCATCAGATAGTGCCGCCACATCTTCAAATTGAAGACCGCAGCTGCTAACTCCAGGTCATGGGTAGCATAGTTATTCTCATGTTGTCTCATCTGTTGATAACCATATGCGATCACTGCTTGCTCCTGCATCAGAACACATCTGATTCCGGTCCTTGATACATCGTAGTAGACTACGCACCCAACGACCTCCTCCGGTAGCCTCAATATGGGTGCACTATTCAATCTCTGCCTCAGCTCCTGAAATCTCTACTGGCATTTCTCTGACCAAACAAAGGGTTTCCCCTTATTTTTCAAGGTTGTTAATGGTGTTGCAACTTTGGAGAAGTCTTGTACAAACCTTCGGTAATATCCAGCCAAACCTAGGAAACTCAATACCTCTGTCGCACTCTTGGGTGGCTCCCTAGCAATTACTGCCTCAATCTTCACTAGATATACTACAACTCCATCCTCCTATATGACATGTCCAAGAAATTGAACCTCTCGGATCCAAAACTGTCACTTCGAGAGCTTACCATAAAGTTGGTTCTCTCGGAGTGTGTCCAGTACTACCTACAAATGATAGGCATGCTCCTCCTCAATAATCGAGTAGATCAAAATGTCGTTGATGAAGACCACTACAAAGTAATCAAGGTATGTCTGAAAGATCCTATTCATGAGTCCCATTAACACTAATGGAGCGTTGGTTATGCCGAATGGCATAACCAAGAAATCTTAATGGTCATACTGACATCTGAAATCCGTCTTCTGCACATCCTCGTCTCGTACTCTGAGCTGGTGATAGCTTGATCATAGGACTATCTTCAAGAACCACTATTTTCCATTCACCTAATCAAAGAGGTCATCAATCCTTGGGAGTGGGTACTTGTTCTTCATGGTCACCTGGTTCAGGTTCCGTTAATCAACACAAATACTCAAGCTCCCATCCACCTTTTTGGTGAACAAAATTGAGGATTCCCAGGGTGAAACACTGGGCTAGATGAATCCATGACCTTGCACGTTCTCCGGTTGTACCCACAGCTCATGAAGCTCTATGGGAGCCATCTGAAATTATGGGGTAGATATCGGTGTCGTCTCGGGGAACAAGTCAATGCAAAAGTCCATGTATCTTTGAGGAGGTAAACATAATCAGGGAAGACATATGCATACTGGTCCAACACTATAGGATAGCTCGGACTCTCCACATCAACAGCTCTGAGGTTGAGGCTCTCCAACTGATGACTGATCGGATGCACTCTCCTCCGATTAAGTCCATCATGCACTGCAAAGTATCCCTTCTTGCCGGTGAAGGTAAACCTGATCCCATCCGTGCAGACACACCACAACTTGGGCGTAATACAGTCTATCTGATCATGGATTGTAGATAACCATTACATACCCAAGATGACGTCGTAAGGCCTCGGCACCGCTACTAGGAGATCCCAGCCGAAGCTCTCGCCTCTTAGAGTAAGCTCACACTGCCAGCACCAATGCATAATCATCGAATCCTCTCCTGTAGGAGTCTCTAGAAGTAAGTATTGAGCCAACTGCTCCATCGGAATCTTTGAGCTCCGAACGAGGGCAGTGGAAATGAAATAATGAGTGGCACCTATTTCTATGAGAACTACAGCTAAGGTGGAGTAGACACATATTTTAACTCGTATCATCTCCGTAGCACCATGATCATAAGCCTCAACTGCCTAGAGATGTGCTCTCTCGTGCCCACCTACTTCTTGTGGTCGAGGTGGACCTCCTAGTGTTGGTGGTGGTAACATTTAGAATCATCACCCCCCACCAACTGCATGACCAGCTCCTCAGCCACATCCGCCAGCTCCCTGCAGACCTCCTCGATCAAACCTATGTCTCTGCCTGGGCAGTCCTTCGATCATCTACTGATCATCCGTACGATGGGTCGGACAGTCATGATCCATGTGACCTTGCCCACCGCATGAGAAACATTGCCTGCTCTTGGCATGTATATCTCCTCTTCGGATTCCTCGCACAACCTAATCTGAATCATACGGTCGTCCACCTGTAGGTATGGTGCTCTTGGAACTCTGTGATGACCGTCTACTTCCAGTTGCCGAAGACTCCACTACGTGATGACTAGTAGTGGGTATCATTACTGGTCACTACTCAGTAAGTAAACTCTCCACTAGGAGGTCTCTCTCTAACACCCATGCCTATTTCGGGATACTGAGTGAGATCGCTGAAGCCCAAATCTCTCGCCTGAGTCCCTGCTCAAAGGTTTGGGCCCTGAAGAAAGGGTGTCTCACTATATCGGTGGAGTAACATGAGAGGTCTGTGAACCTCGCTGAGTACTGAGCTACAGTCATGTTGCCCTACTGCAGATGAAGTAGCTCCTGTATGCACACTACGCAAAGAGTCGTTGGGACAAACTCTGCCTAAAACAATCTCTCGAATTTTTCCCAAAAAATCGTCACCTCATCGTGAACCTGGAGAATAAAGATCCACCATCTACATGCTTCTTCCTGTAGAAGGCTAGCAGCAAGGATCACCATGAAATCGTCTGGTTTCCCTATCAGTCGAAAAACTCTAACCATAGCCTCCATCCAATCCCCAGCCTCATGTGGTTCTGTCTCTCCTCTGAACCTGGGTGGCCTCTGGCACTGGAACTCGTGCAACGTGCTCAAGTGGCATGCACTCTCTGCTGTTGGGGCCGGTGGCATCGGTGGCCCAATGGGTAACAGTACCACTGGTGCCTTCGCTGGAAAAGGGACCTGCACCGAGGCCTCATTGCTCGGTGGGCTATCAGTGCGTACAACTCTTGGAACCCTAGGTGGATGTCTGGGTGGAGGCATCTTGAAAATAAACAGGTGCAAAACAGTCAATATGTTATACCAGGTGAGCTGACCTAGTGAGCTGACATAATGAGTTCACAAAGAAGACTCTTGAAAACACACACGCAATCAGTTTTTTCGTGCACTAAGTCGGAAATCAGAAGTCAGGGTCCTGGTTTATGGATATGTCAGCCACCGCACCAACACGAGACTCCCTGAACTGAAAACCTCACTCATTAACCTTAACACTATTACTTCTCAGAAAATATCATAGTCCTATTTCTCTGGTATAACTGACTCCTCTGATACCAATTTTTCATGACCTGTCCCCAGGGCCTGTGTCGTGACTACCCCAATACCACTTTCCATAGGCTAGGGGCTGACGACTAGCACCAAAGGCGTGTTCCCTAAAACTGGGAAGTCTTTGCCTTTATAAACTGTAAACACATGCATCCAATCACACATCAAGATACGAACACAAGAATACTGAATAACCGAAAGAGTTCTGGAAGTAAAAGGGGCCAAAATACAAGCCCAACAGTAAAGGTACAAGTACAATTGAAATACAATACAATTGAAGAAAGAGAAAAGAAAGCTATTGGATCATCCTTTGAGGTTCCTACCTGAAGGGTTGGTACAGATCGCCTCCTCATCACTCTATGTCCACCCATCTCCTCTGCGTACCGACACGCCTTATGGTCCACCTCTGAGAACCGTCCAGTCTTGGTATCCATGTCCTTAGTCAGCGATGTCCATCGTCTGCATCCAACTCAACAAGGTGCGAGAATATCCCGTGTAGGGGTGAGTATAACAATACTCAGTAGGGACCTCAATACCCTCAAAGTCTCACAAAATTCACCATGGATAAACCAAAAAGTATGAAATCAACAGATAACCCTACTTAGATATATACCCATACATATACCTAAGTTATCAAGTAGCCTATCTCAATCATGAGGAAAAACACAAAGGTACTAACTCAGCTCACACCAAGATTTATTATAGTGGTAGTATCAAGTAACATTCCCAGTCACAACATCGAACACCTCGGCTGCTCGAGAACTCATCCTCTATCGAGTACAGTGGGCCTTCTGCATCATACAGAGGCGCTTCCAACTAACCTTGTACAATTAAGGTACTCCTCCTGTCGAGTATCATGGGTCTTCCACATCACCAAGGTGCTCCCCACCGTGGGTCTGTCGTGTCACCACGGCGCTCCCCCTCATGGCCTACTGAGGTAATCCTCCTATTGAGTACCATGGGTCTACCGCGTCACCAAGGCTCTCCCCACTGTGATTCTTCCACATCACCAAGGCGCTCCCCACTGGTCCAATCAAGTCACTCCGAGTCGAATCAGTCAGAAGTCATCAAGTCTCAGCCAGCCACTAGGTCTCTGCACTATGCTCGCTCGTCTCCAGGAGGATCCAATCCACAAGCTACTGGTCAATACTCCAACAGTAAATAAGTCCCATGAAGAAATATCTCAATGGTCTGCCACGTCATAGGGGTCTCAACGTAATAGATGGCGCATCAATTGGATGCCCGGTCTGTGAGTTACTAGCCTTTTTGTCCCAAGGGCCCAGTTGAATTCGTACTTCATACAAACTGACCATACCCGATCTCAATCCAAATCTCATTGGGGTATCACTCAAAGGGACCGTCTCTCTCCAAGGTTCCCAACACCACTGACGGTTCGTTAAATGGATGTCTGATGCCAAATTTATGGCCAGACCAATGTAAATGGGTCGTAGTGGGCTCGGGTCTGGTCTGACTCGGCCTGACCAGGCCTGGGCCGACCCAGATCTGGTCCACCCGGCCTGACCCGTTGGGTCCGGTCAGGCCTGTAGTGCGGCCCAGCCCATTGGGTTAGGCCCAGCCCACTGGGTTCGGCCTCGCAGGCCGTGAGGAGCCGCGGGTGGCCGCAGGGCAGTGGTTCGGCCACGAGGCAGGGGTCCGGCCGCGGGGCGCCCCGCGGTCCAGCCATGGGGGGTGTTGGTCCAGCCGCAGGGGGCGTCAGTCTGTCCGCGGGCTGAGGGACCAGCCTTGGGAAGGCAGTCTGGCCGCGGGTTGGTGATCTCGCCACGGGGCGGCCATCTTGCCGCAGGCGGGTGGTTCGGCTGGCCGTTGGGTGGTGCAGAGGCCGTCGGGCGGCGGCGGTGGCCACAAGGTGGCACCTTTGCTTCGTCGCGTCCATCAGTGGTGTCGATCGTCGTTCTCGTTCCCCGTCCATGGATGGTTTCCGTCCTCCTCCATCGCAAAGAGCACCACAAGATTTGCAGAAGGTTTGGGTCACGTTGGTTTGGCCCGTACCCTCCACATTAGGGTGGTAGCATATGGCTCATCAAGAACATGATCATGGACGACAAACCATATCCTCCCGCAATGATTGTTCCCAACCCGCAAAAGAAAATATAAGGGGTTTCCATGGGAAGTGATAAACAAAAGGAAATAAACCCCTAAATCATTCTCTTGATGACGTTGGTGCAAGAAGGTAGTACGGTTGTCGATTCTCCATAGATAAGGACATCCCACATCGGAAGAAGCCCTAAGGAAGAAGTTCAAAATAGGTAGGTGTTCTTCATTGGCGGAGCGTTCTTCGTTGGTGGAGCGTTCTCCAGGAGCTCTCCCTTTTTCCAATAGTTTCCCCTAATTCCACCCAAAAATGAATTAGCCAAAATTATAGAATATGTTGGCACAATTCAAATTGGGAAAATTAATCACAGGTTGGCATAATTAATTGTTTGATGGGTTGGAAAAATTAATGTGGAGGAAGTCAAGAGGCTCCTCCACATTAATGAGGGGGGTTGAGAGTTTTTGGCCTTGGGTGGTCCCCACCACCATAACCTCTAATGGGAGGTTAAGGTCTGGTGGTCCCCACTTCCCAACTTCTACATGGAAATTTAGTTCTGATGGAACCCACCTCCCAACACCAACAAGAGTGTTTCAATTAAAAATAAAATGTCACAGAATTTTATTTTTATTTTTTTTCTTTCACAAATATCAAAAAACTAACTTTCACCCTCGACCGTCTGTCGTTGAGCTGAAAGTCTCCTTAAGAGAATTCCAGTGTTGTGAGTTCAACAGTGCCCTCAGATTTCAATTCTAAGCACCGGTTCAAAAGTTAGAAAAACCCTCTTTCACATTTACTGAACGTACCTGAACAAAAGTTCAGAAATTCATTTTGGGCACTCTGGGCCTCGGAATCACACGCCGTCAATTTTCGTGGACTTGTAAAATTCTCATTTATTTAAAAAAAATACATTTAAATCAGGGGTATTTACAATGATTAGAGGTACGATCTGTGTGTTTTCTACTCTTGATTAAGTATTAATAGACACGGGTTCTAGTCATTCATTCATCTCTATACTCATGTTCTGATAGTCAAATCTCCCAGTTAAGGCACTATCTCATCAGTTTCATCTTGAGGTTCCAACAGGGAATGATTCTTCTATATCATTTATCCACCGGCAATGTGAGTTATCTCTTAGTGGATAGATTTTCCTGTGGGACCTTTTAGTTATCACTATGGTGCCCTATGATATCATCTTGGATATGGATTGTTCTTCCATGGTCCGAGTGCATATTGATTATCACCATAGAAAAATTAGATGCCTATGTGTTGATGGGATGGGATTATCCTTTTCTAGTGAGAGTGATCTTATGGAACATCGAGTGGGATTTATAAGCATGTTGTCTCAGTCCATCACCCATTTGTTAGAGATTATAGTACTTGGGGAAGTAGACTCTTCATGCATCTAGATTCCTTCAGTCATGGAGGATTATATGGATGTCTTTCCCAAGGATGTTCCAAGACTTCCTACAAGGTGGGATGTAGATTTTTTCCTCGACTTGCATATTAGGACCGCTCTTATATCTTTTGCAGTATATTAAATGGTACCTACCGAGCTTTAGGAGATATGGTTAAATTTGTTGGACCTTTGGGAGAAGGGTTTCATCAGACCTAGTGTGTCACATTGGTTGGATCTAGTGTTATTCGTGAAAAAGGTGGGTGATATCTTGCAGCTTGGCATAGATTATCATCTCCAGAATCCGTCCATGATAATGAACAAGTACCACCTTTTCAAGGATTTATGACCTATTTGACCAATTTTGAAGTATGATATGGTTCTTGAAGATTGATCTCATGTATGAATATCTCCAGTTAAAGGTTCACGAGGTTTATATTCCAATTTTGGAATTCCTATGTCACAACAGACATTATGAGTTCCTAGATATTCTCTTTGTTGTGACTAATACCCCTAATATTTTTATTGATTTGATGAACCAGTTCTTCCATCCGTACTTGGAAAATTATTATGTTTTAATCATTGAAAACATACTCATCTAATATACTTTAGAAGAAGAGCATGAAGTGAACTTGAGGTTGGTTCTAGATTTTCTTTTAGAGAACCATCTTTATGGAAATCTCTCTAAGTTCTAGTTCTGGATCCATGAGGTTCACATTCAGGGGAATGTCATTTTTTAGCATGGTTTATCCATGGACCCATCAAGTATTGATGCAGTTATTTCTTGGGATCCATCCAAGATCATGTTAGAGGTGTAGAGAATTATTGGATAGTATGGGTAATAAATGAGGTTTTTTGAAGACTTATCAAGTATTAGCGCACCATTGAAAACCTTAACACGAAATGGAAAATTGTTTACCTGGTCTGAGTAGTTCCATAGGTCCTTTCAGGATTTGAGGATGAGGCTAATGAGTTCTCATGAATTTAGACTACCAGAGGAGGGCATGGAGTAAGTGGTGTATTAAGATGCCTCATGAGGTCTTCTTGGCTATGTTTTGATACAGCGATAGGTAGTTGTCACATATGGGTAAAGGAAGTTGAGACCCCATGATAAGAACTATGAAAATCTTGACCTGAAGCTGGCAGCAGTAGTCTTCACCCTGAAAATGTGGAAGCACAAACTTCTAGGAGATTACATTGTGGTTTACCCATACCATCAAAACCTTAGGTATGTCTTCACATAGAGATACAAGAACCTGAGACCGAGGCGCTGGTTAGAGTTCTTGTAGGACTATGACTTCGAGATAGTCTATACTCTATGGAAGGGAAAAATAGTAGCAGATTCCCTTAGTAGTAAGTCCAGGCTCACTTGGTGCAGGAGGTTTCAGAGAAGTTGTTCTTTCTATAGTTGAGCCTGTTGGAGCAGGAGGGTACACATTTCCTATAGTCGATGGGGTTGACTCCTCTACTTCTTAAGTGTGTGAGCGAGTACCATCTAGGAGATATTGACTACGAAGTCTTGCATGACCATATATCCATAGGAAACTCTCCATATGGATATTCTGAAGGAGGGAATCATGTCATATTTTTTCAAGGATAATTGTTTTTCGACTCACAATGTAGGAGGAGGTGTTGTGAGAATTCCAAAATTCTCCCTTAAATTTACGTCCTGATGTGGGAAATATGTACAAAGTCCTTTAGAAATCATTTTGGTGGTCCATCATGAGATGGATCATAGTTGAGTTTATCTCTCGGTGCCTCACTTATCAATAGGTAAATGGAGAGCACCATTTTCTAGTAGGTTTGTAACAAACACTTAAGATCACATAGTGGAAGTGGGATATCATATCTATGGATTTTTTGATAGGAATTCCACACACAGTGAAGATCCATGACACCATCTGGGTGATAGTTGACTGAATCAAGAAGTCAGTGAACTTCCTTATTATCAGGGAGCAGAGTTCGGTGGAGAGTTTGGGGCTGTTGTACGTACGGGAGATCTTTTGACTTCATAGAGTTCCCTTGATGATTGTTTTTGATCATGACATGTGGTTTATCTAATGATTGTGGAGTGGTCTACAGGAGGCATTCGAGACCCGGATGAGGATGAGAATAGCCTTTGACCCCCGGACCGACGGGAAGACCCAACACACTATCTAGGTGTTGGAGGTATGTTGAGGGAATGTGTGTCAGACTTTGGCTAGAGCTAGAAGGTTCACCTACCCTTGTTATCGTCTTCATACAAAAACATCTACCACTCTACTATCAGTGTGACACATTTTGAGGCCTCGTACAAGAGACCATGTTGGTCACCCTTATGCTAGATAGAGATTGGAGAGTCATATCTTGTGGGCCCAGATATAGAGTAGGTGATGACAGAGAAAGTCCAGGTCATCTAGGAGTGGATGAGGTTGTCCAGGAGTAGACAAAAATCCTATATAAAACACCATTTTAGGCCCATGGTGTTTGAACCGAAAGACCATGTTTTCTTGTGAGTCTCCCTGTGATGGGGATTGTGGAGGTTTGGATGAGGAGGAAAGTTATCCCTGAGGTTCATCAGGTTGTTTGAGATCATGAAGAGGGTTTGTGAGGTTGCTCACCACCTCACCCTACTCCCGCAACTAGAGTAGATTCATGATGTCTTCCATGTATCTCATTTGAGGAGATACTTGGATGACCCTACGCACATCATTGACTGGGGTGATATGGACATCAAGGATGGATCCAACTTTACAGAGAACCTAATTAAAATTAAGGATTGGAAGGAGAGGACCCTGCCTGGATGGACCATCCCCTTGTTTCTCATATTGTGGAAACATTGAAATGTACATTAGTGTTCATAGGAGTAGAGGAGAAATATACAGGCTTAGTATTCTGAGTTTTTTTCTTCTTATTTTTACTTTTTGGGGATGAAAATATTGAATTAGGGAATGATTTAGCTACTTGGTTTTTTCTTTGTAAGGATTTGAAATATTTCTATATATATTTCCAGATCCAAGCGCTAGGACGGTGTGCGATTATGAGACCCGATTTCCTGAAATTAATTTTATAAAAATAAAAAATATATTTTATATTATGTGAAAATAGTTTCTCAACTAAAATTGGATAACTCTTAAATAGTTATTTAGATCAGAAATCTGAGACCATGGTTGAGTCCAGAATGCAGTGTAAGCCTAATTGCATCATAAAACAGGTAAGCACGGGATGTTTGGACCCCTCTCTCATTGGCGGTGCATTTAATGCGATAAATAATTATTAAATTAATTAATTAGTTTTTTAATCACAAAGGATACTTTATAAGAGCATCACTAGACATATTTATCCAGGGTTAGCTACATAAACCCTGAAATAAATTCATAGCTCTTCCATTCTCCACTGTTAGAGAACCAAGATCAGATGAAAAAAACAATTAAATTAAGATGAATCAGAGTGTGATGAATGAAACATATCTCATCCTCTATTTTAAATCATGTTATTCATCAAAAAAATGATTCAATATTGTTATAGAAATTCTATTTTTTTGGATTTTTCCTATTTTGTTTTTACCTATGAGGATCATGAAAAAATCTTCCAACAAAATGGTTTGTGGTTCGATCTTTTATTTATGGTATTTTTAATTGAATTTAAAAACATTAACATTTCATTAGATAACCCTATTACTCATATTCCATAAATGATGAAAAAATAACATGAACATCAATTTATGTTATTCCAACATTTTATTTATTTTATTTATCCTTCTCTCTTTATGTTACCACCACTGAACTTAAATTTTTCCAGAGGTTCGACCGAGTATGTATCATCTCAAGAAATTGGACCCTTAAATGGGGTCGATGAAGAAGGATGATGAATTTAGAAGAAATATCGTGATTTGATCGATGATGTTCGTGCATTTCAAAGGTTCTAGAGGTCTAGTGGATGGTCAGCTCGTCGGGCTCATCCAGACAAGGCTGAGCCGTAGCTGCTCCGGAGAGTCTCCGAGGTGATGTGATTTGGGAGTTGTTTTCTTGAGTGTTGCAATGTAAATATCATGGAAGTTACTCTATGAAATGGTTGGGGAGAAATTAATGGAATAGAAGTTTAGTTTGGATAAAAGTTTGATAAAAATTCTAATAAAAAATACAATGTTAGATAAAAAATACTATGGAAATGAAATAAAAAAAAGGGAATCTGAGGGGGGAGTGTAGCGCGCACGGTGGAGTAATGGGAGAGGATGTGTGTACTCTTTATCATCTTTGAATATTTTTATTATTTAAAATAATAACAATAATAATAACAATAACAACAATAATAATGATATATAATCATTTTTGTTATTGATAAAATGGTTTTCTCATCATAACTCCTCCATACAACATCTGTTTGATGAACCATCTACGGCATCAAGACCCTAGATTTGAGATGGTCATTTGAAGACCAATATTGGATAATTAATTTGAACTCAGGGATTGGGTTCAAAAAATTCCTAAGAATAATAATATTATTATTATTATTATTATTATTATTATTATTATTATTATTATTATTATTATTATTGTGAAATATTTTATCTGACATATATTCTCCGTACAACATCTGAAGGATGAACCATCTGTGGCATCATGATCCTGATATTGAGATTGAATTTTTTAGACCAATATTGGGTATATTCAATTTGGACTCATGGGTAGGGTATATGAAGATTCTTTTGTGCACTATATAGTTAAACATGTCTTTTTCATTGAGCATCCAAATTGGGAAAGTAAATAATCTATCTTGAGTGTTTTTTCATATAAAGCATGATGGTGACTGCCACAGTGGACTTAAATATATGATGTGAGATTTTCTAAGTGTGAATCTCCTTTATAATTCCCTAGATAATGATATTAATTAGACATGATCATCATAGTATAGATAAAGGCAGTACTCCCCTCTAGCACCAGGGCGCAGGACCTCTATTCATGGAGAGCGTACTATGACATAGTATCAACATGAGGGTCGTCTATACTTGGAGCATAGATATAGAGACGATACTCAGATATCATAACAATGTGTGTGCCCTCTATTTATGGATATGTTTCACCACTATTGTATCAGTGTGCGGGTCCTTTCTACTTGTTATCATGGAGATGGTAATCCCCTGTCATACTAGGGATCGGGTCCTCCATGGTCAAGATTTTGATGGAGACGATACACCCCTGTCAAAACAAGGTGAGGGTCCTCCATAAAAATTCTTCAGATAATAATGTGAGATGTTGGACACCATTCATAGTCTTTGGGAACTGTTTGGTACTCTTCTTCTCAGGATGATCTGTGAGATGGAGATATTCGTACTCACTCATTTGGATTTCTTTTGGTTGAGTATATATATACTTCCTTCTGTATCAAACCCTTGGATTTGTATACTATTCTTCTAAGAGATGTGAAGACGCACTGGGAATGACACGTTCTTTCTATGTTCAGCTTCTAGGGGTTATATGAGTTTACTCTCCTATAATATCTAGAGAAGACTCAATGGGTAGTTCATCTACTAACTATTTTTATCCCCTTATGTTTGGATGAGATTAGTTTCACTCTAAGTTGGGATGGGCTATAATATTTGATTTTATCATACATATAATTTATATATATTCTATTATTTCTGTTACTTGTCCACCTTCATCTTTTGGGGTTTCCTAATGGGTATGTATATACTCACCCTTTCATGATCTTTTCCAACATATTTTGTGTCTTACACAGATGAAAAACAGTTCAAATTTGACTTCATAGGAGATTAGGGATACTGGGTACTTGGACCATGTATGGTGGTCGTTTCTTGGGATTCATGAGCTAGGCTATCTTTCAACTGATTACTTTTCCAGTTTTGTATGGTTGGGAAACATTTCTGGTTGGCGTGTATTTTTTCACTTTACATTCAGTTTACACTACCTTACTTTTGTACTGTTTAGAGGTTCAAGCATGATTGGTTTACTTTATAGTAGCATTGAATATGTTAATCTTTCCCTCTAAAATTTTTCATTAATATGGTTGTGTTTGTGTGTTTCCGTGTACTTAGACAAAGTTTTCCCTTGGTTATTTATGCCTTCAACACTTTTTTCCACCCCCTAGCATATGGAGGTGATCTTGGGGTAGTTTTGGTTCAAGGCCCAACTTGGTTTGGGTTGTGAAATAATAAATATGAAAATGGAACATTAAGTTATACTCGATCATCACCTAGTGTACAATAATGTGCCTTTCTACAAACCTAGTTTAGAAATCCCAAGGGACATGCTTGATAAATTAAAAAACTCTTTATGAACCATCATGAAGGATTTAAATAGATGATGACCATTAATAACCTAGGATAAACCTAAGGTTTAATAGATTAAAATGAAGGTTTCATTATTTAGACATCCTATTAGTTATTTTTTCATGATTATGTTGTTTTATGCTATGATTTGTGTTTTTAGACAATGATTTTTTGTTTTAGTCAATGATATGATCCCGAAAGAATTGGGTTAAATTTGAATGTGATGGACAATTTGTTGTTGAGCATCAGAATAAGATGATGACTAGAGTAAAGATCATTGTGATTCTTCCTAATTAGTTTTCATGGAACTTGATTAACAATGTGTAATTAAAAAACTCTTAGACTTAGTAAATAAGAGAATGGAAGATTTCACTGGGAGTTTGGGTAGTGGAGACCATAGAGGAAAGAAGATTCAGTTACAGATATGTCAAGAATGTGGGAAGAAGCACTCCAGAAAATGTATCAAATGAATGAGAAGATGTTTTATGTGTGTAGAAGAAGGACACAAAGTAAGGTATTTCTAAGTATAAATGAAAAGTTTTGTTAATTCAATGGATGGGAATATTGGTCTCCCTAAGGTATTATCAATGGATGATTTTTTTAACTTTGGAAAGTATGGGAACAATGAAAATAATTATCCTAGGGTTTAATCTCATAAAGAGAAGTGGGAAGGTGGTACAAGTAGAGGTTATAATAATGATGATGAAGAGACTAGAAATATCATATGAAAGGAAATATGAATTAAGGAATAATATGATGGATCCTAGTTAATGGTTTGAGAAGGAAGTGGGTTGATTGAAGTGTTCATTTATTGGAATTCAAGAATTATGTTAAAATAAGTACTATTTAGTATATTCTTTCATTAAGGATTTGAAAGAATATGTTAAAAGATCTTGATGGAATAGAAAATTGAATTAATGGAAATGTGATATTCATGGAAAAAACATTATTAAGTGATTGAAAATCCTTAATGTGTTTTTTATATTGAGATAATGATGTTGGTAAAAAGAGATGATTGATTTTGATAATGTAAATTGGATAGTAATTATTTCCTTGAAACTGTTTAATGATTTTTGGACAAATTGGTTTATGTTATCATTGATGGAGTTTACAACATTGTTAGATATATGGAATATATTCAATAATATGTGGTTTTATTTATGGAATAAGGAATCATGAATTTTTTCATTGAGGTTATATGGAAATTCAGGTTATTACCATGTTTTAAGAGAATACATGATAAAGGCATTCACATTTTTGATATGTGACAATCAAGAGATACTTTATAATATATGGGGTATTAATGTTAAATTGATTTTGAGAAATTTAGGGACCTTATTTATATATATTTTTTATTTTAATATTTTAGAAGGGTCATAAGGATAACCATTTATGAAATGGTTTAAGATGAACATTGGATGGGGTTTTAGATATTAATGTATTACTTCTCCGTATGAAGATTTATCCGTATTGGATAACCAATGATAACTTTGTTGAAATAGAGATAGAATGAATGACTTATCTTTCATTTATAGATCCTATTAAGTGCTTAAAAGATGAAAAAATCATCTCTTAGAGTAACATATAAAGGGGAAATTGATCAAGGTAAAACCAAAGGATAAAATTGTTCCTATGAAATAAAAATATTTCAAGTATGAACATTTTCATATGTTCTTAATCAAGATGGAAAAATAATTACCCAAAATTTGGAAAAGTATCTTGAAATAAAATTTTGTCCTATTATCATCATTATTGATGATATTAATGACATTTTTTACACTTCTTTGGTATATGGATTTTTGGAAATTAACCTTCTATGGATCATCATATTTCCCTTCATCAATGTTCTTATTCAGTATTCATCATTATTTTGGGTGTTACCTTTCTCCTCAATATCCATGTTTTCACTACCCACCTATGTTCTTCTATTTCAAAACCAAATATGTGTTATTATAGATGAATATTTCACACCCATTTCTTTTTTTCAAGAGTACTTTTTATTAACCATTTTTACAATTTGGGTTTCTATGAAGTAATTTTTAAATTTCAAACATCATGTGACTGAGACAAAGTTCAAGGGAAAATTTCATTTTAAGTGGGTAGAGTCTAACACGTTGATATTTTTGAAATATATTTTTCAAAATGGATTTAATATTTTTGATATTTTTTTATAAGAAAACTGAGTATTTATTTCATTATACACAACACCGATTTTAGATTTCGTTACACATAATATTGAGTTTCTTCAAAAGCATGCATGACAGGTGACACTGAGCATTAGTGAACAATGAAATAATATTACTTTAAATATGACCATTATAACCTAGCTGTTAAATAAGTGGGTTTAAATATTATTAATTACTTTATGAAATTTACAAATAAATTTTCTACCCAATATAAATGTATTTATAAATTATTATTAAATAATCAATCAATTTTTAGTAACGTAATTATATTCATCAAAAATATATTTTCTAAAAAATGATTTTTATTGCTTTTTATGAAAAAAATATTATTGTTAATTGATATTTTAAAAAATTTATTTTCTAAAAAGAAATTAATTTTTAAAATAATAATATCAAAATTAAATTATGGTAATATTTTGATACTTTTAAGAAAATATTGATTTCTCAGTGAATAGTTAAAAATACCGTTTTTTGTAAAACTATCATTTATTTTCAATAAATTAACAAATTTAAATCCCACATTTTGTTTTAAAGTAACATAATAATTATTTATTTATATTTAATCCACTAATTTACTTTTTAATCAAAATTATATTGAATTTTAGTATAGTTATTTTCGAGTAAAAAAAGGGTTTTCAAAAAATTGTTTTAAATTTCATAATGTTTCTCTATTTTAATTAATTAAAATAATACCTAATGAAAAATATTTTAAATGATAATTATATATTATATATCATTAAATTTTAATTAATATTTATAAAATTATTATTATTATTCATAAATTTATTATAAAATCATTTTGTGCTTAAAATATAAACTTCTCTAAAACAAGTTTTTTCTCACGTATGTGACTTGTATTTTAAATTTAATTTTTTACAATTTTAGAATTTTTTTTGAAAAAAAAATTATTTTTTGAATAATAATTCAAAAATTTATAATCTGGTTAATCGTTTAGAATTTTATGAAAATATTAATTTATTGATGACTATTAAAAAATAGTGATTTTTAATTGAAAACTACCTTTTCCTTTAAATTATTTATAATGTTAATATATATTTTATTTTTTTAAAGTATAATTAGTTCAATTACCTATCTATTAATCCAATTTATGTAATTATAATAAATTTAATATTTAAATTGGATGTAAAAACTTTGTAAGCTTTTGAACATTTTCTCTTTGAAACTGGGCTTTCTCATTACGTCTGCGGGATTATTTTTAAATCACATTTTTCCTATTCGATGAATTTAATATGAAAAAATTGATTCCATATTTAGAATTATAATAATTTATATTATTTAATCAGTTCAAATTAATTTTTTTACTAAAATTAATAGTGAAAATAGTAAAAAATACTTACCACTATTAAGGTAAAAATGGGTTTACTGTGGGTTTAAACTAAAAAGTTAAGGGTAAAAAATGACCCAAAACAATTGAAAAAATCCCTGAATGGATATAATTATACCTTATACCTTAAATTATTTATAATTTTCCACTATTGTATCCTTTTGAGATGATTAAAATTTCGATGGGATTCTGTCTTTTAAAAAATCACAATTGTTTCACCCACCCTCACTAATAAAAGGCTACTCCTTCTCCTCTTATTTTAAAACCTTCAAACCCATTTGGGTTGGAAAAAACCTGGAACAGTCACTTCCAAAATTACATACTCTCACCCTATAAGCCTTATTTTGGACTTGAATCCAACCAAGGAAGGATTTTAGTGCAAACATAACGAGGATTCCCGAAGAAGAGGTAACGTTCATCAAAAAGAATTTTTTATTTCTTCCTCAACCGCATCGAATTACTATTATACCATGATGATATAATAACCTTGTTATCTTCTATATATTGATATGTTTTTTTGTTAAGGTAAATATCTAGAACCTTCTAAACTTTCATCAAAGGGGTTATGAAATGATTGTTCGTGCGTATGGCAGACTACCTCCTCGCTACCTGATGTCATTCATTTTTTCCATTACCAACTCTCATGGTTGGAAATAATGATATAAATACTATTTAAATATGACATTTATGAAATTATTATTCTTTTATAATTATTATATCACACATACCTTCATTCCTTAAATTTTATGGGAATACGATAATGTTGCTCATGTGTACGCCAGACTATCGCCTCACGAAGCGTTGTGATTCATTCATACTTTATATGGATGGTATTAAGGATGATTTTAATGAAAATATGTGATATATATTACATAAAAATGATTTTTAATTATAATATATCATTTAAATATCTTTGTTTCAATTCAATAAGAAAATGGAAACAACGTTCATGTGTACATACAGCCTACAGTCTCCATTAATGGTGTATTTCATTTTTTATTGCAAAATATTATGGTTACTATAAAAAAATATATACTGAATATATATTATATTTATATCATGGTTTAAATTATTGATATTATGGAAGCATGATCAATGTAATAGGACCGATAATATCAAGTCAAATTATATACAAAAAAATAATTGGTTATTACCCAAAATGAGACTTTAACATGGAATTATCAATAAACGGATAATAAAAGGACATAATTAAATTATATATGGTACAATATATATAATTTTAATTGATTAATATATTTATAATAAACTTAAATTTATTATAAAATATTTTTGAAAACGTGGGAAGGAATTCGAGACTTAGAGTAAGGGATTTCTGACTCACTTTTTACTTTTATGAGACACATGTTATATTCACCACCTCTTTCTTCTATGTGGTGTATATACTGACCCTGAATTTATTTTATTATTATTATACTAAATATTATGGGGATTTATATTTACATTTTAGGATCTCTCTTTAATTAGGATTATGGTTCACAAGTTACTAAAGCAGCATGGGATTTATATCTAAATTTTCCTTCTTTGAGACATACATTATGTTATGCACCAATATTCTTTAACAAGGTTTATATAAAGCCACATTGATATGTAATATCAAGAATTTATTTATCCTCATGATATTTTATGTTCCATTTCATGTTATTCCAATTGTATTTGGTGTCCTAATACCAACTGGTTATACTTTGAATACATGTATATTTGATGTATTGAATATTCATAAAACTTCTTATTAAATATTGTTTGTTGTTATACATGACTCTAATGTAATACTTTCATACAGTAAACATCATAATGATAAGGTCATATAATATTCCTTGTTATTATGATAACCTTGACCTTCTATCACAATATTCTCAAATAATGTTATGTGGATGGATAATATACTATGATGGGACATGTAATACATAGACTGTTGGGTTTGAGTACTCATAAGTAGATGAAGCTTCTTCTCATAAATTTTTCACTTGGTAATCTCCAAGATAAGAGATTATGAGAACATGCCTTAAAATCTCATCCAGAGGATAACCCCCTGACCATTTATTAAAGTAAATTAAAAGGATAGTATATAAGCATCAGAAGACAAAAAGAAAGGAAATTACAGGTCACAAAAACCATACCCATCTCCATAATCCTCCTCCACTATAGCTATTTCCCATTCCGAGCATTCATAATGCTTCAGAACCTTAAAATATTTCCTTCGTAGATTCATCTGCTCCAAGGATAAGAGCTCCTCATTTCCACGAGAGAAACTACTGACTCACGGCTTTGGAAGATAGGTGTAGTCTTTCTTTGACCTGCGTCGCGGAGGAGCAGTCAAGACTTCTTGATCCCCAATCGCCTTCTCCTTCCCACCTTGGACCACGTCACTAAAATAAGGCTTGATCATACCACCATAGTTTTATTGATCACTCTCATTGCAATCCCCCCACTTTCCATGGATAAACACCTACTGAAAATTAGCATCCCCTCCACTACGCTGCTGGAATTGACCGTTGTTGTGAATCACAGCAAGGCACCTTGGCTATTCTGGGGACTCCGGAAGAACTAAAGTCCCCAGCAGCACATCTTTTGACCCATTACCACCCCCCTGTAAAGGAGACTCATGCTGCATCTCAATCATGGAAGTGCTCTCCTCTACCAGCTCTTTTTCCAACTCCTGGAACCGATTGGCAGTATCAACTGTGAAGCCCACCTCCCCATCAATCACAGCCCTTCCTTGCACCCCATTACTAACATTTGAAACCTCCATAGTATCACTTCCTCTTTCAACATCATCCAGCATTCCATTTACCTCAATAATTGCTTCCTTACACCAATTTCCATCCTTTTCAATAGGTACAGACACACACACCTCATGTTGCAACTCCCTCACAACAGTGTTTGCACCTGCAGTACCTCCCCCTTTTCCAGAACCAGAAGCCTCCTTGGCATTAGCATGTAGCACCCCATCACCCAACTGCTGGTCATTTCCAAGCCTACTGAACACAGCAGACACTTCTGGATTTAAAGGGGCCTCTTCACAGCTCCTCAAAGGCACTGTAGACCGATTCTCTGCATCATTTGCAGGTCCAGAAGCCACACCCCTAGTAGGCATCAATCTCGTCCTAGAGGACTCGTCCACCCTTTCCCTCCTATTAGAAGACCTTCTGTTCATCACCTCAGAGCAAAAGTTCGATGCCATATCCCTAGATGACAGCAGGTGTTACAGTATCCTACCCAAGACTCGAAAATCACGGGTTGCCTCCATCTGAACTCCTCACCAATGGTAATCCATACCCAATTGACTGTGGGCCTTGCAAAGTCCACCTCCACACAGAGACGAGGATTCAATGGATTACTTACGGTGGAGGTTCGGACATCAAAACAGAGATATCACCCCACCATATTACAAATCATGTGAATAATTTCAGGATTTTGAAAAGGAAGATGGAGATGTGGAAGACTAACCCATGCCGTAGTGGGTGACAGATCACGATTCATGTATAAATCAAACAACCAGCGAAGGAGGAATAGCAGGCATCTGTTGCATCTACAAGGGGCACTGGACTAGGCGCGGATCAAATCATCCTCCGAGGAAAAACGAATCATGAATTGGCGACTGTCGAGAAGCCCAACAACAGCGCGCTCTTGTTGGAGGTTGTGTGACACGGTCCATCGCCTCCCTCCCACCTCCTGGAAGGGGAGGGAAGTAATCCCCAAGCTTCATCTAGGGTTTCAGCACTGCAAAACGCCATTCCCAAGCCGTGGGTTTCCGTGAGTCGATGTCGCCATCTTCGTAAAATGCCATTCAATATCAAAAATGTGTTGTCGGTTTAGAGGGTATTGAGGCAGCCTTACACCACCCCATGTCGCACGTCCCCAGCTAGGCCCATGGTGGCCAAACATGGGCTTGGTCCAGTCCCCATGGAGTTGAGTGGACGAGAGGAGCGCTGTTGTATGGTGCACGTTACCTTTGTGAGGACTCGAACCCGAAACCTCAACGACAGGGCGCAACCGCCTTGAACCAACTCACCCAACCCCCGTGGAAAAAATGTGTTGTCAGTTTAGAGGGTATTGAGGTGGCCTTACCCCACCCCCTTTCGCACGCCCTCAAGATGATTATAGTTCATGGTAAAGATAGATACACTGGGTGCATCATGAGTGACATGTTATTAATGAATAACTTAAGTAAGGATTCGTTCTTTCCATCTTTATAGAAGTTGATATCTCATCCCTTTGATGGTAATAGAACTGTCACATTAAATTCCATGGCCATAGTGTAATGACGTGCATATTTTAGACAGCCAAAAATACATATTGAGAATATAGGTTGGTGACACTGATGTGAGAACTAATTTATGAAATATTTTGACAAAGGGATTTTGTTACACAATGAGCATTTATATGTGGTTATCAACATTGTGATTTTAATTTCTCTCTCTTGGGTTCCTTGAAACGTTTCTAGACATAAATCATGGACTTTAGATGAGTCCACCTAATTAAAATGAGAAATAATACCAGAGTTTCATATACTAACTAATTCCATTGATCTCAATTAAATTATATTTGTGATTAATTAATGGAATGAATATTATTCTCAAGACTGAGGAATAATTTTATTCAAGTTATATTGATCACATAAATTAAATAAATATTTATTTATCTGCTTGTGAATAAAAAATTTATTTTATTTATTCAATATTTTAATAAATATTTATCTGTTAGATTGTGAATAAAATATTTATTTAAGGATAACATATTTATTCAGTTTTTCAATAAATTCTATAGAAGTGTGAACTGACCAAGACTGAGTATGGTGACAAATATTAATTAACAAGACCATTATATAATATATATTTTTGCACAAGTTGGAACAAACCATAAAATAATAATTATATAATTATTATTATGGGGAATGGAATTTATTCAAGGTAATAAATGTTATTTAATGGCTGGTATTCAATTATATAATATTTTAGCATAAATCCTAACTCTATAAATAGGTAGTTATGTCTAATTTTTAGAGTAACCAAAAATTGAGAATAAATAATTGTTACAAACAACGAATTGTCTCTCAACTCCTCCCTCCCGCCTCCATATCTCTCTCTCTCTCTCAAGAATGATAAGTGCAAGAGTTATTTCTTCAAGTTCGAATAATGATCGATCAATAACGAACAACACAATACATACGACTCGCTAAGCTAGCACCCAGAGATCTAGTGGTGTTGCTCATAGATCATAGGAGTGCGTGTATATCACCTCTAGATGGATTCTATCCTTAGAACCTCACAACTCAATGAAGGTATTCTAAAAGGGTCTTTCAGATGACCAATATTCACCAATGAAGAACGTTCCTAAACCTAGGTATTTATTTCTTCAGATATTAAACAAATTAATTATAAATTTGACATGAAAGATACCCACTCTTGGTTTCATGAAATGATATATTAAAGGAAAATTTCATATATCTCCCCCCTATGAATGCTTCTTTTGTTCCCAGAACCATCAAGTATTATCAGATTGGTCACATTTAAATTTATAATTATTTATTTGATTGTAGATCTATGCACAATTGTGGTTATATTTTCATTTCATGTTATTTTTTAATTAATCAAATTTGATTTAACTTGTTATCAATATATTAATCATGTTAATTTAGTGTTTCATTTTCTTAAAGTTTTAAGAACATATTTAGAATGACCGAAGATATCCTTTGGAAGTTCCAAATCATTGGCCAGTATAACTTGGTTACATGGCGTGTGGTTGTAGCACACATTGTATACCCATAAAAATTGTATCTAGATTCATCTACCAATTAATTAAACATGGTGATTTTAATGCACATAGCGTGTTTACTAGGCCAACCTAGCGCACATAAAGTGGATACAGGGTGTATAGTTGGCATGTACAGACTGTGTAGTCCAGCTGAGTTAACACACCAAAGCCCCAGAAATGTGACTTGGATATACTGCAATCGAGGTACATGGTGTGTAGTTGCATGCACATGTCATGTAGTCTCCCACCAATGGAAAAAAATTAAAATTACATTAAATTTAGAAAATTGCAGCATTAAAACCTTATTTTATTTATTAGAACACCATTGTATGTTTGAAAATTTAATGATGGTTTTAAAGAATTTTAAATGATTAATTAATTTGTTCTAATTAATATGTCATTATTGGTTCTTCCATTTAATTTCCATGAATTACATTAATGATGAGTATCTTCAAATAAGATTATATGGTCATTAAGATGAAATGGAATTAATTAATCAATTAAAATGTGTTTTTCTTTAATAATGAATGAAATAATAAAAAATGAATACTAGTAATTTACTTTTTCATATTCATTACATGTATGGTAATTTATGAGCTTCACCAGGACCTATGTATGTGTTGGATGTTTTTATTTAATTTGTTACATGATTTTTCAAATATTTAATATTAAATTCAATGATAGCCTATGATTCATCCCTCCCTTAATTATTATGTAGGACCTACATGTAACATCCCAAGTAAGTAAATAATTATTTATTTTCATATATACATCTATTTATGAATTATATAGTGTTTTAGAGGCTTAACAAGAGAATAAATCCAATCTTAAGCATAGAATACGCTAATATTTTTAAAAGATTATTTTACCACCTTTTGATGGGGAACCATTTTTAAATATAACTAGTGAGACTTTTATAAGTTATATTTGTCAAAATAAACTTATTATTTAGAATTGGTACATTGAAATTTAATTTGGATAAATTTTTGGCATTTTTCTAACAATGTTCATTTTTTAATGAATAGTGAAAAATACTGCATTTTACTTCAAAACTGCTTTTTCATCTAATTTAATTATGTAGTTAGATTATATTTTTAATTGGTTTTAAAGTTTAATTATAATATATTATTACTATTTAATCCAATGGTGGTTATTATAATTAATTTCACTTTGTAATTGGGCATAAAAAATTACCAAACTTTTCATAGATATTGTTTCAAAAAAACCCGCTATTTGTTTTGACAATGATAATTATTTTTAAATTAATTACTGCAATTTATGAGTTTGGAATTTGGTAAAATGGATTCCATATTTAGAATTAGATGTTCCAAATTATGTAATTAAGACTCTTGTGTTTGGACATTATGAATAGTAACGACGGTAATTATCTTTAATTATCGTGATTAATTAGTAATCAGGTAGTTAAGGGTAACAAAACAATATCATCATAATATAAAATGACCTCAAAATGTGACCTAATGCTACTGTTTGTGTCATTTCTGACCATGGGATGTCTTGTTCCAAACATAGGGACCCCATGGAATCACATTTGGGTGATAGTGACACTTTATCATTTTATTTTTAAAGAAAGGAGAGTATTACAAAAGTATGTAACACCTAAGTATAACAATTTTAGTTTTGTCTGTGTAAATGATATCCTAGACTATAAATAATCATTGTAAAGATAAAAATATTTCCTACGTCATAGTATTTTTTTTATAATTTCTAGACATTAAATAAATTAATTTATTTATGACACCATGATGATGCAGCGATTACCTCATTAATTAATGATTTAAATAAAATGAAAAGATAATGTAAAATTTAAGACTTATACTTGTCAAAAACCTATTTTATTGGTGTATTTAAAACCCTTATCACCTTATCCTTGAAATATATCATTCTGGGACCTTTAAAATCCGAAACTCATTTTAAAATAAAGTAATATTTCATGACTTTCCAAGAGTGCCCCTCCTCCTTCTTATAAAAGGCCCCCACCTCTACACCCTTACCCACAAATCTCAAGCCATTGTCTCGGCCAAAATCTACTAATTTTATCTCTCCACATCCCTCTCTTCATCCTAGATTCCTTACCTTAGGTTTAAAGCTCTTCAAGAAACCCTTTTGGTTCAAACCAAGGGGAGTTACCCAATTAAAAGGTAATGTCTTCTCTAATGTTCTTTTGTTTTATTTTGCTTCACCAACCCCCTAATTTTTTTTTATTTTTTTATTTTGTAATAAAAACAGTATATTAAATATACTTGGATGTTTTTATGGGATGGATTTGATTTAAACTTACACACACCTCTGTCTAATGGCTAAAGAACATACTATTTCTGTGGATGGAAAATTACTGCCTCATGAAACGATGATTGTTCAATCTTCTTTTAACACCTTTCATGGTGGCCATTAAGATGCCACTATATTTATATATGATATATATTATTTTTATTTTTTCCTTATGATTCTTTATTTTTCATTTATGGAATACCTTTATGGTTTCCATTATGGATAAATGCGATAATTTCATTTTTTGTAATTGCAGACTACCACCCCCTCAAAGTGATTTGAATCATTAATGTCATATATGGGACGTGTAAAGGATGTAGTTAATAATATTATATATGATATTATACTGTAATTATAATGTATATTTATATCATTATGATTCCATTCCATTAAATAAAAATATAAATAAAGGTAGCGTTCATGTGTACGTACGACTTATCTTCTCCATGAACGGTGCATTTCATTTCTTACCTCTAAATGTTATATACTATTATAAATACATATATTTTCTGGATATATATGATATATATGATATCAAAATCATTAATATCATTCTAGATATAATGAACCTTTGACCACATGAACAACATTTAATTTTAAGAAGTCCATTTTTGGCTCAAGTACCAAAGATTGGAAAAACGACCGTTATTAACTTAAATAATTACATAATGTTCATAACATGGTAATAGTGATATTAAAGGAATAATGAACTTGAAAAATGTTCTTAATCAAGTAGAAATTAACTCTAGTTTATTATTTAGGAGATTAAATAATGATCGAGTCAATTCAGACATGAGGTAAGGGACTTCGTCTCAATCTCCTTTCATTGAGGCCTATTTTGTTTTATACACAACTTTCTTTTTACGGTGTATAAACCCCTTTTACTTTTAATTTTATTCAAAATGAATATTTTTGTATAGAGCATTTTACTAAATGGATAAAGGAATGTTTTGTCTTACGCGGCGACAACGACTTCTCCATTGTCGTGACCATTATTTGAGTTTCGGCTTCCTCTACAAGCCATAACTTTTTTTAAAATGAAAAATAAATACCAAGTTTTGGTTTTATTTTATTTTATTATATCAATGTGTTTTTGATATCTTGTGACTGAAATGTGGAAATGTTATGTTTCCTTTATGCATTTTTTATGTGATACGATTATGTTATGGTTCGTGGGAATTGTTTATGAAGATGGGTGGTTCCATGATAAAATAAGGGCGGGTGAGCCCGTGATATCTCTCCAATGCATTGGGTAACATGAACGGGTTAAACACTAAGGTTTCTTCGAAGAGACTTAGGGAATATACTGCGATGGGTATTCCAAATGTAACCACGAGGGTTACTCCCTATGTAAGAATGTTATGGACTCCACAAGTTACCTTTAGGTATTAGGATTTCTATGACATATTCATGAATATTATTATTTCATGAGGTATGTTAAAGTGATTATGTTTTATGGGTAAAGTATGATTTCATTGATTCTTATGTATACATGGACTAATGTTTTCATTCCATATTTTCATATCCTTTACTGATCTTTTTATGCTCATCCCAAGTTTTTGAAATGTTTTTCACAGGTCAAGGGAAAAGTACATGATGTGATGATAGTGCCGACGAAGTGTCAAGAAAGAATCCATGTTTTTTTTAAATATGTTTCCTTTGATGGGAAAAATGAAAACTGTCTTTTATGTAACCACCTTGTTTAAATGTGGAATGTAATGCATGATTTATGATCTAATTCTCTAAAACTATAAACCTGAAAATATCCTAAATGTGTATTCTTTTAATAACTCAATATTAAGTAATGTTTAAGGTTGGGGCCTTATAGTTGGTATCATAGGTCGGTTTAGATAACTTTAGGAGTTATAATTATATTAAATGATAATCCAAAAATATTTTTTTATGGTCAAATTGAAATGATATAGCATTTGATGATTACCTTGTTGATTCATCTAAGACATGTTTGATCAGAATGGTTTTCTGCAGTGGAAACAGGGATGCAGTGCTAGGAAGGCATATAGAAGGAAATGACCTTCCAAATCAGCATCCTGAGATGGTCGGAATTGGAACTGAACAGTTTTTTCAGTAATGGTGCATTTGACTCAAGAGATAAATGGTGGTGGTATCCATGCATGAGATTATCCAAATCAACTGCAAAGGAACATTTCAATGGTGGAACGTTTCCTGAGGCAACATCCCCCATCATTCAAATGATCATTTGACCATGTGCTAGGTGAAGGGTGGATTAAAGCACTAGAGAATATTTTCAATGTCATGGGGTGTTCAGATAATCACAAGGTTAGTCTTTCTTTTTACCATTTGGAGGGTGAAGCAGATCAGTTGTGGTTTATGGTTAAAAATATCAGGGACGCTGATGATATTGATGCTCTCGATTGGGATGAATTCAAAGCTATGTTTCTGGAGAAATATTTTCCTAAGGTTGTTCGACTTAGGATGGAAAAACAATTCTTAGAATTGAGGCAAGAGGATGACTCAGTGGCTGCTTATGAAGAAAGGTTCACTCGATTGGCAAGGTATGCTCCAAAGTTTATCCGAGACCTTGATAGTAAAATCAATCGTTTTTACTCAAGATTAAAGACAAAATATCGAAGGGAATTATCTTCTTGTGAGTTCAAATGTTATGAAAATCTTGTTCAATGTGTTGAGATGGTGGAAATGGAGTTTTCTGATGATCAAGTGTTCTATAACAACAAACAGAACAAGAGACCGAGGTTCTAGGAGAAAGGGAAGAATCCTTCAAAAAGGTCTGATGGTAAGAAAACTGTGTTTCCAGTTTGTGATAAAGGTGGTAAAATGAATGTTGGTGAATGTCTTTTGAATTCTGAAAAGTGCTACCGATGTGGTAAGATGGGACATAAGGATCGTGATTTCACTTGAAAAGATCAGGGTAATGGTAAGACCAAATTTGATTTACAGTTAGTGGAATGTTTCAAGTGCAATGAGATGGGTCATTATGAAAACGAGTGTTCGATAAAGAGCTCGAATGATGGGAAGTAGTCAGACTACAAGCAGAAAGGTGTGGTGAAATCCTTTGAAACTACATTATCATATGTTGGGCCATCAAATGAAGTGGTATCAGGTACTTTGTTTGTTTTTTCAGATTATGCCAGTGTGTTGTTTGATTCAGGGTCTACACATTCTTTCATCTCTGAAAAAATTTATAGTAAATTGGGAATACCATCACAAGAAATGACTCCTGAACTTGTGGTAAAAAAACCTGGGGGAAATGTTGAGGAAAAAATAATTTATAAGAATCTTCCTATTCTTATCTATGGAAATAACCTACTTGCAAACCTTATTGTTTTACCTCTAGTAGAGTTTGATGTTATCCTGTGTATGGATTAGCTCTCTTTTTACCATGCTAAGATTGATTATAGAGCTAAAGAAGTTTCTTTTCAGAAAAACTTTCAGTTTATGTACCAGAATAAACCCTTATAGTTGATAACATATCAATAGGCTGATAAACTAGTAAAATATGGAAATGAATTCTACCTTGCACATATTGTTGAAAACAAAGCAACCGTTTAGATTAATGATGTGCTAGTGGTAAATGAGTATACTGATGTTTTTCCTGATGAGTTTTTTGGAATAATACCAGATGAGGAAGTAGAATTTACTATTGACTTAGTTCCTGATGCTAAGACAATTTCAAACCCCCCTTATCAAATGTCTCAAGTGGAACTTTTAGAGTTGAAGGAGAAATTGCATGATTTATTAAAGAAAGGTTTCATTCGACCTAGCACATCACCATGGGGTGATTCTATCTTATTTGTTAAAAAGAAAGATGGTTCAATGAGACTTTTCATTGATTATAGAGCCTTGAATAACATCAATGTTAAGAACAAATATCCTTTGCCTCATATCGTTGATTTGTTTGATCAGCTCTAGGGAGCTCAGTATTTTTCAAAGATTGACCTGAGATCGGGGTACCATCAGTTGAAGGTAAAGGAATTGGATATTCTGAAGACCGTGTTTCGTACAAGATATGGCCATTACGAATTTTTAGTAATGTCTTTGGGTTTAACCAATGCACCTGCTGTATTCATGGACCTTATGAACAGAATTTTCCATGAGTTCTTGGATAAGTTTGTGGTTGTTTTTATTGATGATATTTTGGTGTTTTATAAAATTAAGGAGGGGTATTAAAGTCATTGATGGATTATTTTGAAAACCTTAAAAGAAAAGAAATTGAATGGGAAATTCAGTAAATGTGAGTTTTTGTTGCAACAAATTTCTTTCCTTGGTCACATTATTTCTAAAGATGGAATAACTATTGATCCTGAAAAAACAAAGGTTGTTGAAGAATAGCCAAGACCCACAAATGTAACCGAGATTCGTAGTTTTCTTGGTTTGGCAGGCTATTACTGAAGGTTTGTTAAAAAAATTCACGGTTATCTAGTCCAATGACTAAGCTAACTCAGAAGGGTGTTATGTTCATCAGGACAAAAGAATGTGATGATTGTTTTCAAGAATTGAAAATAATATTGGTGAATGCTCCAGTTTTGGAACTACCTTCCATGAATGGTGAGTTTGTTATCAATAGTAATGATTCATTAAAAGGACTTGGTTGCATCCTAATTCAGAATGATCAGGTAATTGCTTATGCATCACGTTAGTTGAAAACTCATGATGTAAATTACCCTACACATGATTTGGAATTAGTTGTTGTTGTTTTCGCTTTAAAAATTTGGAGGCATCATTTTTACGGTGTAAAGTGTGAAATATATATTGATCACAAACGTTTAATGTATATATTCACTCAGAAAGAATTGAACATGAGACAGAGGAGATGGCTAGAATTAATCAAGGATTATGATTGTACAATGAATTACCATCTGGGAAAATAAAATAACGTGGTTTTTTGCTTTGAGTCAAAAAAGTACTACTTCATTAACCATGTTACATATGGAATGTGATCCTTTGGTTAAGGATTTGATGAAATTTGGAATAGAAGTTATTGGTTCAGGATATTTTTCTATTTTGTTTCAGGTATCAGTGAAATATTCTCTATCAGACATAATTAAGCAATCAAAGAAGCAAGACTGTGAGTTGTAGAAAAAGGTAGAGTAGGTTCAGAAGGATAATTTTCATGAATTCAACATTGATAATGATTGTGTTTTGAGATTTGGGAACAGATTGTGTGTTCCTTGTGATTCATAGTTGAAGAGAGAGTTGTTATGTGAAGCTCATAGTTCTCCGTTTTCAGTTCATCCAGGCAGTACTAAGATGTATAGAGATCATCGGGAGTATTACTGGTGGGACATAATGAAAAGAGACATTGAATATTTTACTCTGAAGTGTTTGAATTGTCAACAGGTTAAAATAGAGCGGCAGTTACTAAAAGGGATGCTTCAGCCTTTACCAGTGCCAGAGTGGAAATGGAAGAATATATCCATGGACTTCGTTGTGGGATTTTCAAAGACACCTCGAGGTCATAATGCAATCTGGGTTACTGTTGATCACTTGACTAAATCTGCTCATTTCCTTGATATACGAGATACTTTTTTCTCTAGATCAACTTTCTCGTTTGTATCTTAAAGATATAGTTAGGTTACATGGAGTTACCATCTCCATTGTATCTGATCGTGATCCCAGGTTTACTTCTAACTTTTGGAAAGTCCTTCAGAAGTCGTTGGATACTGAATTAAATTTTTGTACAGCTTTTAATCCTCAATCGGATTGGCAGTCAGAACGAACAATTCAGACATTTGAGGATATGCTACATTCTTGTTCGATGGATTATCAGGGAAGTTGGGACAAATATCTTTCTTTGGTTGAGTTTTCTTATAATAACAGTTTTCATTCTAGTATACAGATGGCACCATTTGAGGCATTATATGGGAAGCGGTGTTGAACTCCAGCTTTTTGGGATGAAGTAGGTGAATGGAAGTTGATGGAACGAGAATTGGTAGAAGAGTTAGTAGAAAAAGTTCAGCTGATACAGAAATACCTGAGAACAGCTCAGAGCAGGAAGAAAAGTTATGTGTACAACAAGAGGAAGGATCTCTATTTTGAGGTAGGTGATCATGTCTTCCTCAAAGTTTCACCATGGAAGAGTGTGATGCAATTTGGTAAGAAAGGAAAGATGAGTCCAAGGTTCATTGGACCGCATGAAATTATGGATAGAGTTGGATCAGTTGCATACCGAGTGGCTTTAACTCCAAGTTTATCTCAGGTACACAATGTTTTTCATGTTTCAATGTTAAGTAAGTACATTCCGGATCCATATCATGTTTTGAGTCCACACATAGTTCAGCTGGAAGAGAATCTATCTTATGAGGAACAACCAGTCTAGATTCTTTACTACATGGAGCAAGTGTTTCAGAATAAGGTGATTCATCAAGTAAAGATTTTGTGGAAAACCCACATGATTGAAGAGGCAACATGGGAATTTGAAAATGCAATGAAGGATAAATTCCCCAACTTATTTGATAAGTAAATAAATTGCAGGGACGCAATTTCCTAAAGGGAGGAAGGATGTAACATCCCATGTAAGTAAAGAATTATGTATTTTCATATCTATGTTTATTTCGGAATTAGATAGGGTTTTAGAGGATTAAAATGAGAATAAATCCAATCTTAAGAATAGAATACACTAATATTTTTAAAAGATTGTTTTATAACTTTTTTAATGGCGAACCATTTTTAAATCTAACTATTGACAATTTTATAAGCTCTATTTGTCAAAATAAACTTATTATTTATAATTGGGACATTGAAATTTACTTTGGATAAATTTTTGGTATTTTTCTGACAATGTTCATTTTTTAATGAATAGTGAAAAATACTGCATCTTACTTCAAAACTACTTTTTCATATAATTTAATTATATAGTTAGATTATATTTTTGATTGGTTTTAAAGTTTAATTAGAATATATTTTTACCATCTAATCCAATGGTGGTCATTATAATTAATTTTACTTTGGAATTGGGCATAAACAAGTGCCAAACTTTTCATATATATTGTTTCCAAAAAACCAACTATTTGTTTTGACAATGGAAATTATTTTTAAATTAATTACTGAAATTTATATGTTTGTAATTTGGTAAAATTTATTCCATATTTGGAATCAGAAGTTCCAAATTATGTAATTAAGAGTCTTTTTTATTTGGACATTATGAATAGTAACGATGATAATTATCTTTAATTATCATGATTAATTAGTAATCGGGTAGTTAAGGGTAATAAAATAATATCATAATAATATAAAATAACCCCAACATGTGTCCTAATGCTACTAGTTGTGTCATGGACTACCATGGGATGCCTTGTGCCAAACATAGGGACCCCATGGAATCACTTTTGGGTGATAGTGACACTTTATCATTTTATTTTTAAAGAAAGGAGAATATCACAAAAGTATGTAACACCTAAGTTAAACAATTTTAGTTTTCTATTCTTAAACGATCTATTAGACTACAAATAGTCATTAGAAATCTAAAAATATCTCCTACATCATGGTATTTTTTTATAATTTTTGTACATTAAATAAATTAATTTATTTATGACACCATGATGATGCAACGATTATCTCATTAATGAAAAATTTAAATAAAATGAAAAGATAACGTAATATATAAGACTTACGCATGTCAAAAACCTATTGGATGGGTGTATTTCGAACTCGTATCACCTTATCCTAGAAATATATCATTGTGGGACCTTTAAAATCTGAAACTCATTTTAAAATAAAGTATCATTTCATGACTTTCCAAGAGTGCCCCTCCTCCCTCTTATAAAAGGCCCCCACCTCTACCCCCTTACCCATACCTCTCAAGCCATTGGATCGGCCAAATTCTGAACCTTTTATCTCTCCACTTCCCTCTCTTCATCCTAGAAGCCTTACCTTAGGCAGAAATCTCTTCAAGAAACCCTTTGGTTCAAACCAAGGGAAGTTAACCAATTTAAAGGCAATGTCTTCTCTAATGTTCTTTTGTTTTATTTTTCTTCTCCAACCCCCTAAACAATTTTTATTCCATTATTTTGTAACAAAACCAGTATCTTAAATATACTAGGATGTTTTTATGATAATAATTTGATTTACACTTACACACACCTCCATCTAATGGTTAAAGAACATACTATTTCTGTGGATATAGAATTACTCCCTCACGAAACGATGATTGTTCAATATTCTTTTAACACCTTTCATGGTGAAAATTAAGATGAAAATATATTTATATATGATATATATTATTTTTATTATTTCCTTATGATTCTGTATTTTTCATTTATGGCACACCTTTATGGTTTCCATTATGGATAAACATGATAATTTCATTTTTTTGAAGTGCGGACTACCGCCCCCAAAAAGTGATTTGAATCATTAATGTCATATGTGGGACATGTAAAGGATGGAGTTAATAATATTATATATGATATTATACTAGAATTATAATGTAACTTTATATCATTATTATTCCATTCCATTAAATATGAAATAGAAATGAAGGTAGCGTTCATGCGTACGTACAGCTTACCGTCACCATGAATGGTGCATTTCATTTCTTACCTCTAAATGTTATGTACTATTATAAATACATGTATATGATGGATATATATGATATATATGATATCCAAATCATGAATATAATTCTAGATATAATTAACCCTTGACCACATGAACAACATGTAATTGTAAGAAGTCCATTTTTGGCTCAAGTACCAAAGATCGAAAAAACGGTCGTTATTAACTTAAATAATTACATAATGTTCATAACATGGTAATAGTGATATAAAAGGAATAATTTAATTGAAAAATGTTCTTAAGAAATTAGAAATTAACTCTAGTTTATTATTCAGGTGATTAAAGAACGATCTAGTCAAGTCAGACACGAGGTAAGGGACTTCCTCTCAATCTCCTTTCATTGAGGCATATTTTGTTTTATACACAACTTTATTTTATACGGTGTATAAAACCCTTTGACTTTTACTTTTATTCAAAAGTAATATTTTTGTACGAAGCTTTTTACTAAAAAAAAGGAATGTTTTGTATTACATGGAGACAACGACTTCTCCACTGTCGTGACCATTATATGAGTTTCGGCTTCCTCTACAAGCCATAACTTTTTTTTAAATGAAAAATAAATACCACGGTTTACTTTTATTTTATTTTGGTATTGAAAATGGTTTTGATAATGTTTTCATTATATCAATGTGTTTTTGATATCTTGTGATTGAAATGTGGAAATGTTATGTTTCATTTATGCATGTTTTATGTGATACGATTATGTTATGGTTCTTGGGCATTGTTTATGAAGACGGGTGGTTCCATGATAAACTAACGGAGGGTGAGTCTGTGATAGATCTCCAATTCATTGGGTAATGTGAAGGTGTTAAATGCTAAGGTTTCTCTGAAGAGATTTAGGGAATATACTGTGATGGGTATTCCAAACGTAACCATGAGGGTTACTCCCTACGTAAGAATGTTATGGATGCCACAAGTTACCTGTATGTATTATTATTTCTATGAGTTATTCATGAATATTATGATTTCATGAGGTATGTTAAAGTACTTATGTTTTATGAGTAAACCATGATTTCATTGATTCTTATGTATACATGGACTAATGTTTTAATTCCATATTTTTATATCCCTTACTGAGCTTTTTATGCTCATCCCAAGTTTTTGAAATATTTTTCATAGTTCAAGGGAAAAGTACATGATGTGATGATAGTGTTGAGGAAGTGTCAAGAAATAATCCATGTTTTATTTTGAATATGTTTCCTTTGATGGTAAAAATGAATAATGTCTTTTATATAACCACCTTGTTTAAATGTGGAATGTAATGCATGATTTATGATCTAATTCTCTAAAACTCTAAACCTGAAAATATCCTCAATGTGTATTCTTGTAATAACTCAAGATTAGGTAATGTTTAAGGTTGGGTCCTTATAATACATTTCCAAGGATATTTATGTAAATCCCTTTAACCAATAATTTTTTCCCTCACATGAATGTGAGTAATAAATGTTTTTAATTAATGGAGAATACCATATAACATGGAGGCGGTTCAAGATGGAACCATAATGATTCCAAACTAGTTGATACATAGGTTGATAGGTGAAATGTTGTAACTCATACCAAGACCAACAATTGAATTTATTTACCCTAGGTGAAAGGTTGATTTAATGTCTACTCATTAAATCAACCATTAGATAAAGATCCTGAAGGGGTCATTTAATTAATTATTTATTTCTATCTATAAAATTATTTATTATATATATGCAAGGTTGAAATCACATAAATAAATGAATTGATGTGAAAATATGAAAATTAAATAAATGAATTATGTGTAAATGTTTTATCAAACATGGTTAATTAATTAAGTAACATCCACTTAATATTAACTAGAAGTTTAAAGGATAAAAAAAGATAAAACTTATGCATAATACATTTAAATTGTAACACCCCAAGATTTCATAGTGTGTTATTTCTTCAAAATAATTCAATAACTTGCACTACACGCAACACCGAGTTCAAGCGCACCATGACTTACCAAACAAGCCGTTCAAAAAAGGTTATGAATAGTATTAACTAAATTTTAAACTTTATATAATCCTTATAATTTTAGAATCCATATTATGAGTTTCTTAGACATAATGTAAGAACAAATTCATCTTCAGTATTGTAGTTTTACCAACTTTTAATAGTGAACCCTTTTTAAATAAAATATTTTAAACTTTTTGACTAAATGGGGACATCAAAAAATTTAAAATAAAACATCACAAGCTTCCACGGTACGCTTTCCTTTGAATAAAACAGTAGCGTGTGTTGTACGCAACTTCGAGTTTTAACACACACCACAACCGATCAAACTAGCCGTTATGAATAGTAATACTTAATTTTTTGAAATTATATATATTTTATATTTCAAAATGGACTTCATTTTTGGATTCGGAATATCAAATTTAGCCTAAGGTGAAATTTTGGTACTTTTCGGATAACTTTCATATTTTGATGAATAGTAAAAATTACTAAATTTTAATTAAAAACAACTTTTTTAATCAAAATAATTAATAGTGATAAATTATGAATTTGAGTGGTTTTAAAGGATATTTAGAATATATTTTTACCATTTAATATAATTTTGGTCATTGGACATAATTTTACAATTAAACCGAACATAAACAAGTGTCAATCTTTTGATAGTTATTATCTCTTAAAAACACGCTTTTTGTTTTGACAGCGGGAATTAATTTTAAATTAATTTCTGCCACTTCTGTGTTTTGAATTTAGAAAAATGGATTCCATATTTGGAATCAGGATGTTCAAATTGTGTAAATAGGTAACTTTTATTTTTAGACATTTTGAATAATTACTGCGGTAAATATTTTATTTACCATGGTTAAGGGTAAATCCGGTAAATAAGGGTTAAAAAATAATATTATAATAATACTAAATTACCCTAAAACGTGTCTTAACCCTATTGGTCGATACATGGTCGACCATGGGCATCTTTGGGTCAATTTTGGGACCCCATTGATCCACTTGAAAGTGATAATGACACTTTATTTTAATTAAGTTAAAATGAATACAAAAATGGCATAAGCTTACATCTTTTAAAAGAACAATTTTTACATAGGGTTATAAATGTTGGATTTTCGATTCTAAATATTCATTAGAAAGCTAAAACGATTTCCTACATAATGATATTTTATTTATAATTTTTAGACATCAAATAATTTAAATTATTAATGACACAATAATGATGCAATGTTTACCTCATTAATAAATCATTTAAATAAATAAGATTATAATGATTAAAATATTATCTAAAACCTGTCCAATTCTTATTGGTTGATGTTATTTAGAATATGAGTCATCTTATCTTCGACCTCAATGATTTTTGGACCATTATAAACCGAATATAATTATATTATAAAGTAATACTTTCACTCTTTCCTAAAGAGCCCCTCCTCTCCCTTATAAAAGGAGACCACTTCTACTCATTCCTCACACCTCTCAAGCCACTTGGCTCGTCCAAACTCTGCCCAACTAAGCTCCCCACATCCCTCTCCTCCTCCTTGAAGCTTCCCCTTAGGCAGAAAGCATTTCAAGAAGTCCTTTGGTTCCAACCAAAGTGAGTTACCTAAATTGAAGGAGGTAAACCTACCATCGACCAAGGAAAAAGTACAAAGTAAGGTATTCTCTTATCTCACTTTCAATTCCGTGAGATTTCCATTGTTCGCTACTAAATTATTGAAAGTGGTGTATTGTGTACTTCCATTTGATATATATTATCATGATTCACTTTATATTCATGTTATTCTGTAAATAATTTGGTGGTTATTAACTTTTGGCCATGCGACTCAGTTGATTGACGTGGTAAGGGATTCTCTTATCTCACTTTCAATTCCGTGAGATTTCCATTGTTCGCTACTAAATTATTGAAAGTGGTGTATTGTGTACTTCCATTTGATATATATTATCATGATTCACTTTATATTCATGTTATTCTGTAAATCATTTGGTGGTTATTAACTTTTGGCCATGCGACTCAGTTGATTAACGTGGTAAGGGGTTTCTTGTCTCACTTTTAATTTCGTGAGAATTCCATTGATCACCACTTAATTATTGCATGTGGTGTATGTGTACTACCCATGATTGTATTCATTGTGTAATATACTTTATTTTATGGGTATTTACATCATCATGGTATGACCTTTCTTTCATGGGTGTTTGTTTCTTAAGTTACCTAATCAATAAGGGAATTTGAGATTTCAATTTCCACTCATTTGGCTTTACACATATTTCATTGATTATATTACCCCAAGATTATGTGTGGAATCACTATTCATTTGATTATAATTTCCACTCCCCTTCCTGTGGATATACTTTTGATACACATAATCACTCCATTGAAAATTCTCAAGTCATTGATATGAATTTGATAAGAGTAATTTTAACTATTTCACCATTTGTTGAGTTAAACATCCAATTCGTTGGTGTTGTTTTTACAGGAATATGTGTGAATATACTTTGATTGTTTTACACTGAATATCCAATAATATTTAGTGTATTTATATTTTTCACACATAATTATGTTGTTGATTTATCCTTAACCTAAGGATATGGCCTTTATGAGAGATTTCATCTCAACTTACATTCCATTGAGACTTCTTTGTTGATATACACCAAATCACTTTTATGTGGTGTATATAATGTACTTTGACATAGTATATCATGAATTCCCTTTATTCTCATGATATTACAAAGTTTTGATTACCTCAATTATTTTCATTCAAGTGTCTCTCTTTTGGTTAGAATCTCTAACTAAAATACCATTTTTAAATGTTTTAAAGACTTATTCATCTAAATCTTTCTCATTAATGTCCATGTTTTAAAAATGGTTTTAAGGATTTATTTATATGGACATTAATGTTTAGAAATTAAAAATCCTTTTAAAAGGTTTCAAAGTGGTATGGGACACTTTGATTCAAAAATCTATTTTTAAATGGCTTCTTGACAAATAGTGTGACTTTTAAATGTTTTCAAGAAAAGGGGGATATTTATCTCAAATAGTTTTGATGATTATTTTCATCTATGTCAACATCCTTCATTATTCATGATTGAGGTTAATGTGATACAATACAATCTTCCATATTGTATCAAATGAGTTATATTTGACTGTGGATGTTCTATTTTTATACCATTCATGGTTTGTGGTTAAAGTATTGACATTTCGTATGCTAGTTTTAATACGAATGTTTATTTTATGCTTAAACCTATTCATATGAGGAATGCATTGGACTTAATAAGTGACGGGTGGAGCCCGCTATAGCTCCTCGATGCATCGGTAGGTCTCATGAGACAAACTAGTGTCTTGGCACAAGGCCTTGGCCAAATCTTATTTGTAGTCTTGGCACGAGGCCTTGGCTATGTGGTTATGATAGTCTGGCATAATGCATTTCATCATTATGAAAGTGGTTATTGATATTGCATGTGATCATTCGACTAGTAGAATATCCATGTGAGCAAGTAAATGGCATTATTTCATTTTACCTTTGCCATTTTATGCTGAAGTTCAAGTTTCAAAGGCTTTTGTTTTAGTTATAAATTGCCTTAAGTGTTTATGCTTATTTATGAAAGCTTCTGCTATAATGTTATCCTTACTGAGCATCCGAGCTCACCCCTTTCAATGTTTTATTTTTTTTTTCCAGGATTATGAAGAAGTAATTTATGAATGACCTGCAGGGATAGTATGAGGGGATATGAAGACAAGATGTTTTTTTATGATGTAATGTAAAAATTTATGGATGTATCTAGTTATTCCAAGGCTACTAAACTAATCGGTCTTTAGAGACTTTATCTTTCTCATGATCATGCCAATGTTATGTAATAATGCACCGACTCTGGGTAACTAGGGTCAGGGCGTTACAGTTGGTATCAGAGGAAGTTTAGTACAAACCTTGGTAGCTAGATTTAGATAAACTCTGATTAGAGCACGTAGACCTAAGATGAACTTTGAGGATTAGTATAAAAGAACTTCCTAGAATTTTGGTATTGTAGAGATTTTGTGAGTTTTCCGAGCAATACATCCCTGTCTGGATACGAGCAGGTAGAGGCGGCTCTGGCACAGATGTACCTAGGGGTAAAACCCAAAAACACCGCTTTGAGCTAGACTCGAACGGGAACTGGTGCACGACAACGGGCCTTGCTGCACTCTTGGTTACGACACTCCCGGGGGATATGCTTAGGATAATTTACATTTTCTTTACAAACCGATTTAAGTAATATATACATAAGATGAGAGTAAATGACCTTGGTTAATCCTAATATATTTCAAATTGAGAATATGGTGACATTTTAATCACTAAATGATTTTACGACTACTATTACTCACACAATGCTTTCTGGTTTTAGTCAATGGCTGGATTCCAAGGAAGTCATAGTGACTTTGAGAATGATGTACAAGGTGGGAACGGTGGTGGAAATGAGCAACAAAATGGAATGTTGATAGGCATAAAAGATATCGTCTTTATGCCAAATAAGTTTTCCAAAAATATGATCAACAACATATATATTAACCAACTCCCAGACTCAACAAGGAAGAGAAAGGTGATAAATGATAAGATCTCCATCAATGGAGACCATGGAGAAAAGAAACCTCAATTTTCATCATGCAGGAATTGTGGAAAGAGACACCCAGGAAAGTGTCTCAATGGGACAACGAAATGTTTTACGTGCGGGAAGGAAGGACATAAAGTGAAGAATTGCCGAAGAAAAATGAAGAGTACTATGGAAGAAGATAAAAATGGTCCAAAGAGTCCATTTACAGTCATTTGCCGTAAATGTAGGGGACCTGGCCATTACCCGAGTGAATGTCCTATTTTATAGGATATTTTCTTGCTCAAAGAAGAAGCTATGCGGAAATAAATGGTTGGAGAAAAATTTAAAAAGTATTAGCACTCCTTGTTGATGGGTTTACTTTGGAATAATTTTCTCTTGTATTTGTAACCCCTCAGTTTGCCATGTGAGAATGATATTTGAGGAATAATTGTCTCTTCTCTTGTGGATATAGGTATAAATAACCATTTGGTTTTATATGATCATTGGGGTTTGAGAAAATGATAAGTTATTATAATTTGGGATGAAAATGCAAAGTATGATATAACATTTGTGGTTAAATTATGTTATTTTGAAAAATTTATCTCATTTTGGTAATATTATAGAATATAGTTTTTGAAAAAGGACAACACGTAGACCGTGTGACAACCCGTCGCGTCGGACAAAGCTGTGGGAATCGAACCCACAACCAAAGTGCGATTGGGATTTATCGCCTACCACTGGACTACGTGAAGTCCCTGGTTAGTATGACTATTTTTTTTGTTAAATGATTTTATTGATCAATAATAAGATGATTTGGGTTCTTATGTCTTATCAAATGAATACCCTTGGTATAGGAAAATGATTTGGTGATTAAGTGATAAATGTTATTTTGGAAGATGTTCGTTTTGTTAGGAACACTATATGCCCAAGGAAAATAGAATACAATGAGGTTTCATTTGTAGAGTAATGGTGGATTTTTATCTACATTTTTATTGTTGATTTATAGTGATTTGGGTTATTTATGGAAATCATTAACCTATAACAGAGAATATGTGATGATGTTAATTACTTTTAAGTATGTGACTTTAAGAGTATTTGATGTCATTTGGAGATACAATGTAACATGGGAGACTACATAATCAAATTCTTCTATCTTTTGGGTTTCAATATTAGTTTTGATTATATTAAAGGATTTTAAGGACAATTGGTTATTGAATGGTATCTATTTAACTTTGGGGTATTGTTGGTTTAATTTTAGAAATTAAGATTAGTGCATATTTATCTCAATGAATATCCTTTTGGGGGATCATTAGATCATTCACTAACCATTTTGGTTTTGATTAATCTTCAAAGACAATGTAAATATATGGTTTATCCTGCATGGATCATGTGATTCTATAGAAGTTTATTCTAGCTCTTCCATTGTGACCAAGTCTTCTTGAATACTCATCGTTTAAAAAAATTGAGTTAGTGGTGAAAATTTATTAAAGAATGAAAATCTACTTAAAATTTAAGTATATCTCATAATGTTCTTAGTCAATATCATAAATGAATTCCTCTTCCTTATGTGATGTAACTTTAAAAAAAATGTTGTCCTAGATGGTACCTTAAATCATCACTAATTTATGGCTTTGGGATTGTTGGCCTTTTTATAGCCATGTTCTCTACCACTCTCCATCAGATAATTGATGGTTAGATTTCTCCTCCATATCCATATTTTCCTACATGGAACCCTAGTATGTGTTATTTTCGGTAATCTTCATACTTTCCACTCTTTATTTTAAATAGAGGCCTCATTAATTCATTTTTCGATGTGGGATTTCAACTAAGATATTTTGAAATGTCAAAAATGTGTGATCCCAATACCCTATATTTTGTTGAACCGATGGTACTTCAAATCATCATAGATTGATGAGTTTAAGGACCTCAATTTTATACTTGTTTGTGATTGATGACCTCAACCACTACCTATAAATATTTACGTTTTTCCTCCAATTATATGTCTCTAATTTCCACCAATGTTCTCCTAATCGAGATCATAATTTGGTGGTGACCCTTTCATTTCTCTTTTCCTCATATTAAGACTAAATTTTAGTAAACCAATTTCCGATGTGGGTTTTCCCACAAATATATTTTCTATTTTAAACCTTTTATTTTCGAAGAACAATTTCAAATTGCGAGGACGCAATTTATTGAAGGAGGGGAGAATGTAACACCCCAAGATTTCATAGTGTGTTATTTCTTCAAAATAATTCAATAACTTGCACTACACGCAACACAGAGTTCAAGCGCACCATGACTTACCAAACAAGCCGTTCAAAAAAGGTTATGAATAGTATTAACTAAATTTTAAACTTTATATAATCCTTATAATTTTAGAATCCATATTATGAGTTTCTTAGACATAATGTAAGAACAAATTCATCTTCAGTATTGTAGTTTTACCAACTTTTAATAGTGAACCCTTTTTAAATAAAATATTTTAAACTTTTTGACTAAATGGGGACATCAAAAAATTTAAAATAAAACATCTCAAGCTTCCACGGTACGCTTTCCTTTGAATAAAACAGTAGCGTGTGTTGTACGCAACTTCGAGTTTTAACACACACCACAACCGATCAAACTAGCCGTTATGAATAGTAATACATAATTTTTTGAAATTATATATATTTTATATTTCAAAATGGACTTCATTTTTGGATTCGGAATATCAAATTTAGCCTAAGGTGAAATTTTGGTACTTTTCGGATAACTTTCATATTTTGATGAATAGTAAAAATTACTAAATTTTAATTAAAAACAACTTTTTTAATCAAAATAATTAATAGTGATAAATTATGAATTTGAGTGGTTTTAAAGTATATTTAGAATATATTTTTACCATTTAATATAATTTTGGTCATTGGACATAATTTTACAATTAAACCGAACATAAACAAGTGTCAATCTTTTGATAGTTATTATCTCTTAAAAACACGCTTTTTGTTTTGACAGCGGGAATTAATTTTAAATTAATTTCTGACACTTCTGTGTTTTGAATTTAGAAAAATGGATTCCATATTTGGAATCAGGATGTTCAAATTGTGTAAATAGGTAACTTTTATTTTTAGACATTTTGAATAATTACTGCGGTAAATATTTTATTTACCATGGTTAAGGGTAAATCCGGTAAATAAGGGTTAAAAAATAATATTATAATAATACTAAATTACCCTAAAACGTGTCTTAACCCTATTGGTTGATACATGGTCGACCATGGGCATCTTTGGGTCAATTTTGGGACCCCATTGATCCACTTGAAAGTTATAATGACACTTTATTTTAATTAAGTTAAAATGAATACAAAAATGGCATAAGCTTACATCTTTTAAAAGAACAATTTTTACATAGGGTTATAAATGTTGGATTTTCGATTATAAATATTCATTAGAAAGATAAAAAGATTTCCTACATAATGATATTTTATTTATAATTTTTAGACATCAAATAATTTAAATTATTAATGACACAATAATGATGCAATGTTTACCTCATTAATAAATCATTTAAATAAATAAGATTATAATGATTAAAATATTATCTAAAACCTGTCCAATTCATATTGGTTGATGTTATTTAGAATATGAGTCATCTTATCTTCGACCTCAATGATTTTTGGACCATTATAAACCGAATATAATTATATTATAAAGTAATACTTTCACTCTTTCCTAAAGAGCCCCTCCTCTCCCTTATAAAAGGAGACCACTTCTACTCATTCCTCACACCTCTCAAGCCACTTGGCTCGTCCAAACTCTGCCCAACTAAGCTCCCCACATCCCTCTACTCCTCCTTGAAGCTTCCCCTTAGGCAGAAAGCATTTCAAGAAGTCGTTTGGTTCCAACCAAAGTGAGTTACCTAAATTAAAGGAGGTAAACCTACCATCGACCAAGGAAAAAGTACAAAGTAAGGGATTCTCTTATCTCACTTTCAATTCCGTGAGATTTCCATTGTTCGCTACTAAATTATTTATAGTGGTGTATTGTGTACTTCCATTTGATATATATTATCATGATTCACTTTATATTCATGTTATTCTGTAAATAATTTGGTGGTTATTAACTTTTGGCCATGCGACTCAGTTGATTGACGTGGTAAGGGATTCTCTTATCTCACTTTCAATTCCGTGAGATTTCCATTGTTCGCTACTAAATTATTGAAAGTGGTGTATTGTGTACTTCCATTTGATATATATTATCATGATTCACTTTATATTCATGTTATTCTGTAAATCATTTGGTGGTTATTAACTTTTGGCCATGCGACTCAGTTGATTAACGTGGTAAGGGGTTTCTTGTCTCACTTTTAATTCCGTGAGAATTCCATTGATCACCACTTAATTATTGCATGTGGTGTATGTGTACTACCCATGATTGTATTCATTGTGTAATATACTTTATTTTATGGGTATTTACATCATCATGGTATGACCTTTCTTTCATGGGTGTTTGTTTCTTAAGTTACCTAATCAATAAGGGAATTTGAGATTTCAATTTCCACTCATTTGGCTTTACACATATTTCATTGATTATATTACCCCAAGATTATGTGTGGAATCACTATTCATTTGATTATAATTTCCACTCCCCTTCCTGTGGATATACTTTTGATACACATAATCACTCCATTGAAAATTCTCAAGTCATTGATATGAATTTGATAAGAGTAATTTTAACTATTTCACCATTTGTTGAGTTAAACATCCAATTCGTTGGTGTTGTTTTTACAGGAATATGTGTGAATATACTTTGATTGTTTTACACTGAATATCCAATAATATTTAGTGTATTTATATTTTTCACACATAATTATGTTGTTGATTTATCCTTAACCTAAGGATATGGCCTTTATGAGAGATTTCATCTCAACTTACATTCCATTGAGACTTCTTTGTTGATATACACCAAATCACTTTTATGTGGTGTATATAATGTACTTTGACATAGTATATCATGAATTCCCTTTATTCTCATGATATTACAAAGTTTTGATTACCTCAATTATTTTCATTCAAGTGTCTCTCTTTTGGTTAGAATCTCTAACTAAAATACCATTTTTAAATGTTTTAAAGACTTATTCATCTAAATCTTTCTCATTAATGTCCATGTTTTAAAAATGGTTTTAAGGATTTATTTATATGGACATTAATGTTTAGAAATTAAAAATCCTTTTAAAAGGTTTCAAAGTGGTATGGGACACTTTGATTCAAAAATCTATTTTTAAATGGCTTCTTGACAAATAGTGTGACTTTTAAATGTTTTCAAGAAAAGGGGGATATTTATCTCAAATAGTTTTGATGATTATTTTCATCTATGTCAACATCCTTCATTATTCATGATTGAGGTTAATGTGATACAATACAATCTTCCATATTGTATCAAATGAGTTATATTTGACTGTGGATGTTCTATTTTTATACCATTCATGGTTTGTGGTTAAAGTATTGACATTTCGTATGCTAGTTTTAATACGAATGTTTATTTTATGCTTAAACCTATTCATATGAGGAATGCATTGGACTTAATAAGTGACGGGTGGAGCCCGCTATAGCTCCTCGATGCATCGGTAGGTCTCATGAGACAAACTAGTGTCTTGGCACAAGGCCTTGGAAAAATCTTATTTGTAGTCTTGGCACGAGGCCTTGGCTATGTGGTTATGATAGTCTGGCATTATGCATTCCATCATTATGAAAGTGGTTATTGATATTGCATGTGATCATTCGACTAGTAGAATATCCATGTGAGTAAGTAAATGGCATTATTTCATTTTACCTTTGCCATTTTATGTTGAAGTTCAAGTTTCAAAGGCTTTTGTTTTAGTTATAAATTGCCTTAAGTGTTTATGCTTATTTATGAAAGCTTCTGCTATAATGTTATCCTTACTGAGCATCCGAGCTCACCCCTTTCAATGTTTTATTTTTTTTTCCAGGATTATGAAGAAGTAATTTATGAATGACCTGCAGGGATAGTATGAGGGGATATGAAGACAAGATGTTTTTTTATGATGTAATGTAAAAATTTATGGATGTATCTAGTTATTCCAAGGCTACTAAACTAATCGGTCTTTCGAGACTTGATCTTTCTCATGATCATGCCAATGTTATGTAATAATGCACCGACTCTGGGTAACTAGGGTCGGGGCGTTACATAAATCCCTCAATTAAATATTAAGTTAGATAATTCCTTCCATTACTTGATTGGGAATGAAACCATAGAACTAATTGTAGTACCTGGCCAAAGTTTGGACACTATCTTTTATGGAGGAGTTCTCATGATATTTTTGGTTTCACTTAACCAAAATTGTATTCAGTTTAATGTCCAAAGTCTATTCAATAGAAATTTGTAGGTAAGTGTTGAGTAAATCCAGGTAAAGATTTCAGGATAAGGGAATCTACTCAACAGATCAAGGAGCTACAAGTCCACAGTTGGAAAGACCTCCCAACTAATTAATTTATTACAGTTTTCATGGCCTAGGTCTAGATCCTTAAGAAAAGTAATGGGGTTCCTTTCCACTAAGAAGTTACAACAACTCGACATTCCGAGATCAATGGTGAGGGCTATTGATACATGAAAAATTATTGGGATATTTAATTAATAAATAAATAAATAACATTTAATTTATTATATCTTAATTATTTTTTAATTAAGAAAATTATTAATAATATGCTCCTTTTAATTGTAGAATAAAAATTATAAGTTCATCATCCACACTATCCCTACGATCAATATTGTAGAAAGATAAAATCATAACTAGATGTAAATTACAGGAGTGGTTTAGACACCTTTACGATGTGAGACACCATGAACATAAATTTTACATGATAGAATCCTCAATGCCTGATCCGCCTACTGAAGTGGCATGTGATGAAGAGTTTATTGTCTGTGAAAACCACTTGAGAAACACGTTCGACGTTCAATTTTTGATGCTTTCATCGATGTATAGTGAACTAATTAAGTATCATGAAAAAAATGGATGTTTATAGTATGCCTGATCACCAATGTGGTATTTACCATGAGATAGCTAGATAAGAACGGTTTGAGTTTTCTAAGGTGCTCTTTCAGAGCAATCTTGGAGATGGTGCTCCAGTTTTTCCACACATAGTCAAGCTCATTGTCTACATTGAGCGCTTAGAGGTTCTACGGTTTAAACTCCCTAATGAATTGGGCTCCGACCTCATTATTTCATCATTTCCTCAGAGAATGTATAGGTTTGTTGTGAATTTTAGTATGAAAAACATTGATAACACTCCCCTAGATCTTCGTACTCTTCTTCTCCATGTAGTTAAGGATATGAAGCATGAAAACCCTTCTATCCTTTTGGGGAACAAATATAAAGGTAAAGAAAACAGCTTTAAATCCCAATGATTCTTCATTCCATTACAATAAGTGGAAGATCAGAGGGAAAGAAATGGAATATAGTCATGTCTATTTTTCATGTGGAAAGAAGGGCCACTGGAAGAAAAACTGCACCCAGCAAAGGAAGCAAGGGGAATCTTCAGGTGCATTTTTTATTGAGTGAAATTTATCTATTTCTAAAAATTGTGTATTAGATGTAGTTTTTTGTGCTCACGTATGTATTCAAATAGAGGAACCAAGTAGATTTAGAAATATTGGATGAGGATATGTAGATCTTCGAGCATCCAATAGAGGTAAACATGATGTTTTAGCTATCAAGGACTATAAACTCAATACAATTTTGGTATCCATACTTGATACAAATGGATTTATTTTTAAATTTTGGAATAAATGTTGCTTCTTTTATAAAGATATAATTTTTTATGGTAAGGAACATTTAAATAACATTCCTTAAGTGTTGGATTGTAGAAACCAAATAATGGAAATCAATAACGAAGATACATTACATAACTCACACCACACCCAACATTGGCATCACCAGCTAGGTTATGTATATGAAAATCGCTTGAATAAATTACTTAAATATGTATATTTATATTATTTTAAAATAACACCACTTGGTGTATGTCATTAAGGTTTACACGGAAAAAATGACCAAATTCTCTTTAGTGGGGAAGGTAAAAAGGCTGTAGAAATTCATGAATTTGTTTATACCGATGTGTGTGGACATTTTACTATTTAATCAAGGGGAGGGTACTCATACTTCATAAATTTTACTAATGATTTTAGTAGATATGTATATTTCTACTTAATGAGGAATAATTTAGAATATTTTGATAAATTCATGGAATACAATAATGATGTTGAGAACCAATTGTTAATAAGATTAATAAAATTCACTCAGACCATGGTGGAGAATATATTAATCAAGAATTCATTGATTATTTATCATATATTGGGATTTTATCTCAAATCAATCATCCTTATATGCCTCAATGGAATGGTGTAAGAGAAAGGAGAAACCACACCTTGTTGGACACGGTGAGATCAATGATGAGTTGTGTGGATCATCCATTATCCTTTTGGGAATATGCATTACAAATAGAAACATACGTACTAAACTGAGTGCCAACTAAAGAAACAGATGGTATACCATACCAACTATAAATGGAAATAAACCAAGGTTTCCTTACTTATGTATGTGGGGTTGTGAAGAATTTATTAAGGCCTCTTCAGGTAATAAGATTGAACCCAAAGGCACGGAGTGTATCTTTATAGGATATCCCAAAGAAACAAATAGATACTACCTATAAAATCCTTCTAAAAAAATGGTTGTGGTTGATATATGTCCCATATTTCATAAGGAGGATCTTATCTCTACAGAGATAGTGGGAACGAGATAGACATAGATAAAGATCAAGATCAAGATACACAGGAGTTGGTATAGAAAAAATTCCAAAATTCTTTGTGGATGAATAAATTGTTTTACAGACATAATTAATACATAGGAGTACTAGAGAGGTTAGAGAACTAGAAAAGTATGGTTTTCTAGTCATATAGGATGGTGAATAATTATTGGTTATTAATAATGTTCCTCTAACCTACAAGGAATTAGTAAGTGGAATAGATGTTTCCAAGTTGCCAGAACCCATGAATTCTAAAATGGATTCCATGTACCAAAATAAAGTTTCAATATTGGTAGAACCTCCATTAGATGTAAATACCATTGGAAGAAAATGGGTATTAAAGAATAAATTATACATGGAAGGAAAATTCAGTACCTATAAGGCACACTTAATTGAAAAAGGGTTTAAACAATGTCTATAAATTGACTATTATGAAAAAAATTCACCATTTTCAATGTTGAAATCCCTCAGAATTATACTTTCCCTTGAATCTTTCCATTATTATGAGATTTAGAAAATTGATGTCAAAATAACCTTCTTTAACGGGAACCTTCAGGAAAATTTCTATATGACACATCCCAAAGGGATTGTGGCTCCAAAGGATGCAAACAAGGTATGAAAGTTGAAAACATCCATTTATGGATTAAAGAAAGCATCCAATTCATTGAACATTATTTTTGATGATTCCATAATGTAATTTGGTTTTATAAAGAATGAATGTGATTCATGTGTCTATAAACAATTTAGTGGGAGTGTAATCATTTTCCGAATAGTATATGTTGATGACATATTTCTCATTGGAAGTAAAATACCTTTCTTATATTATATTTAGGCGTGGTTGAAAAAATGTGTAACACCCCGAGATTTTATGAAAAATATTCTTTTAATTTCATTGATGTCTTGTGTTGTACACTACACCAAAATTAGCTTGTACTATACGCAACACCGTATTAGCTTTCAGTATATGCAACACTATTCTTGGATCGTGTTACACACAATTCCAAGTTCATTTGATAGTAGTTATTCTACACAACATTGAGTGTGTCTATATATATATATATTCAATGTATAAATGAAATATGGTTGGACTCTATTATACGAGACAACAAAGGAGTCTTTCATTACACGCAACCCTGACTTGGCTTGCATTACACGCAATCACGACCTTCTTCGATAGCTTGTGTTGTACGCAATACCGGGTTTCACTAAACAACGATATATGGTTATAATATTATTATAAACTAGCCGTTATGAATATTATTAACTACATTTTTAATTTTATAACATTATTATTCATCTTACACATTTTCTAGAACATGGTATGAGAACAAAATAAATTTTTCAGGTAAAATAAGTATTTATCAAAAAATGCAGTTTTGCCGCCTTTTGATGGCGCACCCATTTTAAATATAATTTTTGAAAAGTTTATAAGTTAAATTTTACAAAATAAACTTCTTATTTTGAATCAGGATTAAAAATTTACATTGGACAAATTTTTTATATTTTTCTGATAACATTCATATTTTAATGAATAGTAAAAACACGCTATATTTTAATTAAAAACAAATTTTTAATCATAATAATTTATATGGTTAAATTATAATATTGAATGTTTTTAAAGTATAAATAGAATATATTTTTAACATTTAATATAATGTATGTCATTATAATTTATTTTAAATTGAATTCGTAGGTTAAATCATTCAATCTTTTGCAATGTTTTAAACAAAAACTCGTTTTCTTTCGACAACAGGATTAATTTTAATTTAATTTATGCAACTTTTGTGTACTGAATTTGAAAAAATGGATTCCTATTTTGAATCAGTGGGTCCAAATTATGTTAATAGGATACTTTTTATTTTTGGGAATTAGTAATAGTAACTACGATAACTTTTATTTATCATAGATAAAGGTAAATCGGGTAATTAAGGGTAAATATAATATTATAAAATTACCATAACACCTGCCAAAACTCTATTAGATGAATAAAAGTCCACCCATATCACCTAAAGGTCAGAATAGATTAATTTCAAGGACTTTTGACCATGAAAATGACATAATTATTAATAAAACCAAAGAAAGTGACAATATGTCACTCTCTTAAATCTTATAAGTATAATAATTTTAATATAGTGATAAACTTCATGAAATTTCGAACATGAATAGTTTCCATAAATCTAATAAAATTATCTACATCATGTAAATTTATTTATAATTTTTAAGGATTAAATAATTATCATTAAATTTGACACAATAGTGATGTTGAAATTATTTTATTGATTGAAATATCAAATAAATAGTTTTAAAAATATTAAAATAATTATTATATGAAATATTTAATGTTCTCCATGAATTTTATAGATAAATATGAAATTTTATGAAGCTATTAAATATTTTATTTCGAACATATATTCTGTGTGGATTTTATTTAAATTCATGTAAATGAATAGTGTCAAAATTGACACAATTGTTATTTTATAGAAATAACATAATATAAAATTTTTTAAAAATCACAAAAAATTTAAAAATAAAATAAAATTTATATGGTCTACAATGTTATAAATTATCCAATTATCGATAATTAACAAAAAATAAGTAATTTGTTATAATAATATAAAATTTAGAATCTTATAACCACAAATAAAGTTAAATAGATTAAATAAGGATAAATCAAGTTGATAATGTTTAAAATAAATTCTTAACATGTCTAAATTATATTGTTTGGTGAGATTAAAACCCTATCTCATCTAATATTCTAATATGAGTCATTTTTTGAGGTTTTTAAGTGGGGTTTTAATTTATTATAAATTAATTTTTCTTAGGTTTCCAAAGGTGCCTCTCTCCTCCCTTATAAAAAGGGTACCCCTTCCCTCTTCTCTTCACACCCTTTTGAGCCTTGAATCTCGGCCAAACCCTGAACATTTCTCTTATACACTTTCCTATAAACATTCTTGAGGTTCTGGTATTCTCAGAAAACCATCTCTAGTCCCTTAAGAGGAATCTTAAAGGAGGTGCGTCAAAGAAGAGGTAATCTCTTCTACCGATTCTTTCAAGTTTCTTTCTTCTTCTTCTTCATCTTATTTAGTTGTTTAATTATGAAGTAATAAAATAAGTATCACTCATATAATTATATGTCATTATAAATATGAAACAACCCCATTTCACCTTTTATCCATCCTACGTAAAATGAAATCATCGCGCGTGTGTACGTACGGAATACCATCTCCACACCGTGGTGTAATCAATTTTTCCACCACCACCTTACTTGGATAGGTATAATGGTGTAAAGAATAAATATATGTGATTATTATAACATCATATTTATTCTACGATATTATACCATGCACTCCAATTCTATTCAATAATTATGGGAATGATATCATCGCGCGTGTGTACGTACAGACTACCGTCTCCACGAACGCAATGAGATTCCTTCTTCATGATAACCATTAATGAATGATTATGAAGTATATATAATGAATAATAATGAAATATATGACATAACAATGCTACTAGATTTATGTATATATGTCATCTACTTAATTCCATTCAATTCAATAAGGAAATCAAAACAACGTTCGTGCGTACGTATGGCATACCGTCTCCATGAACGATGTATTTCATTCCATTCATCGATCTATAATATATATGTATATGATGATAAAAATGATATATAAATTATTTTTTATATAATGTAATTAATTAAATTAGGATATAAGTAATAATATCAAGAACAACAAGTCGAAACACATACGATAAATGAAACGATTTTACCCAAAACGATGCTTTAGCAAGGAATTTACAAAATAACGGGTAATATAAAGTCATAAGTGAACCATATATGATATCATAACAATGAATTTGATTCTGTAATAACTCAATGAAATTATTTAAATAATTATACAGGATTTTGGAGACATACGAAGCATATCGGACATAAGGTAAGGGATAACTATTCCAATCTCGTTCTTATCTGAGATTGTTTATTCGTAAGTATTTATTGGGGTTATTGTTATCATCCATGTCCATGTTTTCTAAAAGTTTTTTTATGTATTTTTAAATTACTTTTTACCCATTTTGACTTTTACCATATGTTGTGAAAGAAATCTTTCTTTTTTTTACCATACGAGGTACTTTTTGACTTTTCCAGCAAAAGTACGAGAACAATGTTTTTCTAACTTATATGGCATGAACAGATTTTTACGGTTTCATAACGCCTTATTTTCAAGAAGCTTAAACTACAAGATTTCATGATTATTTTCAAAAAAATCCTTTTCCTTTAAAATTGAATGGCATTTTGTGAAAAGAAAATGATTTTGAAGAAGAAAGGATATTTTCCTCAATAATTTATTTCATGTGTTTTATCAAAACCATTTTCCATCTAAGAAGACATTATTTCATATGAGTATGTTTCAAGTATAATGTCTCTATGATTTACCTGGTTTCACTTTTCTTATGATGAAAAGATATCCATTTGTTTTATATGGATTATATTATGATGGGATGATGTTTATGAAACCCATTTTATTTATTGGGTTAGAATGAATGATTTATGTTTATTTTGTGGCACATGTAAGATTGATTTCATTATGAGATGGGTGAGACCAATATCTCCTTCCAATTCATTGGGTAAAGATTTATATCTCATGAGATAGACATGGCTGGAATGGAAAGTAAATCTGGTTCAGTAATACCGGGCTGGAACGGCAAGTAAACCCGGTTCAGTTAGGGACTTTGTCCACTAAGATGGTTTTGGAAGAAATTCCTTGGCTACTATGGAAATCATATCATGTGCTTAATGTTTTTCCACAATTAAAATTTTTATTCCCATGCTATTTTTTCATGATTGATGTTCCATTATGATCTATGCCTTACGTACTGCCATGTTTTATGTCATTGCTCATGATCTTGATGTTTAAACAATATGTTCATGTTTTTAAGTTCAGATGTATATGGTTTGATTTATTTTCTCCATGCATACCCATACTGAGCATTTGAGCTCACCCTTTTTCTATTTTCTTTTCCCCTAGGATTAAAAGAAATATTTTAGGTAAGGAAACAAAAAGGGGATGATCGTTACGGGAAATGTTGAAAATCTTTCAACATGATTAGAAGTTTATATTCCATGTTTACAAAGACACTAAACTATTACAGTCCTTGATTGTTGATTTTTGTTATGTATTAAGTATTTCGCAAAATTAATGTAATGCCCATGTACGTCAATCTTTGGGCTATTACAGTTGGTATCAGATGAAAGGTTCAGTTAACCTTTGGAAACTAGGATGCGGAAACTTTAGTGAGATCCCTATAGATATTTCTAACGTATGTCTAGGGATTTCCCTAAGGTTAAGTATAAGTATAGGTTATAGTCCTATGATTACGGTAACAATCATAGAATTAAACCTAGGATGTTAGATATTGAAAGTAATCCCCCTTTACTATGTTGTTTTCCTAGCATGATTTTTGCCTCTTACACTATTATTTTTGGGTTTTAGACGCTGGCTGGAACCCGAAGGAACCGTGTTGATCAATGTAATGGAAAATGCAACGATTGTCCTCCTGAACAAACCAATGTTATGGGAGATGGAGTACAAAATCTTATTTCTATACTTACCCAAGCTATGAATCATTTTGGACTTCCAAATGAGCAGTGAAGGGAACAATATTCTATTGAGTCCTTCATGAGGCAACGCCCACCTTCTTTCAGTGGGTCTTTTGATCCACTTGTTGCTGAACAATGGATCAGTACCATTGAAAAGATATTTTCCATGCTTCATTGTTCAGAAAATGAAAAAATCATTCTGGCTATTTACCGTTTAGAAGGTGAAGAAGATCAATGATGGACTCTAAGTAAGAATACGAGGCCCCGAGATGAAATTGAATCCATAGAATGGGATGAGTTCAAGAAATTATTTTTTAATAAGTACTTCCCTTGAATTCTTCAAACAATGATGGAAAAGGAGTTCCTTGAGCTTAAGCAAAAGGATGATGAATATGTTGGTATATACGAATTGATGTTTACAAGGCTTAAAAGGTATGCATTTGGCATTATCATTCAACTTGAAAGTAAAGTTGATCGATTCTTCAGTGGCTTAAAACCTAGTCTTCGAAGGGCATTAGCTATAAGAGACTTCAGTATCTATGGAAAAAATTGAGTGTTGTGCTATCAAGGTAGAAATGGAATTTGGTGTTACATATCCATCTCATGGTTTTGAAAAGAAACGAAAGATGGAGTTCAAGGAGAAATCTCAAAAACAATGGTGAAAAGAAGATGAATGTTTCTTTATGCTCGAAGTGTGGAAATAAGCATTGTGTAGATTGTCTAAAAGGTACTAAAAATGTTTCAAGTGTGGAAAAGAAGGTAATCGAGCAGCTGAGTGCCGAAGTAATGGGAAAAAGGTTTCTAATGACATGAATAGAAAAAAGACTACCGATAACGCTCCACCAACACTTAAATGCTTCAAGTGCAAGGAAATGGGGCATTATGCTAATCAATGCCTTAATCCAAGGGTTAATGATGATCGACCTGAGCTACCTCTTAAGGCAAAGGATAAAGGGAAGTCACATGCGATCATAATTTGTGATTTTGAGTATGACAACGATGTTGTAGAATGAATAAGTGTTTATGTAACAGGATTCTGAGATAATGTTGTGAAATATCATTTAAAGTATCATGGAATATTGGAATATCAATGTATTGGATCATTGTGGTTTTTAATAATTTTATGGTACTAATAACGATGAAAAGTGATTAAAATATTTTTTGAAAGAAGATGAAATGCGCATAATGAAGAAATAAGGAGAAAATAATATGTATGATAGTAATCATGAGCTCATGACTAATATAAGAACAAAGTGATATCATGGATTGAGTATATAGAAATTTTGAGATTTTTTTATGTGGAAAGAGTTAACTTTTGACAGCATTTATGTTTTCTCTAAGGTTCAATAGGTATTTATTTTTCAAGAGAATACATGATTAAGGTATTCACGTGATTGGAATGTGATCAACAAGATATATCGAGGACAAATGATGGTATTCAAATGCTCGGTAGATGACATTTCTAGTAATTTTTTTTATTTATACTATAAGCTTTGATAGAAGTATTTTGGATAAGCCTAAAGATTTGAAATTGATTATATTGGACATAAGTTAGTATTGTTTAAGGCTAGAACTGTTTTCGATATTATTGATGGAATTTTATAATTATGTAGTTTTAGAAAAAGGACAATATACAGGGTGGGTGAAAACCCATCGCGTCGGACAAGGCTGTGGGAATCGAACCCACAACCAAAGTGCGACAGGCCTTTATCGTCTACCATTGGCCTACAGGAAGTCCCTGGTTAGTATAAACTAGTTTTATTTTATTAAGCGGTATGATAGATGAATTATAAGCCCATTTTTTGAACCATATACGATTAATCTCACCATAATATGGACTTATGTATATAAATTTTTCTAACCTTATGTTTCAGACAGATGGAATGACCTGTCATTCTATCACATGATCTGCTAACACTTCACAAATAACAAATTCAACTTCATTTCTTTAAGAGATGAAGTGGAAATTGTTCAAGGAACAAACAACTTTGAGATTGTGCCCAAATCATTTAAGTATTTATTTGAATTCATCAACTTTAGGTAAATGATCTTGAAAACCCAAAATGTTATCCTAGTGTCCTCATATCTGATGAATATGATAGTACCTTAGATCATCATAAATTTATGGCTTGGTAATTGTTGGCTTTTTCATAGCCATGTTCTCTACCACTCTCCATCAGAACTTGATGGTTAGATTTATCTTTCATATCCATAATTTCACATATGTTCTACTATGTGGAAACCCATTGATTAGTTAATTTGGGTAACGGTTACGTTTCATAATTTATTTTTTAAAGATAGGTTTTGTTATTCCTTTTTACTATGTGGGTTTCTATTGAAGAAACTTTCAAGTAGTAAACCATTTATAACCCCGACGAATTTCGATGGAGAATTTCATTTTAAGGGGGGTAGAATGTAACACCCTGATATTTTATGAAAAATATTCTTTTAATTTCATTTATGTCTTGTGTTGTATGATACACCAAAATTATCTTGTACTATACACAACACAATATTAGCTTGCAGTATATGCAACACTATTCTTGGATCGTGTTACACACAATTTCAAGTTTGTTTGATAGTAGTTATTATATGCAACATTGGGTGTGTGTATATATATATATATATATTCAATGTATAAATGAAATATGGTTGGATTCTATTATACGAGACAACAAAGGATATTTCACTACATGCAACCCTGACTTGGCTTGCAGTACATGCAATCGCGACCTTCTTCGATAGCATGTGCCGTACGCAATACCAGGTTACACTAAACAATGATATATGGTTATAATATTATTATAAACTAGACGTTATTAGTAGTATTAACTAAATTTTTAATTTTATAACATTATTATTCATCTTACACATTTTCTAGAACATGGTATGAGAACAAAATAATTTTTTCAGGTAAAATAAGTATTTTTCAAAAAATGCAGTTTTGCCGCCTTTTGATGGCGCACCCATTTCAAATATAATTTTGGAAAATATTACAAGTTAAATTTTACAAAATAAAATTCTTCTTTTGAATCAGGATATAAAAATTTACATTGGATAAATTTTTGATATTTTTCTGATAACTTTCATATTTAAATGAATAGTAAAAACACACAATATTTTAATTAAAAACAACTTTTTTCATCGTAATACTTTATATGGTTAAATTATAATATTGAATGGTTTTAAAGTATAAATATAATATATTTTTACCATTTAATATAATTTATGTCATTATCATTGATTTTACATTGAATTCGTAGGTTAAATCAATTCAATCTTTTGTAATGTTTTAAACAAAAACCTGTTTTCTTTCGACAACAGGATTAATATTAATTTAATTTATGCAACTTCTATGTACTGAATTTGAAAAAATGGATTCCATATTTGGAATCAGTGGGTCCAAATTATGTTAATAGGCTAATTTTTGCTTTAGGGAATTATTAATAGTAACTACGGTAAATTTTATTTACCATAGATAAAGGTAAATTGGGTAATTAAGGTTAAATATAATATTATAAAATTCCCCTAAAACCTGGAAAAACTCTATTCGATTAATAAAAGTTGACCCATATCACTTAAGTTTCATAATAGATTAATTTCATGGTCTTTTGACCATGAAAATGACATAATTATTAATAAAACCAAAGAAAGTGACAATATGTCACTCTCTTAAAGATTATAAGTATAATAATTTTAATATAGTGATAAACTTCATGAAATTTCTCACATGAATAGTCTCCATAAATATTATAAAATTATCTACATCATGTGAAATTATTTTGAATTTTTAGGGATTAAATAATTATCATTAAAGGTGACACAATAGTGATGTGGAAATTATTTTATTGATTGAAATATCAAATAAATGGTTTTAAAAATATTAAAATAAATATTTTATGAAATATTTAATGTTATCCAGGAATTTTATAGATAAATATGACATGTTATGAAGCTTTTAAATAATTTATTTCGAACATATATTCTCTGTGGATTTAATTTAAATTCATGTAAATAAATAGTGTCAAAATTGACCAAATTGTTATTTTATAAAAATAACATAATATAAAATTTTTTAAAAATCACAAAAATATTTAAAAGATTTAAATTAAAATTTATATGGTCTAAAATTTCATAAAATATCCAATTATGGACAATTCACAACACAAAAGTAATTATTTATAACTATTTAAAATTTAGAATCTTATTACCAAAAATAAAGTTAAATAGATTAAATAAGGATAAATCAAGTTGATAATGTTTAAAATAAATTCTCAACAGGTCTAAATTTTATTTGATGATGATATTAAAACCATATATCATCTAATATTTTAATTTGAGTCATTTTTGAGGTTTTTAAGTGGGGATTCAATTTATTATAAATTAATATTTCTTATGTTTCCAAAGGTTCCCCTCTCCTCCTTTATAAAAAGGGTACCCCTTCCCTCTTCTCTACACACCCTTTTGAGCCTTTATGCTCGTCCAACCCCTTCCCATTTCTCTTCTCCACTTTCCTATCAACATTCTTGAGGTTCTGTTCTTCTCAAAATACCATCTCTAGTCCCTTAAGAGGAAGCTTAAAGGAGGTGCGTCAAAGAAGAGGTAATCTCTTCTACGGATTCTTTCAAGTTTCTTTCTTCTTATACTTCCTTTTATTTAGTTGTTTCACTATGAAGTAATAACATAAGTATAACTAATATAATGATATGTTATTATATATATGAAACAACCCCATTTCACCTTCTACCCATCCTATGGAAAATGAAATCACCACGCGTGCATACGTACGGAATATCGTCTCCACGCCGTGGTGTAATCAGTTTTTCCACCACCACTTTACTTGGATGGGTATAATGGTGTAAAGAATAACTATATATTATTATTATGAAATCATAATGATTCTAATATATTATACCATCCACTCCAATTCTACTCAATAATTATGGGAATGATATCGACACTCGTGCGTACGTACGGACTACAGTCTCCACGAATGCGATTAGATTCATTCTTCATGATAACCATTAATGAATGATTATAAAGTATATATAATGAATAATAATGAAATATATGACATAAAAATGATACTGTATTTATGTATATATTTCATCTACTTAATTCCATTCAATTTAATAAGGAAACTAAAACATCATTCATGCGTACGTACGGCCTACCGTCTCCATGAACGATGTATTTCATTCCATTCATCGATCTATCATATATATGTATATGCTGAATAAATATTATATATAAATAATGTTTTATATTCTGGAATTAAGTAAATCAGGATATAAGTAATAATATCAAGAAAAAAAGTCAAAACACGTACGATAAATGAAACGATTTTACCCAAAACGATGCTTTAGCATGAAATTTACAAAAGAACGGGTAATATAAAGTCATAAGTGAACCATATATGATATCATAACAATGAATATGATTCTGTAATAAGTTAATGAAATTATTTAAATCATTATATAGGAGTTTCAGATACATACAAATCATATCTGACAAAAGTTAAGGGATTACTATTCCAATCTCGTTCTTATCCGAGATTGTTTATTCGTAAGTATTTAATGGGGTTATTGTTATCATCCATGTCCATGTTTTCTAAAAGTTTTTTATGTATGTTTAAAGTCCATATTACCCATTTTTTTCTTTTACCACATGTTGTGAAATGAATATTTCTTTTGATTACCATACGAGGTACTTTTTGACTTTTCCAGCAAAAGTACGAGAAGAATGTTTTTTTAACTTATACGGAATGAACGGATTTTTACGATTTCATAACGCCTTATTTTCAAGAAGCTTACACTACAATATTTCATGATTATTTTCAAAAAAAATCCTTTTCTATTAAAATTTCATGTAATTTTGTGAAAAGAAAATGATGTTGAAGAAGAAAGGATATTTTCCTCAAGAATTTATTTCAAGTAAAAAAATCAAAACCATTTTCCATCTAAGAAGACATTATTTCATATGTGTATGTTTCATGTATAATGTCTCTATGATTTACATGGTTTCACTTTTCTTGTGATGAAATTATATCCATTTGTTTTATACGGATTTTGTTATGATGGGATGATGCTTATGAAACCCATTTTATTTTTTGGGTTAGAATGAATGATTTATGTTTATTTTATGGCACAAGTAATAATGATTTCATTATGAGATGGATGGGACCAATATCTCCCTGAAATGCATTGGGTAAAGATTTATATCTCATGAGATAGACATGGCTGGAATGGAAAGTAAATCTGGTTCAGTAATACAGGGCTGGAATGACAAGTAAACCCGGTTCAGTAAGGGACTTTGTCCACTAAGATGGTCTTGGTAGCAATGCCTTGGCTACTATGGAAATAATATCATGTGATTAATGTTTTTCCACAATTACATGTTTTATTCCCATGCTATTTTATCATTATTGATGTTCCATTATGATCTATTCCTTACGTACTGCCATGTTTTATTTCATTGCTCAATATCTGGATGTTTAAACATTATGTTCATGTTTTTAAGTTCAAATGTATATGGTTTGTTTTATTTTCTCCATGCTTACCCTTACTGAGCATTTGAGCTCACCCTTTTTATTTTTTCTTTTCCCCCAGGATTAAAAGAAAGGTTTTAGGTAAGGAAACAAAAAGGGGAAGATCGTTATGGGATATTTTGAAGATCTTTCAACATGATTAGAAGTTTATATTCCAATTTTCCAAAGACACTAAACTATTACGGTCCTTGAGTGTTGGTTTTTGTTATGTATTAAGTATCCCGCAAAGGTAATGTAATGTCCATGTATGTCAATCTTTGGTTCATTACAAAATTATTCTCTATAAAGGACTTGGGAAAGGAACCACATATGCTTAGGTTCAAGATTGATCATGATAGATCCAAGAGGTTTATTGAGTTAGGTCAAAGTACATACATTGATAAGATACTGAAGGGATTCTGTATGGAATAATCTAGGAGGGTATTATTTCCAACATCACATGGAATTCATCTTTCTAGGAAAATGCTTCCTTATACACATGAGGAAAGAAACAAAATGACAAGGATTCCATACACATAAACGATTGGTTCAGTTATGTATGATATACCATATACTAGTCTAGATGTCTCCTATGCATTAAGTGTGGTAGGAAGATGACATATTGATATGGGTGACTACCATTGGATGGTCGTCAAGACTATCCTTAAGTATCTAGGGCATATTAAGTATATGTTCCTAGTTTGTGGAGGAGATGAGAAACTTGTCATCAGAGGATGTGAAGATGCTAGTTTCCAAACTGATCAAGATGACAGGAAGTCATAAAAGAGATACCTATTCACTTTTAATGGAGGTGTTGTGAGATGGAAGAGATCAAAAACAATATAGTTTCATATTACACAATAGATTATAAGTATATTGAGGCTTATAAGGCAGCTAAAGAAGCATTATGGACTCTAAAATTCATCCAAGATCTTGATGTTGTATCTAACAGTAAATATCCTCTCACACACTATTAGGATAATACTGCAATTGTGGATCTTGAAAAAGATCCAAGGTCACATCAACGGATGAACCACATACTTTAGAAGTATCATCTCTTAAGGGATTCTTCTCAGAGAGGTGAAGTTATAGTTATTAGTATTTCCATAGAAGACAATGTGCCAGACCACTTGACTAAAGCATTTACTCAGTGGAAACATGACTATCTTGTGAAGTCTAGTGAACTAAAGGACATAGGTAGTTGGATCTAGTACAAGTGGGATTTTGTTGGAGTTGGTGTCTTATAACCAACTATATTTACGTTGATTACAAGTATATTTGATGTATTGAATATAAATAAAACTTTTATTATATATTATTTTTTGTTCAGCATGACTCTAATGTAATAATGTTATAGAGTATACATCGCGTTCATAATGTTATAGTAGTTCCCTATAATGTTGATAACCCTGTTTTTCTAGGATAAAATTCTCAAATAATATTTTGTGGTCGAATAACGTACTATGATGGGACACATAGTTCATAGATTGTCTGGTGTGAGTACTCTTAAGAAGTTGGGTCTTTTTCTCATTAATTTCACACTTAGTAGTCTCCAAGATAGGAGATTATGAGAACCGACCCACCGGTAAGAATTTTTCATGTTTTGATGTCAACAAATATTCCTATCTATGAGCATGTGTGATGGTCCTTAGAGTTTAATATTATTATTAATGCATGTTTCAACTAACGTACTTAGATGTATTTCGTAAACCATGACAATAATAGTTCATGGAAATGTTGGATACATTGGGTGTGTCACAAGTGAAATTTCATTAATGAATATGTCGAGAAAGGATTTTACCCTTCCATATATTGAATATAATATCATTTCACTTTTATTGTAATAGAACCATAACATTAAATTCCATGGCCAGGGTGTAACGACGTGTTTTTTTCAGACAATAAAATAAAGACGCATCAATCATATAGGTTGGTGACACGAATGTGAAACCTACTTGATGAGATATTGTAACAAATGGATTATATTACATAGTGAAAATTCACATGTGGTTGTCAACATTGCAATATTATGTTCCTTCCCTTGGGTTCCTTGAACTTATTTTAGATAGTAATCTTGGACTTAAGGAAATCCCACCTAGTGCCAGTGAGAAATAATCTTATAGGGCCACACACTATGTGTTTCTTTTGATCTCAATTAAATTTTATTTGAGTTTAATTAATGGAATAAATATTATTATCAAGTACGAGGAATAATATTATTCATGTTATATTGATCACATACAATAAATAAATAATTATTTGTTGGCTTGTGAATTAAATATTTATTTTATTTATTTAATATTTTAATAAATATTTATTTGTTAGATTGTTAATAAAGTATTTATTTATGAATAAAATATTTATTCGGTTCTTCAATAAATGCTATAGGAGTTTGAATGGACCAAGAACGAGTCTTCTGACAAATATTAATTAACAAGACCATTATATAATATTTTTTATTGTTCAAGTTGGAATGCCAAAAAATAATAATTATATAATTATTATTATGCATCATGGAATTTATTGAAGGTAATAAATATTATTTAATGGCTGGTATGAAATTAAATAATATTTTAAGTTAAATCCTAACAATATAAATTGTTAGCTATGTCTATTATGTAGAGAATCAAAAAATTGGTAATGGAGAATAGTTGTACACAATGAATTATCTCCCAACTCCTCCTTCTCTCTCTCTCAATAATGATGAGTGTAAGAGAGATTTCTTCATAACAAAAGAATGAGTGATAAAGAACGAAAAATGCAAGATATTTAACTTTCCATTCTAGCACCTGGAGGTCAAGTGTTATTGTTCGGAGATCATATGAGCATGTGTGGATAACCGCTTGATTGATTCTATCCTTGGATCCTCACAACACAAAAAACGTCATCTTAAAGGGTCTTTTAGGATGATCAAAATTCACCAGAAAATAAATTTCGTAAGCCTATATATTTATTTATTCAGATATTAAATAAATTAATTTACATTTGACGTGTAAGATCCTTGCTCTTGATTTCATGAAAGGATATATTAAATGAAAATTCCATTTATCACCCACCTCTGTATGCTTCCATTGTGCCTGAAACTATCAATTCCAATATGGAGCTTATAATTCAAAGTTACCAAAGTGGTAATGATTTTATTTTACAATTTCATCATTTAACGGAATTGTTTATGATTATGTTTCCAATGATACAATAATGTTATCCATATCTCAATAAATTCATGAATTTTATTAGCGACTAGTTATTCATGATATTTTCATTTAATAGTATGTTTTTTAAACTCTTAATTACTTAAATTATTTATGAAAATGTTTTTAAGAAAATATGACTTTATTTATCTCTTAGCTCAGGAATCTTTTTTCTTCCAAAAACCATGTTTTTTTAAAAAAAATCAAATATATTTTTTATTCTCCTATGAGTTTGAAAATATATTTTTACCCATATTTTAATTTTTACAAAAATCATTGAAAGGAATCTTAATATATTTTTCCAAACAATGTAAATTTGAATTTTATTGAAAATGTGAATGGAATATTTATTTTGACATGCATGACATGAAATAAACTTCCCATTTTCATGAAAATTATTTTCTTTGAAGCTTATTTTATTTTTTTAATGGTTATTTTCAAATAAAAGGGTTTTCAAAATGTTTTATGTTTAAAAAAAAATTTACATCGGAAACGATATATTTCTCAAGAAATATTTTAAATTATTTTTATATATTATTTTATAATATTCAATGTTATTTATAAAGAAATAGATTTTTAAAAAGGTATTATGTTTTAAAAAGTATTTTCAATGAAATCATACTTTAGTCAAAAAAAATTATTTTTTTAATGCTTTATTTATAAGATTTCAATGTCATTTTAAAGAAAAATAATTTTAAATTTTTTTTAATGTTTTTAAAAGTGATTTACAAAGAAATTTTTTTCCCTTATGAAATATTCCAATTGATCTTTATAAATCCTTCTCCATGTAAGATTACATCATGTGATATAATTTATGCTTTAATGGGGATATTATCCAAGGATACCAATTTTATTCTTTCTCTAAATGGTTTATGTTTATGATGACATGATGTTTATGAAACTATCTTATCTTCAAGGGATTATATCATGATAAAACTCTTATGAAACCCACTTCTTTTTGTGGGTTATATTATAATGAAATGGTGAAATAATTATGAAACCATCCTCTTTTCTGTATGTTATGATATGTTGAAATGTTTGTGAAACCCTTTTCATTTCATGGGTTATGATACGATGAATATTTTTTGATATTGTACAAAACATATGTATAATTTTAATTTTTGTGATAGTGGTTATGTGATAAACAAGGATGGTGTTTACATTTTAACCAAGTATGGTTGTTACATTATAACCATAGATGGTTGGAACCTATATCTCCCTCTGATTCATTAGGTAAATATTTAAATCTTATGAGATAGATAGGATTGGTACATGGAGTGAACTTGGTTTAGTTAGGGAATTTATGTGTTATGATAGTCTTGGGTGTTAACCTTGACTACTATGATGGTTTGGGGAATGATCCCATTCCAATGTGAGGAAAGGTAATCCACTAGGGATGGTGGTGTATCCTACCCAAGAGGAGTATCTTCCAAAATATTTCCTTTATAAATTTTGACAATGGGCCTTAAATACTAATGAAATGATTTTTGATACTTATGTGCATGTCACAATTCTATGTCTTATGTCAATGTTATGATCTAATGGATCATGTTATTTTATTATCATATGATTTATTCCTTATAAACCACCAATATTTGTACCATGACTGGGGATTATGATATTTGATATAAAGTGTATGGTTTTTAAATGTTATGCTCGTGTTATCATACCCTTATATTCATGTTATGATGATGTATCTCCTTTTTTACCATAAATAAGCATCTGATCTCATCCTTTCTTATGTTTCCTTTCCCCAGGTAATGAATAAATGTTTTAAGTAGGATTACTAAAGGGGAAGATCTTTATGGGAGACATTGAAGAACTTTCACAAATTAAGAAGATTATGTTCCATGTTTCCAAAGGCACTAAACTATTATGGTCCTCGTGCATGTGGCTGCATAATGTAATGAATGTTCATCTAAAAATATGTAATATCCACTTATTAAAATTATGAGTTTCTATAGTTGATCTATCTCACATTTTAAGGATTAAATTGAAGCACCGCTGAGTCCTTATGATGCTTCCATCAACCAACATCACATTAGTCGGCATTAAACTTCCCATGGAATCCAATATATATCACTATTCTTATCATCTGGTGTTACCAAGATTTAGTGTAAAAGCCAAAATGGATCAAATTCACTTTCAATTCTCATGGTATGTGTCTCTAATCATCCATGGTCGAGAAAACGAAGAAATGAAGGGAAGAGAAGGTATATTTGAAAAATAATGAAATGTGATCATCACAACTCATATTTATAAAAGCAATATAACACCAAACATAAATCATACAAGAAAACGGACTCAAAAAATTCAATAATTTCTCTCCATAATTGGAATAAATAAATTACATAAAATAAAAGATCTCATAAAATGAGAAAGACATTTAAAACATTTAAACATTCAAAATGTTTAATTATCTAATTTTTTTTAATTTTTTTAAAATTCATAAAACATTTAAAACAAATAGATATATATTTTTTAGATTAACAATAATTTCTTATTTATAAAATTCTTTATATTGTATATTTCCCAATTTTTTGAACATTTTAACCTTTTTTATATCTCACACATTTTTTTTCTTTTTTTATGCATCAAAATATTTTTTCCATCCTAAATATCTTTCATTTTTTTATAATTTTATAAAAAATATATTTTTATGAAAATTTTCAAATAAAAGATATTTCTTTTAAAAATTTACCATTTCTTTTAAATTTTCTCATATTTATTTAATTATCAGAAACTCCTACTGGGTACTCCCCTTTAATTTGTTTACACATTATACATTTTTCCCATACTGCATCATCAATCTGAAATCATAATTCATTTTTTATTTAAATTATAAATCATGTTTTCATTTAAATACATTGCAGGTTTTTTAAACTATTACTTCATAAATTTTCTTTCAACATCACACTGTAAAAAATATTTTCATTTAAATTCTCACTTATTTTAATCAAATAATTCATACATAATAATACGTCCCCCTTATTTAACTCCAAAATTCATTAAAATATGTATTATATAAAAAAGTTATATATACAACATAATATATATATATATATATATATTACATTTTGTAACATAAATGTTTTTCACCATTTTAAAAAAATGCAAAATTGTGTGTGTGTGTGTGTGTGTGTAATACTTAATAAATTTAATATATGAATTATTATTTAAATTTGGAAAAATTGATGAAAAAAATATAGATGATGCAATATTATTTCCATACATAAGATACTTAAAATACTTGTATAATATATTTAAATTGATACCTAATAAATATAGTTAATATATAAGAAATTATAACTAATACATAATATTTTTAATAAATACATTTTATTTCAAACCATTTAAGATTTTATCAAAATTCATAATATATTTTACTTAACTAAAATTTTAAAAAAAGTCAAATCCAAAAATTTATTGAATTTACTAATATAATTTATTAGACTATAATTCTTAAAATTTGACAAACTGCAAACTATGAATTTTAGGCTCTACACAAAAGATGAAAAGTAATGATATGGAAAGATTTAGGACATTAAAATATGATAGGTATTCCATGTGGTAAGAACCATATTTAGAAAAACAAGGTGATAAAGGAATAATTTGGAGATGTGCTCCTGAGGAAGAGGTTTTATCCATTTTGAATCATTACCATACACTTCCCTATAGAGAAAACTTTGGAAGTTCACAATGCTAAGGTGTTACCAATTCCATAGTTTCAGATTCTTGAAGTTGATATCTTTGATGTATGGTCATTATACTTCATTATACTATTTCCAAAATCACATGGGATTGAGAATACCCTATGGCAGTTGACTATACTTCTGATTGGGTTAAATTCATTTCTTTTTTAGAAGAAATTCACTCATCAATAGTAAATATTGTCATGAAAAAACATTTTTTGTTTATATGGAGTTCCAAGAGTAATAATAAATGATAATATAATTCATTTATATAACAACCAATTTATATATTTCATGTAAAAATATAGATTAAAGCACAAAAAAAGAAGAAATTATCACCTAAAGACCAGTATTAATGTTTATGTTTCAAATAAATATTTGAAAGAAATTATATATAATACAATTTGAAACTCAAGAAAGGATTGTGTATCCAAGTTGGAGAATACACTATTTGAATATAGAACAAATTATATGACATTAATTGGTATGTATCCAAATAGATTGGTATTATGAAAGGAATTTCACATTAAAGTTGAAATTGAACAAAAACAAATTTAGGCTATTAAAGTACTAAACTTTGATTGTAGATATATAATTAGGAAAATAAGGATTCACCTAATGGAACTAGAATAAATATAAAGGGTCTCATATGAAAATTTAAAAATCGTAAACATGAAGGGAGAATTTTTTTCATCAAATGTTGTTACAACATAGGAAATTTAAGGAATCCCAAAAATTTGTTTTGTTTAATTCAAGACTATTACTATTTACAGTGAATAAGAAGTAAAAATTGTATATACCATTGAAAGTGTCATAGGTAAACTAATTTTATCAGTAAAGATATCTAGATAAGAAGGTGATATATTCATAGTGAATAGAAAAATATTAAATGATTACTATGAGGAAACTAAAGTAGATACATCCACTATCATGAGGTTGGTAGGATAAATAGATTAAGAAGTCAGGATGATGACATTAAAATAAGTTCTATGAGGAGGGAACCTATGAATGATAATTTTAATTTAGTTAATATCGTTAAAATAAATATAAATTTACCCTATCAAATGGTTTCTTACAGTTTATAGGATGTAATAGTATAATAAAATATATTAATGATAGAGGAAGACACACACACACACCATAAAGGGATATAAATATAAAAGGGTGTATTATACATTCCCTGTATTTGGAATTCATAATAACCTATTGTTATATAATTCATAAATTTTCCTATATCTATACCTTCTTTCCATAGAGGAAAAACCAAATATTGGGGAAGTATGTGAATTGGGTGTGTGTGCAATGAGGAGATAAACATAATAATCTTGTCTATTAAATCTAGTATATAGATCATTTAGAGAATTTTATTAAAATGTTCATGTTGGTCAAGTTTAAAAGAAAATGTTTTAGGAGTATTATAATGTAATATTTTTTCACTAGATTTTTAAACATATACATTGGTGAATGATTACTGAGAATAATCATAATTTATGGACCTAACTTAAAAAAATTAATAATTCCTATGAACTGAAGTAAAATGAATAGTTTGGAAGTGACAAGAATTTCCTATGACAACATAGAATATGGAGTGTGAGTGAAAAATAAAATCCACAAATAAAATTCAAATTTTAGTATGAGAACCAACATCCTTATCCTATTTCCATGGCTTTACTATCACAAATATCCTTAGGGGTGTCTACTATTTAGGATAGTTTTGTTTTAGATCATATTTACTCATCTAATTAGTGAAATGTATGTGAAATTTATTTAAAAAAACTATACATGTGATTTATATTCTAGTGATATTGAAAGTGAGTTGAATACTTAACTAAGATGAATAATGGGTGGATGAAATATTTTATTATTGGATAATATGTGTCATGGAATTGTGAAACTGAAAAGTAAATAAAGAATATGTTAAAGAGGAATATTTGAAAGTGTTTCATATAAGAATCATGATCGAAATAATCTCTACTAATTTATCAATCAATGACTCATGAATTGATCTTGAGAGGATGTGAAATCTTTTTTAGCCTTTTCCGGATTAATTACTTGAGGAAAAGTGATTTATTGAGTGTGGGGGAATGTGATTTTCGTAAATATATCATTATTTTTAGGTTGTTTCTAAACATTATGTTGTTTTTTTGTTAAAATATATAGTAAAGAATTATTTTTTTATAATTTAGGTAGTTTGGGGAATATAAACATAAAATTGAGCATTTATGACATGATTTTCATTCATTTAAGTTAAATTTTTTTTAATATAAGTCATGTGAGATTATTTACTAAGAATTTGAAGTTATTTAATGTAGATGAGATTATTCATGGAAGAGTTAATAGATAATTTTAGAATTCATGTATTAAACTAGTAAGAAACACAAATAGTGAAATTGCAAGAATATTTTTCTATGTCACAACACATAGAGGTAGTTTTAGATCCCATTAGAGTATGTGCTCAATATTAAGATAGTGTCACAAGGCCGATGTATCATGCACCAACTCTTGAAGTTTCATTGATACCAATGATGTCCCTATTCAGTCTTAAGATAGTGAAGTCACCTCAATGTTTTTTGAAATTTATCTTATCAATAGTGTGTCAACTCAATGATATATTGTGTGTTAACTTACTATGAAATTGTTAACAATATCACTATATAGAAAAAAACATATGGAAGAAAAATGATCAATGTTGATTACACCAAAGGAAAGGAATTCCAATGAAAAATCCATTGTATTCAGTTCTTTCTATGATCCAACTTGAAATGGATAACTCAAGACAATGTAAGATTAACTTTTAAATTAAGACGATGAAAATTTTAAAACATAACAATCATGGATATTCTTGATTTTTGTGAAATTTGAAAATTTAAATAATTAAGATAGTATACCAGAATAGTATTAAATGATCCCAGCTTAAGGCGGTGGTAGTAAGAATATATCCTATGTCAACTTCCTAGGAAAACCTCAACACTAAAATTTTATTTTCAACAATAATATGAATATATCACGAATTTCAAATGCCCTTTGTGAATCCAACATAAACATAATTGTCAAATATAGGTGCTTATAATTATAATATTAGAAATATTTCAATTCAATATATAAAAAACATTAAATTATGTAGATGGATTAATACACTCCAGGAACATTCTAGAATGATTAATGATTCCAAATATAACAAAAATAAGACTAAATAAGAAATGAGAGACATTAATGAGTTTTTGAGACACATGGAATAGATACACTATTTTTGGAGACCATGATAATCCTTGTACATTCTGATCTAATTGAATCGAGTAATACATTAACAAGCTATAAAAATGGAAACAAGCCCCAATTAGAGAGGAGAGGATCCTTGCTATAAAGGATATTGTAACTTTATGGATACAATTGGATTGTTATGTATGGGAAATATATGTGGAATGATCCAAATAGATTTTTCATATGTGGATTGATCTCATAATGTAAGAAAATATATAAAATAGAAACCTCATACATGATATAGGAGATTGAATAATTGGGTAGAGATATTTTCAATTCTTGGAGAGTCTATTAGAGAGGATTTGTACAGAGTACCCCTCAAGAATCATTATAGGTAATCTTATTTTCTCTTATTTCGATTTCTATTGAATTAGTATGAGCATTATTGTTTAATTATATAAGTAGGGTTTGAGAAATTTTTATTGATTTATGATTATCTAATCATGAAAGAATTTATTACTTGTTATCTTTTTTTTAATGCATCAATAACCTGATCACCTAGGGTGTGATCATATAGGTTTGGTTAAAGTAGAAAAATTATAATGCTAACCTATACAATAGAGAGAGTAATTAGTTCTTTTAAAAATGATATCCACCTAATAGGGTAAGTTATACTTAATCAAAAACTAAAAAACTAAATCCCCATAGTATAGATAGAATTGAAAACCTTATGGCGATGTATAATTATTCTAAGGAGATGAATAGTGTGTTTATAGATCAAATTAATGATAGAGTGATTGCACTAGTAAGGGATCAAGGAATTAAAGTTTTGGTGGTGTTGTACATTAAATTGAACCTAACATCCAATTTTCCTTTATTTAATATATTTAATAAAATTTATTTCTCTTGTTTCTATATCCTCTATTTCTAAATTCAAACGTAGTTATTACTAAATTTTCAATACTAAATCACACACTATTTTTTCTTATTTTCTTACTAAAAATATTTTATTAGCATTAATACCATTACACACCATAATTCCATTATTTATTTTATCATAAAACAATTGAAATTATTAAGGGAACCAAGGTTGTACCTAAGGAAATTACATGAGGATATCTTAGTTAATAAGATATATCACCCTATGTACATACAATAGGTTGTGTAGATCCACTACACAATCTTATACCAAGAATATATATTCGAATAAAATGAATCATTAAACAAATAAATGAATATAAGTAACATGTTATATATATAGAGAATCCTAATAAAGATGATAGACTATATTTAGATCCCTATGATATTATTTGTCGCTTTTATTTGATACTAAGACTCCATTAAATTTTTATGTTAGTAAATATGATAGAGGATATGTGATAAAATGGAGATATAAATGAAAACAATGACAAAATGGTAGACCCAATAGATGGATTAACATGGAAAGAGTTTAATAAAAAATATTTTTATTTTCCATTTGAGATATATATTGTAAGATTTGGGCTATCAAGTGATGTTTTAAATATATTTGGATAGATATATAATGTGAAAAACATGTGGCCTATTTCAATTCATGTATATAATACTTCATATTGGATATGTATAAAGAAGCCATATAATTCCATGAACAAACTGATTTTTTAGGTTGAATTATCTTAGAAATGATATACATGTGTATATGTAACTAATAATATAATAGTTAAATTAGTTATGGGATAAGGGTGCGACTACAAATGATTATTTAAGGAATGAATCATTTTACATGTGTACTGATCTTAAGTGAGTTAAAGATTGTTTTACCACTTATTTAATGATGTATGATTAGAGTAAGAAGTGAAAAATATCTTTTTGGATATGTGGAAAAATATGTTATTTAGAAAAATGAATGATTGAAAAAAATTTAGTTACACAAGACATTTACATTTCATATCAATGAGACATCCATATAAAAATTATCAATGATATTTTGATAATGTTGTTGTGAAAGTGAAAAATGCTCTACTTATGTTGGTAAATGAATTCTTGGAAGACCATGTGGGGATAAATTTTTTTTTAAGGGACAACCACTTTTGATAAAGATAATGAGTAATTATATAGATAGTCACCTCAATTTGAGAAAAAAGTATACTCATTAATTGAATTAATTAGTCATCAAATTTATTTCAATATGATTTTTATGTAATTCATATTGAAAAAAATTCAGGTGAAGTGTTTTTTATTGTAATTCGAAATATAAAGAGAAACAAATAATGATGAATTAATAGTGTGTATATACTTACAATATTGGGGTATTAAGAAACAAATTCATCCCAATATAATTGGTATAATTAAGTGCTCAGTTAATAATTCTTATTACAAGGAGATTATTGTAGAGAGAATTTTTTTGTATGTGGTAAAGAGTGTCTTAAGGTTCAGAATGATTATTCAATAAACATATTAAAATTCATGAATACTAGATATATGTATTTAAAATCATTGAAATAACATTACTATCACATATTGTTACATGAGTTTCTTCTCATCATCATATAACACGTATTAAAAATAATACAAGAGTGATTGTTATTCTTTTAACAACTTATATACAGATATCTTCTCTTAAAAATGATTAAAATAATGTTATGAAAACAGAATAATATGCACTAAAAATTATTTATAAATTTGAGAAAATATTTTTTCTCTTGTCTTCACATGTGTATTTCATCTTACCATGAAAATTCCCATAGAATTTTTTTTGTGGGACCTACTTATTATAATTTTTCATATCACACATAAAGAATTGTGTGTAGCATGAATTATTTAGTAAATAATATGAATTATCCCGATAGATCCATTTTCAAAGCTTATTTTGAGTTATATGGATTTTTTTCAATAATATTTACATTTATTCTTTTTCTTCTTTTCCATGTGAAAATGTGATGGAGAATTCAATAACCCATCATATAATCTTATTAAAATCTAGTAGCTCGGTATATGGGATACCTCTCCAAACATTTTCATTTTTTAAAAGCAAACACATCATAAAACACTTAACTCAAATTTGGTTAACTCATATGTTAGAAAAGATATTTTAGTTGAAATAATTAATATATGTATTTATATAAGTAAAGGTAATTTAATATATTTTAATGTTATGGTGGATTAATGATAGTGTTGTTGTTATAATAAATTTAATAATAAGTCATATCATCATAAAATGGTATATCCAGTGAAGTTAAAATAATCATTGTTTATTTTTTATCTTTGATTTGAATAAGGTGTTATAAAATGAATACTAATTTATTATAATAGAAATCATTACATTGAAGGAAAAATAATTGTTTCTAAAATTAGCTTCTTATATAATTTTTAGGTTAAAAAGGCAATAATTGTTGTTTATTTCACTTGAATTTATTATTTTTTAATGAAATTATATTATATTTTATATTTTATGTTCAATATGATTGAAATTGAGTGGTTTTTTCTATTTATTTTTGTTAAAATATTAAATTTCATTTGATGATTTTATTTAGTGATATGTTTGATGTTTTCTATTTTAATGATATTGGATTGTAGTTTTTTTATCAATTTATTGAAATCGTGTTTTAATTGATTGGACTGGAGTGTTATGTTTAAAAAAACATCCCAATACTATATCGATAGTTCATAAAACAATGATTGTAGGGATTAATATTTATAGTTTTCCTAGTTTTATTACTATATGAGTTATATAATCATGGTTTTATATAGTGTTACTCTATGTAATCTATAGTCATGATTTTATTAAACCACAACTATAGTCAGTTTGTAGTCATGGTTTGAAAACAAATATGATTTTATGTCTTTCTTGATAGATACTACTTTCATAACTTGTTGAACCATCACTATATGATATAGTGATTATTTATACCCTATAGTTATGGGTTTGAAATATGTATTTAGACCTTATGTGTTGTAATGAATTGAACGTCTCTATAATCTTCCCCTGACATTCTATATTTCTTAAAGGAGTCATGCAAGTCCATATTATTTGGTATTAGAGTTGAGTTTTTTTATAGTCGATTGGTTGTGGATCCCACTTACTTTTAAACTATATTGGTGGTTGTCTAATATTTAATGAGGATGTGTAGTTTAAAGGGGTTGGGAATAATGATTCCAATAGGTTAGTGAGTCTGGTCTTGGGTGTTGCTTGAATGGGTTCATCCACCCCCCCCCCCACAATATTTTAACTTTTCAGATATGGTTAGGTGAGTTTCTATCATTTATCTTTTTAATTTAATAAAAAATACTTTTAAAAAATTATAAAATATTTGAATCGTTATTTCCTTATTTTTAAATCTAATTATTTGTTATGCATATTATTATTTATATCAAATTATGGCTAAAAACTTCAAATTAATAATAATTAGTATTATTTATAATAGTTATTATTTTTATTATTTATAATAATACATTATTATTATATAAATAATATATGTTTTAGTCATATATTTTAATAATAATAAAAAATAATTCTAAAAATATTAACAATAATAATTTAATATTATTATAGTCTATAATTGATATAATAATATTTAATATTTATTTATAACAATTATAATACTATTTTTTAAAGGATAAAAATGGGGTTTCATTATATAAGTTTTAGTATAAACACTCAAAAATAAAAACCCTAGATAGTAAACTTTTGAACTAGTGAGGCCTTGGTATATGGATTGGTAATGAATTGGTTGTGTGGAAATATGGAATTAAAGTGTTTATATTTGAACCCAAAATTCATCTTTAATATGAAATAATGATTAAGGGGAAGTTCTTTAGTGTGAATTACATTTATGTTTTTCCTTATTTACTACTGTATACAGGGTCTTTCTCAATGTGATTAGAAAGGTTTTTCCTAGTTATTATAGTTGGTTGGGGGATGAGATGGGGTTGGTAGCCATGGTGATGGATGGGTTGTTGTGTGGTTATGATAGTGGTGGCATGGATGGTTATGTGGAAAGGAATTGGTTTTATAGAAGCAATTGTGACTTTTGGAATATGTTTTTTGGTAGTTTATGTTGTGATGAGTTCGATTATTGTGGGGTTGTGTTCTAATTTCAAAATGGTTTAATTGGGTGATGATCAAGAATTGTTACACCTTCTAAGGATATATGATTTTTTTCAATCATTTTAAGGGATCCAGCTAGTTTTCAAAGATCAATTTATGATTTAGATACCATTAGATGATGGTGTAGATGGAGTATATCTCGAAGAATAATTTCATGTGTTTTTATGGGAAATCCATATTCATAGTTATTCAATTCAGTGTCACAAATTCCCCATTTTTTCAAAGGAATCACGAACTCCATCTTTTGTGAGTTCTTGGACCAGTTTATGGTTATGTTGATTGATGACATTCTCATGTACTCAAATTAATAGGAATATCATGTTAAGCATATAAGTACCATTTTGGAATTTATTTATCACTATCATCTCTATGTTAATCTTTACAAGTTTTATTTTTGGATGTGATAAGTTAATTTCCTTCACCATTTGGTGTCCCAATAAGAATTTGGGTCGATCATTCAAAGATCGATGAATTTTTTTTGTAGCACCCAATAATGTTATAAAGTTTCTTAATTTCATTGGTCTTATTGTTTATTATAGGATTTTTATTCCTGATTTCCTATGGATTAAACCCCTTTAGAAAAATTGATCAGGAAGCACCTGGCCTTCATGTGGATAAATCAGTGTCAGGCAGCCTTTGTCTACCTAAATGAGATGTTGATCAATGCTCTTATTCTTTGGCATCGAGGGGAATGGATCATGTTCTTGGTTTTCTATGACTATTATCATATTGGTTTGGTTTTTATATTTATATATCATTGGTTAATGTGCTCATATGGTTTTATAAAGTTATATCCTCATGAGTGTAACTCTTATACCCTTGATCTCAAGTTGGTAGCAACAGCTCTTTCTCTAATGCTATGTGAACATTACCTCATCGGTGAGAACTTTTTTGGTCTTAACAAGCCACAAAAACATTAGATATATCTTATCTTAGTGATATTATAATCTATGTCAGTAGAGGTGGACGAATTTATTTTTAGACTATGACTTTGATAACTCTTACACCCTAGAAAAATGGAATGTAGTGGTTAATGTGTTCAGTAAGAAGTCAAAGATATATAATGTTTGGGATTTTAGTGATGCATAAATAGTGATAGAGGATATTAAAATGATGCATCTTGATATGGGTGGGTATGGTGGAATAGGTTGCTGGTATCTGATAATAGTGGGGTTATCAATGTTATAATCAGTTGAGGAGTTGAAGTTCAGAGATCTTAAGGTGCAGGTTTGGTGTTATTGTGTCATTTATGGTGATTCTGAGGGGGATGGTCTGAGTATGATCAATATTAGGTTATTTTTCAAGGTATTTTTTTCATTTAGTCTTTTATATGAGAATTGGTCCTTCATTAGATTCATATATCACCCTTGGATATGCATCTTAGTATATCTAAGATGTATTAGGCCTTAAGAATCTAGTTTTGGTGGCCTGCAATAAAGCATTTGGAAGTGGAGTTTGTTTTGTGGTTTTTGATATTATATCATTAAAATATATTTAATTTTTTTCTTATAGATTTACTACAACCATTTAATATCCCAGAGTGGAAGTGGGGGTACATTTAAATGGATTTCATCACCAGTTTTCCTCAATTCCAAGGATTATGTGATGTTATAAGAATGATTTTCAAATAGTTGAAAATTTTGGATAGCTTCATAGTATTAAAGGAGTAGAGTGTTATGTATTTTTTAACAAGGTTGTGTGTGTATTAGATGTTGAAGCTTAATGAAGTTACACAAACTATTACATCTAATAGGGATCCTTTTTTACCTCACAGGTCTGGCGATATATTCAAAAAAAATTGGCTTCCATTTATGCCTTACCACCACTTTACATCCTTATATGGATGGTCCAATTGAGATGACCATTTATATATTGTAAGATATATTCCGTAAAAGCATTATATATTTTAGTAGATCTTAGGTAAAACACGTATCTTTGTTTAAATTTTCCTATAACAATATCTTCCACTCTTCCACCAACATCACTCTATTTGAGTCATTATAATAGAGGAATTTCATATCCTCTTTGTGAGGGACTAGGGTTAGAGAGTCTGTGATCCTTGGATAAGATGTGGTGAAAATCAGGATAGAGAATATTTAGATGATTTGAGAGAGGATATATATGGTATAATACTATTGTAAATCACATAAAAATGATAATATGAGACCTCTAGAGTTTGAGTTCAAAGATCATGCATTCTAAAAAGTTTCTCCTCATTGTGGGCAATGGAGGTTTGGTTATATAAGTAAGATATATTCCTAGTTTATTTATCTTTTTGAGGAGTTTGAGAATGTTTTTTGTGTTAGAGTATCAATTAAACATTCCTCTATAAATAGATTGGATCCATGAGGTCTTTCATGTGTTGAAGCTTTGACGATATCTTCATGATGACCCTCGTGTCATTAATTGGGAAGAGTTACATGTATAGGGTGATGTAACATTCATGGAATTTCCAATTGATATCTAGGATTTACAAGATACTGTGTTTCACATGGACTACATTCCCATGTTCTGTGTCTTATATAGGACTCTTCTCTTATATGAGTGTATATGGGAATTCCATTCACATATGTAGACTTTGTACCCTGATCTATTATGAACCCTATTTTTCTTTGATGTTGAGATAATTTTTAGTGCTATTTAAATTGTGATTTTGTATCCGTGTGTTATGTTATATTCTAGTAATGATTTTTTTCTTCTTTGAGAGTTATCTCTCTGGGATATTTTTGTTTCCTGGATGGTGTCTTCCTTTTTAGTTATGTTTTGATTCTCAAGGAAAAGAATAATTAGAGTGGTATCTAATGTAATATCCCAGAACTTCTTAGAGTGCTACTTTTCATATTTTAATTGTTGGGGATGTTTCTAGAAGGTTGGAAGAAGTAATATGGAGTTGAGATAGAATTTTTAACTGGGGAGATGTCTTGCAGTGTTGTGACGACCTAAACTCGTACTCCTAGAACCTTGTGCTAATAAAAATATACTTTATATATCATCTTTGAAATAAAAAAAAGTGATCCAAATTTAAATATACATAATTAAAATATTAACAAAAAATATTGAGTCACTTACACACCAAATACCTTATAGGTTTAGAGTTTTAGAGAGTTAAGAAAAACATTTCATCTAAAAAACCCATATCTTTTTTATATAGTGAACATTTCTCCCAAAATACCAAGAATTAATTATTCTATAACAAGTCTTCAATATATCCTATAAAATTATTCACAAACGATACCCTTCTAAATATATAATATGAATTTCTATTATTATTAACCTAGGGAAATAGAAACATAATAAGGTTGATCTCAAATGCTCAGTAAGGTAAAATTTACATCGATAGACATCATAGAATAAAAATGAATAAATAATATGTAAAGAATAAGTGATAAAAAAATAATTTCATATAACTAATCACATGAGCTTTAACTATATCCATGAATAATAATATAAACAATCACATGGATAACAATAACTAATTTTATAATGAAGTAATGCATAATGTCAAATGTCATAAATCTTACCATCACGGTTTTGTGAAAAGAAATCATAAATAATTGGGCATACATATACCAAATACCCAAGGCAGTTTTTTCACATGAGACCTATCAATTCATTTCAAGTCTATGTGAACCCCACCCGTCATTTAATAAGTCAATGAATTCATAATATAAAAGAAGTAAATAATAATATAGTGCATAATCAACTTTCCTTAGTAATCAATAAACTTCTATATTGAAAATATTAAACATATGGGATGTAAATACTTTACCCATTAAATAATTATAAAAACATGATCATAATACATCTAGAGAAATATGGTGTGCGGTTAAACTAAAAATATATTAATGTTCCCTAAGTAACCTTATACATAATCATATCTATAAAGTTAATAGTTATATATATAGAAATAGTACATATAAAAATTATAAATATTTCCCCATTAAATGGAATAATGTGTCTAACTAGCTGATTATCCAACAATATTAATCTTCAAAATCCAATGGAAAGTACCCTTATTAAATAAATGATAACAAATAAGTAGTGAGAAGTAATTTCATGGAATAAAGATATCAATAAGAGAAGATCCTGAAAAAATGAGTTCACAAGGAATAAATGTAAATCCATATAAAAGGAAGTGGAATTATAATATTATTTAATAATAATGTATAATTTTCCTAACTTATAATAATAAGGTTCAAGAAGAATTATCAAATATCAATGAATGAAAATTGAGTTAGAAAAACCCTTTCAACATTGGTATCTTTTGAATTGAAATCCCATAAAAGATTAAAATTGAGATATATTTTAAATCAAATTAATTTCATTAAATTTATGATAGAAACATATATAGGTTAGTATATACATCATACAAAATAATACAAGTGATGAATATGGAATATGTCTCAAAAAATGAGACAATAAAAAACATTATTATTTTTATAACAAATGAATCTAAAGAATATAGAGAATGGATTATTGAAATAAAATTAAGTCCCATTAAATAAACTTTTATAACATTAATAGAATCTGATGGGGTATTAATTACAGCATATAAATGAAAATAGTTTCATAATATGAATACATGCCTCAATGAAGGGTAATTGAGGTTAAAACCCTTATATGTTTTGTAAATTTTTAAATAGAATTATCTTGAAAAAAATGAAACAAAGATTTAAATAAAATGAATATAAGTGGAATAATAATATAATATAACAAATATTTGGTATATACATCATGTAAAAAAATAGTTTCATAATAAAAAACTTGTCTCAAAGAGTTCAAATTGAGACCATAACCCTTATAAATATCACATTCTTTAAAGTAACAATTTTGCATAAAGGATTTCATAAGATAGAATTATAAGTACATATAAATTAAATTTTATATAAAATTTTATATAGACATAGGATAAAATAATTCAACTTATAATAATGGAGTTCAAGAATAATCATTATAAATCAATGAAATAAATTGAGTTATGAAAAACCCATACCTTAATTATCAAGTTCCAAAAAAATGGTTTAACCTCATGTATAATAAATTTAACTATATTAAAAACTCATTTTAAAACCTTATTAATATATATAAACCATTTTAATCTTTTTTATAATAATTTATTATAAATTTTTTAGTTAGTTATCACTTATTTCCATTATCTAATGTTTTATTTCCGATTTTTTCACACATGTTTCACAATGGTTATATCGAACCCCATACTATGATAATAACTTCATAATTAAAAGATTATAATATATATTTAAATAATTATTTCAAAATTATTTATACATCCACAATTTAATTTTATGGGATCTCTGGGAATGGTTCAATCGATGGATATCCTTGATGAGTTTGTTTAGGGTAATCTTCTACTGACCGTGAATTTTTTCATAATGATCTTAAATTTTTATTTAATTCCATAAGAAAAATATTCATGAAATATTTTAATCCTTGATGTCATATATATTCATAAAATATGTTTTATAGCCATATATGTATGTTGGTAATTAAAAAGATGACCAGCAATTATGGAGGCGGTAGTTCACACGTACACATGGGTGATGTTTTCATTTCCCATAGAAATGGAGGAAGGAAGGAAATAGTTTATCTTTTAAGAATATTAATAATAATATAAATACTACATTATTTCATTAAATATCATTTTTTAACCATCCATGCAATGTGGTTAAGTAAAATGAAACTTGTCTCTTCGTAGAGGCGGTAGTCTACACGTACGAACAAACGACATTTCCATTTTACTAAGTGAAAAGAAAAAAGGTGGATAATATTTATTCCATAAACATAAAAAATAATTAAATAAATAATTATTATTTAATAATTTTTTAATGGTGAATATACTTTTTAGGAAAAATATTTATAAAAATTATATAAGATAGAGATTAACACTTACATTGAGAATTTGAACTTTCTCTTGATGTAATTCTTGGAAATGGAGGAGTTAGAAGAACTTATTATGAATAAAGTATTAGGGTAGTATAATATCATTATAGGGTAATTAAAATGTGAATATGTTTAATGGAACTTATAATTTTTAGAGTGGATTTGAAGGGGTGGTGAAAGGACCTTTTTATTGGTGGAGGGAATGTAAATTATGTAAATATTTCTTCTTAATATAAAGAGAGAACATGTTTCACATGGTAAGTGGATTCAAAAGTGGAAAATAATGGGTAGGATATAAGTTATGGTCAAGAAACACCTCAAACACTCATTTTTAGAAAAATAAATTAACATTTTTTATCTCTTTTACACTCAAATAAACTCTTTTTTAATTAATTTTCCATTACCAAGGTAACTATATTTTAACCACAGTAACTAATTTTATGACTAAAATTTAAAACAACCTTACTACATAATTTGGAAATTCTGATTTAAAATATGGAAACCATTTTATCAAATAAAATATATAAGGTTTAGAAAAATTAATTTTTATATTAATGCACGTTATGCATAAAATCCAATTTTAGAAAAAGTTTATTTTTAATCATAATAATAATACATGAGATAAAATTGTCAATTTTTTTGATTTACAAGAAATTAATTATTTTATAATAAAAATAATAATATTTGCATGGATTACAAATAAATCAAAAACCTAATTACACCTTGTGGATACATAATTAAAGAAAACAATGAAAACCATTTTTATTAGAATAAAATATCATTTATGTTCCAAAATGTTAAACATGGGTTTTCTAAATTCAACATAGTATTTTTTTAATTGTATGATTTTAATCATAAAATAAATTTTTAATGATTAATTTTTTATAATCAAGAAATTCATACTTATTTTATGAAAATTTCATAAAAGATACTGTATAGGTATAATTTATTTTTCACTATTTAACTAAAAATCAACTATTTTAGAGAAATATCCAAAATCCAACCTAAGCTAATTTTTACAAGTTTAATCCACAAATTAATTTTATTTTATAAAATTAAATATATAAATGTTTTTAAAATTAATTTTATTATAATAGTTCATAATAGGAAAATTATTTTTATGCGTAAAATAATTCATGTATTAATACATATCCTTTATTTTCTCTTCCGTTAAATGTAAATATAAAAACAAAAATTTATTAGTAATTATATATTTATATCATCCAAATTTCTACTTACATATACCATCAATATCTCTTCATAATACCTAATCATAAGATAATCATTGGTATGAATCATAGGTGGTTATTTTTCTATCATGAATCTATTGAAAATTTCCATATGCTTAAAATTATCTCGAAACAAACTTCAGTCATACCATAGTTGTTGGGTTCAAATTGGTAATGGTCTAGGGAAAACCCTAGTAACACTTATTCCTTTAGAATATTATAAAAATGGGCATTTTAAGGACGTATCCCACTACCTAATGTCATTTCATCAACTTTTTATATTGATTTTGTACTATTGTTACTTCTATTTATACCATATTATACAACAACTATGTTATAATGGCCATATAAATTTTTTTATCATTTTAAATTCATAAAATATATCATTTTTTATTTCAGTTTTTCATGAATCATACACTATAAAAGATATAATTTTTTAAAGGAATATACAATTTAAAATCTCATGGTGTTAGAGGTATAGCCCAATGTACTGTACTTTGAAGAGTTGGATGGAAGATTGGATTGTTTTATGGTCTTTTTCCTACACCATGAAGGATTAAGTCATGGTACTATTTATGTGTTTCAATTCGAGGGAGGATTCATGATATTTTTATATTTTGTTATCTCAAAAGAGTAGTTTAGTTATAATGTAAAAAAATATTGGTTGTGGAATGTACGTTCTGAGGTTATTCTCATGTAGGGGATTATATGGGTTATTATTAAGTAAGTAATATCACGTTTATCTTATATGAGGTTAGTTGCACCATGGTTTTTCAAGTCACATCATGGTGGTATTGAGTTGTTTAGGCTTTATCATATGTTTATTGGTTATTGTGTGGAGTCATTGGTATTTATCATATATTATCCTTTTAGTTTATTTTTCATGGAGGATATTGCAATGCTACTCTACCTATAGTAGTGTAGAGTCATAGGAGGTCTGTTTCTTGGTTATTTCTCTCTAAATTTTATTACAAAATGATTCCATTTATTACATTATGGTGTGATTTGGGGTTTTTTGAGTTTATGTAAGGGGTTAAGGATCGCATTATAATCCTTAAGAGTTTATGTACTCTTGCATGGTTTCCTTGCTTGTTCCATGACCTTCCTTATTAATATTGGTTTTAATGCGGTTTGACACCCATAATTTTGGGGATATCACACTCTATATTTTAGATCATGGTTACATTATTATTTCATGAACTCTATCAAGACATGACTTTTTAATTTTTTAGAGTGATTATAAATGTAGTCCTTGTATTAAATTATATCTTATTCCCTTGATTTACTCTAAAAACTATACAATTAGTGTTACATATTTGGATATCTTTTATAATTCCTTGACCTATATCACTCTACTGCAACAGGGTCAGTGGATACTAGGACCTCAGGAATGTCTCCCCATATTCTAGAGGTTTCTAACTAATAGCAGAGGTATACAGTTGTACAATGAGGTGACTATACCCCCAGATTAGAGTTTCCAATAATATAAAAAAATAAACCTAACATTAATCATAAAATAAACCCAAGTAAGAAGAATAAATAAACCAAAACATGTCATATAAAATGTAATTACATGAGTATATTGGCATAATGACTCATTTTAATTCTAGGATGCAACACTTACCGACTACTAGGTCAATCGCATATAAAAAATAAATAGTAAATAAAACAGATTGAGGCCCTACTATCATCTTTAATCCTCACCTCATCCTGATAACTAAATTCCATGTAATCTATGCCAGTTGATCATGGAACACCATTCATCTACCCAATATGTACCTAAGATTAGTGAGATCTCCATAAGTAACCAAGTTCCATGGCCACCTCTTTAGGGTATGAGTACAACTCAGTAGGTCACCACCTATATAGTCTTATATATAACGAATTATAAGTGTATATTCTATGTGATATGGTGAAAAAATAAAGTGAGAAATCATAACTAAATTACTATTTTTTATTCTCAAGTTCTAATCATTATACCTAGAATTCAACCGAACCATGTTTTTTAGTATCATAGTGTCTCTAATCATTTCATACAACCATTCCAACCAAAAATTGGAATAAATGCCAAGCCTCGGGATATAATCTTTGGTGGTACATATCCATCAGGTATAAAGCTAATCTCTATGAGGTAACCCCAAGTGATTCAATAGTATTCAGGCATCATTGATGATCCCTAGAAGTTAATAATAGTTTATATCACAGTCATAAAGAAATATAATTGATCCTTATTAGGCAATATTAATAAATCCAATAATCATTAGGCATCATCATCGATCCCTTTTAGGTAATCCTATGAGATCCCATAATCGTCAAGCTTCAGTCTGATCCCTATGATATAATCCTAGAAGATCCATAGTATCATGCATAACGCTGATCCCTGGGATGTAATCCAAGATGATCAATCATCATTAGACATCATCACCTATTCTTAGGTGGTGATACTATGAAATCAATAGTTGTCAAGATTCATGTTGATCCCTATGAGGTGATCCTCCACATCCAGCATAAAGTCAATCCCTTTGACTTAATACTAATAAATCCATACTATTAGGTATAAAGTTGTTCCCTATGAGGTAATATTAGGAGACTAATCATTTTTATGCTTTAATCCAATCCTAAAGAGGCAATCCTAGGTGATAAAATAGTATAATGTTTAAAGGCCAGAACCTAGGACCATTTCCTTAGCATCCCTTGCATCCCTATATATCTTAGTGACCAGTGTACCCCACTGGAATTATACAATATCATAACCACCAAAACCTCCCCAAGATTACATCATTGATTCAGGTTCTAAGGTGACACTCATGATCATTATTATCCATTTCCCATACGCACCCTCTCTAGGATCAAAATGTCATTGAGACACCCACTAGGGTCCCCTAGATCTCATATTTCCAATACATGCTTCCCGAGTTCTTCTATTTCATCTATAACACTCTTCACTATGTATGTCACTTGGAGGGAATAATATATGTCAACATCGTCATGATCATATCACAACCTACTTGGCCTCATAAGTGGTTCGCATGAGGAAGATGGACTTAAGCCCATTATATTCTCAAATCACTCTAGGTAGGTCCTCACACCCAACCTATATAAATATTACCCAGGGAATCTCTACCCAGTGATCATATATCAAGGTGAAGAAACACTCACCCCCATGTTCGCAACATTATCCTAATGGATCTAAGTTATCTCGGGGTTTTTTCCCAGCCTATGTGATCCACTCATTGCCAATATAATGCTCTCATCTATAAAGTGACATCGAGACAACCTACACTAAGGGCCTACATGTTCATTTAATTGTTAATGCTTGTCCCCTTTGGGTCTGTTCATATCAATGTATAAAATTACAAATAAGGCCTCAGTCATTCACAACTGAGGTAGTTAAACCTATTCCCAATCTCCCTTGCGTACATTTCAGTTTTTTCATTTCAATCATATGCATTTCATTTAATTAAAACAATTTAATTAAAAAGGGAGGTTTTCACCTCTATGGAATGACCACCTTTCACATGTGAAGTACAAATAAACCAATGAAAATACCATAGGGGTATGATGAAGGGACCACTCACATCAATCTAGAGTTGTTCCCTTTTTAATTCCATATCTTGAAAAATATCACCCGATCTCATCCGAGTTTCTTGACCATTGCCCGTCCATCCAAGTCCATAAATCAGACCATAATATACAAATTAATTAATTATAATCATTTATAATTAATTAAAAAATTGAAATTATTTAAATAATTACAATTAATTTAATAATAAATTTATTATTTAATTCAATTCGTTATAATTCCTAAAAAACTAGCTAGGCATCACTTTCTCACCAAAACCATGAGAAACGGGGAGCAGTGCACTCTCAACACCCACTCTAACCTAATACATAAAAAATACCCAATTTAAAAACCTATTAAAATGACCAGTTTAGTTTAATTTAATCAAAACCCTATGAAAAAATCACAAAGGGGTGTATCATAATCAAAACATAGAGCAACGACGAGCATAATTCATCTCGATATGTCCTCCAGATGATACATATAGAAGACCCATAATGTAACAACCCGACCCCAGTTACCCAGAGTCAGTGCATTATTACATAATATTAGAATTATCACAAAAGGTCAAGTCTCGAAAGACCTTTTAGTTTAGTAGCCTTGGAAACACTAGATACATTCATAAGTATTACATTACACCATAAAGTGAAAAATTACAACAACATAGTCTCCATAGTCCACACTCATATCCCCTCATACTATCCCTGTAGGTCAATCATAAAATACTTCTTCACATCCTCGGAAAAAGTAAAACATAGAAAGGGGTGAGCTCATATGCTCAGTAAGGATAATAATATAGAGAAAACATTCATAAATAAGCATAAACATTTAAGGCAATGTATAACTAAAAGAAAAACCTTTGAAACTTGAATTTAAGAATAATATGGAAAAACTAAAATGAAATAATTTCATTTAATTATTCACATGGATATTCTACTAGTAAAATAATTACATGCAATATCAATAACCACTTTCATAATGATAGAATGCGGAATTCCAGACTATCATAACCACATAGTCAAGGCCTTGTTCCAAGACTACAAATAATATTTTTCAAGGCCTTGTGCCAAGACATTAGTTTGTCTCATGAGACCTACCGATTCATCAAGGATCTATAGAGGGCTCCACCCATCACTTACTAAGTCCAATGCATTCATTATATGAAAAGTTAGAAACATAACATAAACATTTGTATTTAAACTAACATACGAAATATCAATACTTTATCCACAAACCATGAATGGTATAAAAATAGCACATCCACAGTAAAACATAACTCATTCAATACAATATGGAAGATTTTATTGTAACAGATTAACCTCAATCGAGAATAATGAAGGATATTGACATAGATGAAAATAATCATCAAAACTATTTGACAGAAATATCCCCATTTTTCTTGAAAACAATTAAAAGTCACACTATTTGTCAAGAAGCCCTTTAAAATATATTTTTGAATAAAAGTGTCCCATACCACTGTGAAACATTTAAAAGGAATTTTAATTTTAAAACATTAATTTCCATATAAATAAAACCTTAAAACCATTTTTAAAACATGGACATTAATGAGAAAGATTTTGAATAATAAATATTTAAAACATTTAAAATGATATTTTAGTTAGAGTTCCTAACCAAATAAGAGAAATTAGAATAAAAATAATTTAGGTAATCAAAACTTTTTAATATCTTGAGAATAAATGGATTCATGATATACTATGTCAAAGTACAATATATACACCATATAAAAGTGATTTGGTGTATAACAACAAATAAGTCTCAATGGAATGTAAATTGAGATGAAATATCTTATAAAGACTATATCCTTAGGTTAAGGATAAATCAAAGACATAATTATGTGTGAAAAATATATATACACTCAATGTGATTGTATATTCAGTGTAAAAAAATCATAGGACTTTCACACATATTCTTGTAAAAACAACACCAATGAATTAGATGTTTAACTCAATAAATGGAGATTGAGTTAAAATTACTCTTATCAAGTTAATATCGATGTCTTGATAATTTATAAATGGAGTTATTATGTGTATCAAAAGTATATCCACAGAATGGGGAGTGGAAATTATTACATAAGAAAATGAATAGTGATTCCACGCATAATCTTGGAGTAAAATAATCAATGAAGTATGCGTAAAGTCGAATGAGTGGAAATTGAAATTTCAAATTCCCTTATCAATTTGGTAACATAAACAGCATACACCCATGAAAGAAGGATCATACAATGATGTTGTAAATATCCATAAATTAGAGTATATTACACAATGAATAAAATCGTTGGTAGTACACACACCACATGCAATAAATAATTGGTGAACAATGAAAATCTCACGAAATTAAAAGTGAGATAAGAAACCCCTTACTTTGTACTTTTTCCTTCATCGAGGGTAGGTTAAACTCTTGTATAATGGTGAAATAATTGTTATTAAATTATAAAATAATAATATAAATTAATATGATATCATATATGATCTTTTAACATTACTTTGTTAATAATATCTTAGTATTATCGTCGTTTCATGTGTTAATGGATTTGTTTTCCTTTATATTATTTGTTATGTGAGTCAATTTGTTATGGATGGGATGTATCTTATTCATATCCAGAATTATTTCATGTCTCTAAACATTATTTTTTATCATAAAATGAAACTTATTCTTGAATGGATACGATGGGGAATGAATCTCATCACGTTCGTGGAGACGGTAATCCTTACGTACGCACGAGCGACAAGATCATTATTTTGATATTAAAATAATCTATAATTGGATTATATATCATATATACAGAATAATTATCATGTTGTATTCATTATTTACATCAATTACACATCATTATTATACACATCCAAATAATAATGTATTGAATAACAATTAAACCACGACGTGGAGACGGTAAGCCTTACGTACTCATGTATGGTGACATGTCATTCAAAGGATGGATAGAATAATGAATATGGATGTACAATATTTATAATAACATCACAGTATATAAAAGATATTGGAGTTATTTTTTTAGAATGGAAAAAATAAATAAAAAGTAAGTGGAAGAAGAAAGAAACTTGAAAGAGGTGGTGAGATATTTACCTCTTCTTCGGGTTTTTCCTTTTGATTTGATCAAAAGGGCTCCTTAGGATGGATTTCTGACTAAAGGAAGGACTCTAGGATGAAGAGAGGATATTTGAGAAGGTATTTGGGTAGAGGTTGGCCAAGACAAATGGCTTAGAAGGTGCAAATTTTAGGCAAGGGGGAGTTCCCTTTTATAAGAGGGGTGAGGGCACCATATGAAAAGCTAGAAATATTATTTTATAATAAAATCATTTTTGGTTTCTAATAGCTCCAAAAGAGATTATTTAAAGGTTAAGGTGGGGATGGGTCGAAAACCACTCAACCAATTGGTTTTAGACAGGTTTGGGTCACTATATTAACTTTATCTTTTAGATTTAACTCTTAGTTAAATAGTTTGACATTTACCATGTCTCTTTGTATTTTTATATTATATGGTTAATAAACTTACTATATACTTCTAATAGAACCCAAAGTGGTTCACTAATGATAAACCTATCATTATATAAGTCTTTTGGATGAACCTTATATTTTTAGGGATAGAATATCAATTAATAATATAATATTTTTATTAAAAACTCTTTTATGTCAATTTGGACACTATTTGGTATTTTGTTTTTGCTAAATTCATAACAGCATTATTGCTTCGAAAAAAATTCATCTAACCAACATTAATATGTAATATTAGTCAAGAAAATTATTTTAATTCATAAAAATTCGCAAATTAAATTTATTTGGATATTTGTAATATCAATTATTTTAATATTTCATTAATTAGGTAATTACTACATCATCATTTTGTCATAAATAAATTATATTATTTAATATATAAAAAATATAAATAAAATATAATTATGTATTAAATCTTTTTATCTTTCTAATGAATATTTATAGTCAAATTTATCTTATGTATAACTCTATATTAAAAATGTCTGAGTTATTAAACATTGATTTTAACTCTTTTAACTCTTCTTTGAATTAAATAATAATAAGTGTCCTAATGTAATCCAAGTGGACCAAAGAGGTTCATATTTTATTCCTAAGGTTGTTTTTGGTCGAATTATACTTATCCAATAGAATTATGACATGTGTTAGGGTAATAATAATATCATTTTTACCCTTAATTACCCTATTTAATTTTAACCAGTGTAAATAAAAGTAAAAAGCTACTATTCACCAAAAATTATTCTTATATTATTGAACCACATTTTACTCCTTGATATTAACCATATCTTTTGGTTTTTTAAAGTTCATCTCACATAAGTGGTAAAATTAAGTTTTATGTGAATTTGCATATTCTCCTAGGAGGTGGGTAAAAGACGGTGAAAAGTTCAATAAAATTTTTATATACTTAAAATTATAATAAACTGATTCTAATAAATTACATTGAACATATATGGGTGTTATATATTTATTTGGACCTAACATAAATTTAAATAAAATACATAATTATTTAAATAAAAATTCTGTTTTAAACTATAACTTAGTGTTTTTCACTATTAATCAAAAATTAAAAGTATTCAGAAATATACCAAAAAATCACCCTAAGATAATTTTGATATTTTGAATTCAAAAATGAATTCTATTTTACCAAATTAAAATAATAGATATTTCATTTATGAGTTTAAAATTAATTCTCGTTTTCAAAACCAAAAAGTGTATTTTTATGAAATAATAACTACCAAAAGATGGACTTTTGTTTATGTCCAATTTCAAAGTGAAATTACTTCCAATTACCAACATTGGATTAAATGGTAAAAATATAATCTAATTATACATCCAACCCGTTCATATGTATAGTTGAACACTATAAATTATTTTGATTAAAAAAGTTGTTTTCAGTTAAAATATATTATTTTCACTATTCACCCAAATATGAAAGTTATCAGAAAAACACCAAATATTTATTGAAACTAAATTCTTATGTCCTGATCCCAAAGAAGAAGTTTATTTTTGTCAAATTTAATATATAAAAGTTTCGAATATTGGATTTAGAAAGGGTTCGCCCTTAAAAAACGATAAAATTTCATTTTTTGGAAAATACTTCTTTTATCTAAAAAATAATAAATTTTTCCTTAAATTATGTCTAAGAAACTAATAATAGGGATTCTAAAATTATAAGGGTTATATAAAGTTCAAAATTCTGTTAATACTATTCATAACCGCTTTTGAATAGATAGTGTGGTAAGTCGTGGTGCGCTTGAACTCGATGTTGCGTGTAGTGTAGGTTATTGAATTACTTTGAAGAAATAACGTACTATGAAATCTTGGGGTGTTACATTATTCCCTCACTAAATAAATTTCGTACTCGTAATTTTTAAAATTGGGCTTCGAAATATAATGGAAAGTCCCACATCGGAAAAAGAGTCAATAAAACTATCACTTTAAATGAAAGAAAGATAAGTACAAAGGTCACCAAAGATAACCCATACTAGGATTCCATGTAGGAAATCATGGATATAGAAGATATAAATAAGTTTCAAGTTCTGATGGAGAGGGATAGAAAAAACGATCAGGAGAAAGTTAACAACAAGAAAACCACAAACTTGTGATGGGACAAATGGTCATTAGTTTCCCAATATGAAAAGTAAGATGACGACATTTTTTTTGTTTTAAGTTACATTTCATAAAGATGGGGAATTTATTTGTGAGATTTACTAAGAACATAAAGATATATACTTAATTTTTAAGTATAGTTTCATTCTTTTATAAATTTCTACCACTAACTCATTTTTTTAAAAAGATGAGTATTCAAGAAGACTTGGTCACACCGGAAGAGACAGAATAAACTTCTAGAGTATCACATGATCCATAAAGGATAAACTATATATTTACCTTTTCTTTAGAGATAAATCAAAACCAAAATGTTTAGTACAAGATCTAATGATCCCCCAAAAGGATATTCCTTTAGAGAAAGAAACACTAATATTAATTTCTAAAATTAAACCAACAATAACCCAAAGTTAAATAAATACCATTCAATAAGCAATTTTCCTTAAAATCCTTCAATATAATCCAAACTGATATTGAAAACAAAAACATAGAAGAATTTGGTTGTGTAGTCTTCCATGTTAAATTTTTTCTCCAAATGACATTAACTACTCTTAAAGTCACATACTTAAAAGTAATTAACCTAATAACATATTCTCTATTATAGGTTAATCATTTCCATAAATAACCCAAATCACTATAAATCCACAATAAAAACATAGATAAAAATCCACCATTACTCCTCAAATGAAATCCCATAGTATTCTATTTTCTTTGGTCATATAGTGTTCCCAACAAAGCGAACATCTTCCAAAATATCATTTATCACTTAATCACCAAATAATTTTCCTATACTAAGGGTATTCATTTGATAATACATAAGATCCCAAATCAAATTATTATTGATCAATAAAATCATTTAACTAAAAATAATTAGTCACACTAACGAGGGACTTCCCGTGGTCCAGTGGTAGGCGATAAATATCAATTGCGCTCTAGTTGTGGGTTAGATTCTCATAGCTTTGTCCGACATGAAGGGTTGACCACGGTCTATGTTTTGTACTTTTTCAAAAACTATATTTTATAACATTATCAAAATGAGATAAATTCCTCAAAATAACCATAACATAATTTAACCACAAATGTTATCTCATACCTTTCATTTTCATTCCAAAATATAATAAAGTGTAATTTACTCAAACCCTACTATCATATAAAACCAAATGGTTGTTTATAACTATATCCACAAGAGAAAAGAAAATTCTTCCTTAAATATCATTTTCAGATGACAACTCCAGGGTTACAAATACACAAGAAAATTATTCCAAAGTAATCCCATCAACAAGGAGCACTACTACTTTTAAACATTTCTCCAACCATTTATTTCCACATAACTTCTTCTTTAACCAAGAAAATATCCTATAGAATAGGGAATTCACTCAGGTAATGGATAGGTCCCCAAAATGTATACAAAATGACTATAAATTGATTCTTGGGACCATTTTTATTTTCTTCCATAGTACTCTTCATGTTTCCTCGGCAATTATTCACTTTATGTCCTTCTTTCCCACACGTAAAACATTTCTTTGTTCCATTGAGACACTTTCCTGGGTGTCTCCTTCTATATTTCTAGCATAATGGAAATTAAGGATTCAATTCTCCATGGTCTCCATTTCTGAAGCTCTTATCATTCATCGCCTTCCTCTTCCTTGTTGAGTCTGGAAGTTGGTATATATATTTTTTGTTGATTATATTTTTGGAAAATTGATTTGGCATAAACACGATATCTTTTACGCCTATCAACATTCCATTTTGTTGCTCATTTCCACCATCGTTCCAACCTTGTACATCACTCTCAATGTTACTATGAATTCCTTGGAATCCAGTCATTGACTAAAACCAGAAAGCATTGTGTGAGTAAAAGTAGTCATAAAATCATTTAGAGAATATCATGACACCATATTTTCAATTTTAAACACCTTAGGTATAACATCCCGCTTTTTTTATAACATAAACAGTCATTACATTACACAAAACTGAGGATCTTTAAGGTCTAGTGTCTTGGAAACCAGGAACAAAATACATGAAAGCAACATAAATCATTCTTCTTAAACACTTTAAAGGCTTCTCCTTAAGTTCATCCTAGGTTCATTACTGCATCTCATAACCTGGGGACATACATCAAGAGAAAGGGTGAGCAGAAGGCCCAGTAAGGGAAACAAGAGAAACATTTTACATGTGAACTTGATATACTTCAATAAGGACATGAAAAGAACTTTAAGGCATGAGAAAGAAATCATGAGGCATTTCATAATAAAAATAACATTTTTCATAACTTGAAGATGTGGCTACATCATTTAACATAGACAATCATGAACATATCACCAAGGTCCATCCCCAAGGTGTCATTTGAAAATTACCAAGGTTATTCACCAAGGTATCGTGAAAATTGTAATCTCTAGTGGTTACATCATTACCCAATGCATTGGAGCGCTATCAGGGCGCACCCTTAAATTTTCCTTTATTATCATGTGAGCCACATATATCATCATCAAAAATTTCATAAATAACCCATATAGCATAAAATAAATGGGTTTCATTTCATAATCATAACGTTTAAAAAACTGCTTTAAAGACATGATCCTTACGTCACTTTAAACCCACGGAAAGGGAAAGCGGGTCTCATGTATGTAAATCCCAGAATTTAAAATAGAAAATTTTGATATATATGTTAATACCCTTGTATAAAGAAGAGCTTTTAGTATTCACTTTATAACATAAAATAATTTTGAGAAAAGATAGAGGCATTTTGAGACCAAAAATTCTGCAGCATAACGGCTATGTTTCGGGGTTTTAGAAAACATTGAAAAGAGATGGGACATGGTTCACCCACTCATAAATGATCCATAAAACAGTAGGGGGCGGAATAAGAAGGATATATGGACATGGTAATGAAATTTGGAGGACATACCATTTGAAATGAAAAACATGGAAGGAAGACAAAAATTAGATTTCTCTTATGAAAATTCAGCAGCCTAACGGCGTCACTTAAACTTTAATAAAAATGAATTGACAAGATCAAATAGGGTCTCTCATCATATGATAATAAGAGATCAGTATGATAGATATAGATATCATACCCCAACATAATAAAAAAGGAACTTGAAATTCTTGATATGAAAATCGAACTTGAAAAATGAGAAGGGTGAAAGGATCCCTTAAAGATTCGGCACCCTAACGGCGTCACTTAAACTTTCATAAAATGAAATGATGAGAGTAAGAGGGGATCTCTCATCATATAAACATGAAAAGGGAAGTAAGAGGAATATAAAATAACATCCTCTCACATAATAACATGTAGCATAAAAGGAATGACATAAAAGAGATTACATGAAAAGAAGGAGAGAGGTCGGATCCCTTACCTTAAAACATGACTCTTGAAACTCAATGTTTTGGACCTTGAGGGCTTGGGGGCACCTTGGGAGGACTCCTCGGAAGGTAAGAAGACCATAACTTCGTTGGGGGAGATTTGGGAGTGAAAAATAAAGGAGGAAAGGGTGGGTATTTATAGGGAAATTGAGGGGACAAGGCAATAATGGCCAAGGGACACCTCACATGTGCTTTTCTCAAACCCATGTGCTCTCCCTTGGAATTTATCAAGGAGTTAGGCCACATGGGGCCCCTAAAACAATAATTCATCATCCTTGGACAGCCAACCCTTAAAAGATCTCATGACATCATCATGAAACAGTTATGATGTCATTAAACATACCGAAACCCTAAAACTGTATTTTTACTATTCACTGAAAATTCAACTTTCTCAGAAAAATCCCAAAATTTCACCTTAACCAAAAATAAATGCTCTGATTTCAAAAATGAAATCCATTTTATAAAAATAATTTTCTAAATATTTTTAATTTAATTTTTAAATAAAAACACTATTCATCGAAAATTCATTTTTTTCAGAAAAAACCCCAAAAATTACCATAACATAATATCGATGATCTGAGTTCAAAAATAAAGTCATTTTTATAAAAATAATTTTCTAATTATTTTTAATTAAATTTTTAATTAAAAAACACTATTCATCCGAAAAAACTAATACTTGAATAATAATCTATGAAACCGTTATTTGCCCATTTTATTGAATCACATTACATAATCTAGGTGTCTAAATTATATTAAAACTTTCTTTGAGTGAAATTATTAATCCATTTGGTCACATTACTAATCCTAAGCGTAAAATCACTATTCATAATTTACTATTCGTCAAAAATTAAGTTGATCTTATTAGACTCCAAATTTCTTACTGAACACTTTTGTAGAAGACCATTTTTTGAAAATCATTACACATCATTAGTTATTTAGGGTTTACATAAATATTTTAAAATATCCTTTTTTCGAAATTCATCAATAAAATACATTCAAAAATTATCCGGACATTTTAAATTTCACAAACATCACTAAAGGAAGAAATCTCAATTCATTCGTCCCAAAGGATTACACAAAGAAGCTAGGGTCTCGTCACATAGCCCCTTATAACACCGGCATATGACCTCAGTGTAAGGTGTGCTATGGTGAGAGAATCTGAGGGAGGCTCAGATAACATTGCCCTAGTAGTAATCTCTACTAACTTGAACTTCTCCCGTAGGTGTTTCCATTCAAGCTTGACATGCTGGAGTTCGGTTTGGGCTTGGTCCAAAGCGAAGCCCACAGATGCTACCTCTTTCCCAAGCTCTGATAAGTGGGCTTCATAAGGTTCAAGTCTACTGGATGAAGCCATCGCCTCCTCTTTCTGCATTAACCATTAACATCTTATTAAATCATTAAGAGTAAGTTAATATACTACTCAAAAAGATTGGGTCGTTACATTCTTCCCCCCTTAAGAAATTTCGTCCCCGAAATTTATACTTGAGGCCTAGTCGAAAAGGTGAGGGTACTTTTGCTTCATCGTTTCCTCAGGCTCCCAAGTCGCTTCTTCATACTTATGATTCCTCCACAACACTTTCACAAGGTGGGTAGTCTTGTTTCATAGAACCTTGTCTCTACGGTCCAAGATCTCCACTGGCTGCTCCTCATAAGAGAGGTCATGTTCAAGTTGTACCACCTCTGGGTTCAGTACATGCGAAGGGTCGGGTATGTACTTCCTCAAGAGAGATACATGGAAGACATCATGAACTTGAGCTAGGTTCGGTGGAAGTGCTAGACGATAGGCCACTTCTCCTATGCGATCAAGGATTTCATAGGGGCCAATGTACCTAGGGCTGAGCTTCCCTTTCTTCCCAAACCGCATGACTCTCTTCCATGGAGAAATTCGAAGGAAGACTTTGTCACCGACACCAAACTCCAAGTCCCTTCGACGATTGTCAGCATAGCTCTTCTGCCGACTCTGAGCAGCCTTTATGTGTTGTTGGATGGCATGAACCTGTTCCGTCATCTCTTGCATGAGATCAGGCCCAAGAAGCTTCCTCTCACCAGTTTCATCCCAACAAGTAGGAGTTCTACACCGCTTTCCATACAGAGCTTCATAGGGTGCCATCTGAATACTCGCATGGAAGCTGTTGTTATAGGAGAACTCCACTAATGGGAGGTGTTGATCCCATCCACCTTTAAATTCCATTGAGCATAATCTCAACATGTCTTCGAGTGTCTGAATAGTCCTTTCAGATTGGCCCTTAGTTTGAGGATGATAGGCCGTACTAAAATTCAATTCAGTATTCAGAGCATGCTGAAGACTTCTCCAGAATTTTGATGTGAATCTTGGGTCACAATCAGATACGATGGATAGTGGTACCTCATACAGCCTTACCACTTCCTTCACGTATATCTTGGCAAGTTGATCCAGAGAGAAATCTTCCCGAATAGAGATAAAATGGGTTGTCTTGGTGAGACGGTCCACAATAACCCATATCGCATTGTTTCCTTTGGATGTTTTCGGGAGACCAGTTACAATGTCCATAGTGATATTATCCCACTTCCATACTGGTATGGGTAGCGGTTGTAATACCCCCTTAGGAAGTTGTCGTTCTGCCTTTACTTGCTGACACACCAGGCACCTTGTAGTGTAATCGGCAATCTCCCTCTTCATGTCATCCCACTAATATTGATCACGAAGGTCTCTATACATCTTAGTGCTTCCCGGATGTATAGAGAAAGTATAGCTATGAGCTCCATCCATCAGTTCTTTCTTTATCTCTGGAATAGATGGGACACATAGTCTTGTATGAAATTTCAATACACCTTCTTGATCAATATTGAAATCAGGTAACTTCCCATCTTTTACAGCCTCCAACTTCTCCTGCAGCAAAGGATCTTCTTTTTGAGCCTTCTTGATCTTCTCTAGTAATTAAGGTTGAGAAATCATTTGGGATAGGGTTTATGATGTCCCTTTCCTTATAATTCCCATGTCTAGTTTTACTAGATCTTTAATCAAGGGATCTCCCAGGATCCTCATTGTTTCCAGAACAACAGGATCTTTCCTGCTTAACGCATCTGCGACTTTGTTTGCTCTTCCAGGGTGATAATGAATTGAACAATCATAGTCTTTAATAAGCTCCAACCATCTCCTTTGTCTCATGTTCAATTCTTTCTGAGGGAAAATATACTTTAGACTTTGGTGGTCAGTGTATATATCACATTTCTCCCCATAAAGATAGTGCCTCCATATCTTTAGAGCAAAAACAACTGCCGCCAGCTCTAGATCATGCGTAGGATAATTTTGCTCATTAATCTTCAACTGTCGAGATGCATAAGCAATTACTTTGTCATTTTGCATGAGGACACACCCAAGCCCTTTCAGAGATGCATCGCTAAAAATAACGAATCCTTCTCCGATAGAGGGTAGTGTTAACACAGGTGCAGTAACCAATCTCTTCTTCAGCTCTTGGAAACTTTCCTCACATTCCTTTTTCCAGATGAACTTAACCCCTTTTCGAGTCAACTTGGTTAGTGGATTAGAAAGTCGTGAAAATTTTTTCACAAACCTCCTATAATATCCTGCTAAACCAAGGAAACTACGAATCTCAGTTACTGTTGTGGGTTGAGGCCACTCCTCCACAACCATTGTCTTTGCAGGGTCAACCGAGATTCCTTCATTGGTTACGATGTGCCCCAAGAAAGCCACTTGTTGTAACCAAAACTCACACTTGCTGAACTTCCCAAAGAGCCTCTCCTTCCGTAGAGTTTTCAAAATAACCCTTAGATGATCTTCATGTTCCTCACGACTTTTTGAATATATCAAAATATCATCAATAAAAACTACCACAAAGTTATCAAGGTAGTCCTTAAAGACTCTATTCATCAAATCCATGAAAATAGCAGGAGCATTAGTCAAGCCGAAGGGCATAATAGTAAACTCATAATGCCCATATCTTGATCGGAAGGCAGTCTTTGGAATATCTTCCTTCTTCACCCTCAGTTGATGATAACCAGATCGAAGGTCAATCTTAGAGAAGAATTGAGCCCCACGAAGTTAGTCAAATAAATCATCAATTCTTGGAAGAGGATATCTGTTCTTCACTGTGATCCCGTTCAGTTCTCTATAATCAATGCATAGCCGCATTGATCCATCCTTCTTCTTCACAAAGAGAACTGGTGCTCCCCAAGGAGACACACTCGGTCGGATAAACCCCTTCTCCAACAAGTCTTGGAGTTGTTTCTTTAGCTCTTCTAGCTCCACATTTGCCATTCTATACAGAGTCTTTGATATCGGTTGAGACCCAGGTACGAGTTCAATGGAGAACTCTACCTCTCTTTCTGGGGGAGGTCCAGGTAACTCCTTAGGAAATACATCCATGTATTCCTGAACAATCAGAACATCTTCAATTTGTATGCTCCCTTACCCTTCTTCCTCATCACCGATTAACTCCATAAAGAAAGCTATAGTAGGTGCTTCTAGATAGGGATCAGTTTGGGATATCTCTCCTCGGAAGATAACTGTAGGTCGTTCATTCAAGACTACTGAGATTTCCTTACTTCTGCATTTGATCTTAGCATTATACTTTGAGAGCCATTCCATCCCTATTATAATGTCGAATTCCATCATGGGAATGACTACTAGATTTGCGATAAGATTGTGCTCACCAAAGTAAACACTAGAGTCTCTAAATACTTTTGATGCAAGGATAATCCCACTTGGAGTCTTGACCGACAACTCTACCTCTATCAGTTCAGGGATTGATTCTATATTACTTGCAAACATGGAGGAAATAAAGGAATGCGTAGAACCAGAATCAAATAAAGTACTTGCTAGTTTTGAGAGGACAACAAGAGTACCTGCTACCACATCGTTCGGGACTTCAACTTCTGCTGTTTTGATAGCGAAAGCACGACCTTGCTCCCTTGTCCTCTGCTGAGGTTGATGGTGATTCCCCTCCACCGCCCTCGGATTTGGACATTGATTAGAAAAGTGCCCAAGCTGTCCACACATGAAGCATGTGACTTCGGGTAGGGACAGAACCATCTTTCCTCTGTCATTAGTGTTGGGAAGTTGAGGCTTCACATCACTACAACAATTCTGAGAAATATGGCCTTCTTTTCCACACCTATAGCACTTACCACTTCCGATCAAGCAGTTCCCCGAATGCTTCTTCCCACATTTATTGCATGTGGGATGTTGCATATGCTTTCCACCTCTTTCCTGATCAAAACTTCTTCCTAGGCTTGGTTCTAGAGTTCTCTTCTTCTCATTAGATTTGTGAGACCACTGTGTCTCACCAAACTCTAGTTCAACTGTCATAGCACTTCGAACTATTTCTTCAAAGCTATCGTAGTCCCTGTTGGCTAGATTCTTCTGCAGATGAGGTCGTAGTCTACCAAAGAATCTATCAACCTTCCCATTAGGGTCCATGACAAAGCTTGAGGTATAACAGGAAAGCTTTGTGAAGTTCATCTCATAGGTTACAACAGATTCGTTCTCCTTCTTCTTCAGCTCGAGAAACTCTTTCTCCATTTTCGTTCTCATGGAACGAGGGAAATACTTGTTAAAGAAAATTCCCCGAAATTCTTCCCACTCCATAGCTTCCATCTCTCCTCGTGGCTTCGTGTTTTTGATCAGTGACCACCACTGATCAGCTTCTCCCTCTAGGCGGTAAACAGCAAGGGTGACTTTTTCTTGTTCCGAACAATGAAGTACAGAAAATATCTTTTCAATGGAGCTTATCCATTGTTCCGCAACCAATGGGTCAGTAGATCCACTGAATTTTGGTGGTCGTTGACGCATGAAGGACTCAACAGAAAGTTTCTCCCTTCGTGGTGAGATCGGCCTCTCAGCTTGATTCAAGTTATTACTCATAACTTGATTCAGTTGGTTCATCATTCGCATGAATTTTTCCATTCCGGCTTCCATCGGAGGGCTGTCAGCACATGGTGCATTGCGGTCACCATCAGCACGGTTTCTCCTATTGCCCGCCATTTTCTAAAAGAATAAAACCTTAGTGAGAAACTTATTTCATTTATGAATCTTTTAACTAAGACTTCATGCTTAGACAATTACACTTTTCTATAATTCCTTCATAATGATTCATAAAAATCTTGTGATTAACCAAACATATCCCTCGGGAGTGTCGTAACCAAGAGTGCAGCAAGGCCCGTTATCGTGCACCAGTTCCCGCTCGAGTCTAGCTCAAAGCGGTGTTTTCGGGTTTTACCCCTATGTACATCTGTGCCAGAGCCGCCTCTACCTGCTCGTATCCAGACAGGGATGTATTTTTTTGATAAACCACTTACTCAATACTTACCAAAATACCAGGAAGTTTTCCTATATTTAAACTTTTCTATGGGGTTCTTCCTAAAGTTTTTATATCCTAATTTCCACAAATAACTAAACCATCATTTGATACCAACTATAACATCCCTCTTTTTTTATAACATAAACTTTCATTACATTACACAAAACTGAGGATCTTTAAGGTCTAGTGTCTTGGAAACCAGGAATAAAATACATGAAAGAAACATAAATCATTCTTCTTAAAAACTTGAAAGGCTTCTCCTTAAGTTCATCCTAGGTTCATTACTGCATCTCATAACCTGGGGACATACATCAAGAGAAAGGGTGAGCAGAAGGCCCAGTAAGGGAAACAAGAGGAACATTTTACATGTGAACTTGATATACTTCAATAAGGACATGAAAAGAACTTTAAGGCATGAGAAAGAAATCATGAGGCATTTCATAATAAAAATAACATTTTTCATAACTTGAAGATGTGGCTACATAATTTAACATAGACAATCATGAACATATCACCAAGGTCCATCCCCAAGGTGTCATTTGAAAATTACCATGTTTATTCACCAAGGTATCGTGAAAATTGTAATCTCTAGTGGTTACATCATTACCCAATGCATTGGAGTGCTATCAGGGTGCACCCTTAAATTTGCCTTTATTATCATGTGAGCCACATATATCGTCATCAAACATTTCATAAATAACCCATATAGCATAAAATAAATGGGTTTCATTTCATAATCATAACGTTTAAAAAACTTCTTTAAAGACATGATCCTTACGTCACTTTAAACCCACAAAAAGGGAAAGCTGGTCTCATGTATGTAAATCCCAGAATTAAAAATAGAAAATTTTGATATATATGTGAATACCCTTGTAGAAATAAGATCTTTGAGTATTCACTTTATAACATAAAATAATTTTGAGAAAAGAGAGAGGCATTTTGAGACCAAAAATTCTGCAGCATAACGGCTATGTTTCGGGGTTTTAGAAAACATTGAAAAGAGAGGGGACATGGGTCACCCACTCATAAATGATCCATAAAACAGTAGGGGACGGAATAATAAGGATATATGGACATGGTAATGAAATTTGGAGGACATACCATTTGAAATGAAAAACATGGAAGGAAGACAAAAATTAGATTTCTCTTATGAAAATTCGGCAGCCTAACGGCGTCACTTAAACTTTAATAAAAATGAATTGACAAGATCAAATAGGGTCTCTCATCATATGATCATAAGAGATCAGTATGATAGATATAGAGATCATACCCCAACATAATAAAAAAGGAACTTGAAAGACTTGATATGAAAATCGAACTTGAAAAATGAGAAGGGTGAAAGGATCCCTTAAAGATTCGGCAGCCTAACGGCGTCACTTAAACTTTCATAAAATGAAATGATGAGAGTAAGAGGGGATCTCTCATCATATAAACATGAAAAGGGAAGTAAGAGGAATATAAAAGAACATCCTCTCACATAAGAACATGTAGCATAAAAGGAATGACATAAAAGAGATTACATGAAAAGATGGAGAGAGGTCGGATCCCTTACCTTAAAACATGACTCTTGAAACTCAAAGTTTTGGACCTTGAGGGATTGGGGGCACCTTGGGAGGACTCCTCGGAAGGTAAGAAGACCAGAACATCGTTGGGGGAGAGTTGGGAGTGAAAACTAAAGGAGGAAAGGGTGGGTATTTATAGGGAAAGTGAGGGGACAAGGCAATAATGGCCAATGGACACCTCACATGTGCTTTTCTCAAACCCATGTGCTCTCCCTTGGCATTTATCAAGGAGTTAGGCAACATGGGGCCCCAAAAACAATAATTCATCATCCTTGGCCGGCCAACCCTTAAAATATCTCATGAAATCATCATGACACAGTTATGATGTCATTAAACATACCGAAACCCTAAAACTGTATTTTTACTATTTACTGAAAATTCAACTTTCTCAGAAAAATCCCAAAATTTCACCTTAACCAAAAATAAATGCTCTGATTTCAAAAATGAAATCCATTTTATAAAAATAATTTTCTAAATATTTTTAATTTAATTTTTAAATAAAAACACTATTCATCAAAAATTCATTTTTTTCAGAAAAAACCCAAAAAATTACCATAACATAATATCGATGCTCTGAGTTCAAAAATAAATTCATTTTTATAAAAATAATTTTCTAATTATTTTTAATTAAATTTTTAATTAAAAAACACTATTCATCCGAAAAAACTAATACTTGAATAATAATTTATGAAACCGTTATTTACCCATTTTATTGAATCACATTACTTAATCTAGGTGTCTAAATTAAATTAAAACTTTCTTTGAGTGAAATTACTAATCCATTTGGTCACATTACTAATCCTAAGCGTAAAATCACTATTCATAATTTACTATTCATCAAAAATTAAGTTGATCTTATTAGACTCCAAATTCCTTACTGAACACTTTTGTAGAAGACCATTTTTTGAAAATCATTACACATCATTAGTTATTTAGGGTTTACATAAATATCTTAAAATATCCTTTTTTCGAAATTCATCAATAAAATACATTCTAAAATTATCCGGACATTTGATATTTCACAAACATCACTAAAGGAAGAAATCTCAATTCATTCGTCCCAAAGGATTACACAAAGAAGCTAGGGTCTCGTCACATATCCCCTTATAACACCGGTATATGACCTAAGTGTAAGGTGTGCTATGGTGAGAGAATCTGAGGGAGGCTCAGATAACATTGCCCTAGTTGTAATCTCTACTAACTTGAACTTCTCCCGTAGGCGTTTCCGTTCAAGCTTGACACGCTGGAGTTCGTCTTGGGCTTGGTCCAAAGCGAAGCCCACAGATGCTACCTCCTTCCCAAGCTCTGATAAGTGGGCTTCATAAGGTTCAAGTCTACTGGATGAAGCCATCGCCTCCTCTTTCTGCATTAACCATTAACATCTTATTAAATCATTAAGAGTAAGTTAATATAATACTCAAAAAGATTGGGTCGTTACATTAGGATTAACCAATGTCATTTATTCTCATCTTATATTAAAATACTTCAAATTGGTTTTTAAAGAAAATGTAAATTATCCTAAGAATATCCCCTGGGAGTGTCGTAACCAAGAGTGCAGCAAGGCCCAGTGTCATGCACCAGTTCTCATTCGAGTCTAGCTCAAAGCGGCATTTTCGGGTTTTACCCCTAGGTACATCTGTGTCAGAGCCGCCGCTACCTGCTTGTATCCAGACAGGGTTGTATTGCTTGGAAAACTCAAAAAATATATACAACACCAAAATTCTAGGAAGTTCTTCTATTCTAATCCTCAAAGTCTATCTTAGGTCAATTTTCTCTAATCAGAGTTTATCTAAATCTAGCTTCCAGGATTTGTACTAAACTTCCTCTAATACCAACTGTAACAACCCGACCCTAGTTACCCAAAGTCGGTGCATTATTACATAACATTGGAATGGTCATAAAAGATCAAGTCTCAAAAGACCCATTATTTTAGTAGCCTTGGAAACACTAGATACATTCATAAGTCTTACATTACATCATAAAGTGAAAAACTACAACAACATAGTCTCCATAGTCTACACTCATATCCCCTCAAACTATCCCTGCAGGTCAGTCATAAAATACTTCTTCATATTCTAGGAAAAAATAAAACATAGAAAGGGGTGAGCTCAGATGCTTAGTAAGGATAACAATATATCAGAAACTTTCATAAATAAGAATAAACATTTAAGGCAATATATAACTAAAAAAAAGAATTTTGAACATTGATTTCAGAATGATATGGAAAACATAAAATGAAATAATTCAATTTAATTATTCAACTGGATATTCTACTAGTGTAATAATCACATGCAATATCAATAACCACTTTCATAATGTTGGAATGCATAATTCCAGACTATCATAACCACATAGTCAAGGCCTTGTGCCAAGACTACAAATAAAATTTTGTCAAGGCCTTGTGCCAAGACACTAGTTTGTCTTATAAAGACCATATCCTTAGGTTAAGGATAAATAAAAGACATAATTATTTGTTAAAAATATATATACACTCAATATTATTGGATATTTAGTGGAAAAAATCATAGAACATTCACACATATTCTTGTAAAAACAACACCAATGAATTAGATGTTTAACTCAATAAATGTATATTAAGTTAAAATTACTCTTATCAAGTTCATATCGATGACTTGAGAATTTATAAATGGAGTGATTATGTGTATCAAAAGTATATCCACAGAAAGGGGAGTGTAAATTATGACATAAGCAAATGAATACTGATTCCACACATAATCTTGGAGTTAAATAATAAATGAAGTATACGTAAAGCTGAATGAGTGGAAATTGAAATTTCAAATTCCCTTATCGATTTGGTAACTTACGATACATACACCCATGAAAGAAGGATCATACAATGATGATTTAAATATCCATAAATTAAAATATATTACACAATGAATACAATCATGGGCAGTACACACCCCACATGCAATAAATAAGTGGTGAACAATGGAAATCTCAAGGAATTAAAAGGGAGATAAGAAACCCCTTACTTTGTACTTTTTCCTTGGTCAAGGGAAGGTTAACCTCCTGTATAATGGGGAAATAATTGTTATTAAATTATAAAAGAATCATATACATTAATATGATATCATATATTATCTTTTAACATTGCTTTGTTAATAATATCTTAGTATTATCATCATTTCGGGTGTTAATGGATTCATTTTCCTTTATATTATTTGTTATGTGAATCATATTTTTTATAGATGGGATGTATCTTATTCATATACAGAATGATTTCATGTCTCTAAACATTATTTTTAATCATCAAATGAAACTTATTCTTGAATGTAAATGAAGGGGAATGAATCTCATCGCATTCATGGAGACGGTAATTCTTACGTACGCACGAGCAACAATATCATTCTTTTGATATTAAAATAATATATAATTGGATAGAATATAATATATAAAGAATAATTATCATGTTATATTAATTATTTAAATCAATTACACATCATTATTATACTCATCCACATAATAATGTATTTAATAATAATTACACCACGACGTGGAGATGGTAAGTCGTACGTACGCACGTATGGTGACATGTCATTCAAAGGATGGATAGAATAATGAATATGTATGTACCATATTTTTAATAAAATCATAGTATATATAAGATACTAGAGTTATTATTTTAGAATGGAAAGAACAAATAAAAAGGAAGTGGAAGAAGAAAGAAACTTGAAAGAGGTGGTGAGATATTTACCTCTTCTTCGGGTTCTTTCTTTTGATTTGATCAAAAGGGCTCCATAGGTTGGCTTTCTGACTAAAGGAAGGCCTCTAGGATGAATTTAGGAGAGTTCAGAGGGTATTTGGGAAGAGTTTTTCTGATCCAAATGGCTTAGAAGGTGTGATTTTGAGGCAAGGGGGAGTGCCCTTTTATAAGAGGGGTGAGGGGCACCATAGGAAAAGCTAGAAATATTATTTTATAATAAAATCATTTTCGGTTTCTAATGGCTGAAAAATGGATTATTTAAATGTTAATGTGGGTATAGGTCTAAAAACACTATACCAATAGGTTTTATACTGGTTTTGCTCACTATATTAACTTTATCTTTTAGACTTAACTCTTAGTTAAATAGTTTGACATTTACCATGTCTCTTTGTATTTTTATATTATATGGTTAATAAACATACTATATAATTACAATCGAACCCCATGTGGATCATTAATGATACAAATATCATTATATAAGTCTTTTGACCGAACCTTATATTTTTAGGGATAGAATATCAATTAATAATATAATATTTTTATTAAAAACTCTTTTATGTCAATTTTGACACTATTTGGTATTTTGTTTTTTCTAAATTCGTGTCAGCATTATTTCTTAAACAAAATTCATCTAACCAACAAAAATATGTCATATTAATCTATAAAATTAGTTTAATTCATAAAAATTATCAAATTACATTTATTTGGATATTTATAATATCAATTATTTTAATATTTCCTTAATTAGGTAATTACTACATCATCATTGTGTCATAAATAAATTATATAATTTAATGTATAAAAAATATAAATAAAATACCATTATGTGGGAAATATTTTTATCTTTCTAATTAGTATTTATAGTCAAATTTATTTTATGTATAACCCTATATTAAAAAAATTTTAGTTATTAAACATCGATTTTAACTCTTTTAACTCTTCTTTGAATTAACTAGTAAGAAGTGTCCTAATCTAATCCAAGTGGACCGAGGTTCATATTTTATTACTAATATTTTTTTTGGTCGAATTATATTTATCCAATAGAATTAGGACATGTTTCAGGGTAATAATATTACTATTTTTACCCTTAATTACCCTATTTACTTTTAACCATGTTAAATAAAAGTAAAAAGTTACTATTCACCAAAAATTATTTTTATCCAATTGAATCAAATTTTACTCCTTGATATTAACCGTGTCTCTCATATTTTCAAAACTCATCTCACATAAGTGGTAAAATTAATTTTTATGTGAATTTTCATATCCTCCTAGGAGGTGGGTAAAAGATGGTGAAAAGTTCAATAAAATTTTTATATATCTAAAATTATTATAAACTAACTCCAATGAATTACATTGAACTTATATAGGCATTATATATCTATTTTGACCTCAAAAATATTTAAATAAAATAAATAATTATTTAAATAAAAATTATGTTTTAAACTATAACTTAGTGTTTTTCACTATTCATCAAAAATTAAAAGTTTTCAGAAACATACCAAAAATTCACCATAAGATAATTTTTGATATTCTAAATTCAAAAATGAAGTCTATTTTACCAAATTCAAAAAATATAAATTTCATTTATTAGCTTAAAATTAATTCCCATTTCCAAAACCAAAACGCATATTTTTATGAAATAATAACTACCAAAAGATTGACATTTATTTATGTCCAATTTCAAAGTGAAATTACCTCCAATGACCAGCATTGGATTAAATGGTATAAATATAGTTTAATTATACATCCAAACCATTCATATGTATAGTTGAACACTATAAATTATTTTGATTAAAAAATTTGTTTACAATTAAAATATATTTTATTTTCACTATTCACCCAAATATGAAAGTTATCAGAAAAACACCAAAAATTTATTGAAACTAAATTCTTATGTCCCAATCCCATAGAAGAAGTTTAATTTGTCAAATTTAATATATAAAAGTTTCAAATATTGGATTTTAATAGGGTTCACCATTAAAATGTGGTAAAATTTCATTTTTTGGAAAATACTTCTTTTATCTGAAAAAAAATGAATTTTTCCTTACATTATGCCTATGAAACTCATAATATGGATTCTAAAATTATAAGGGTTATATAAAGATCCAAATTCTGTAAATACTATTCATAAATGCTTTTGAACGGCTAGTTTGGTATGTCATGGTGCGCTTGAACTCAATGTTGCGTGTAGTGTAAGTTATTGAATTACTTTGAACAACTAACGTACTATGAAATCTTGGGGTGTTGCATTCTTCCCTCCTTTAATAAAATGTGTACTCGAAATTTTTAAAATTGGGATTGGGAATATAATGGAAATTCCCACATTGGAAAAAGTGTCAATAAAACTATCACTTTAAAATTAAGAAAGATAAGTACAAAGATCACCCAAGATAACCCATACTATGACTCCATGTAGGAAAACATGGATATGGAAGATAAACTAAGTGTCAATTTCTGATGGAGAGGGATAGAAAACATGATCAGGGGAAATTTAACAACAAGAAAACCATAAACTTGTGATGGGAAAAATAGTCATTAGTTTCCCAATAGGAAAAGTAAAAGAGAAATATATTTTTTGTTTTAAGTTACATTTTATAAAGATGAGGAATTTATTTATGAGATTTACTAAGAACATAAAGAGATATACTTGCTTTTTAAGTATAGTTTCATTATTTAACAAATTTGTACCACTAACTCATTTTTTTAAATGACGAGTATTCAAGAACACTTGGTCACACCTGAAGAGCTAGAATAAACTTCTAGAGAATCACATGTTCCACAAAGGATAAACTATATATTTACAATTTCTTTAGAGATTAATCAAAACCAAAACGGTTAGTAAAAGATCTGATGATCCCCCAAAAGGATATTCCTTTAGAGAAAGAAAAAATAATATTAATTTCTAAAACTAAGCCAACAATACCCCAAAGATAAATAAATACCATTCAATAAACAATTTTCCTTAAAATCCTTCAATATAATCCAAACTAATATTTAAACCCAAAACTTAGAAGAATTTGGTTTTGTAGTCTTCCACATTAAACTTTATCTCCAAATGACATCAAATTCTCTTAAAGTCACATAATTAAAATTAATTAACCTAATCACATATTCTCTATTATAAATTAATAATTTCTATAAATAACCCAAATCTCTATAAATACACAATAAAAACATAGATAAAAATACACCATTAATCCTCAAATGAAATCCCATAGTATTCTATTTTCCTTGGGCATATAGTGTTCCCAAAAAAGAGAACATCTTCCAAAATAACATTTATCACTCAATCACCAAATCATTTTTCTATACTAAGGGTATTCATTTTATAAGACATAAGATCCCAAATCAACTTATTATTGATCAATAAAATCATTTAACTAAAAATAATTAGTCACACTAACCAGGGACTCCATGTGGTCCAGTGGTAGGTGATAAATGTCAATCGCACTCTGGTTGTGGGTTCGATTCCCACATCTTTTTCCAACTCGATGGGTTGTCACAGGGTCTAACTGTTGTCCTTTTTCAAAAACAATATTTTATAACATTACCAAAATGAGATAAATTCCTCAAAATAACCATAACATAATTTAACCACAAATGTTATCTCATACCTTGAATTTTCATCCCAAAATATAATAACTTGTAATTGCCTCAAACCAAATGATTATATAAAACCAAATGGTTATTTATAACTATATCCACAAGAGAAAATATAATTCTTCCTTAAATATCATTTTCAGATGACAATTGCAGGGTTACAAATAAAAGTGAAAATTATTCCAAAGTAATCCCATCAACAAGGAGCACTAATACTATTAAACATTTCTCCAACCATTTATTTCCTTATAGCTTCTTCTTTGACCAAGAAAATATCCTATAGAATAAGGCATTAACTCGAGTAATGGCTAGGTCCCCTAAATTTATTGAAAATGATTGTAAACAGATTCTTGGGACCATTTTAATTTTCTTCCATATCGCTCTTCATTTTTCCTTGGAAATTCTTCACTTTATGTCCTTATTTCCCACATGTAAATCATTTCTTTATTCCATTGAGACACTTTACTTGGTGTCTCCTTCCACATTTCCTGCATGATAGAAATTGAGGATTCTTTTCTCCATGGTCTCCACTACTGTATCTCTTATCATTCATCACCTTTCTCTTCTTTTTTGAGTTCGGGATTTGGTATATATATATGTAGTTGATCATATTTTTGGAAAACTGATTTGGAATAAACATGATATCTTTTACGCCTATCAACATTCCATTTAGTTGCTCATTTCCACCACCATTCCCACCTTGTACATCATTATCAAATTTACTTTGACTTCCTTGGAATCCATCCATTGACTAAAACCAGAAAGCATTGTGTGAGTAACATTAGTCATAAAATCATTTAGAGAATATTATGACACCATATTTTCTATTTGAAACACCTTTGGATTAACCAAGGTCATTTATTCTCATCTTATATTAAAATACTTCAAATAGGTTTGTAATGAAAATGTAAATTATCCTAATAATATCCCCCGAGAGTGTCGTAACCAAGAGTACAGTGAGGCCCATTGTCGAGCACCAGTTCCCCTTCGAGTCTAGGTCAAAGCGGTGTTTTCGGTTTTTACCCCGAGTTACATCTGTGCCAGAGCCTCCTCTACCTGTTCGTATCCAGGCAGGGATGTATTGCTTGTAAAACTCACAAAATCAATAAAATACCAAAATTCAAGTAAGTTCTTCTATAATAATCCTCAAGGTCTATCTTAGGGATATGTCCTCTAATTAGAGTTTATCTAAATCTATCTTCCACTGTTTGTACTAAACTTCCTCTGATACCAACTATAACAACCTGACCCCAGTTACCTAGAGTCGGTGCATTATTACATAACATTGGTATGATCACAAAAGACCAATTCTTGAAATACCGATTAATTTAGTATCCTTGGAAACACTAAATACATTCATAAGTCTTATAATACATCATAAATTTTAAAACTACAAAAACATAGTCTCCATAGTCCACACTCATATCCTCTCAGAATATCCCTAAAGGTCATTCATAAAATACTTCTTCACATCCTAGGAAAAAATAAAACATAGAAAGCGGTGAGCTCAGATACACAGTAAGGATAACAATATAGTGGAAACTTTCATAAATAAGCATAAATATTTAAGGCAACATATAACTAAAACAAAAGCCTTTTGAACATTAATTTCAGCATAATATGGAAAAAATAAAATAAAATAATTCCATTTAATTATTCACATGGATTTTCTACTAGTCTAACAATCACCTGAAATATCAATAACCACTTTCATAATGATGGAATGCATAATTCCAGACTATCATAACCACATATTCAAGGCTTTATTCCAAGACTACAAATAAGATTTTGTCAAGGCCTTGTGCCAGGACACTAGCTTATCTCATGAGACCTACCGATGCATCGAGGATCTATAGTGGGCTCTACCCGTCACTTACTAAGTCTGATGCCTTCATCATATGAAAAGTTTGAAACATAACATAATCATTCTTATTAAATCTAGCATACGAAAGGTCAATAATTTATCCCCAAACCATTAATGGTATAAAAATAGCACATCCACAGTCAAACATAACTCATTCAATAGAATATGAAAGATTGTATTGTAACAGATTAACCTCAATCGAGAATAATGAAGGATATTGACATAGATGAAAATAATCATCAAAACTATTTGAGAGAAATATCCCCCTTTTTCTTGAAAACATTTAAAAGTCACACTATTTGTCAAGAATCCCTTTAAAATATATTTTTGAATCAAAGTCTCCCATACCAATTTGAAAATTTTAAAAGGAATTTTAATTTTAAAACATTAATATCCATATAAATAAAACCCTAAAACCATTTTTAAAACATGGACATTAATGAGAAATATTTTGAATAATAAAACTTTAAAACATTTAAAATGATATTTTAGTTAGAGTTCCTAACCAAAAAAGATACACTTGAATAAAAATAATTGAGGTAATCAAAACTTTATAATATCATGAGAATAAGGGGATTCATGATATACTATGTCAATGTACAATATATACACCATATAAAAGTGATTTGGAGTATAACAACAAAGAAGTCTCAATAGAATGTAAATTGAGATGAAATATCTTATAAAGACCGTATCCTTAGGTTAAGGATAAATCAAAGAAATAATTATGTGTGAAAAATATATATACACTCAATATTATTGGATATTCAGTGTAAAATAATCATAGTAAATTCACACATATTCTTGTAAAAACAACACCAATGATTTATATGTTTAACTCAACAAATGGAGAATGAGTTAAAATTACTCTTATCAAGTTCATATCAATGACTTGAGAATTTATCAATGGATTGATTATGTGTATAAAAATTATATCCATAGAAAGGGGAGTGGAAATTATGATATAATCAAATTAATAGTGATTCCACCCATAATCTTGGAGTAAAATAATCAATGAAGTATGCGTAAAACCAAATGAGTGGAAATTGAAATTTCAAATTCCATTATCAATTTGGTAACTTACGAAACATACACCCATGAAACAAGGATCATACAATTATGATTTAAATATCCATAAATTATATTATATTACACAATGAATACAATCATGGGCAGTACATACACCACATGCAATAAATAAGTTGTGAACAATGGAAATCTCACGGAATTAAAAGTGACATAAGAAACCCCTTACTTTGTACTTTTTCCTTTTTCTAGGGTAGTTTAACCTCCTGTATAATGGTGAAATGATTTTTATTAAATTATACAAGAATCATATACATTAATATGATGTCATATATGATCTTTTATCATTTCTTTGTTAATAATACCTTAGTATTATCGTCGTTTCGGGTGTTAACAGATTCGTTTTCCTTTATATTATTTGTTATGTGAGTCATATTTGTTATGGATGGGATGTATATTATTCATATCCATAATGATTTAATGTCTCTAAATATTATTTTTAATCATAAAATGGAACTTATTCTTGAATGGATACGATGGGGAATGAATCTCATCGCATTCGTGGAGACGGTAATCCTTACGTACGCACGAGCAACAATATCATTCTTTTGATATTAAAATAATATATAATCGGATATTATATCATATATACAGAACCATTATCATGTTATATTCATTATTTATATCAATTACACATCATTATTATACCCATCCAAATAATAATGTATTGAATAATAATTACACTACGACTTGGAGACGGTAAGTCGTACGTACGCACGTATGGTGACATGTCATTCGAAGGATGGATTGAATAATGAATATGGTTGTACCATATTTATAATAACATAACAGTATATAGAATATATGTAATGACCCGAAGCCTGACGTACATTGACATTACATTACTTTTGCCGAATACTTAGTATATAACAAAAACACACACACAAGGACCGTAATAGTTTAGTGTCTTTGTAAACTTGGAATATAATCTTCGAATCATGGTGAAAGATCTACAACATCTCCCATAAAGATCTTCACTTTTTTTCTTACCTAAAACCTTTCTTTATATCCTAGGGAAAATAAAACATAAAAGGGTGATCTCAAATGCTCAGTAAGGGTAAACAAAAGAAAAATCAATCACATGGTTTTCATAAAAACATAACATTTTGGAAATCTTAACCTGCAAAAGAGATCATAATTTCATAACATGGGATAAATGATAGTAGTGAAATGGAAATAATAACTTAAAACATAAAACTTTGTGGCATACACACATAATCATAGAGAATCATTTCTTGTTAGTCAAGACTCATTGCCAAGACTATCTTAGTGGAGAAAGTCCCTTTATGAACCGAGTCACCCTCGTTTCAGTCCTGTTTCACTGAACCGGTATAACCTACCGTTCCAGCCATGTTTATCTCATGAGATATAAAATCTTTACCCAATTCATTGGAGGGAGATATAGGTCCCACCCATCTCATAATTATACCATTCTTATGTGTGCCACAAAATCATAAACCATACATCATAGCATAACCCATGTAATAAAAATGGGAATCTTTAAACATCGTGACATCATAAAACAATTCATATAAGATAAAATAATTCATAAAAATATTTCCACCACAACATAATCAAATCCATGTAATAATAGGGATAGAAACAGAACCCTTTATTATCTTATATGGAAAATAATTTTGATAAAACACTTGAACTCCATTCTTGAGGAAAATATCCTTTCTACTTCAAAAACACTTTTTCTTTCTTAACATGTAATACAATTCTAAACTAAAGGAAGTTGATTAAAAATAGACTTGAAAACTTGTAAAGGAAGCTTCTTGGAAATAATGTTTTAAAAATCCATTCATGTCGTATAAGTTAAAAAAACATTCTTCGTACTTTTGTCAGAAAAGTCAAAAAGTACCTCGTACGAAAAACGACAAAAGATTCCTTTCAAATCTTTTACTAAAAACTTACCGAAGGGTAAAATTTGATATAAACTATTTTATAAGGATATAAAAATTACATATTGAGGAAACATGGATGTGGATGATAAATATTCCCCAGTAAATTCTGAAGTATAAAAAATCTCGGATAAAAATTGAGATTGCGAGATTTTCCCTTACCTTAGGTTCGTTTTGCTTCGTAAGTGTCCGAACCTCCTGTATAATGATTTAAATAATGTTATTGACTTATTCCAGAATCATAATTATTTTTATGATATCATATATGGTCATATTCTTAGCTTCTTAGTAGTAATATTTCATTGCTACTTGTTATTCGGGTGTTTATAACTTTGTGTTCTTATGTGTGTCTTGTCGAATAAATTCTTATTCTTCACTTTAGGTTATAGATACCTCATTTACAGAATGGTATTAGTGTAATATATATCATATTCATTCATTCAATTCATTTATATAATCATTATGAAATGAATATCATGTAGAACGAGTTGCATCACATCGTGGAGACGGTATTCCGTACGTACGCACGGGTGATGATATCATTCCTATGATCGTGGAATTGTATTAGAGTGTATGTATACTATTTCAGAATCAGTGTTAATTTATAATAGTCATATATAGTCATTATTTACACCATTATACCCATCCAAGTAAGGTGGTGGTGGAAAATAGATTACACCACGGCGTGGAGACGGTATTCTGTACGTACGCACGCGCGGTGATTTCTTTTTCCGTAGGATGGATAGATGGTGAAATAGTTTTGTTTCATAATTATAATAACATATCAGTATATGAGTGATACTGATGTTATTACTTCATAATGAAACAACTAAAGAAGAAGAAGTGTAAGGAGAAATAAATATGAAAGAATCGGTAACGGACATTACCTCTTCTTTGAAATGCTTCTTTGAGACCTTCTTTTAGGGCACTAAAATTGGTCTTTGAAGAAGACCGGGACCTCTAGGATTTCTCTAGGGAAGTGTAGAGGAGTAATTGGCAGGTTTTGTCCGATCTTGAAGGCTCAAAGTGGTGTGGGTAAGAGGGGGAGGAGGTGCCCTTTTATAAGGGAGGAGAGGGGTACCTTTGGGAAAACTAAAAATATTATTTTATTATAAAGTAAAGTTCGGTTTTAAATAGCTCCAAATTGATATATTTCAAAGATAAGGTGGGGATGGGTCGGAATACTCTCATCTAATAGAATTTAGACAGGTTTAGGTTCCTATTTTAACCGTATCATTTAGATTTAACATTAAGTTAAATAAGTTTACTTTTACCGTGTCTTCTTGTGTTCTTATACTATAATGTTAATAAACTTACTATAAGCATCCAAACGAACTCCAAGTTGTTTATTATTAATATATATAACCTTAAATAAGTTATTTGGCCGAACCTTAGATTTTTAGGAATAAAATAACAATTACTAATATAATATTAGTTTTAAAAACTATTTTATGTCAATTTTGAAACTATTTAGTAATTGATTTTTGTGAAACTCATAACAGAATTATTAGTTCGAAAAAAGTTAATTAAATCAATAATAACATGTCATATTAACCTTGAAAATTAGTGTAATTCATAAAAAGTCTCAAATTACATTTATTTTGGTGTTTATAACATTAATTATGTCAATATTTCATTAATAAGATAATTACTGCATCATCTTTGTGTTATAAATAAATTAAATTATTTAATGTCTAAAAATTACAAATAAAATACCATTATGTATGAAATCTTTTTATCTTTCTAATGAATATTTATAGTCAAATTTATCTTATGTATGACCCCATATTATAAATTATTTACTTATTAAACTTTGATTTTAACTATTTTAACCCTTCTTTAAATAAATTAATAATAAATGTCCTAATCTAATCCAAATGGGCCTAAATGATCATATTTTATTCCTAAGGTTGTTTTTTGTCAAATTGAACTTATCCAATAGAATTATTACATGTTTTAGGGTAATAATAATATCATTTTTACCCTTAATTACCCTATTTACTTTTAACCGTGGTAAAAAAAGTAAAAAGTTACTATTCACCAAAAATTATTTTCATATCATTGAACCACATTTTACTTACTGACATCAACCGTGTCTCTAGGATTTTTGAAATTCCACTCTCAGAAGCGGTAAAATTAAGTTTTATGAAAAATTCATTTTGTTTACTACCACTTAGTGGTTTCACTATTCATCAGAAAAATACCAAAAATTAGGCCTAAGCTATATTTGATATTATGAACTCAAAAATGATGTGTATTTTACCAAATTCAAAACATATCAGTTACATTAACTAATTTAAAAATTAATTCCCATCGTCAAAACAAATGGGGTGTTTTTAAGAGATAATAACTATCAAAAGATTGACACCTGTTTATAACTGGTTTAAATGTGAAATTACATCCAATGACCAACATTGTATTAAATTGTAAAAATATATTCTAAATATAATTTAAAACCACTCAAATTAATAATTTATCACTATTAATTATTTCGATTAAAAAAGTTATTTTTAATTAAAATTTAGTAATTTTCACTATTCATCAGAAAATGAAAGTTATCCAAAAAGTACCAAAATTTCACCCTAAGCTAATTTCGATATTCCGAATCCAAAAATGAAGTCCATTTTGAAAAGTAAAATTTAAAAAAAATTAAAAAGTGGTTATTACTATTCATAATGGCTAGTTTTAATAATATTTTAATAGCATATCATTGTTTAGTGAAACTCGGTATTGCGTACTACACACGCTATCGAGGAAGGTCGCAATTGCGTCTAATGAAAGGCAAGTCAAGGATGTGTGTTGTGCAAGCTCATTTTGGTGTGTCGTACAACACAAGACATTAATGAAATTAAAAAGAATAATTTTCATAAAATCTCGGGGTGTTACATTCTACCCCCCTTAAAATGAATTTCGCCCTCGAAATTCGTCGGGGTTATAAATGGTTTACTACTCGAAAGTTTCTTTAATAGAAACCAACATCGTAAAAAGGAATACCAAAACCAATATTTAAAAACAAAAGTATGAAACATAACGGTTACCCAAATAAACTAATCACTGGGTTTCCACATAGGTGAAAATATGGATATGGAAGAGAAATCTAACCATCATGTTCTGATGGAGAGTGGTAGAGAACATGGCTATGGAAAATCCAGAAATCACAAAGCCATAAATTTGTGATGATCTAGGGTACCATCTGATTCATCGGATATAAGGGAAATAGGACAACATTTTTGGTTTTCAAGATCATTTCCCTAAAGTTGATGAATTAAAATAAATACTTGCATGATTTTGGTACAATCTCACTGTTGTTCGTGAATTGAACAATTTCCACTTCATTCCTTAAAGATTTGAAGTTGAATTTGTTATCCGTGATGTGTTAGCAGATCATGTGATAGAATGATGGGTCATTCCATCTCTTTCAAACAAAAGGTTAGCAAATGTTATAAGTCCATCTTATGTATATGGTTCCAAAAATGAACTTACACTTCATATATCATACCGCTTAATAAAATAAAACTAGTTTCTGCTAACCAGGGACTTCCTGTAGGCCAGTGGTAGGCGATAAAGGCCATTCGCACTTCGGTTGTGGGTTCAATTCCCACAGCCTTGTCTGACGCGATGGGTTGTCTCCCGTCCTGCAGGTTATCCTTTTTCTAAAACTATATTACTATAACATCCCATAAATAATATCAAAAAAACTTTTATCCTTAAACAATACTAACTTATGTCCATCATAATCCATTCCAATCTTTAGGCTTATCCATAATACTGCAGTCCACTCTCATAATATAGTGAAAACGATTACCAGAGATTTAATACCATCGTTGATCCCCATATATCATAAGATATGTCTTTTTGGTCACATTCCAAACATTCAAAGGCCTTAATCATGTATTCTCTTGAATACCCATTGAACCTTAGTGAAAATATGAATGCAGTTAAAAGTTAACACTTTCCACATACCAAAATCCTCAAAAATTCTATATACTCAAACCATGATATCACTTAGTCCTTATATCAATCATGAGCTAATGAATACTGTCAAACATTTCCTTTTCTCCTTATCCCTTAATTATGCGTATATCATCTACTTTCCAAAATATTTGAATCACTTTTCATGGTTATCGGTACCTTAAAATTATTGAAAACCACAATAGACCAATACATAAATATTTCACTACACCATAAAAGTACCTCAACAACATTATTCTTGAATACCAATACATAAACACTTCAGTCCATCCACTTCAATGATTGTCCTAGAATAATTCCTTCCTTGATTTATAAGTAACTTTTTAGGTCAGGGCATTGATTTGGGTAATGCCCATGTTCTCCACAAATAAGACATTGAACTCCATAACAAGCTGTCACTCTATGACCCTTTTCTCCACACAGATAACATTTGTCCCTCCATTTGAGGTATTCCTCAAGGTTCTTATTCCCTTCTTTAGAAATCTCAATCTTCTTTTCTTTATGCTCCTCAACATGCGAACATGCATAATAGTTTATCTTCCTCTTCTTTGATGAATTAGGAATAACACTAAATTTCACCTTGTTAATCATATATCGCGATGACTGATTCGGCATAATCTCAATATCTTTCTCTCTAGGAATTAAACAATTTTGTTGCTCATAGTCACCAATTTGTCCATTGGATTCAATGTTAACCGAATTCCTTCTGGTTCCCTCCATTAACTAAAACACAAAAAGAATCTTGTGAGAGGCATAAATCATGCTAGAGAAAACAACATAGTAAAGTGGAAGTACCCTCAATATCTAACATCTTAGGTTAAATTCTAAGATCGTTAGCGCAATTCTAGGACTATAACCTATATGTATACTTAACCTTAGAGACATCCCTAGACATACCATAGAAATATCTCTAGGGATCTCACTAATGTTTTCTCATCCTAGTTTCCAAAGGTTGACTAAACCTTTCCTTTGATACCAACTGTAAAGACCCAAAGCCTGACGTACATTGAAATTACATTACTTTTGTGGAATACTTAGTACATAAAAAAACACACACACAAGGACCGTAATAGTTTAGTGTCTTTGGAAACTCGGAATATAATCTTCGAATCATGGTGAAAGATCTTCAAAATATCCCATAAAGATCTTCACTTTTTTTCATACCTAAAACCTTTCTTTATATCCTGGGGAAAGGAAAACATAAAAGGGTGAGCTCAAATTCTCAGTAAGGGTAAACAAAAGAAAAATCAATCACATCATTTTCATAAAAACATAACATTTTGGAAATCTTAACCTGAAAAAGAGATCATAATTTCATAACATGGGATAAATCATAGTAGTGAAATGGAAATAATAACTTAAAACATGAAACTTTGTGGCATACACACATAATCATAGAGAATAATTTCTTGTTAGTCAAGACTCATTGCCAAGATTATCTTAGTGGACAAAGTCCCTTTCTAAACCGAGTCACCCTCATTTCAGTCTTGTTTCACTGAACCGGTATAACCTACCATTCCAGCCATGTCTATCTCATGAGATATAAAATCTTTACCCAATGCATTGGAGGGAGATATAGGTCTCACCCATCTCATAATGATACCATTCTTATGTGTGCCACAAAATCATAAACCATACATCATAGCATAACCCATGTAATAAAAATGGGAATCTTTAAACATCGTGACATCATAAAACAATTCATATAAGATAAAAGAATTCATAAAAATATTTCCATCACAACATAATCAAATCCATGTAATAATAGGGATAGAAACAGAACCCTTTATTATCTTAGATGGAAAATAATTTTGATAAAACACTTGAACTCCATTCTTGAGGAAAATATCCTTTCTACTTTAAAAACACTTTTTCTTTCTTAACATGTCATACAATTCTAAAATAAAGGAAGTTGATTAAAAATAGACTTGAAAACTTGTAAAGTAATCTTCTTGGAAATAATGTTTTAAGAATCCATTCATGCCGTATAAGTTAAAAAAAACATTCTTCGTACTTTTGTCGGAAAAGTCAAAAAGTACCTCGTACGAAAAACAACAAAAGATTCCTTTCATATCTTTTACTAAAAACTCACCGTAGGGTAAAATTGGATATAAAATATTGTAGAAGGATATAAAAATTACATATTGAGGAAACATGGATGTGGATGATAAATATTCCCCAGTAAATTCTGAAGTATAAACAATCTCGGATAAAAATTGAGATTGCGAGATTTTCCCTTACCTTAGGTCCGTTTTGATTCGTAAGTGTCCGAACCTCCTGTATAATGATTTAAATAATGTTATTGACTTATTCCAGAATCATAATTATTTTTATGATATCATATATGGTCATATTCTTAGCTTCTTAGTAGTAATATTTCATTGCTACTTGTTATTCAGGTGTTTATAACTTTTTGTTCTTATGTGTGTCTTGTCGAATAAATTATTATTCTTCTCTTTAGGTTATAAATAACTCATTTCCAGAATGGTATTAGTGTAATATATATCATATTAATTCATTCAATTCATTTATATAATCATTATGAAAAGAAGATCATGTAGAACGAGTCGTATCACATCGTGGAGACGGTATTCCGTACGTACGCACGAGTGATGATATCGTTCCTATGATCGTGGAATTGTATTGGATTGTATGTATACTATTTCAGAATCAGTATTACTTTATAATAGTCATATATAGTCATTATTTACACCATTATACCCATCCAAGTAAGGTGGTGGTGGAAAATAGATTACACCATGGCGTGGAGACGGTATTCCGTACGTACGCACGCGCGGTGATTTCTTTTTCCGTAGGATGGATAGATGGTGAAATAGGGTTGTTTCATACTTATAATAACATATCAGTATATGAGTGATACTGATGTTATTACTTAATAATGAAACAACTAAAGAAGAAGACCAGGACCTCTAGGATGTCTCTAGGGAAGTGGAGAGGAGTAATTGGCAGGGGTTGGCCGAGCATGAAGGCTCAAAGTGGTGTGATCAAGAGGGGGAGGAGGTGCCCTTTTATAAGGGAGGAGAGGGGTACCTTTGGGAAAACTAAAAATATTATTTTATTATAAAGTCAAGTTCGCTTTTAAATAGCTCCAAATTGATATATTTCGAATCTAAGGTGGGTATGGGTCGAAATCCTCTCATACAATAGAATTAAGATAGTTTTAGGTTCCTATTTTAATTTTATCATTTAGATTTAACATTAAGTTAAATAAGTTTACTTTTACTGTGTCTTCTTGTGTTCTTATACTATAAGGTTAATAAACTTACTATAAGCAGCCAAACGAACCCCATGTTTTTTATTATTAATATATATAATCTTATCTAAGTCATTTGGCCAAACCTTATATTTTTAGGAATAAAATAACAATTACTAATATAATATTAGTTTTAAAAACTATTTTATGTCAATTTTGACACTATTTAGTAATTGATTTTTGTGAAAATCATAACAGAATTATTAGTTCAAACCAAGTTAATTAAATCAATACTAACATGTCATATTAACCTAGAAAATTAGTGTAATTCATAAAAAGTCTCAAATTACATTTATTTTTGGTGTTTATAACATTAATTATATCAATATTTCATTAATAAGATAATTACGGCATCATCTTTGTGTTATAAATAAATTAAATTATTTAATGTCTAAAAATTACAAATAAAATACCATTATGTAGGAAATCGTTTTATCTTTCTAATGAATATTTATAGTCTAATTTATCTTATGTATAACCCCATATTATAAATTATTTACTTATTAAACTATGATTTTAACTATTTTAACCTTTCTTTAAATAAATTAATAATAAATGTCCTAATCTAATCCAAGTGGGACAAAATGATCATATTTTATTCCTAAGGTTTTTTTTGGTCGAATTAAACTTATCCAATAGAATTAGGACATGTGTTAGGGTAATAATAATATCATTTTTACCCTTAATTACCCTATTTACTTTTAACCGTGGTAAAAAAAGTAAAAAGTTACTATTCACCAAAAATTATTTTCATCTCATTGAACCACATTTTACTTACTGACATCAATCGTGTCTCTTTTATTTTTTAAATTCCTCTCTCAGAAGCGGTAAAATTAAGTTTTATGAAAAATTCATTTTTTTTACTACCACTTAGTGGTTTCACTATTCATCAGAAAAATACCAAAAATTAGTCCTAAGCTATATTTGATATTATGAACTCAAAAATGATGTCTATTTTACCAAATTCAAAACATATCAGTTACATTAACTAATTTAAAAATTAATTCCCGTCGTCAAAACAAATGGCATGTTTTTAAGAGATAATAACTATCAAAAGATTGACACTTGTTTATAACTGGTTTAAATGTGAAATTACATCCAATGACCAACATTGTATTAAAATGTAAAAAAATATTCTAAATATAATTTAAAACCACTAAAATTAATAATTTATCACTATTAATTATTTCGAATAAAAAAGTTGTTTTTAATTAAAATTTAGTAATTTTCACTATTCATCAGAAAATGAAAGTTATCCGAAAAGTACCAAAATTTCACCCTAAGCTAATTTCAATATTCCGAATCCAAAAATGAAGTCCATTTTGAAAAATAAAGTTTAAAAATTTTTAAAAAGTGGTTATTACTATTCATAACGGCTAGTTTTAATAATATTTTAATAGCATATCGTTGTTTAGTGAAACTCGGTATTGCGTACTACACACGCTATCGAGGAAGTTCGCAATTGCGTCTAATGAAAGGCAAGTCAAGGATGAGTGTTGTGCAAGATCCTTTTGGTGTAGCGTACAACACAAGACATTAATGAAATTAAAAAGAATATTTTTCATAAAATCTCAGGGTGTTACAAGATATTGGAGTTAATATTTTAGAATGGAAACAACAAATAAAAAGGAAGTGGAAGAAGAAAGGAACTTGAAAGAGGTGGTGAGATATTTACCTCTTCTTCGGGTTCTTCCTTTTGATTTGATCAAAATGTCTCCTTAGGTTGGGTTTATAACTAAAGGAAGGACTCTAGGATAAAGTGATGACAATTTATAGGGTATTTGGGCAGAGTTTGGCCCAGCCAAATGGCTTTGAAGGTGTGAATTTGAGGCAAGGGGGAGTGCCCTTTTATAAGATGGGTGAGGGGTACCTTAGGAAAAGCTCGAAATATTATTTTATAACTATTACATAAAAAACCAAATAAATAAAAATTTGACACTCCTAATATTATACATTTCTTACATAACATAAAAACTTTTAAAAAGAAACATGGTTTCTTTTCATGTTTAATCATCATAACTTTTCCTTGATTCCATCCTTGACTATATTCTCCCTTAAATCCTGTAAAAACATTTAAAAACATTGGATGATCACTAAAATGTTAGTAAGGGACATAAAAAAGATAGAAAATCCATTAGTCTATTTAAAAAATATTAACCCATTTAACGTTCTTTGAGCGGATGAAACAAAACAATTTCACATGAATAACACTCATTCTATTTTCTCAATGAAAAAAACTAAAACCAATAGCATGAAATTAAAACTGCTTTAGGTGAATTAGGGAATCATATACATAAAACCCTTTCAAACCACTTTCAGTTGGAATAACCATAGGGTCGAATTTCAAATTGGAGATCTATAATGGGGATCACCTTTCGTATAAGCTATATTGGGTTCACCTGTAAGCTAAAACAGGGATCATCCCTTCGTATAAGCTATAACTAGATCACCCGTGAGTTATAATGGGGATCAACCCTTCTTATAAGCTATATTTTTCTCACTTGTTTCATATAATTCTCAAGTACCATTTCATGAATAAAACATGTTAATCACAAAACCCTTTTGAAAACTTCTTCTAATCCCATATGAAAACCATTTCCTTATAAAAATACCATTTTATTTTAAGAACCCATTTTCAATACCAAGATACCCAAAAAAATAAATAATTGATTTCTTTTATTTTTAAAAATATTAATTATTATAGATGAATCTGATTATCAAATAACGGTTACGATGGCAGAGAATTCGTTGTCGTCAAATACCAGAAAAACATTCCTTTTTTGTTTTGTAAATAAGGTAAAACACTTCACATAAAAATATTCCTTTTGAAAAATTTGAATGAAATAAAATATATATTTAAAATTACCTATATAATCCATTTATATACATATAAATAAATATGTTAATTAATATCATGAATAAAATATTTTATATTTAAATCTTTAAATGTTCAAGGTGTTCCATACCACTTTGACCATTTAAATCTTAATCTCTCGGAATTAAAACATTTACCAAAAGAATAAATAACATAATTATAGATAAAATATGGATATTTAATTCCATAGTGGCAGTATATACACTTTATAAAATAATAATGGTGCATATTATCATGAAATTCCTAAATGAAAGAGATTGAGATAAAATCTCTTACCTCGAGTCTGAATTGTCTTGTACGTTCTTTATCTTCCTAAATAATATAATTAGGTTAATTTATAATTAATTTAGCACCATTTTCATTTTCATTATTCCTTTTATGTTAATTATTATAATGTTATAACAATTACATAATTATTTATGTTCATATCAGACATTTTGTCGATATTCGGTACTTGAGTTGAAAATAAGCTTGGTACGATGTCAATAGTCCATGTGGTCATAATTACATCATTTACATAAATCAATTCATGGTATAATAGTCACTTTTATACATAAATTATACTTTTTAAATCAAACCATTCATTTATGGTATGAAAAATAAACAACATTATAATCATGGAAATTGTAGGTTGTATGTACACATGAGTAACGTTTCCAATTTAATTGATCATTACGAAAATAAGATAATTATTATTTTATATTTAAATAACGATAATAATTTAATTAAAATCATAATATTAATTTAAATGTACTTATATATATCATACATGTGATGTCGTGAATAAAAACGGTTTTCATCACTTCGTAGGGGTGATAGTTCACACGTACGCACAAACGACGTTATCATTTTTTCATGCATGGAAAGTAGGAACATAATTGAAATATTATTAATTTAAAATTATAAATATGTAATAAATATAATATATAAACATTTATTCCATCATTATAACCAGTCTTTATAGATGGTAATGAAAAAAAAAATTAGATCGGTTCGTGGAGGTGATAGTTCACACGTAAGCACGAATGATTAATTCCTTTCCTATTTTATGGAAGTGTAGATGGATTTAGGTGATTATATTAACATAATAACATATGATTATATTTTGGATACTATATTTATTATATTATCATGGTTGTAGGAGACTTTAAGTAAGTGTAAGAAGAAATAAAATAGAAATACTTAAAGAAAATGATACCTCTTCTTCAGTTGATTACCCTTGAAGAACACATTAACACCTAAAAGAGGGGTGTTATGTCTAAAATAAGGCCTCAAGAATATGGGGAGAGATTTTATGAAGAGGTTTGGGAAGATATTTTCCAAATCAAAAGGCTTTTTAAGTGTGAGTATTAGATAAGAGTGGGTACCTTTTATAGGAGTGGGGACGGGCACCCTTGGAAACGCTTAAAATAGAAAATTAATATAAATATCTTTTCAGTTCCAAATGGCCCAAAAATAATTTATTTATAAGATAATATTATTTTTGGTCTAATACCTATCATAAAATTAAAATTATTCAAGTTTTGAATATTTTATAATCCTTATATTTTTTGATTAACCCTTATTTTACCCTGTTTAATCTTAGTGTTATATCATGTTATTTACATTTTATGTGTTAATGTAATTACGATAACATTTCAAAAGACCAAGAAACGTTTCATTTATAACATATTAGTACTTATAATAACCATTTATTCAAATATTATATTTTTATGAATTTTATAACATTTCATAAACTATATTATATTTTAAGTTATGAAATATGTCAATTTTGACACTATTCATACTTGACTTTTTAAAAAAAATTCACAACTTGATTACTTCAAAAAAAATACATTAAATCAATATTAACATTTAATAGTCATCCAAAAAAAATTGGATGGCATAAAATTTTTAAAAGAAGATTTATTTTAATATTATTAATATCATTTATTTGATTCTTCCTTTAATAAATCTATTATTACATCATCATTATGTCATAATTAAATTTAATTATATAATTCCTAAAAATTATAAATAAATTACCATGATGTAGGTAATATTTTTTATACTTAAAAGGACTATTTATAGTCAAATATATCACTTATATAACCTCATATTAAAAAATTGTAATAAGAGCCATGTTTAGGATAATTTTGCATTTACATTAAATTAAAAGTTATATATGTCACAGTCACACCCAAATGGCTTCCAAAGTCCAAATTTGCATCCCAATGGTTTCCTTGGTTTTCTATATCTCATCTAATAATATTCTTACAAGTGTTAGTGTAGTTTTATGTTATTAAAATATTTTTTTTACTCTTATTTACCTGATTTACCCTTTAACCATGGTAAATAAAGTACTAAAGTTACTATTCCCCGAAAATTATTTTGATCCTATTAAACCAAATTTTTCATATTGATTACAAACATGTACGTTAAAATTTTAAAATTAAATTCAGATAAGTGGAAAAAAATAAATTTAAAATTAGGCACATTGTCGGAATGAGAAAACAGGTTTTAAAAAAGTAAAAACCATCAAAAGATTGACATGTGTTTATATCAAATTTCAATTTGAAATTACTTCCAATGACAAAAATTGTATTAAATGATAAACAAATAATCTAAATATACTATAAAATAATTTCAAATGATTATTTAACAATACAAAAAAGTTATACGAAATAGCAGTTTTGAATTAAAATGTAATATTTTCACTATTCATTACAGTATGAATCTTATCAGAAAATACCAAAATTTCAACCAAATTAAATTTTTATGTACCTATTCCAAATAAGAAGTTTATTTTTTCAAATAGAACATCTAAAAATGAAAAAAAAATTAATAATATTTCATCATCTAAAGGCAGAAAAACTACTTTTTAGAACAAATAGAGTATTTTATGCTTGAAATTGGATTTATTGTCATTTTAAGCCTCTAAAATTTATTGATGAATGTTAAAACATTTAAAAAAACATGTGTGAAAATAATATATTTATCTTTTTTCATTCCTGCCAATAAAATGGTTAGTCGTTAACTACTATTTAAAATAATAATATTAATAATATATTATTTTTTAGTATAACTCAGTCTTGTGTACAAAGTATGGTTTTAGATAAAAACATTGTTGTGTGTCGTGTATTCTATCAAAAATATAATCCCATTTAAAGTAAAATTTATATATAACTCATAAATATTAATAAATATGAAAAGGTGTTATTCTATAATTACCTGGCATTTTATAGTAAAGATATTGGTTTCTGATGAAGAAACACTTGAGAAAGATCTCTAGATTCATCCCTTCGAGGTCCCATTACCAAATATTGAGAGGTAATGGGTGAAAGTAATTATCCCAGAGCATGGATAATATACACCACTATCTCAATAATATTTGGTTCCACTGGAGGATTTTATCAATGTGGTTCACCAACTACTTCCTCTTATAACGTATTCAAATTTATTCTCAAAGGCATGCTTCTACATAATATCAACATACAACATCGAAATCATTAGTAAGGATACAGAAATCAATAACTCAAACAAAATCCGTAGGAACATCAATTCCATCAAGATGAAATCAAGATATGGATTTCAATGTACTCAAAACAAAATTAGGGTAAATTCTTCAAATTAAATCAAATTATTCCTCCAAGACACTTTCTCCAAAAACCCATGGTGACTTAAGGATATTTATAATGAGAGTTGTCTAGGTACTCATTCAAAATCATCTCCTAAGTCACATAAATCCTACCTCTTGTCTACCAGGATAACCTAAATATATAATGACATCAAGGAAAGATACACAACCTTCACATTTGATACCAATTTTTCATGAACCATCTCAGATTCCCTAGTATGTTGATACCCAAGATGGTCCTAACAGGTCTCAGAGGGTGTTCCAAATACCCACAAGTTGGATACTATCACATGGCATCCTACAAGAATCATGAGGGAAAATTTTTTACACAAAATAGTGGAAGAAAAATAGATACAAGTCAGTATGATCTACACTCAGAAAGTATAGAGTACCATTATCAAATAGGTAAAGAAAACCCTACAATATTACATCGTCAAAGGACACAACATATCCCAAGGTAAACATTCAAAAATATCCCATGCAATAAGTGGATCACATCTCCACTAGTCACCTCCATCACTCTGAGTCACAAGGATCAAGAACATCCACCACCTCCAAGTGTCTATTTTCCTTTTCTTGTACCTGAAAAAAGATAATCTACAAACACCCTAGTGAAAAGGAAGGGTGTTTTCTATAAAGACTAGTATGGCATCCCCAAGTGTTCCCTAATCAACTCTATATCAATTAAAACAATTATAATTTCAATTTAAATAAAAAAATCCATGGTATGGAATTTACATATTTTTAATAAAACATGTTTTCATAATCAAAAGATATATCATATATTACAAAACAATATTAAATGAACATTTTATATAAAACATTTATATAAGGAAATTGGAATGAATAAAATAGTTCAATAATAAATGTCATGTAATCATCAAATAATTTATCTCATATCACCATGTAATAATCCCTATGGTACATTACATTCTGGTAATAGAATCCTAAGAATAATCATTAGTGATCTCGGCTTAATGTGTACACACATCCCAAGACTTAGTACTTTGGGAATAAACTCCCAATCAGGGAATATCATACCATAGTAAGTTTAAGCCATTGTTGTCATCATCAATCTGTTGTTAGGGGTTCAAATCCAAGTGTGTTTGTATTAATTACCTACTAACTACCTAGGATTACATTTTCATTATTCAATCAATCAATCAATCAATCTTGGGAAAATCAATCTTTTTTAATCAGTTCAAAATACAATTTCCCAATTATAAATTTTCAACATGCCTTTCTCATTTCAAAACCAAATAATAGGTTTCCGTCAATTCATGCCTTTTCAAATCATATTTCAATTTAATCCATTTATTTATAGGTTCAACCACAAAAACATTTCATCAAATCAATTTCCAAATCAAGCCATCCATTTTCTCAAATCCAATAAATAATTTCAATCCCAATGAAATTAGGTATTTTCACAATTTCCATGTTATTTTCAAAATCAATCATCAATCATCTCAAATATTGGTTTTGAAATAATTTAAAAAATAATTTCAAATCAATCAAGAAATTTAATGTTTCAATTATAGTAAAAATCATATGGAAACACATTCCTTTAATCATAAGATCAAATCAACACCCGTAATGGGAAATTCCAATGAAGAATTAAGGGAATGTAAAAAACAAGGAATACCTATATCACAAATCATAAATATCAAACTAAAATTTAATAGTAAATCATGAGATCTGGCAACTACCAATGATTGGTAGCAGAGAGAAGGAGAAGACCATAGTAGGGAAACTCACCAAAGATAAAATGTCGAACTAAGATGTCTAGAAGGGAATAAATCACCCAAAAATCACATGGGGTAGCCCTAGGTTCGATAAAAGAGGTTTCACATGGAATGAAAAAGGATTTAAGCACAATCACTAAAAAAACCAATGGACTTAATGAATTCATGATGTTAATACTTGATTCGTGACTTGAATATACCAACTAGAATATACGCTAAATAAAGGCATTTTATTGGGTTAAAAAATCCAGAACTCAACCATTTCACATCAGGAAAACAATTCATGGATTATATATAATTCATATTATAAACCCATTTTGTGGCTTCTTCTGAGAAATAGATTTATTCCATGAATTACATCCATGGTGAGAATTTATCCTACAGATAATAAATATCTAGTTTATGCTAAAGAACCTAGATAAGGCCTTCAACTCAACTAGGACCCAAAGAGAACCCTCTTAAACCTTATAGACATTTATACACAAACTCCATTAATTAAAACAAACATACATCCTCAGAAATTATTTCATTTTCCCCAAAAATGATCTCCATTCTTGAAAGGCCTTAAATGCACCCAAACAAAAGGGAATCAAAACAAGAGTCAAGAAGTACCTGAAAGAAGTTAAAGTGGTGTTACATGATCATTACTACCCATCTCCCACATGTAACCTCTATAGGGGAAATGTATCATTGGGGAACCCACAGGGGTACCCTAGGTCTCATCTTGCCAAGAAACCCTTCTCGGGTTCCTCTATTTCATCTCAAACACACAGATCCAATTCTTTTACTCATAGGTAATATAATCCCTCGATGTTACCATGATAATATCATGGAATCATTATCCTAATAAGTATGCCATGTAAGGGATATGGAATCAAGTCCATTCCCTTCTCAGATCACCCTAGGTCATTCCTTGCACCCAAACTATCCATATATTACCAAAGGTATGCCAAACTGATGTGCACATCTCAAGGTAAAAAACACTCACCCCATGCTCATCGTACTTTCCTAATGGCTCTAAGGTACCCCACAATTCCATCACAACCTACTCAGGCTACTCACTACCAATAAAATTATCTCTTCTACTATGAGGTATCATGGGAAACTACACTAATAGACTCTATGGTCATTTAATTTTTTAATGTCTTTCCCCTTAGGGTCCACTAATATCAAGGTGTATAATTACAATTAAGGCCTCAACTATCTATGACTGAGGCAATCAATCTAATTCCCAAGGTCCTTAGTATCCATGATACATTTTTCATTTCAATCATATGAATTTCATTTAATTAAAATAGTTCATTCAAATAAAAGGATTTTTTACCTTAGTGTAGAGACCACATATCAGATTGATAGAATAAATAAATGAATGATAATGCCATAGTGGTGTGCTCAAGGGACCACCTACCTCAATTTGGATTTATTCCCTTTTTAATTCCACCACCTAACAGCTCTTACCTGAGCTCGTCAAAGTCACTAGGCCATCGCCTATCTATGAGAGGTCCTAAACAAAACCATAATATATAAATTAATTAATTATAAATTTTTATAATTTATTAAACAATTAAAATTAATTTTATTTTTAATTTATATTTTAATTTAATCAGGAATAACCCCTAAAAACTCACTGGGAATCATCCGCTGACTGAAACGATAAGTGACTAGCTCTAGTCCACTCCCTTTATACACCCAACCCTAAGCCATGAAAACTCTTTTTTGAACCAAATACACACTGATAGGGGGTGAATTAGGGTGTTGAGTGAGTTAAAAATTTTCTTTAATTCCATCTCTTATTTTTTAGGATATTTTTCCGTCATAAGAAGGAATGCTTTCAACCAATCACACATGATGTAATCCTTACCAAAAAAATAAAATATATATAGGAATGTGAAATATCCATGAGACATAAGGATTTTTACTTGGTTCACCCCAATGGGCTCGTCTAAGGAGCATATTTTGATGTTGTGTTGATTATATTATAATCCAATGAGCTTTACTAGTTTGGTGGATACAATATTTCAACTATGGTCACTCCACTCCAAGTGCACTACCTTTATGATTTTTAGGGTTCGTTCACTCCTCACCAAAGACACACCACCTCTTCTTCACTCCCACATGCTACTTTAGTGAAGGTACATTTTTAGTTTATAGAACCGTAGGTCTCTTTAATGTATTTGAAACATAACACTTTGTCCCTGATTAAGATGAGAAATTTCTTGCATCATATTCCTAATTTTATGTTCTTTAAATTCTCTATTCACATGAAATAGATGTTAAACAAGTTTTTTTCACACACATTCTACGTTAAAAAAACTTCTGACTTTTACATAACTATCACTTTATGAAACTTGTGTTCACTTAAGTATGTCCTTGCAGTTTCATGAAAATCAAGCTTTTTCCCACAACTGTAACTTTTTTGGAACACAAAAGTTTCAAAAAATATCACTTGGTCTTAATAGAATAAATTTAATTTCATGAAAAAACTAATATGAGAATTAATATTTCATGTAAAATATTCTTTCATGAAACTAATGTCTACATGAATACATGAAACCTGCTTATTCAAGTTGAATAGAGTCCTTTTTTCATAAATTGTGTTATCATTACTGTTTCATGTAAGAAATATATTCACGTAACTATTTCATGAATCCAATACTATAATATTCATTAATACTATATCTACCCAAATAAGGGGGGTAGCCCCTTATTTATAGACATAACCAATCCTTCATGAAACTTCCTTTCACACCACTGACCTTACGTGCAACTTTCTAGGTTCGCTGAAAATTAACAACTTGGTATTGAAACATTATGTTCATATTCATGGATTATGAATTCATGAACTTTACTTAATTTCTTTGATACACACTTATTTCCTCCAAAAAACTAGATGATACATACTCCTCAAGATTAGGGTTAATTCTATGTCCTCTATAAATCACAACAGCATGTGAAACTTCATCCAGGGGAGAATAATTTCACAATGAAATCATTTTGTTTCATTCATCCTTCAATATCTAGAAATCATCACACATTTTTGATTGAGTGATTAACTTTATAACCTAATTTCATCATCGAAATATGTTTATAAACTTTATAAATATTCAATCAGCTCTACCCATTGATTATTCAATGGATATCTTCTAGATATTTTCCTAGACATATATTAATCAGCACTCTTTTATACATCTATATTCTTTACTACAATGATTGAAACAAATACAACACCAAACATAGGTTTGGGTCCAATGATCCCCAATTTATACACTCAATATAATAGAAAATTTAATCTTATTTAATTAGAACCCCCTAAAAAATAACACAGAGAAGTACCTCAATTAGAACGCTAAGAAATAGTATGTAGACATTATATTAGGATGACCTCTAGCTAATCCAAAAGAATTAACCATAATTACCAGCCAATTAAACCATGTACCAGTGGTATTATCATAAAAACATAAACAAAAACCACAATTAAATCAATGCTCATGAAGATAAGTAAAAAAAGGATGATAAAGAATATTCATACCTCAAAAAGCTATAAAATCGCTAAGGAAAACACATTGGATGGAGAGGGAAACAATAGAAGAATATATGGGGAAGGTAGGTCTGAACTTGGCTCCTCTACATGGTTCTTCAACCAAAAATAAGGGTGTGGTACCCTAAAATTATGGTTCTTCGCATAATAAAATCCACCCAACATCATTCACGATGTGAAAGAGAGGTTTACATGAGGAAATACTCAGGTTGAGGGATCCCCCAAACCAAACTTCATTAACATAACAAAATATGGTTCACATCATGAAATCCTTAAGGTATAGGGAAAAACCCCTCAACCATCCCCATTTATGTTGTGAACTCCATCGTTCATGGCATGAATGGATTAAGCAGTAGAAAATTTATCTCTTAGGATACCTGACCATTCTCTAATACTCTCCTCAGCATCTGTACCACTAACTAGGTCTTGAACCATATAAAAAATAAATATTTTTAGATATCCTAACACTTTTAATTAATATCCCAACCTCAATTATAAAAACAAATCTCTCAACAAAACAAAAAAAAATTAAAATCCATCAATAATTCACACCATGAAAGGGTACACTGTTTTACATATTTATCCATCCTTCAATCAGTTTTGGGCCTTAGGTTTAGGAGATCAACCCCTTGTGATCCAAGGTTAATTCCTCTTATATATTTCTTGATCCTCTCATTATCCTTATTTTTTTGTGAGAATGTTACAGCAATACCTATTGTTTTTTTTTGGGTTTTCATGCGGAATGCTCATGTGCAGTCTTTTTGGTTGATACTCATGTGTTAGGTTTTATTTGATTAGAGTTTCATTATCATCTCATGAAATGGTTGTTCAATCTTCAATTGAGATTGGGGTTTCAAATATTATTCTTATTTAATTATATTTAAATAATTTAATTATCATGCTTTTTATTTTTTAGATAAATGGTATAAATTAACCTAATCAGGAAAATGTATTGAACTAAATGAAATCAAAGGGAAGAGGGTGATTTGTGTTTGATTTATAAAATTTCATGATATTTCATATATGTTAATTATTTTCTTGATGTGACTTCTACATTAATTATTATTTCTATTGTGATATACGTTTTTCTACTATTTATTTGTTAGAATCATCATTCATAATGGGTTAATCACTTAAATTTGGTAATGAATTGGTTGTGTAGAAAGAAATAATTAAAGTGTTTGTTTTTAAATCAGAAATTATTCATTAATATGGAAGAATATTTAAATCTATGTTTTCTATGGATATATTCCCTAAATATATATCATGTATATGATGCATGTCTATATCAAGTGCCTGGTATATCATGATACATGCATGAAATAAGATTTCACGAATGAAACTGCCTTTAATTCGATGAGAAACACAATATTATGTGTGTTAATATATAAATGGATACAAATCCTTAAAACTATCATTTATTTAAGTCATTAAATAATATTTAATGGAATTCGAGTTATAAATTCATTGGATGCATGATTTGGTTGAATCAATATTTATTTTTTCATTATAAATGCACGAATAAATGCAGAATCTTGAAAAATGTTATTAGTTATTTATATATTTTACTTCCATGTAATGGTATTATGTGTACTTTGATAATTATTTGAAGAAAATCCCCAAGACATGTAGATCTCTTCATCTTATTTTTTTTTATATGACATAATAGAACATCATGAATAGAAGTATGGATCCATCTCATGAGATAAAGGATTCAGTTTATCCTATGGATACTATAACACCCCATTACATTCTTTCAAGTATTTCTTGACTATATTTTTATTCCCCTTTTTTGTTTGGTTGTGTTTCTATATTTTTGAGGATTTAGAGAATTTTTTGGGGAAAATGAACAAAAGTAAAAGTATTTTTGTTTTTTGAATTAATGGAGTCTGGATATAAATGTGTCAAGGGTTTTAGAGGGTTCCTTTTTTGGGTCTTGGGTGAGTTGGAAGTTGTTGGGTGTTTTTGTAGGCTTATATTTCTGGGTACTGACTACAAAAATAATTTAAACCTCTAAATCGATGATTTAAGAAGTAAATTTTATACTAGACACAAGTTGGGAGGTTTCAGCGAAAATAGATTTATATAGTAAAAGATGAACTTACACCATAAATTTGTTGCTTGGTGTGTTTTTAACCTAAGGTGACATCTTTTTTTCTGCATGTGAAACTTGATGCATTTATGATATAAACCATTGATTTATGATGTAATTTCATCGATCCTGGTGGTTTTATTTGTGTTTCATGGAAAATTTCATTAGGAATTTGGATATTACACCTCCCGAAAACCCTAGGCTTCCTCCCATGCGCAGTGAGTGATTTCTTTCCCTCCAGAAATATCATTTATCGATCTATTCCCTGGTGAGTTCCAATGATATATTTTTATCCTCCTATTCACCATACCTCTTTGGAAGTGGTGTGATCTCTTGTTTTTTGATTGAATCCGATTTTTTCATGATGTTTTTTATCTAGGATTTCATTGTTGGTCTCCTTCTCTTTTGTTCTTCGTTGGTGTTTTCCTATTGTGGGTGTTGATTTGATAATTTATTAAAAGGTAGATGTTTCTATATGATTTTCCCCTAAAATTGAATCCTTTATCTGATTTACTTATTTAAAATGAGTTTTTAAATGATTTTAAAACACATATTTTAGTTGATTGATGGATGATTTTGAAAAAAAAGCATAAAGATTGTGAAAATCCCCCAATTTTAATGGATTTGAAATTGTTTGGTGGGTTTAATAAAAATTGATGGATTGATTTGGAAATTAGATCTTGAGTTAAATGGATTAAATTGAAAGATTATTTTAAAATGATTGAATTGATGAAAACCTGTGATTTGATTTTGAAATGAGAAATCTGTGTTGAAAACTGAAATCAAGTGATTTTATTTTTAAATGATTTAAAATGATTTATTTTCCCATGATTGATTGATTTATGGACCGAATCACATGTGAGAATCCGTAGTTATTAGATAATTATGATAAGAATGTAAGGATATGATCCCACAGCACTAGATTTATGATAACAACACATACATAAACATACTTCGGCCTGATTTTTTTCCCGATGGGGAGTTAAGTCCAGACGACCTAATTTGTGGTGCATTGGTACATATTGAGTTGAGATCACTGATTGAGTACTGTGAGGATATTATTACCATAAATTGACTTACAATATGGATTAATACATGGTACTATGATATACTTGATTTGATGTTTACATGTCATTGATTATTGAACTATTTTATTAATGACTACTACTTTATATAAAAAAATTATATAAAATGTTCATTTATTATCATTTTGATATATCTTCCATATTTTTTAATTGGAATCTTGTTTTGTTGAAAATATTTAAATTCCATTACATGCCTTGTTTTATTTAAACTAAAACATATTTTGTTTAATTGTTATGGAATTGATTATGGAACACTTGGTGAGAACCCACTAGGCTTTATAGCTCACACCCTACCTTTACCTTTGAGAATGTGTAGATTATTTTATGCAAGGTCCAAGAAAAAGTAAATCACTACTTATAGGTGTTAAATAATCATGATCCTTAGGACTAATAGTAGTGGAGGTGACTAGTAGATATATTATCCACCTGTTACATGGGTTTTTCTTTGATATTTATCATGGAAGACATTGTGTCTTTTGATTATGTACTGTTTGATTACTACTTTAACTATTTGATTCTAATACATTATCTATTTGGAGTGTTGATAATACTGACTTGTATATTTTTATATTATGAATTGTTGTGGAAAAATTATTCCATCTTGATTCTTTTATGATATCAAGAACATTTCTCTAACCTATGGGGATTGGGAATGAACTTTGGGACATGTTAGAGTTGGCTCGGGTATCAGGGTACCAGGGTATCTGGGTTGGTTCATGAAAAAGTGATATCAAAGGTTTTGGTAAGGTTTCATGTATTTTTGTGATGTTAGAATGCAGTTGGGTTGTCTTGGTAGATAAGAGGTAGGTTAGAGGGGACATAGGATGTATTTTTGAGTGAGTTCTTGGATTGATTACATCGTAACAAACCTTATGTCACCATGGGTGTTTGTGAAAGTTTCTTGAAGAATTCATTGATCTTATTCTATAATTTTCCATCCTTCTGATATGAGTATGTTAAAACCCCGATCATGAATTCTGGTTGATGGAATTTATATTCTTGTGACTCATGTTTGAGTTGATGATTTTTGTATCCTTACTGATTCTTTCAGTTTTTTCTATTGATGATGTGTAGTATCATACCTCTGAGAATACATTTTAATAGGACATAAAAGGATTTTATTGGTGAACCACAGAAGTAAAATACTTTGGTTCACCCAAATATAGTTGACAAAGTGGTTCATGTTGTTCAAGACTTTGGACTAGCACCTGCATTTATTCTAATTTAGGTTCCAGTACTGGAAACTATAAGGGATGAATCTAGAGGTTATTTTAAATATTTTCTTAATCATAAACCATCATATGACCAAGGTTTAAATGATCAAAAAGATGTAGATGATTGGTTTAAAAATATTGAACATATTTTTTAGTTCTTGGAAACACCAAAATATATAAAGGTGAAATGTTTTACCTTTAAGATTGAGGGACCTATCAAGAGATGGTGGGATTCGATGATGACGGTGAAAAAGCGTGATTGTTTTGAGTGGATTGAATTTAGATTTATTTTCACTGATCAGTTATATCTAGAGTCAATAGTCTTGAAAAAATCCATGGTTTTTCTCAACCTTCATCAGGGTGATAGGAACGTGACATAGTATGAAAACCGTTTCGTAACGACCCAAACTTTGGAATAATATTTATTTCCTAATTTTGTGTGTTATTTCATTTTATACTCCCCAAAACTATATCCTTTAGTCAATGAAGTGATACCATTGGGGTTTGACTGTTATATGACCGCTGGTTAATATGACCATTGGAAACTAAACTCTTAATGTTGTGGTTATTGTTTATAAATACAAGTGATCTTGGTTAATTAATATAGAAAGAAGAGTCGATGGCATCATCCAGTAGACTCAAGGCATATTAAGCCCATCTGTCGGAGCTTAGGAAGGAGGTTGCATCTCTGGGCTTTTCTCTAGACCAAGACCAAGTTGAACATCAACATGTGAAGCTTGAATGGAATCGCTTAAGGGAGAAGTTAAAGCTGATAGAAATCACCACTCAGGCAATGTTGCCCGAGCCACCCCAAGATTCTATCACCATAGCACACCTTACACTTCAGTCCTATGCATGTGTTATAAGGGGCTATGTAATGAAGCCTTTGTTACTTTTTGTAAACCCTTGGTATAAATAAAATTGTCATTTCTTATTATGGAAAAGTTGGTGAAGTTCAAATATCTGGATAAATGTAGGATGAGTTTATATTTCTATATTATTGATGAATTTTGGAAAAAGGGGTATTTTAAAATATTTTTGTATTCTTTAAATACTTAATTATTTTATTTTATTTTCAAAAAATGGTCTTCTACAGTTGTGTTCAGTAAAAGAAATTAGAGTCTAATAAGATCAACTTAATTTTTAGTGAATAGTAAAGTATGAATAGTGACAAACTGTATGAATAGTAATGAATAGTAAATCAGCCAAAAAAAAGAAACTTCACCCATGAATGTATAAATACAATGTAGACATCTTAAAAGTGAAAAAATGATCATAGTATAAGTTTTGGTATTTTTGCATGTCATAAATATTTTATTTAAAATTTTATAATTAATTTAATAATTTAAAATGGAAATGTATTTTCATAAAATGTAATCATATATTGTTACTTTACTGTCTTATGGTTATAAGATAATTTTATTGGACCTTGATTACTTTCCTAAGGTGTTACAAAATTAGTTATAGATTTAAAGTTGTATTTTTCTAGTAAATAGTGGTTTTATTTAAAAATTAAATTATAAATATTTAGAAAATTATTTTCATAAAAGGGATTTCATTTTTGAATTCAGACCATCGATATTAGGTTAGGGTGAATTTTTGGGATTTTTCTGAGGGTTGAATTTTTGGTGAATAGTAAAAATACAGTTTTGAGTTTCAGGTGTTTAATGACATCATTAATGATGTAATAATTATGTAAGCATTCTAGTAGACTTATGAATAGTAAAATATGCTAAGAGTTTTCCCAAGTGGACAATACCATAGGAACACACCATGGACAAGCCCATGGTTTTTCCAATACCACTGATGAGGTGTCCTTTGGAAATTAATAATTTATTCCCTCACTTTTCCTATAAATACCATGTCATTCCCTCATTAATTTCATTCCAAAATACTCCTCAACAAAGCTCTTCTCTCTTTACCTCTCAAATATTCCTCCCAAGGTTCCCTCAAGCCTTCCAAGGTCCTGACCTTCAAGATCTCAAAGTTACTTTCCAAGGTAAGAGATCCTTTCACCCTCCTCTTTTAAGTCATTACTTCCTTTATGTTATGTCTTATAGTTTCATTTTATTATGTGGGGATTGTTCTTATATATCTTTAATAATTTCCATTTCATGTCCAAATGATGAGAGACCTTTTCTTCCCTCATCAACTGATTTTCATAAATTTTAAGTGACGTTGTTAGGCTGCCAAATTTTCATAAAAGAAATCACATTTTCTCCTTCCTTTCTAGTTTCCTTTTCATGTGGTAAGACATTAAAATTTCTACACCATGATCTTATTTCTGTTTTATAATGTCCCTATACTATAAAATTATTCATTTATGGATGGTAGACCCTTGTCCCCTCTCTTTTTAATTTTTTCTAAAATGATGTTATGTAGCCATTATACTGCAGAATTTTCATCTCAAAATTCCTCTCTCTTTCTCTCAAGAACTTCTCTTGTTTTATTTATGTGAATACCTAGACCTATTTAGTTTCTATGGGTGTTCATAAATATATAAAATGATATATTTGATTCTGTAATTAACATACATATAATCCTCAAACCCATTCCATGGGTTATAAATGACATAATGATCTTGTTTTTAAGCACTTTTAAAATATCACGATTTTTGAAATGAAACCCATTTCTTTTATTCTCTATGGGTTATTTATGAAATGTTTGATTATCATATATGTGGATCACATGAAATTAAAGACATATTAAGGGTGTGTCTAGATAGGGCTTCATTTCTTTGGGTAAATAATTAATCTCTAGAGATGAAAAGTTTCACTATACCTTGGTAATTTTAATGAAACCTCGGGGATACACCTTGGTGATATGTTCATGAAGGTATAAATGAAATGTTGAAGCCACATATTCAAGTTCTGTTTCATGATCTTTTATCATGATATTCCTATTCTTCCATTTATCATGTATTTATGATTTTTATCATGTTCTTATTAATATTTCTCAAGATCACATGTCAATTGATTCACTTTTTTTTCTTACTGAGCCTTCTACTCACCCTTTCCTTTGATGTATGTCTCGAGGTTATGAGATGCAGTAATTTTTACTTAGGATGAACTTCTGATGAGGAATTACAAGTGGATTAGAAGAATGTTTTATGTTTTCATGTATTTTTTTTCCTGATTTCCAAGACACTATACTTTAAAGATCCTCTGTTTGTAAAATGTAATGTAAAGTTATATAATAAAAAGGCGGGATTCCGTAGTTTGTATTAAAGGATAGTTTAGTTATTTATAGAAATTAGACCATGAAAATTTTAGGAAGAACCCTATATAAAAGTTTAAATATATGAAAACTTCCTGGTATTTTGGTGAGTATTGAGTAAGTGGTTTATAAAACAAATACATCCGTGTCTGGATACGAGCAGGTAGAGGCGGATCTGGCATAGATGTACATAGGGGTAAAACCCGAAAACACCGCTTAGAGCTAGACTCGAATAGGAACTGGTGCATGAAAATTGGCCTTTCTGCACTCTTGCTTATGAAACTCCTGGGGGATATGTTTAGTTAATCCTAAGCTTTTTATGAATCATTACAAAGGATTTATAGAGAAATGTAATATTTTAAGCATGATGTTTTAAGACATAAAATCCTTTATAGTTAAAAGATTCGTAAATGAAATAATTTTATCACTAAGGTTTTATTCATTTAGAAAATGGCGTGAAATAGGAGTAATCGTGCAAATGGTGACCGCAATGGACCATTCCCCAATGGCCCTCCAATGGAAGACAGAATGGAAACATTCATGTGAATGATGAACCAACTCACTCATGTTATGGGAAATAACTTGAATCAAGCTGAGAGACCAATCTCACCGCGAAGGGAACAACATTTTGTTGATTCCTTTATGTGTAAATGACCACAAACCTTCAGTGGATTGACTGACCCATTAATTTCTAAGTAGTGGATTAGCTCTATCGAGAAGTTATTTTCTGTGCTCTATTATTCAGAGCAAGAGAAGGTCACTCTGGCTATCTATTTCTTAGAAAGAGAATCTGATAAGTGGTGGTAACTGATTAAAAACACGAGGCCAAGAGTGGAGGTTGAAGCTATGGAGTGGGAAGAGTTCATAGGGATCTTATTCAATGTGTATTTCCCTTGTTCCATGAGAACAAGAATTGAGAAGGAGTTTCTCGAGCTGAAGTAGAAGGATAATGAATCTGTGGGAAACTACGAGATGAACTTTAGAAGGCTTTCTCATTACAACTCTAGCTTTTTCATGGATCCAAGTGGTAAGGTTGATAGATTCTTCGGTGGACTGAGACCTCATCTGCAGAAGAATCTAGCCAACTGACACTATGATAGCTATGAGGAGATCATTCGGAGTGCGATAAAAGTCAAGCTGGAGTTTGGTGAGAGGCAGTGGTCTCATAAATCAAACGACAATAAGAGATCAATGGATCCCAGCTTAGGGATGACCTTTGATCATGGAAGAGGAGGCTAGCAAGTGAAACATACCATGTGTAATAAATGTGGGAAGAAGCATTCGGGGAACTTTCTACTCAGGAGAGGGAAATGCTACATGTGTGGAATAGATGGCCACATTGCAATTAATTGTCATAGTGAGGTGAAACCTCAACATCCAAACACTAATAACAAGAGGAAGATGGTTCAGGCCCTACCTGATGTCCAGTGCTTTATGTGTAGACAACTTGGGCACTTTTCCAATCTGTGTCCAAATCCGAGGGCAGTGGAGGGGAACCACCATCAGCCTCAGCAAAGGCCAAGGGAGAAAGGTCATGTTTTTTCTATCACGGCAACTGAAGTTGAAGCTCTGAATGTTATGGTAGAAGGTACTCTTGTTGTCCTCTCAAATCTAGAAAGTACTTTGTTTGATTATGGTTCTATGCATTCCTTTATTTCCTCCACGTTTTCAAAGAATTTAGAATCCACCCCTGACTTTCTAAAAGTAGAGTTATCTATGAAGACTCCTGGTGGGATTATCCAAGCATTGTCTGTTTTTATTAACTCTATTATTTACTTTGGTGAGCACAATATTATTTCAAATCTAGTATTCATTCCCATGATGGAATTCAACATTATATTAGGGATGGAATGGCTCTCAATGTATAATGCTAAGATCAAATACTGAAGTAAGGAAATATCAATAGTCTTGAATGTAAAACCTATAGTTATCTTCCAAGGAGATATATCTCAACATGATATTTGTCTAGAAGAACCTCCTATATACTTATTTATGGAGTTGATCGGTGAAGAAGAAGAGGGAGATGTGATTTTAAGGATTGAAAATGTCCATATAGTCCACGAATACATGGACGTATTTCCTAAGGAGTTACCCGGACCTCCCCGAGAAAGAGAGGTAGAGTTCTCTATTGAACTCGTACCTGGATCTCATCTTATATCAAAGAACCTATATAGGATGGAAAGTGTGGAGTTGTAGGAATTAAAGAGGAAACTCTAAGATCTTTTGGAGAAGGGTTTTATCCGACCGAGTGTGTCTCCTTGGGGAGTATCGATTCTCTTTGTGAAGAAGAATGATGGATCGATGCGGCTATGCATTGATTATAGATAACTGAAAGGGATCATAGTAAAGAACAAATACCCTCTTCCAATAATTGATTACTTATTTGACCAACTTCTTGGGGCTCAATTCTTCTATAAGATAGATCTTCATTTTGGTTATCATCAATTGAGGGTAAAGAAAGAATATTTTCCGAAAACTACCTTCCGATCAAGATATGGGCATTATGAGTTTATTTTTATGCCTTTCAGACTAACTAATGCACCTGTTATTTTTATGGATTTGATGAATAGAGTCTTTAAGGAATACCTTGATAACTTTGTGGTAGTTTTTATTGATGATATTATGATATATTCCAAAAGTCACAAGGAGAATGAGGATCATCTAAGGGTTATTTTACAAACTCTATGGAAGGAGAGGATTTTTGGGAAGTTCAATAAATGTGAATTCTAGTTGCAACAAGTTTCTTTTTTTGGGGCACATTGTAACCAATGAAGGAATCATAGTTGACCCTGCAAAGACAAAAGTTGTAGAGGAGTGGCCACAGCCTACAACAATAACTGAGATTTGATGTTTCCTTAGATTATTAGGATATTATAGGAGGTTTGTGAAGAACTTTTAATGAATTTAAAATCCATTAACCAAGTTAACTTGAAAAGGGGTCAAGTTAATCTAGACAAAGGAGTGTGAGGAATGTTTCCAAGAGCTGAAGAAGAGATTGGTTACTGCACCCATGTTTACTCTACCCTCAAGTAGAGAAGGATTCGTTATTTTTAGCGATGCATATCTAAAAGGTCATGGGTGCGTCCTCATGAAAAATGAAAAATTCATTACTTATGAATCTCGACAGTTGAAAACTCATGAGCAGAACTATCATACACATGATCTGGAGCTAGATATGGTCATTTTTTCTTTGAAGATATGGAGGCACTATATTTATGGGGAGAAATGTGATATGTACATATACCATCAAAGTTTGAAGTATATTTTCATACATAAGGAATTGAAAATGAGACAAGGGAGATGGTTGGAACTTATTAAAGACTATGATTGTTCAATTCATTATCAGCCCGGAAAAGAAATCAAAGTCATTGATGCATTAAGCAGGAAAGGCCTAGTTTTTCTTTCCATGATGATAATTCAATAAGATCCTTTGATCAATGACCTAGTAAAGCTATACATGGTAATTATATGCAGAGGGACATCATCAACCCTAAACCAAATGATTTCTCAACCGTCAATACGAGAGAAGATCAAGAAAGTTTAGAAAGAAGATCCTTTGTTACAAAAGAAGTTTGAGGCTATAAAGGATGAAAAGTTTCCTGAGTTCAATATTGATCAATCAGGTGTACTAAAATTTAATACCAGACTATGTGTTCTATCTATTCTGGAAATAAAGAAAGATCTAATGAACGAAGCTCTTAGCTCTACTTTCTCTATACATCCATGGAGTACAAAAATTTATAGGGACCTTCGTGATCATTATTGGTGGGATAATATGAAAAGGGATATTGCTGACTACACTACAAGGTGTCTAGTATGTTAGCAAGTTAAGGAAGAATGAGAACTTCATAAAGGGGTATTGAAACCACTACACATACCAGTATGGAAGTGGGACAATATCACTATGGAATTCTTCATTAGTCTCCCAAGAACTCCCAAAGGAAATAATGAGATATGGGTTATTGTGGACCATCTCACCAAGACTTCTCCTTTAATCTCTATTTGGGAAGATTTATATCATGATAAACATGCCATGATTTATGTGGAGGAAGTGGTAAGGCTACATGGATTTCCACTTTCTATCGTATCTGATCATGATCCAAGGTTCACATCAAAATTATGGAGAAGTCTTCAACATGATCTGAGCACAGAATTGAATTTCAATACAGCCTATCACCCCCAAAATGATGGCCAATCTGAAAGGACAATTCAAACACTTGAGGAAATGCTGAGAACATGCTCAATGGAATTTAATGGTGGATGGGATAAACATCTCCCTCTATTTGAGTTCTCTTACAACAATATCTTCCACTCGAGAATTCAAATGGAACCCTATGAAGCTCTATATGGGAAGCGATGTAGAACTCTTATGTGTTGGCACGAAGCTGGTGAGAGAAAGCTTCTTGGGCCTGATCTTGTGCAAGAGATGATAGAAAAAGTCCATGTCATCCAACAACACATTAAGGCTGCTCAGAGTCGGGAAAAGATCTATGCCAACAATCGTCAAAGGGACTTGGAGTTTGATGCTGGTGACAGGGTCTTTCTTCTAAATTCACATCATAAGAGAGTCATGAGGTTTGGTAAGAATGGGAAGCTCATACCTCGGTACATTGTCCCCTATGAAATCCTTGATCGCGTGGGAGCAGTGTCCTATCATCTTACACTTCTTCCAAATATATCACAAGTTCATAATGTCTTCCATGTATCCCTCTTGAGGAAGTACATACCTGAACCTTCACATATACTAATCCTAGAGTGGTACAACTGGAACATGACCTCTCTTATGAGGAGAAGACGATGGAGATCTTGGATCGTAGAGACAAGGTTCTACGCAACAACACTACCCACATTGTTAAGGTGTTCTGTAGGAACCACAAATGTGAAGAAGCCAGATGGGAACTAAAGGAGTCTATGAGGTAGAAGTACCCACACATTTTCTCTTTTGAGGGTATGAGTTAAAATTTTAGGGATGAAATTTATTAAGGGGGAAGAATGTAATGACCCAAACTTTTGAATGATTTGTGTTTCCTAATTTTGTGTGTTATTTCATTTTATACTTTGAAAAACTATATCCTTTTGTTAATGAAGTGATACCATTGGTTTTTGACTATTATATGATCGTTGGTCAATATGATCGTTGGAAACTAAACTATTAATGTTGTGACTATTGTTTATAAATACAAGTGATCTTGGTTAATTAATACAGAAAGAAGAGTCGATGGCATCATCCAGTAGGCTCGGGCCATATGAAGCCCATCTGTTAGAGCTTGGGAAATAGGTAGCATCTCTAGGCTTTGCTCTGGACCAAGCCCAAGCCAAACATCAAAATGTGAAGCTTGAATGGAATCGCCTAAGGGAGAAGTTAAAGATGATAGAAATCACCACTCAGACAAGGTTGTCTGAGTCACCCCAAGATTCTATCACCATAGCACACCTTACACTTTGGTCTTATGCAGGTGTTATAAGGAGATATGTAACGAAGCCTTAGTTACTTTTTATAAACCCTTGGAATAAATAAAATGGCCATTTATTATTATGGAAAAGTTGGTGAAGTTCAAATATCCAGATAAATGTAGGATGAATTTATTATTCCATATTATTGATGAATTTTGGAAAAAAGGGTATTTTAAAATATTTTTTTATTCCTTAAATAATTAATAATGTGATTTTATTTTCAAAAAATGGTCTTCTAAATTTTTGTTCAATAATCAATTTAGAGTATAATAAGATCAACTTATTTTTTAGTGAATAGTAATGTATGAATAGAAACATACCCGTATGAATAGTAATGAATAGTAAATCAACCAAAAAAATAGAATCTTCACCCATGAATGTATAAATACAATGTAGACATCTTAAAAGTGAAAAAACGATCATAGTATAAGTTTTGGTATTTTTGTATGTCATAAATATTTTATTTAAAATTTTATAATTAATTTAATAATTTAAAATGGAAATTTATTTTCATAAAATGTAATTATATATTGTTGCTTTACTGTATTATAGTTATATAATAATTTTATGGTACCTTGATTATTTTCTTAAGGTGTTACAAAAGGAGTTATAGTTTTAAAGTTGTATTTTTGGAGTAAATAGTGATTTTATTTAAAAATTAAATTAAAAATATTTAGAAAATTATTTTCATAAAATGGAGTTCTGTTTCTAATTAAGAGCATTGATATTAGGTTAAGGTGAATTTTTGGGATTTTTCTGAGACAGTTGAATTTTCGGTAAATAGTAAAAATACAGTTTTGAGTTTCAGGTGTTTAATGAAATCATTAATGATGTAATCATTCTGTTCTACTTATGAATAGTATTATATGCTATTATTTTTCCCTAGTGGCCAATACCATGGGAAAATACCATGGGAAATCTCATGGTTTTTCCAATACCACTGATGAGGTGTCCCTTGGAAATTAATAATTTATTCCCTCACTTTTCCTATAAATACCGAGCCATTCCCTCATTAATTTCATTCCAAAATCCTCCTAAACAAATCTCTGGTATCTTTAACTCCCAAAGAGTCCTCCCAAGGTTCCCTAAATCCTCCCAAGGTCCCGAACTTCAAGCTTTCAAAGTTACTTTTTAAGGTAAGGGATCTTTTCACCCTCCTCTTTTAAGTCATGAATTCCTTTATGTTATGTCTTATAGATCCATTTTATTATGTGGGGTATTGTTCTTATATATCTTTACTACTCTCCATTTCATGTCCAAATTATGAGATACCATTTCCTCCCTCATCAATTGAATTTTTGAAATTTTATGTGACGTCGTTAGGCTGTCAAATTTTCGTAAAAGAAATCGCATTTTTTCTTTCCTTTCAAGTTTCATTTTCATGTGGTATGACATTTAAATTTACACACCATGATCTTATTTCTTTTTTATAATGTCCCTCTAATATAAAATTATTAATTTATTTATTGGATTCCCTTGTCCCTTCACTTTTTAATGTTTTCTAAAATGATGTTATGTAGCTGTTATGTTGTAGATTTTTCATCTCAAAATTCCTCTCTCTTTCTCTCAAGAACTTCTCTTGTTTTATTTATGTGAATACCCAAACCTATTTTGTTTCTATGGGTGTTCATAAATACAAGAAAATGATATATTTTATTCTGGAATTGACATACATATAACCCTCACTCCCTTTCCATGGGTCATAAATGACATAATGGTCTTATTTTTAAGCACTTTTAAAACGTCGCGATTTTGAAATGAAACCCATTTCTTTTATTATCTAAGGGTTATTTATGAAATTTTTGATTATGATATATGTGGATCAAAGGAAAGTAAATACATATTAAGGTTGTTCCCTGATAGATCATTAATTCATTGGGTAAAGAATTAATCTCTAGAGATGACTAGTTTCACGATACCTTGGTGAATAACCATGGTAATTTTTATGACACCTTGGGGATGGACCTTTGTGATATGTTCATGAATGTCTAATTGAAATGTTAAAGACAAATAATCAAGTTATGTTTCAGGTTCTTTTTATCATGATATTCCAATTCTTCCATTGCTCGTGTCTTTATTATTTTTATCATGTTCTTATTAATATTTCTCAAGATCACATGTCAACAGTTTCACTTGTTTTCCTTACTGAGCATTCCGCTCACCCTTTACTTTCATGTGTGTCTCCAGGTTATGAGATGAAGTAATTTTCACTTAGTATGAACTTATTATGATTCCTTAAAAGTGGATTAGAATAATGTTTTATGTTTTCATGTATTTTTTGTTCCTAATTTCCAAGACACTAGACTTTAAATATCCTCTGTTTGTAAAATGTAATGTAAAGTTATGTAAGAAAAAGGTGGGATGCCATACGTTTTACTAAGATTGTATAGTTTTAACCTGATTTAGTATCAAATGAGAGGATGAGGGATTCATGGTTAGAGATAGGTCTTTAGCCGTATATCCAATCTCAATTTTTCTTTCTTAATCCCACTCCTTATGATAATTTGATGGATAGAGCATTGATTATTGACCTTGACCTGACTGGTAAATCAGGGTTGATGGGAGTTCCTTTTTCTCCCAGTGTTAGTTATTTGAGTTCCTTTAAATGAAAGATTAAATATGATGAGTCTTTTGGTGGTTATTAATAGTAGTAAATATCTAGATATTCTAAAGTTCCAAGAAAATTCCCTTTGACTTTTTTACAGTATGGAAAGGTTGGACATTCAAGATGGGTTTGTATGGAGGCACCCAAGACCTGTTGTTCATGAAATTGCTTATTCCTCCCATATAGGTTCTACCACTTATTTTATACTCTATGAAATGGATTGGTATCTTCGAAACTAAAAAGTAAAATGGTGAAATCAGATGCTTCAATAACTATGGTTTTCCATCCACAAGCACGCAGAACAAAGATTCTTCACATATTGGAAGTGTATCCATAGGAAGCTGATGTGGGTCTAGTGACTGTGGGAGGTATTATCACTATATTTTCATCTTTATTGACTACATTATTTGATACTAGTGCATCGCACTTTTTTATATCAGCCCATATTGTAAATTTTATTAATCTTCCTATAGATATTTTATCTTATGTGAAGGATATTATTACACCCCATGAAGTGAAGAGAGACCAGGATCTTTAGTGTCCCGCTTGTGTTTTCTCTTTATCAGAGTTTGAGCTTACCTTGATTTATATATCTCTCAGTATAAAACCTCTTAACATAATTTCTGGGATGGATTGGATGATTGATCATAAGTCTTGGATTGATAGTTATATTTGATGGGTCTCCTATAATACGCCTGATGGGGTGTGTCGTTCCGTTCAAGGAGAATAGTACTCGAGGATGAGTATATTCAAACCTCCTATTCTAGATTTGGGAAGGTAAATATTGGAGTTTTCTTTTTTAGTTGGAGTAGGAATAACTGATTTATGATTTCCCTATAGTTTTCATCAAGTTTTTCAATGTTTTTCCTTCTAATTTCTCTGGCTTTCCACTGGTAAGGGCGGTAGTGTTTTATATTTATTTATTACTAGGATCTCAGCTTGTGTCTATTCCTTCTTACCATATAGAACCATTATAGTTGAAATAGTTGAAGAATTAGTTTGATGATCTTATAGAGAAAAGCTTTATATACTCAAGTCTATCACCTTGGGTAGTACCTATTCTCTCTGTAATGAAAGATGATGGAACACTTCACCTTTATGTTGATTACTATAAAATCAATAGATTCATGGTAAAGAATGAATATTTTTACATAGATTAATGATATATATGATCATTTGAATGGGGATAAGTGGTTCTTGAAGATCGGTATTTGATTTTTTTATCACCAATCGAGAATAAAAGAATTTCATATTCATAATATAGACATCGAAAGTTAGTATGTCCATTATGATTATCTTATTATGCTTTTGGTCTAACCTATGATCTTGCAGTTTTTATTTTATTAATGAATAAGATATTTAATTAGTACCTTCAATCATTCATGGTACTATTTTTGGATTAAATCCTAGTTTACAATCAGGATAAAGTGTAAAATTTTAATCAATTGAGTAGTTCTAGGAATCTTGAGAAATCACTCACTGTATGTGAAGCTTTCAAAATACAGTTTCTAGATTTAGGAAGTAAAATTCATGGGACATGTGGTATCATAACTTGTTATTTTAGTTAATCCTTAGAAGTTGATAGATATTATGACATGAGATAAATAGTTAAATTTCTTGAGATTCAAAGCTTCTTGGGTTTGGTGGGATATTACCATAGATTCATCAAGTATTTCTTGAAGTTAGACTCTATGATAATCGATCTCACTTGAAAATGAGTAAAGTATATTTGGGATGATAAATTTCTGAGTTCCTTTTTTATCTAAAACATCTTTTTACTTTTGTACCGATGTTGACTCTTCTTATAGTCGGGGAGTGCTATGTGGCCTTTATGATCAATCAATTTTGGGTTTCGGTTGTGTCCCTATATAGGGTGGTCAGGTGGTAGCCTATAGTTCTAAACAACATTGGTCACACAAGAAGAATTATCTGATCCATCATATCAAACTCAAAACTAAGATGAATTCTCTTATGAGTTGGTGGAAATACCTTTTTGGTGAAAGGTTTACTGTATTTTATAAAAAATCATGAGTTGTAACTTATTTAAAAAAAATTATTCTTAAATAGAGGTGTTGGGTGGAGTACCTGTAGACTTTTGATTTCAAAATTTACTACACCCCTGTTAATGGGAATGTCATTGTTGATGCTTTGAGCAGTAAACTTCCAACCCGGGCTGTGAAAGAATCATTAGAAGAGTAGAATCAGATGTATCTATTGGATCAATTTCATTTGGGAGTCAAATAGAATGAGTCTAAGGCTGTTTTGGAAAGTGTGAAGTTAATCGTCTCTCTTATCGAGATGATTCTTCAAAATCACTAGCTTGATTGTGAATTCTTTGGCTTTAGGGACTCTATTTATGGTGGGGAGACCATTGGTGAGTGATTGTTCTCTTTAGAGGGTATCCTATGTTTCCAAAATCATAATTTTTTCCTTCTCTAGTGATAAAGGTCATGATGTGTGGATTTCCATAGTTCTCAGAGGGTAGTGCACCTGGGAACAACAAAGATATTCTAAGAGTGATGATTTTTTTTTTGATTTGGCATAAGATGAGAAATTGATGACTTTTTTACTCATTATTATACATACCAACAGTTCAAAGTCGATAACCAAAGACCTTCAGGTTTGCTTCAACAACTTCCAGTGAGGACTTTAAAGTGGGATGATATTTTTATTGAATTTTTTGTTGGGTTGACACATACCCCTCGAGGGAATAACATGATATGAGTTATGAATGATAGGGTGATTAAATCAAATCAATTTATATCAAAGCAATATGCAACTAATTTTGATGGATTTTGAAATCACTACATGTAATATACTGATAGATTGATGGAGTTTCATATTCTATAGTATATGATAGGGATCCTCATTTCACTTATCGCTTTTAGAGAGTCCTCTAGGAATCCATGGGATCCTAGTTATATTTGATCATGGGATATCATCTGCAGATGGATGGATAAATAGATCAATCTATATAGGTTTTTGAAGGCTTGCAACATACTTACATTTTTTTACTTTGGTGGATCTTGGGATGACCATTGGGACTGTTTGAGTTTTCTAATAAAAATAGCTACTAGTCCACTATAAAAATGGCTCCTTTTTAGGACTTATATGGTTGGCCTTGTAGATCTTCATTGTGTTGTTCGGATATTGTTGAATGTTCCTTGGTTTGATCAAGTTTAGTCAAAGAGAAAATGGTGAGGATTCAGTTGATTCATTAGAGGATATTGATGTCATAGAGGTAGTATAAATTTTATACAGATTGTCATCAATAACCATTGGAGTTTTTATTAGTTTACCAGGTTTTCTTGAGAGTTTCACTTCGATTGGATCACTAACACCTTGGAAAATTGAGAAATCTTGTGATGGGGTTTATGTATCCTTTTGACATTGTCGAGTGAGTGCAGAATGTGGCCTAATATTTGGAACTCACCACATAGATGACTTTTATCAACAATGTGTTTCAAGTATCATATCTTCGAAAGTATATTTGTGGCTCTTATCATGTATAGGGTTGGGAAGATCATGATGGTGAGACTAACTTATTGATGATAAAGGATCCAATCATTATTATTGATTCTAAGAAAAATGTCCCTCATGGGAAAATGATACCTTTAGTTTCTGTGATATGGTAGTATGGTTTTGATTCCCATGACATTTTGGAGCATGATAAACTAATGATAGAGCAATGGACTCATATTTTTGATATATAATCTTCATGAAATTATTTATATTGATAGAAATTGTTTATGGTGGGTAGGTTTCTAACATCTAGTTACCTTATTTCATGTACATTTTTTAATTATATTTTGATTCCTCATTTGGGTTTTTTTCAATCTTTTCAAGTATAGAGATAATTTTTTGGGGAAAATGACCTAAAGTACATGTATATATGTTTATTTGAACTAATTAAGTCTAGGTATACATTTTTAAAGGGTTTTAGATGGTGCTTGTTTGGGTCAAGGATGAGTTATATGTTTTTGGGTATTTCAACAGGCTTTTTTCTAGGAATTGGCCACCGAAAGAATTTAAATTGTAAATCCTTGATTTATGACATAAATTTTCTACTAGCCACACGCCATGAGAATGGATTAGTGTACAAACTTATTTACACTGTAAAAGATATAATTATGTCATAGATTCAATGCTCTATGTGTTTTTAACCTGAAGAAACACATTTTTAATAATATTTGAATTTTAATGCATTTAAACCATAAAAAATTGATTTAAAATGTAAATTACTCAATACTAGTGGTTTTATTTGTGCTACATTCTTGAATTCATTAGTCATTATACAGGTAATCCTCTCAATAACCCTACCCCCCCCCCCCATGTGCAGTGAGAAATTTATTTACTTCTCAACATCTTAGTTTGGCATTTTATCCCCTTTGAGTCCCCTAACTATGTTTTTCTCCTCATCTCTATTACACATCTTTAGAAGTTGTATGATCTTGGGTTTTATAATTGAATAATATTTTGATATTGATGTTTCTACTTTTGTATTTCCTCTTCGGTATCCTTCACTTTTTTTTCTTCATTTGTGTTTTCCTATTTTGGGTGTTTATCTTATCGTTGATTAAAAGGTAGATGGATGCATATGATTTTACCCTATAATTGAAACCTTTAATTTCATGGATAATTTGAAATGAGTTTTTAAATGATTTAAATTTCATATTTGAGATGATTGATTGATAATTTTGAAAAATTTATGGAGATTGTGAAAACCCCCCAATTTCAATGGAATTGAAATTGTTGGGCGGATTTGAGAAAAATTTATTGATTGATTTGGAAATTGAATTCTGAGGTAAATGGATTAAATTTAAATATTATTTTAAAAGGAATTAATTAGTGAAAATATGTTATTTAGTTTTATAAAGTGAAAGGAATGTTGAAAACTAAAAGTCGGAAAGTATATTTTGAACTGATTAAAAATTATTGTCTTTCCCATGATTGATTGATTTATTGACTAAAGCACATGTGAGTCTGGGTACTTACAGGTTAATTAGGACATGAATATTATGATCTAACCCCTATAACTAGATCTATGATTACAAAAAATAGATAGACTTACTGACGCATGATTTTTTCCCTGAAAGTGAGTTGTTTCCTGATGGCCTGAGTCACAGGTCGTGTGCACACATTGAGCTTAGATCACTGATTGAGTAGTGTGAGGATCTTATTACTAGAATCTAAAATATCATAGGTCTTAATACATGGTTCTATGATAAACATGATTTTATGATTACATTCCATTGATTATTGAACTGTTTCATTAATACCAACTGCTTTATATATGTATTTTATATAAAATTTTCATTTGATCATGTTTTGATATATCTGTGATCTTTTAGAATTGGAAGCTTATTTTGTTGAAAATATGTAAATTCCATTCCATGACTTATTTTATTCAAATTTAAAGCATATTTGGTTTAATTATTAGGAATTTATTGTTAAACAATTGGTGAGACCCTACTAGGCTTTATAGAAAACACCCTAACTTTACCTTTAAACATTTATAGATTATCTTTTTCCAAGTTCAAGTAAAGAAAAAGTGCTAATTGTAGGTGGTGGATATTCTTGATTCCAGAGACCTTGAGTGGGTGAGGTGACCAATAAAGATGTGATCCACTTGTTACATGGGTTTATCCTTGATCTTTATCTTAGTATACATTGTGTCTTTTTATGAGGTACTGTTTGATTACTAATTTCCTATTTTATTTTAATATTTCCTCTCTTTCGAGTGTTGAGAATACAAAATTGTATATTTTATATTCCACATTATTGTGTAAAAATAATTCCCCCGTGATTCTTGTATAATTATAGGTTCTTGTCTCCAACCTATGTGGATCGGGAAAGCCCTTTCGACCATGTCAGAGCCAGTTTGGGTATCAGGGTACCAGGGTATCTGGGTTGGTTCATGATAGATACCTCTAAAGGTGAGATGTCATTCAGATTCCACTTAGTGATCTCTATCAAACCCATGTGATGGACTTTAAAAATGTTTTAGTGGATTCTTTTTTGTATAGTCCACATGTTTACAACATGTTCTTAAGTTTAGTATTTTATACATAGTTTTATTTATCTTACATAGGAGGTCCCAATATTTGGTTTCTAATTTCTTTTTTTGTGTCTATTAAGTGTTATTAGATTCATAGGAAACCCAAAATTGGTATTAAAAGGAACTCGTGATTTTGATCTATGAATATTTAATTTAAATGAAGAGTAAAACAAAAAATAGATTCTTGCTTTTTAGGTTTATCAAAAATTTGTAAAAGGTTTTCCCCTTACTTAGTTGGGATATATAAAAGTAACCAAGGCCTTTACCTTATAAAACTGAGATGTGTAAAGGTAACCAAGGAATTAACCATAAAGGAAAAAAGGATATCCAAGGCTTACATTTACGTAAAGGGTTCACATAAATATAGTTCGTATTGTAACCCTTACCCAAGTGTATTTCTTAAAGGTGTCACGTAAGGGTATGATATTGATTACCCTTATGTGTAAATATAGTGTGGGGATTTAAAATATCATGTAAAGGTAAATGGTTTATACATAAAGGTTATAATATTTTTAAAAGGGTTATGTAATTGTAACCAAAAATGTACCATTATGTGTAGTCAACAAAAATGTAGCAAAGGTTTTTTTTTACAGATATTTAAAGGTAAACTATGGTTTACCTTTACATTAAGGAGTTCATGTAAAGGTAAGAGATTAGTACCCTTACAAATTATCCATTGTATATGGGCCAAGCCTATTTACCCTTATGTAGATTGTCTATGTAAGGGTAGTAGGATCCAACCCTTACAAAGAATATGAATTATAAGGGTAAATAGAGAAAATGTTGATTTTTTAGCATATATAATGGTTTTAATGATTTATAAATTGTTTATAAATCATCATAAAAGGACTTTTGTTAATATTTAATTTTTAAAAGGGTTATAAATTAATTAATTATAAATTTTTTATAGTTAATTAAATGTTTATGAAACATTTGATTACCAAATGTTAAATGTTAATATTTCAAATACCTCTTAACCAAATTATATGGAATAAATTATGATCAATAAATAAAAGGGTTTATTTATAAATCATTAGTGATAATTTATAAAGGGTTATAAATTATGAAATAAATCCAAAATATAAATTTTTTCATTTCAATTATGAATTGTTCAAAATAAAAGGCATTATTATTTGGATATTATTTATACCACATCAAAAGTGTTTTTATGATTGATATGATCAAGTTTTAAATAATGATTAAGTATATGATATTTCTATTATGTAAAAAAATTATATGATAGAAATTTAATTGTAAATTTTTTATAATTCATATAATACCATATATTTAAAATGAAAATTCCATATAATGATAAATATGAAATATTTAATATTGAAATGAATATAAAATATTTATATTCAAAATTATGGAATGTCCATAATGTTAAAACTGAAAATTATAAAATGTATTATAATTAGATTTGATTTATGAATTATTCATAAATGCTTATCTCAAGTTTAAATTTTTTTAATTTATTATTTATTTAAGTATTATTACCTACAGTATTCATGTTTAGTAAATTTTATAGGAAATTTGAAGGTTGTGTATGCTTTAGTTTAATTATTAAATTTCTTCTAGATAAATCCGTTCATTACATGCTAAGAATGTCTCTAGAATGAATTTAGTATTTCATCTACCTTAACCCTAGTTTGAAATTGAATTTATTATCATAAACTTAATTTTTGGATATAGTTTTTAAATATTTGGTGTTATAGTTATGATGAATTATATTCTCTCTTGATTAAAGTATCCCTGAGTAGAGGGACATGGGGTCAAAATACCTACCTTGTCATAACTCGTCCCCCGGGGCCCGTGCTGTAACAACCCCAAGTCTGCCTTCCATAGGTCAGAGTCTTGTGACTAGCACCAGAAAGGCATATCCCAAAATGGGAAGTCATTTCCTTTAAACCTGTACACACATAGACATGTAATACTTCACAAAGAAAACCACAAAGGAAAAAAATTACAACCACCACAAAGTACTGCCACTAAGAGTAAAAGGTGTAAACTAAAAGTAATGGGGCCAGAATACAGGCCCAAGAACCCAAAAATTAAATAGTACTATCAATGTCTTCCCTAAATTCTCTACTTATATGGTAGTGGCAGTAAAGATTGAAGTTGTAGAAGTATTCCCCGTTTTCTCCTGCCTCGTTGAGCTCCACTGAGTCCCAGACCACCAGGGTCTTTGTCATTGCGTCGGTCATCTGCACAAGATACAAAACGTACAGGTGAATCCCATGAAGGGGGGAGTATAATAACTCAGTAGGGACCCTAATACACCCAAAGGTCTGTCAGAAATCCACAAGGTAAAATACCCCAAAGTAAATACCACAAAGTAAATACCACAAGGGAAGTACCACAAAGGAAATACCACAAAGAAAATACCACCAAGAAAGATCTAAAATACATAGAACAAAGTAAAAGAAAGATCTCAATAGGTATAACTTAAGTACAGTAGTAATTATGATTATTCGTAAAGCTAGATAGTATTATTCTATTGAGAGGCTCTTCTGATGATCCAAAAATGGTCACTCTGCTACCGATCCACAAAGGGTTTCTCTACTGCTGATCCATGACGGGTCTCTCGACAGCTGATCCACGATGAGTCATGATACTATTGATCCATGAAGTGTTTCTATCATGATGATCCATGGAGGGTCTCTCTCATGCTGATCCATGAAGGTTCTCTCTATTGCTGATCCACGAAGGGTCGCTCTGTTGCTGATCCACAAAGGGTCCCTCTTCATTCTTCACGTCACAACCAGCCACTAGATTCTCGCACTTAGCATGATTTATTTTGAGGTGATCTTATCCTCAATCAATTATTTATACCTAAAACTATAGTAATTACCACATATAATAACCCAAAGGGCCATATCATCGTAAGGGTCCCAACGCAATAGACGGTGCATCGAATGGACGCCCGGTCTGTAAGATATGGGAATTTTTTTATAAAAAGGGCACAGTTGGATTCGAGCCTAATCCAACCCAGTCATACTCTAAACTCCACAAAAACTCATGTAGAGTATCTTATAAGGACCTCCTAATCTCAAGGTTCCTCTTGCAGTAGACGATGCATCAATTGGACACTTGGTCTGTTAATTACAAGTGTTTCGGTGAAACGTGGGCCGATTGGGTCCGAGTCCACTCCAACCCGGTCAGACTGACTCAACCCAACCTGGATCTGGTCTGGCCCAACCCATAGCCAGATCGGTATTGTGGGTCTGGTCCGGTAGCGTCGGTCCAACCCCCCCCCCCCCTGTGCGGGTTTGGCCCGCTGGGGGGTCTAGCCCGCTGGTGCGGGTCCGGCCCACTAAGGTGGGCCTTCTTCTCGAGCCCTAACACGGCTTAGCCGTGTTGGGTTCATCACCCGATGGTGCCAGCTGGCACGGACTCCCCCTATAACTGGTCTATGTAGTGAACCTTCTTGTTCATCTGGATGCGGATCTATCATGTCCATTCTTCCAGCGCGGTCAGCCGATCCTCCCACACGCGGTCGACGGATCACTTGCTACCATATTGCCTGAGTGGCCCGGACATAGGTTTTCAGCTTCACGCAGTGTCAGTCGGTTGTATTCCTCTAAACCATTTCAACCAACTGGTCATAGCCCTCTGCCCCCTTGATACACCGACAGGTGCGCCGCCGCCGGTGCCTGTGCATCAGTGGTTCTTCTACAGGCCACCGAAGTTGCTCCACTGGTCCGTTTCTTGAACCGTTTAAGTCTTTGGGATCATAGGGCTTCCACCTTCACTATGACGTCTTTATGACATTTTGAAAAAATTTCCATGGATAACATGCAAGGAGGAGGGGCTTGGGCCTTGTTCTTGTCAGCCTGCACCCTCCACGTTAGATGTTTGAAACATGGGAGGTTCGGGATGATATTATATCAACATATTTTTTGTCTTGAATACAAATCCCAAACGAAAAACCCTCCCATAAGAACACATGATTCATGGATAAACTAGTTTGTGGGTTGATCTTCATTATTCATTTAGAACAAGACCTGGGAAAAACATAAATCAAAACAAACTCCTACCTCGAAGTTGTTCGATGTTGAAGCACTATGCCCATGAAGGTTCAAGAAGTCAAAGGTGTTTGTTGCTTCTTGGCTTCATTATTCAGAGAGAAATAATGTTGCATGCAATCTGTCAGAATTCATTGTTCTTCATAGGGGAGGAACTTCACCATAGGTTCATCGGAGAATTTCCATGGTTTAATTCCCAACTCTCCGGTGTGTTAGTTTAATAAAAAGTTAACACGTCGCAACATATCTGTTATATTGTGACATTGTGTCATTACGCTGTTTAATTTATGAAACATCTTAGCAGTTACACTTGAAAAAATGATCCATTAATGATCAACATTTAATGTGCCTCATCGTCACCTTTTCACCACAACGTCTCACCATCGTTCGCCACTCAATGATGTGAAAAAAAATATAACTTTTTATAAGTTATTTTTTTATATTCTGAAAAGTCCAAAAATTAACTTTTCTATCCAACCCTTACCAATAAATGTTAAGTACTTTCTAGGATAATCCCAGCAATCCATGTTCAATGGTTCCCATTGATTTTCTATTCAAGAATTAGTTCAAAAGTTATAAAACGTTCTCACATTTTTACTTAAGAGAACATAAAAAAAATTCAAAATTCTATTCAGGGCTCACTAGGAATCGAAATCATGTGTTGTCAGAGTGTGTGGTCTAGAAATAATTCCATATAATTTAAAAAAAATACATGGAAATTACAAGAAATTTCATTCTCCCCACATTATTTCTTTACATCCCCAAAATCCAAAACAAGGGCTACTTAAACAAATGGGGGTAATGAGCACGAATCTGAGCATCCCGCTCCCATGTGCTCTCCTATAGATTCCCATGATGCCACCGAACGCACACCAGAGGAATAGACCATCCACAAAGGACCCGCACTTGTTGATCCACTATCTCCACCAGGAACTCCACAAATTTCTCCCTCTCATCAATGTCCAACTCGACCCAGTCGATCATGTATGATGGATCATGCATGTACCTCCTCAGCTATGACACGGGGAAAAAATAATGCACCTGGTGCATCTGTGGGGGAAGAGCTAGGTGGTACTTCACCTCGTCAACTCTGCTGAGGCTCTAAAAAGGTCCGATGAACTTTGGAGATAGCTTGTCGCCCCGGAAAAACCTCTTCAATCCTTTTCAAGGTGAGACCCAATGGAACACAAGGTCTCCCTCCTCGAACTCAAAGGGTCTCTATCTCTTGTTAGCATACAATTTCTGCCTTCTTTGTAAACTCATCATCCACTCATGGATGATTTGAACCTTCTCAGTGGTAACCCATACCAACTCTAGACCCATGAGTGCTGACTCCCCTAGGTTTTTCCATCATAGAGGTGATCTGAACTGCCACTTGCACAAGGCCTCAAACAGTTCAATTCCAATGGTGGAGTGATAGTTTTTGTTGTATGAAAACTCCACCAGGGGTAGGTGGTCCTCCCAAATGCGACCAAAATCAAGGACACAAGCACAAATCATGTCCTCCAAGGTCTTTATGGTCCACTCTATCTGAAAATCTGTCTAGGGGTGAAAAGCTATTCTCAAGCGTAGCTGAGTCCCGAATGCCAACTGCAACCCCTTCCTCAACTGGGATGTAATGCATGCAACACGGTATGAGGTGATCGTCAAAGGAACCCCATGAATCCGCACTATCTCCTGGACGTAAAGGCATCCCAATCCCTCTACTGATCCCTACTCTGGAACTTTTTCACGTCTTTATTCATCCCTGGACACCAGTATTAACGTCATAGGTCCTGGTACATCTTCGCCACACCATGATGTACCAAAAAAGGGGATGAGTGGAACTCCCTCAAATCCTCCTCCTATAACGTCACTAGTACAATGGTGCATCCATTGAAAAGGGTGAAGTGCTCCCCACCTATCAAAAATTAATCAGGAGCCTGTCCTGAGGATATATGAGCACGTCGGGCCTCACAGTCAACATCCACAAGTTGTGCCTCCCTAACTCATTGTAAGAGTGGAGGAGTTAAAGTCATCGACAGAATTCAATCTCTCTATACTCTCCAAAAAGGATATCTGCATCGTGGCTAGCTGCTATATATCCTCACTCAGAAGCTATAAACCAGACCTCTTATTGAGTGCATCTTCCACCACATTTCCCTTCATAAGAGTATAGACTATATTAAATTCATAGTCCTTGAGTAACTCCATCCATCATTGTTGTCTCAAGTTTAGGTCCTTATATGAGAATATATACCTAAGACTCTTGTGGTCAGAGTAGATGGTAGATCGTTCACCCATAAAGTAGTGTCGCCACATCTTAAAGAAAAATACCACTACTATTAACTCCAAGTCATGGGTCGCGTAGTTCTGATCATGTTGCCTCAACTTTCGTGAGTCGTATGTGATCACTGCTCACTCCTGTATCACGACACAACCCAATCCAATCCATGATGCATCTTAGAATACTACATACCCAACACCCTCTTCTAGTAGTCTCAATATGGGGGCACTCATCAGTCTCTGCCTTAGCTCTTTGAAACTTTTTTGGAACCTCTCCATCCATACGAAGGGTTGTCCCTTATTTGTCAAATCTCACAAGGGTGCTGCTACTTTGGAAAAGTCGGGTATGAACCTATGATAGTATCCAATCAACCCCATTAAACTCCGCACCTAATTCACACTGTTGGGTGTCTCCCTAGAAATAATTTCCTCTATCTTTTCCAAATCCACTACAACTCTAGCCTCCGAGAAGAAGTGTCCCAGAACGTGGACCTTCCGAATCTAGAATTGGAACTTCAAGTGCTTTCCATAAAGCTGGTTCTCTCTGAGTGTATCTAAAACTATATGCATGTGTGTAGAATGCTCCTCCTCCGACACTAAGTACACTAATATTTCATCAATGAAGACCACCACAAAATGATCGAGGTGAGGCCAGAAGATCTTTTTCATGAGTCCCATGAACACTGCTGGGGCATTGGTTATACCGAAGGGAATCACCAAAAACTTGGAGTGGCCATACTGGTATATGAAGGTTGTCTTCGGTACATCTGCATCCCATACCCTAAGCTAATGATATCCTGTTCTGATCTAAATATTCAAGAACCACCCCGCTCCCTTCATCTAGTCTAAGAAGCTATCAGTCCTCGGTAGTGGATACTTGTTCTTCACGGTCACCTAGTTCAGGAACCAAAATTCCATGCATAACCTCAAGCTCCTGTCTTCCTTCTTGGAAAACAACACAGGGGCTTCCCATGGTGAAACACCGGGACTTACGAACCCCTTCTCCTGCAATTCCTCCAGATGTACCCTCAATCCACATTGCTCTGCGGGAGCCATCTGATATGCCAGTGTGGATATCAGCATTGTCACAGGGTACAGGTAGATATAGAATTCTACCTACCTATGAGGAGTTAGTCTCAGAACATCATCAAAAAATGAATCCTCATACTCATTTACCACTACAGAAAATATCAGACTCCAATCATCAACCACATCAAGGGTGGGGCTAGCCAACTGGTGAGTGATCAGCTACACCCTCCTCTAAGAAATTCCATCATGTGCTATAAAGGTTCCCTTCTTACTGGTGAAGGAAAACCTGGTCCCATCCTTGCAGAAACACCACACTTTTCACCTAAAATAGTCGATCTGAGCATGGAATATAGATAACTAGTCCATACCCAAGATGATGTCGTAATGCCTCAATGATGCTACTAGGAGATCCCAGCTGAAGCTCTCACCTCCTAGAGTAATTTCACACAAACATAACCAGTTTCTAATCATCGAATTCCCTCTCGTAGGAGTCTCTAATCATAAGGATCAAGAGAATATCTCCACTGAAATATCTGAGCCTCGAACGAGGTCTATAAAGAAGAAAGAGTGATTGGAACATGTATCTATAAGAACTACTGTTGAGGTGGAGAAGAAAAATATCATACCTCTAATCATCTCTACAGTTCCATGGTCGAAGGACTTCACTACTCCAAGATGATCTTTACCCTGTCTGTTGGCTCCCTAAACCTATGGTGGACCACCTGGGGGGTGGAGGTAGTACCTTGAACCATCGTCCACCACCCGCCGCTTGGGCTGATCCCCTACCATGTCTTTCACCCTATGAACCACCTCAGTCAAACCTCTTCCTCTTCCTTAGAATTCCCTAGACCATCTTCTGATCATTTGTGTGGCAGGTCAGGCAGTCATGATCCATGTGTCCCTACCTGCTACAGGAGTAACAAACTATAGCCCTAACCTAACCCCCTCTACCTCAAGAACTCTACACCTCTGAATTTGCATCCTGGGGTCATCCTCCTGAAGGTTTGTCCCATTTGGGCCTCTACGTCATCTGCCTACTACCTACTATAGATGACTCGGCCACCTATCGTCTGGTGGTGGCTCTCACCATCGGTGCCTGCTCTGTTAGGAATCTCTCCACAAGTGGAGCTCGCTCTAGCACTCCAGCCTACATCATGATGTTGAGAGAAATAATTGATGCCCTAATATCCCATAGGAGTCCCTTCTTAAAGGTATGGGCCCTAAAAAAGGGTCTCGTACAATATCGGTGGAGTAGCAGGAGAGGTCGGTAAACCTTTCTGAGTACTGGTCCATAATCAAGTTTTCCTATTGTAGGTGCAGTAGCTCCCAAATATGCACTGAGTGTAGTGTCTCTGGTATGAACTCTACCCTAAAGAGTATCTTAAAGTCCAACTAGGTATGGGTCACCTCCTCGTGTGTCTAGATCATCAAGATCCACCATCTCCCTATCTTCCCCTCAAAAAGGCTAGTGGCTTGAACCACCATCTGGTCATTAGGTGTCTCTACCAGGAAAAAAATCCACATAACTACCTCTATCCAATCCACATCTACCTGAGGATATGTCTCGCCTTGAAACCTTGGAGACTTCTGTCTCTGGAACTCATGCAGCGCACTCAGTCAGTGGGAACTATCTGTTGGTGGGGCTGGTAGCAACTCTTTCTCTATGGGTGGTGGTTCTTCTAGTACACTACCTGACAGTGCTATCGTTGTAAGTGCTCCCTGCACCGACGCCTCATCACTTAGTGGGCCATCGTCATGATCCATCACTAGAATCCTAGCTAGCAATCTTCATGGAGGCATCCTGTAGGGAAATAGATGTGCCACAATCAATAAGTTATACCTTGTGAGATGACTCAAAACATATCAATAAAAACATTTACAAAACACATGCAACCAATGTTTTCATGTATCAATTTAGAAAACAGAATTAAGTGTCCTAGTGTATGAATACGTCGGACACCACACCAACATTGGGCTCCCTCGACTGAAATCCGAACTCAAGAAACTTAACACTATTTCCCCAATCGAAAATATAGACTCTTAGTTCTTCTAGTAGAACTAACCACCCTCTGATACAACGTTTTCATGACACATTCCCTGGGGACCATGTCATGACTACCCAAAGCCCGCCATCCATAGGCCAGGGGCTGGTTACTAGCACCGGAAAGGCATATCCAAAAAATGAAAGGAATTACCTTTAAACCTGTACACACACAGACATGGAATAGTGCATAAATAAAACCACAATGGAAAATAATTAAAACCACCACAAAGTACCACCATTGAGAGTAAAAGGTTTAAAATAAAAGTAAATGGGACAGAATACAAGCTCTAGAACCCACAAAGGTAATAGTACTATCGAAGTCTGCCCTAAATTATCTACTTTTAGAGTAGTGCCAGTAAATCCTGAAGTTGTAGAAGTAATCCCCATCCGCTCCAACCTCATAGAGCTCCACCGAGTCCTGGACCACTAAGTTTTGTGTCACTGCGTCAGTCATCTGCACAAGACACAACACGTGTAGGTGAATCCCATGAAGGGGTCAGTAAAACAACTAAGTAGGGACCCTAAGACCCCCGAAGGTCTCTCAGAAATCCACATGGGAAAATACAGAAAGGAAATAGCACAAAGGAAGCACCACAAAGTAAATACCACAAAATAAATACCACCAAAAAAGATCTCAAATACATAGCACAAAGTAAAAGACAGCTCACACCAGGTATAAATTAAGTACAAAATTAAAGATGATTAGTTGTAAATCTATATCATCTTATTATGTTGAGATGATTTGATGTTGATCCACAAAGGGTCCCTCTGCTGCTGATCCATGAAGTTTCACTCTGCTTCTGATCCAGGATGGGTCGTTCTATGACTGATCCATGATGGGTCGCGCTACTACAGATCCACAAAGGTTCACTCACATTCTAATCCACATAGGGTCACTCCCATGCTGATCCACGTAGGGTATCTATCATGCTGATACATGAAGGTTCCTTCTGTTACTGATCCATGAATGGTCTCTCTTCATTATTCATGTCCCAGCCAGCCACTGGATTCCCACACTTAGCACGGCTGATTCCAGGAGGATCTTCTCCTCAATCCATCAGTCGTACCTCAACCACTAGGAAGTCCAACATAGAGTAACCCAAAAAATCATCTCATCATAAGGTTCCCAACGCAATAGACGACGCATCGAACAGACACCCAGTCTATAAAATATGGTCATTTTTATAAAAAGGGTCTGGTTGGATTCGAGTCCAATCCATCATTTCCATAAGGAAAAATCCACCAAAACTGAGGAAGAGTATCTCAAAATGACTATCTCATCACAAGGGTACTTGTACCATAGACGGCGTGTCATTTGGATGCCCAGTCTCTTAGTTACAAGTGTTTCAGTGAAATGGGGGCTGGTTCGGTCTGGGTCCGGTCGGACTGACTCGACTCGACCCGGATCTTGTTCGGCCTGGGTCCGGCCTGATAGGGCTGGTCCAACCCACCGACATTGCCTGGCCAGCTGAGGCGAGCTGACTTCTCCAGCTCAGACGTGGCTTATCCACGTCAGTTTTGTCACCCAATGGCACTAGCTGGCGTCGCCTCCCCATGTTGCCAGTCCGCTTAGCGGACCGGCTTGGCCAGTCGGATGTCGCACTGCTAGGTCGGTTCGTCCAAGAGGCTGGCCAATCCTCTTGTACGTGGTTGATGGACCGCGTGCTGCTATCTCTCCCAAGTGGCCCAGACACAGGCCGCCATATCCATGCGGTGCTGGTCAGCACCGCACCTCCATGCCATCATGGGCCACCGCTGGCGCTGGTGCGTTAGTGGTTCTTCTATGGGCCACCGAAGTTGCTCTAATGGTCCATTTCTTAAACCATTTACGCCTATGGGATAATAGGGCTTCCACATTCACTATGAAGGGTTTAAAATATCCTTACCGCCATTTCAAAAATTCGACCATGAAGAATGGATAAGGCAAAGGGGTTCGGCCCTTGTTCGTGTTGGCCTACGCCTTCTGTGTTACAATTTTTAAATAGGGGAGGTTTGGTATGATATTCTATCAAAAAAAGTTATCCCAAATAGAAATCCCAAATGAAACATCCTCTCTCAATAATACACAATTCGTGGATCAACTAGTTTGTTGGTTGATCTGTGTTCATCATTTATAACAAGAACGGGGAAAACATAAATCAAAACAAACCCCAACCTTGAATTATTTCAATGTTGAAGTAGTCCGGCTATGAAGGTTCAAGAAGTTGAAGTCGTTCGTTACTTCTCAGATTCGTTCTTCGTAGAGAGATGAAGTTGTGAGAAATCCACTAGTGTTCATCTTTCATCGTAGGAGAGGAACTTCTCTATAGGTTTTTTGGATAATTTCTACAGTTTAGTTCCCAACTCTCCAAAAAGTTATTTAATAAAAATGAAACACGTCGCAGCGTCTCTGTTACGTTGCGACGTTGCATTGTTACATTGTTTAATTTATGAAACAATGTAGTAGTTAAGCTTGCACAAATGATCCATTATTTATCCCCATTTAATGCACATCATCCTCACCTCATCACAGCACTACAGTTCCATCATCCTCCGCTCATTGGTGAAAATGAAAATAAAATAATTTTTTCTAAGTTATTTTATTATTTTCTGAAAAGTCCGAAAATTAACTTTTCTGCCCGACCCTTGCAGTTTGAAGTTATGTCCTTTCTAGGTGAATCTCGGCATTCAGAGTTCAATGATTCCCTTGGGATTTTTATCTGAGCACTAGTTCACGATTTAGAAAATCCTGCTCACACGTTTATTTAAGTGAACTTAAAAAAAAATTCAAAATTCCATTCTGGGATCACCAGGTCTCAGAATCACATGATGTCAGGGTGTGTGGTCTCAAAATAATCCCATATAATAAAAAAATTACATGTATATTCTGGTACATTACATACCTACCTAGAGTCTTATACCTTCTCTTGGCTGGTGAATGGGGTTTCATATCTATCACTCTAGGCTTATTCCATGTGGATAAATCTATTCCTTTACATTAATTTTTCACATATCATATGTATATGATGCATCTAGATATGTATGACTATGTTTGAGTTCTATTTTTGGGTAGGTAACACAAACTTATGGGATGTGTAAATAGTTACACATCAATATAGATTGAACATATTGGTTTGGTGGAGGGAATAAGATTAAAAAATAAAATTACTAGAATCATGCATACATAAAAGGGAATAACATGAGATAAGATGATGACTAAAATCTCGTTCAAATACTAAGTGTGAGACCCCTTCTAAAGCATCACTTTTCAATACCTAGATCATTCAACTGGGTAGGTCATGCCAAATATGGATGCCTCTATATTATATAGTGTAATTAAAGTAGGTATAGGTGACAATGTAATGTCCTTGGGTAGGAAATTCCAAATTTGGGTGCCCCTAGATTATCCTTTATTAGCCTGTTTTTGGAATTTTTTGGGTTACATTAGCTGGGAGACCCTAACAGGATTAGGTTACTGGAGGAATAGAGTTGATTTTTCCCATATGATGGATTAGAAAAAGGGTTTTCCACTCAATTATCCAAGAGTTATATATAATATGATTGATACAAAGCCTTACCTAAATAACTAAGTAGTGAGATAAATTCCAAATAATACTCATTACATAGTGAAATATGGATCTTTTACTACTAATAGATATGATTGAAATTTAATGGGGGCCATAATTTTAGTGTGAGACCACTTAAAAAGTATTTATTAAATGGTAAATAATGTATGATTCTCATCTGATAAAATATTCTATTACAAATATTCTCTTCATCATCATCATACTAAACTTTGTGATTAATCCATTTAAGGATAATATTAATGTAAGTTACTCCTAATACTGATAAATTAAGAAATGTTCTTAACTAAGATTGGTGATTTAAGAAACATTCTTAAGGAAAATTATATGTGTCTTAAAAATACTCTCCTCGGTAACCAAGTATTGAAATTGTTCAACAAGTGAATATAGATGATATTTGTATCATAGATTGATTCATTTAAGGCTTTAAAGGAATTAGATGAAAAATGACGAAAGGAATATTATCCTCTTCTCATGTACTCAATATGACCAGTTATATTGATTTTAGTCTCATATACTCAATACGATTGGTTATGTCAAATGAAATTCAATATGATCAAATATGTTAAATTAATTGGTGTGAATAAAGGTCTAATTAAATATTTATTGGTTATAAAAATCAATTCTATTATTCTGAGGACTATATGATATAAACTATATGTTTTACAATTTTTTGGTAAATATATAGAATGTCATAAGATGAAAATAATTTAAGCTTGATTTTTTTTCAAGTAATGAAGTGCAGGAGTTGCTGCATTGATAACTTGGATACTTCATCCTTGGATAAACTCATCATAAGATGTGTATTTTATCATATTTATCTCTTTTCAAGAGCATGAAAAAATAGCTGTTTAAATGTAATGAGATACACATAGTTTATGATTTGTTCAATTCTATAACATTATTTATGGGGAGACTAAAAATGGATTGTTCTAGTTAGGGAATTTATCCTATTTTAATCTATGGAAATTTTCCAAAAATATGATTGAGATAAATTAACATTTACCTAATATTATCAAATTCTTGGAAATATATATGTACTAAGTATATGATGTCAATATTATAAATTAATATATAGATATTATAATTAGGTAAATGTTCAAACCAAAAGAATAAAATTTGGTTGAAAAGTTCAATAAATTTTCATCAAGAATATAATAAAGGTATTTGAAACCTATGATTATTATAAAGGAATAATAATAATTCAAAATGATTGGATTATCCCAGATATACCTAAAAGAGTTTTTGAAACTCCATGAAATTTCCATGTTAGGTATTGATGTTGTAGAAATTAATTCATAAATTTTGAAAGGTATGTGATATCGAATGTATATGTTATAATACATTGTAAATATATAGGAGTTAAAAATAAATGGATGAATTATTTGAGCTTGTATTTTAGATTCATGAGATGATGTAAGTAATTACTACATCAAGGATTTTAATTTAAAGGATTTTATCAAGCTCAAATTAATCTAAGTAAAATATGTGTATGTTCATCTCATTTCCATTATGTGATAAGATATTTTGTCAAATTATAATGATCTTTTGTTCACAAAATGATATGATTTATTAAATACACATGGTTTATGATTGATAAATTTTTATAACATGTTTTGAGAAGAATATTTGGATAAAAAAACTTTTTCTAGGATAAACTATTTGTACAAATGTTTATTAAAATTTTAGGGAATGTGTTCCCATAATCCATCAGTGAGATATTTTAATAAAATATTATTTTCAAAATGAAAGGTTCCAAACATAAAAAATACCATATATGAAATGGAAAAAATAGTTTATTTGTTTAATATTACTACTAAAAGGAAATAAATTTTATTTATTAAAATAAAAGGGTTTGTGTATCTTAGCAATATATTATAAAGAGAATATAATTTCTAATAGGATACTGGTAGAATTTTTGGTCTTAAATAATTTCAATGTTAACAAATAAATAATTACAACAACATACGTTTAAAGTGAATTTTACTTAACATCATAAGAGAGTTAGGATGTATTGTTACATTATTTCAAGGAAAAGGTTTTATAGACTAGGGTTCCAAGGATGATGATGATTCTCTTAGTAAGAGTTCTAAGTATAAAACTGAAGTTGACATTGTAACATTTGATGTTGTGAATTTAAGATGTTTTAATAGGTTCAATAATTTTAATAGGTAGGAATATGATTCCAAAGTATCTCCATTATTTATGTCGGCTTACATCATATACATTTCTCACTAAATAGTATAGTGGGAGAGTTTTATTAGATTGTATCATAGATATGTGACATGGATTACATATGATGCAATGTATTAACAAAACTACAAGGTCTATCAAGTATAAGGCTAATGATAAATTGATGCTTATGTTGGTTTTATTACATATTATTAGAGTTTAAGAATATTAAAATGTATCATATTAAAGTAAACCTCCATTTTATCATTAATTCATGTTGAATAACTAAGTTTATATATATATATATATATACATTTCATGATGTGTAATGATAATTGACCTCTCAAAGTATGACTTTGAGTTTATCCCTAACTAATTTTCATCAAGGAGTATTATAGTTTTTAATGAAATCATAAGTTTAGAATGATTAGGATTCATTTATAGAGATAAAAAATATGCTTATGAGGCACAAAATAAAGAAAATGATTCTTTGTGTGCATTGGATGACCTACTAAGTATACCACAAGTTGTTCCATACAGAAGTATTTTGTATAATTGGGGTTTATGAATCATATTGGGGCCCCCAATACCTAAGGTTAGTGATATGCCTTACATAGTTACCTTCATACTTTGATACCCTACTTATGTAAGTCTACATATTGACTTAGAAAATATGGGGTGACTTACTATGTTTTTGATCATGTCCTCGGTTGGATCTTAACCAAGATGGGGTTTTTTCTTTTGTAAGATGATTTTAACATTTCTTCAATTGATTGGTATAGACTATTATAGTGTGTGGATACACATATGTATTGTATATATATCTAGATAAAGGATATGTGATGTTCTTATCCATAAGGATGAATGACTTATGATGTATTCATTAATCAGATCATTCCATAATTTGAGAATTGAGAACATATGAGTTGGATATATGGGATTAACATTCCTTATCTCCTATGGTCACTTGATGACTTAGACAAAAGGAAAATATGATAATGAAAATTTTCATGTGATACAAGCTGGTGGACACAAGTATATAGATACATGTGTTTGATAGAGATTATGAAAGATCCCTTTATATCTTTAGCAGTGTTTATGCTATTCTAGATGCTACTATTTCCTTACAAAGATGGATATAAAGATTCATATTTATTATCAATGTTGTAAATTCCCATGGGGCCACACTTTGTGGTTGACTGAATTGGGATTGATTTTCAACCATAGAGCTTCTCTAAAACCATTTTAGGGTAAATAAAAAAGTGTTTTGGATGGGTATTCATAAGGTATTGAATATGATTTAATACAAGGTGAATTTAATGATATCTTTCCAAAAGATTATTGGAATATATCTAAAAGAAGATTTGGATATGGTTTCAAAATTTATTGTATACGAGACAATATAAGGTGAAATGGAACAAAGTATTTTGTATTTAGTACAAGTGGGAGATTTAAGAAGATATTCCCTAAACCTATAACATGTATATGAAGCATGGATATATTAAGTGTATGTAATATTGAGATTCATGCATGAAATGTGATTTCATACATTCCACTACAATTAATCATACTAGAAACCAAATATTAAGTGTGTTAATATTTGAATGGCTCAAACTCATTAAAATATATCATTTATTTAATTTTTTACATAAGTTGTAATGGATTGGGAGTTATAAATAATTTAGATTCATGAGTTGGTTGAATAAATATTAATCATGTGTTATAAATAAATCAATAAATATAGAAGACCAATAAATGTATTTAGTTCTTTATATATGTTACTTCTATGTGATGGAAGTATGTATGTTTTGATAATAATTGGACAAAACTCCACAAGACCCATAGATATTTTTATATTCCTTATTTTCATACGAGACTCTAGAAGGTATTGAATGGAAGTATGGGCCCCTCAAATGTGATGATAGATTCAATTCATCCCATAGACACCTTCAAAGGTGGGATGTCATTTGGATTCCACTTAGTATCTCTCTCAAGAACATATAATGACATTAGAAGATGACATTGTGGCTTTTTTAGTGTATGATATTCATTTTTATAGGAAGTTATTAATTTTAGTATTTTATAAATAGTTTTATTAATCTTGTATGGTAGATCCTCATATTTGGTTTTTAATTTCTTCAGTTGTGTCTAATAGGTGTAATTAGATTTGTACGAAACCTAAAAGTTCTTTGTGGTGAATCACTGCTATGTTTTCCCTAATTTAATTTTGTATATAGGGTCTTTGAAAATGATATTAAAAGTTTTATGGCTAGTTTTTATGGTTTTTTGGGATGATGAGACATGGTCTCATTGTTGTGATGATTAATGGTTTGTTATGCGATTAAAGTAGAGGTGGAAGGGAAGATTATGTAGAAAGGAATTGGTTTTAGGGTTTTAATTGTGTTTCTTGTCATGTGTTATGTGGAGATTTAGGTAGTGAAACATTCAGTTTTTTTGGGGTAGTTTTATAGTTTTCTACTAGTATATAATGTGGCTAAAATTAATGAAATCAGTAATGGGTGATGGGATAAAATTTATAAATGGTAATAAGTTATATAGTAAATTATTATAACTATGATAAATTTAATCATAGAATTTTAAAGGATGGAATAATTTTTATTAATGATTAATGAGTTTATTGAAGTGGGAAGTGGTTCAATGAATGGTTTTACATTAAATACGGTTAATAATTAAAATGTGTCAGGTAAAAACAATTCAATAAATTTTAATGTTGAATTAAATGGTATGTTTTTAATATTGATATGGCTACTTTATGTGATTAAATGGGCCTGTTTTTTGTTGTAGTGATGGCAGTGGTTACTGGTGAGTTGTAATAATGATGTGGTGGCTATTTTGGGTGATGATAATGTTGTTTTGTCATGAAACCTTATGTTGGGATTTGTTTATGACTATTATACATCTTACATTTTCTTGTTATTTCTTACACACCACTACCTAATTCAATTAACCTGACCAATGTGTATATGAGAACATGGGTTCTAGGTGTTCCCCCCAATATCTAGGTTGTAGAGGAAAAAAATTGAGAACTACCCCCTCTTCCATGCTCCACCTTAAGAAAAAGTATGGGTTATGATGTCTCACAATAGGTATATATATACGGGTTGTAAATGACTTATGTTTTGTTATATATATATATATTATTTGGCTTACTTATTTTTTTTATAATTTGGGTGCATAATAGGGGTCATGCATGGTAGGGGTATCATATAATTTAATGTACTTCATGTTCATGATACCCTACTATGTTGAGGATGTAATTTGTGGTTATGATATGTCTATATAATTTGGTATGTGGTAGTGATTGTTGAATGTGTGGGTACATGGTCGTGTGGTTCTATAGAAGGACTTTAAGCACATGACGTATGTTGTTGGGGTGAAAGAGAGGCCAGATTAGTGGGGAAGTGGTTTTGGTATAGCTTCTTAGTATATATCCTTTTGATGTTATTTTACTATTCTTGGATGTGATATTGGGTGAGTGATCCTTGGTGAGGTTGGTTGATAGTTGATATGGAATATGTGAGTGGTGGTTATGTTGTTTGTTTACTGAGGAACTAGTATTATTATTAAATATTTGAATGATAGGTCTTGAGGATTATCCTATTTATTATACTTATATACTCACCCCTATATGTATATATATGTTTCATAGGTTTCTAGGAGGTTTTTGGTAACCGAGCTGGACATTAGTGGCTCAAGGCTAGGAGTTGTTATCAGAGTCATTGTCATTGGATATTTCTTTTTGGTATTTTATTTTGGAGACCTTATTTATGTATGACATTTAAATGAATTTTATATTTGGTTTATTCTATTTATATGGAGTTTATTGGTGGTTTATATTGGTTCCTAGGATTTGTAAGAGAAATTACTTTATGTGTGATTATACCCTCGATGTTAGTTTCCAATCCATGGACAATTGGAGGTAGGATTTAGGGGGGACACTCATGTTCAATGATAGCCTATGAGGGGTTCCTTTTGGGGGTGGGTCATGACATATATGTTTTAGGATGATTAATAGTAGGTAAAATTACGTTCTCCACCATTAGATTAATTTCCACATTAGTAAAACTCCCACTATAAATGGTCATGTTACATGCCTTTTCCTTGATGAAAAATATAGTATAAAGAATTTTATTGCATTTCTCTTAATCATGATTATCTAAATATTGAATATTTATATCTATTACTAACACCAATACATATCCATGAATAGTTATTTCAATATCTGTATATGAGAGTCCACCAAATATGACATTTCATGTTCACTAGATAATTTACTCAAAAATGTCACCACTATCCCAGATTACCATAATCCTCTTGTTGGATAATTGAGATTAAATATTCACAAGAACCAAAACATAAGACACTTAATATCACAAAATCTAAAGTGAACTTTTGAGTCACTTTTACCAATAGTATTAAAAACTTTAATCTCATATCTAGATTCTTCCCTATATTTTGGAACTGATTTATAATCTCTTAGTTTTGGATCATTTTATACATTATTTTATTTGTAATATTTCTAATTATATTTTCCAGAATTATAATATAATAGTTGATTCATATAGGATTTTAATTTCCCTCAAAATTTCCACCTTATGAATAAACTCATCAATGTCAATGAAATATTATAATTCCACTACATCCCAAATCGATGTATTTAAGACATTGAAAAACCTTTCCATTATAACTTCTTAATCATCCACCATATTCACTCTAATCACTAATGTATTCATATATTTTATGTATTAATCCACACATATTAATCCTTTTACAATACATCATAACATCAAATGTAAATATATATAATAGTCGATAGATATGTATCTTTTTAACAATACTATCTGTATTTATTCCTAAGTTTGAATCAGTATTTCTCCATTTCTCCATTGACTTATCTATATTTTTCCCATTAAATACTTTCATATTTGATGTATTACATAACCCATAACTTCACCCTCTTCTTTTATGTGTATTTTTGAATTAAATATACACGGATAACCATCCTAATCCACTCCAAGTAAAGTTATATATTTTTCTTCCCATGAAATGATAGAAGTTTTATTTTTATTCTTACCAAGTAATTTTATCTTCTAGTAGACACTAACCTCACCCATGTGATGATTAATTATAATTATAAAATTATTTATAACCTTTATAAAAATAATGTCTTATTGTGACCTTTGAATTTAAAGAATATTGTAAGTCATACCACCTAGAATTAAACATTTTAAATTAACCAAAAAAACTTTTATAAACTATTTGATATTAATTTCATTTTATTCTCCCCTAGTCACCATTATTCATTCTATTAAAGATTAATCACAATATTTCTTATATTCTCAATTTTTTGTGAATATAACTAATTTGGTATCATAAAAGGTTCCTATATATTTTTTCTATCATAAAATCATATTTCCTATAATTTTTTCTTAAATATAATTAAGGTAGAAAAAATATAAGTAATAAAATTATGGAAAACTTTAAAAATTATAAATTTTTAAAGGAATTTAATTGATATATTTTAAGAAATATGTGAGTAAAAGAGAGAAGAAGAAATATATTTTTATAAAAATAAACATTGAGGAGAAAATTTTCAAGGGAGTTTCATATAAGAGAAATTTATGATAAATATTTTATAAGTTGGAAGATATATAAGTTGGAAGTCTAGAATACTTGTGTGCACCCAAGACTTCACTAGATGAAGAAGTTATATTGACTTTTTTTGTGATGATACAAACATGAATGGGAATTACTATGTCCCTCATCCAAGAACAAATACAATAGTTGTTCAAATAAAGGATATCCTATAGAAAATCATGGATGGAATAGAAAAGGGAAATTACAAAAGAGTATGGTGATTAGGATGGAACATATAAGTGATTTTCAAAATTAATGGTATTTTGGTCTCTTGAAAATAAATTCATTTATCATCTAGACACTGTTGAGTATGTATCCTATGGTAATTAGGTTGGATGAATGAGGATAAAATTCCATAGGGTTTTTTGGGTATTCTGGTTATGTATCACTATATTTACTTATTGAGAATAATTCACATTGTTGGATGGAACATTCATTTATAGAAATTATACATGTGTACTAATCATTATGGAATTATAGTATTCAGATCAATCTCATGTTCTACTTGCATTCTCCATTTCTTATAAGGATAAATTTGAATCATGGAGTTGGTTCTTCTCTTATATAAACACATATTTTATGAAAATAAAAGGATCGTTATTTATATCAAATCATCATGAAGTGATTGTAGAAGATGTTAACAATGATGTACTTTCATGGAGAGAAAATAATTCTTATCATTTATACTTTATCATACATATTTCAAGTAATTTCTATAATCATTTCAAATATGAAAATAATAGGACCTATTTGGGATATACCGAACACTGAGAGGGGGTTGAATTAGTGTTGGGGACTTTTTAAATCAATTCCAAATTTTTATCCCTGTACATCTTGACCTGTCAGGATCATGATTCTCTTATTCTCTTTTCCTTATTTCATGTAATAATGAAATGCAATAAAAATATGCACATGTTATTTTTACAAGGTTCATTATACAATAAGAGAAGATACATCCTTTCCATGAATGCTGATGACCAATACATGGATTCTCCACTATAATGTAGTAACGGTTATAATGGTTTGACTAGGAAAACAATACTCTAATAAATATGAGCCCCGACACTTTTGAGGGGGGGATTAATCCTCTTCCCTGAACTGGTGACAACCAAGTCCAACTTCCAGCTCCTTGATGGTTCATTATACTACCTCTGAAGATATTATTTTCCCTTCTTGAATAGGGTTTGAAACACCAATAGAGTCTTCGACTTGTTGAGACCTATTGCATGTCACACTGCTGCTTCATCTTCTACTCTTCACTTTTTACTTGCTTAGCAACAAGAAACTAACCCTCTTCTTCTTTCCTAGTAGCAAACTTGAAAGCTTCACAACCTTCTTCTCCTTATTCTTCAGTGCAAATCCAATTACACTGAAACTTCTTCTTCTTCTTGCTATAATCACAAACTCCCCTTGTATTGTCAAAACAATGATAACCATCTCAGCTTAGAATCATCATAGTTAATATATCCTGAATAGTTTAATATAAGTTGGCCACACTCCTTCTTCTTCACTTTTTCCCTACGCAAACCAGTTTGATCCTCGAAAAACTATGTATCATGTATGGTTCGCAGATCGCCTTTCCACGAATCGCCTCTCCTCTATGTACCATACTTGCTTCTCTTCAGCATACCACCTCCATGTTCTGCCTCTACGGTCTGCCTTCGCGTACTTCCTCTCTGCACCATGTCTTCATACCACATCTGCGTACTAGCTCTGCTTCTAAAAACCACCACTTCTACTATGAACTGTCTTCGCTTCTGTGAACTACCCCTGATTATATAGACTATTTCTTCTTCCTATGTAAACTATCTCTGCTCCACATACCATGACTGCTCTACCTACGGCCTCAACATATCACCTCCACATACCACCTATGAATACTTCCTTTTCATACAGCTGCCGTGTATAGCTTCTACTTCTATATAATTCCTTCTTTCTTGGATTGTTACTTCCTATTCTACAAATTGTTTCATCCTTTGTAGACTCCCTCTGTGGTCTGCCTTCGCATACTGTTTTAAATTCGGTGTAATTATTCTTCCGTGTTCTATAGAATTCCTCATTCTGCAGACCGTTTCTACCAATTCTATGAACTGTTTTTTCTTCTACTTACTACTTCATTCTATATGGAATCTCTTCCGTGGACTGATCCTTCCAATTCTGTGAACCATTTCTTCTTCTGCATACCAATTCCCTTCGCAGAATTCTTCCTACGAGAACACTTTTGGACCTAACTGAGTTCTTCCATAGGGATGATCGTTTCTTATTGAATTCTCTCTACATAATTATGGGATTAGGGTTCATTATATAGGCAAGTAACTCTAAAAATTCCTCTAATCCATTTTACCCAAATTTTCAATGTGGGACAATCTTCACTAGGGCCTATTCTCCTTCCACATAATATGAGCCTCCATCACATACTGCGACCCTCCTGCAAACTTTAAACCTTCACCATGTACCATGTGCCTTCCACTCTATATAATGTTTCTCTTCCACCAACAATGACCCATTCCGCGTACCGCAACTCCTTTTTGAAAGAACTATTTTTGGTATCATGACCCATTCTACAAAACATCTCACGTACCTTTCCTGCTATATGGTAGGAGGCTGCAAACCGTTACCATACATGTTACATGGCCCATGTTCTGAGGTACACAATTTACTTCATTTTCTGATTTCATTCACCATTCTTTAAAATATTCATCCCTATGATAAAATCCTTCCATTTCCAAAAACAAATTACTGATTTTCAGTCCAAAAAATTTGAAAAACACTTGGAAACGATGCCACCTTAAATATATTCTTCAGAAAGAACACCCATGCATCTTCACTATCATCTGAATTCTTTAACAATCTGTTGCTTTCATCATGAACCTTATCTGTCATGATATTTAATATTTGACTGATCACCTCTAGCATTGTTAGATTTGAAAAGGAAAGTATTGCAACTTCCCTGTTTTCTAGAAACAACATTCTTTCTAATCAAAATTGAATATGATTGGCATCACCTTCACTCCCCCTTTCCTTCATAAGGCTTGCATCACAATTTCTCCAAACTTATGATATTTTTGAAATAGAAATCAACAATGTATCATATGAATTTCTTCATACAACTTAGAGTTAAATGTTCTTCAAGATCTTCCATGGTTTTCTTGAAACAATGAAATATTGCATGACCTCCCCTAATTATTCTAAACTTTTTTGGAATATGAATTCCAAAGAACTCTTTGTCCTCAAATGAATGAAACAACATTTTTTGTAAAAACTATGTCACCATTGACACAAGTTCTTTGAACATAAGATCAGTGCAACGATCATCTAATTTAACATCTTGGAGAATCTCCCCAGCATGGAATAAAATTCTATGAATCCATAACAATTATCCAAGCATCATCTATTCTACCAACCTCCGTTAAATTTGGTCCTCCTTCTTTATTTTGACTAGCATTGACAACTATTGACAATAAATACAACTTCATACACAAAGTTTTCCCAATAGAAACAAAAAAGAAGGTGACTATGAAGTTGGTTATGTTCCCTTAAACTTATATCTATTTGAATAATTATTATTATCTATACATTCATGTGTACTTTTATTAGAATGAAAGATTCAATAAGGAAAATATAGTGATCATATAAAAGGAATTCAAAGGTCTAATTCAGGTGTGTATGATTACATGATATGTATTTCAAAGGATAAATAGTTATTAGTATATAATGATGGTCATAGATATAACCATATGGATACTAATATTGTGGAGAATATAAGTGGGTTATTTAAGGGTTTTTTTAAACTACTGATCACAGGCTTAGTTAGGTAAAATTTTATCAATGTGTGAACAACTTTATCGAACACTCCCTACAGGATTATTAGGGAATGCAATATGGGATGTACTTTGGTCAAAACATCCAAAGATACATTGATAATAATTTATAGGAAATATCATCATTTCATGTTGAAATATTTAACTCATAATACAACCTCTTGGAGTTAATAGAGTATCATAAATCACTCACAGGAAATAGTGGTCGAGTGCTAATGGTTTTACTGGAACACAAGTACTGTGATTACATTTATTTCTAGGCACTGAGGTATCCCTTTTCACGTGTCATTATATCTTGTTCATCGATTAACTTATCCTTGTAACCCTATATTAATTCATTATATAACTTTAGATCTATATTTTACTGCAACAATTCACCTATTGAAAATTTTCATCATTTTACATTATATGTTGATCAGCCGACTATGGTACCTAATATTACAAGGTTGTGGCTCAGGGGGAATACAATGTCTATTCATATTAGAATTTTTATATACTAGACTAAAGAATGGTATTGAGACTATAATTCACCATATGTCACGCTAAAGGTCACAATCATAAAAAATGTTCTAATGTGGAAGGAAAGAGCTCCAGTTCTCATCAATATTGGCCGTTTTTATGTATTTTATCATGATTGTGTAAATAATTTTTTATATTCTGGCCTTTTTCATATTTCATTATGAATAATGCCTGAATACATCAATTTTATACTTATATTTTATAAAAAAATGACAAAATGTATTTCATTAAAAATAAATAGTAACAATTATATCATATGTAGGTATGAAGGATGTTCTTTTACTCACCTTCCAGGATAGACGTATATCTTGTGTTGTCTTAGAGGGACATAATTTTTCATGTATGACCATATTGAGGCCACTCTACATTCGTCACATTGTACCCTCTCATATAAATGTCCCCCATCAGTGATGTGCTTGAATCTATGATGTAGTTATGAGTGACTTCGTCTTTGTTGATCACCTGTTCATTGTTACACTTTTAGAGAGATAGAGGCTGGAGACACATACCTTCCATTTATCAAAGGGAGAGATGGACATTACTCTCAAGGATTTCATGTAACAACTAGGCCCCACTAATATCAAAAACACCCCACCTTAATAGGATCATTGGGTCTTGGCCCTCTAGGTAGGACCAGTAACCCCGCAAACACATGGCCCCCTAACTGGGGCGTACCCACATGACCGAATGGGTCACTGTTTTTATGTATTTTATCACTATTGTTTAAATAATTTATTTTATTTTAACTTTTTTCATACTAAATTATGAATAATGAATTTATACAACATTTCTATACTTATATTTTCTAAAAAATTGATAAAATATATTTCATTAAATATAAAAAGTAATGATTATATCATATGTAGGTATGGAGGATGTTATTTTACTCACCTTCCATGATAGACATATTTCTTGTGTTTTCTTAGAGGGTCATCATATTCCGTGTATGAACATTTGGAGTCCACACTACATCTGTCACATTGTACCCACTCCTAAGAATGTCCCCCATCCATGATGTGCATGATTCTATGATGTAGTGATGAGCGACTTCATATTTGTTTATCACATAATCATTGTAACACTTATAGAGATGCGGGATGGAGACACATACCTTCCATATATCAAAGGGAGATATGACCATTACTCTTGAGGATGTCTTGTATCAATTAGACCCCACTAACAACATGGACTCCCATCCTTAATAGGACCGTTGGGTCTTGGTCATCCAGGAAAGACTAGTTGCCCCACAAAAACATGGTCCCCTAAGTGTGTCCTACCCACATGCCTGAATGGGTCGTCATAATAATGATTTTCCCCACATTATAACACATATTATTTCTGTGTGTTTTTTTATCACTCACACACACCCTAGGGAACATCTCAGAAGGTCACCCATCCTGATAACTTCTCTAGGACAACCACAATTAACTTTGGAGTTATAATCAGGTATGATCCTTAAAATAAATTTTCACCTTGTTGAAATGATTCATTTCATTTAGTCATTTAACCCTTTATCATTTTGTGGTGTTACATTCACCCCCCTCCCCCCAGAGCACAAATCCCTCATTGTGCACAACACATTTAAACCTAAGTAGTTCCATCACACTTATAGTTGGGTATTACTCTTATACCAATGTAATTACTAGGCCCTTTTATCAGCAAAAACACCCCTCCTTAACATGGTCATTAGGTCCTGACAATCCTCGCAACACCAATTTCCCAACAAAAATTTGATCCCCTGCCCAGGGCCTATCCCCATTCCTAAATGGGTCATCAGGCTAATGAATGTCCCCATGGGCTAACACATGTTCTTTTAGTATGATTTTTCCTCACTCATACACAGCATGGAGAACTTTTCAGGAGGTCACCCATCCTGGTCACTACACTATTCTAGATTTCTTAACCATGGAGTTCTAATTAGGTAGGCTCATGAATATAAAGTTACACCTTGTTGGCATGATTCATATCATTTAGTAATTTAGCCATTTATCATTCTAGGGTGTAAAATTTTTGTGACACCCCTAGTGTCACTTTTACATGGGGTTATTTGTTGGATGTTTTAGCCACTCGATTTTATGATATTGTTCGTGCCCTTATTGATCCCCCTTTGTTTTTTATGATGTTTATTTTATCCATGTGATGGATTTTGTGATGTTCTTCATGATGTGCTACTAGGTTGGGGTTTATATTATGGGAAATGGGAGGTGGGATGGATGTGATTGTGGTGTTATCTAATGGGTCTTTGTTATTATCATGTGATGAAAATGTTTACTCATGACCCGCCTTCATTTTTTATGCCATGATGAGACTGGGGTTACTTGGTGGGGAGTAGTGGGAAACTGATATGGGTAGTTGAGATTATGGACCAGCTAGTCTCCCCTATTTTAGATTCATTAACTAGGTAGTGGTTTGTCACTGATAATTCTAGTTGAGAGTGACTCGGTTGATTGTTTTGTGTGACTATATTACTTACTGGTAGTTAGGTCCACTTTTCATTCATGTATTGTGTTGTCCCATTAGTACATGTGGTGTTGCCTCATGAAGTGTATCCTATGTTATGATTTTTTTATTGGAATGTATGTTACTTATTTCTTAGGTGGACTTACTTGTTGTGTTGATCCTTTTATGGATAAGTCATGTTGTTGACTAATTTTATTCTATCTGTTGATTAGAATTCCTTATGTACTTCTTGGTTGTGTTATAATTATTGATTCCCTAAGTACCTTGAAACACCCTGAGAGGAGAGGGGCGAATCAGGGTGTCAAATTTTTCTTTTTAAACTGATGGATCTTGTTCCCATGTTGGTAGGAACCTGTTAAATCTGAAATAAAAATGCATGAAAAGAGACAACGCATCAATTTTATATGGTTCACCACAAAGGTTTATGTCCAAAGAGCATACGCCAACAATATTTTGGTCATACCAAATTCCACTAATCTTCAAAATATAGAGAATATAAAGGTTCGGTCATAGTCACTTTGTGCGAGGTGCTCTACCTTTACAATGGTTTAGGTATAGCTCAATATGTCCCACGGATCACTTCCATTGACTCCCCCTAGTTTACTACTTTGAGATAAGCCTAACTCGATTTATCAACTTGAAGGTATCTTTAATAGATTATTATTTAAGTCTTTGTCTCTATTCAGCACAAGACAATGCTAGCATCAAATATCTGAGTAGATGCACATTGAAAGCCCTATCCACTTAACCTGAATATCCAAAACTATCCTTTGAGAATCCCCTTCATGAATCTCAACCCTTTTAGAGCACAACACTTCGCAGAGCACACACATTCGTAGAGGACAATGATTCGTAGAGCTCACTACTTCACAAAGATAAAGCCTTCATAGATCTCTATAATTGGTAGAGAAAACACCTTTCCAAATCAAAACTAACTTTTCGGAACCCATTATCATTATGAAGCACACTGCCTTCATTGAACAACTTCCTTCATGAAGCTCACCGAGCCAACACAGAATGTCCTATCTTCGCGATGCACTCAACACATAGAAACATTGACATAACTCAATAATAAACTAGTCTTTTCACCAAGCACACTCCTGCATAGAAAACCTTCTTCCCAAAGCACCCCTTTCTTCTTAAAATCAAAGTGATTCCGGATTTTCTAGCTCAAGTTCATACAAAACGAAGAGTGGTGGCCTCTTATTTATCGGTGTGGTCAAACGCGGAGATCCACTTCTTCCAGCACAATTTTCAGATCAGTCAAAAACATATTTGCGGTAAATATCCCTTCACAAAGATCCATCAATATTCCCCATTCTCAAAGCTCATCCTAACCATAGATATCTCCATCAAATCCCTTCGCACCGCCATAATGCACCAAACTCAATGCCTTCTATCAAACCTTCATGATGCTGCAAAGCTCAAATTCTCGTAATCATAGAGCACACCAACACAATCTTCATGACTTCATGAAACACTCTTCATAAATACCATCTCTATGAAACTCGTGACTTTTCCATATCTTCATGAGATCTTAAAGAAAATCCACTTTTCACAACGCTTTCCATTATCCAAATTTTGGACCCCAAAAATTTGGCAGACACTGAGAAACAACATCGCCATCAATACTGCTTGCAAATTGAACCATATGATCCCTTTCCTTGAAATCACCCTTATCATCCATTAGAGTATTGACAAAAAACACAAACCATACTCCATTTACAATAATTAACATCCATGGTTCCAATAATTCCCTTGTTTCCTTATTTTTATTGTGGTGGGTGTTTGTTATATTTTAAAGGAAAAAAGGGAAAGTGGTTTTCAAAGTGGAATTCCTATTGGAAGGCTTTTGAAATGAATTTAATCCATGTGTGGTTTTATCTTCAGAAGTGTGATGTTTAAAGGAAAATATTTGGTTTCCTTTGAAATTGGAATTGTTTTAGAAAGGCACCATCTTGTTTAAATGGTTTTACAAAATGGAGCACTTTGATAAAATGTATGTTTTATGTTTAGTTTATTCTATGTTTTGGGAAAATGAAAGAAAACCTATTTTCCATACCTTTATTTCAAACTAGAATAATTGGTTTATTTTAGAAAATAAATGAATTAGACTCATGGTGGTATCTGGCTGGATTCATCTCACACCTTACATACCCAATTTGGTGGGTATGTAGTCTTTTTTTTGTATATTTCTCTAGGTATTAGATTTTAGGTAGCTTTATAGTTTCTTCTTCCTTGAGAAGCATATGGTTTTTGGTATCATTGTGGTAAGTTGACATTCATATAGATATGGTTATATGTCCTTCACATTCTAAAAACTAGTTGGATTGAGTTTTGTATCAACTTCATTTATATTCATTTTCCATTGTTTTGGATTTTATTTTAGTTTTATAACACTAATTGATTTTTCATTTATTAAGATTTCCTTTCTATATGTCTTTGTATCTTTCTTGTTATGCTGTATTTGGATGTTTATGTTTGGCTCTATGAGGGTGAAAATATCCCTAATGGTTATATTTCATACCCTTCATTCTTGTCGTCAACCCGGGGGAGTTGGGGATTCTCCTATTGAATGTGTTGGGCCATTTTGGGCATCGATTAGGATGGAATTCTATATTGGTTCATTACAAAATGGTATTATATCCACCTTCTTTGTTGTTTGGGGTGTGTCTGAGTAGTCTGGAGACTAGTATTATCTTCTGGGATCAGGTGGATTGTGCGGGAAAGGGCTTGGGAAGCTCTTTGTCACACTGAACCTTGAGTTTCCATGGGTTTATGGGGATTTAGACTTGCTCTTGAGTTATTATTTAGAATTTTTTGATGTATTATTGGTGTGTTGAGATGATTCTTTATCCATGTTGAGTGTACCAGTGATTTATACGGTTGGTTTGAGTTACGGAGGAGAAAATGGAGAGTGGTTCAGGGTCACATGGTTAGCATGTACGGTCTAGTAAACCATGTGGTTCTCATGTTTCATGGTTCTACAATAATGAATGTGCATGTTTCATGGTTATCTCATTGTTTACAATCCCATGCAACTGTGTAGTTTCCCCTCTAGATTTTTTTTTTGCCACTCTTTCTTCCCGGATTAACTCTAATGGAGTATATTGTTGGAATGGTATCCTATAGGGTAGTTTAAATTATGATTTCTATGTAAATTTATGTTTTTGGATGTGGTTTGATATAATATGTGGGTTGGTGTGATTGGTTTTGTCCCTTAGGGAATTTTTTTGCAAAGGGGAAAAATTGGTTTTCAAAATGGAATAGATGTTCTATTTTTGAAAACCAGTTTTATGGAAGTTTGAAAAAAGAGTGTGTTTTATTTTGAAAATAATCTAAGTAAAATTTTTTGATTTGAAAATAATTTTAGTTCAAAAAGTGTAATTTTGTGAAAAACATTAATTATTAATGTGATTGTTTTAATAATTAGTTTATGAAAGTATTTTCCTTAAGGCATTTTATTTCAAATAGAAGTTTTGAAATTGTTTTGGAAATGTGTTTGAGATTTCCTTTTTATGAAAAGTTATATGATTCATTTGAAAGGAAATGGGATTGACCCTTGGTTTAAATGTCTTTTTAGACCAGTGGGTCTTGGTGTGGGTTGCAATTTGAAAGTGTATTTTTAAATCTGTTTGAAATTTATTTTCAAAGGATGTGTTGAAATGGTGTTTTTCTTGGTTACCTTGGTTATGGGATTTTTTTGTTATTTGAGGAGCATGGGTGGTTGGGATATTATTTTGTGTTTTTTTATAAGTTATTCTTGAAAAAAATTCATGGTGAGAGAGAGAGTATTATTCATAAGGGTTCTCTTTGGATGGTTTTTTATAAGGTTTTAACCTCCTATATTATGGATATCATGACCTGAGTAATTGGTAGTTTTATAATTCCCTAGTGTTATATTTTAACCCTTTCATGTTGGATCATTTGGGTTTTTATGTTCTGTTCAAGGTGAATTTATTTATTTCTGAAAGGTGTTTTTCACTTGGCATTTCAAGTGAGACTTGGAATGAAAAATAGTGTTAAGTTTTAAAATCTGATTTAAAACTATATGTGGAACATTAAATGTGTTTTTACCTAGTTTGGGTCATGAAATGTAATGGTAGGTGTGTATTTCAACTTCCAAAAGTTTTTTTGGGTGATCCAAGCAGTGATTTAAAGTTTCAAGTGCTTTGGAAATTATTATAAAATCATTTTAAAAAGGGTACGATGTTTTAAAATGTTTCAACTATGATTGGTTCACATAGTGAAATTTAAAAGGGGTGTTTAATTAATTGAGGATTTTAATGGAAAAATTATTCCATTTTTGAAATTATTCCTCTTTGGATTTGTGAGAACTCAATTTGAAGATTTTTTTTTCAAAACATATTTCAAGAGCATGGTTTTGAATGATTGGATTGAAGTGGGACTTCATCCATTGAAAAGTGACTCTTTTGGAATTTTTATAAATGGATTGGGTGAGTGATTTTTTAATTCACTTTCAAATAGGGTTGTGGAAATGATATATATAGTGGTTTTCAAAATAAAGGGAGTCATTATTTGAATTCTTTTTTGGAAATTTTTTGAAAAAGAAAAAAATGAGTTTTGGTTTGTTATGTGTTTTCTTTTAAGAAATTGTTCTATTTTTTTGTTTTATAGAACATGTTGATTCTTGGAAAGGTGATTTTAAATTTATTGTCTATTTAAACCAAATGGAAGAATTTCTGTTAAATACTTGGGTGTGTTTTGGATTTTTAATTCTTATAGTTTGTGTGCTTACCTTTTGGCTTGTGTGATATCTTGGGTTTTGGATCTTTAGATCATACGTCATTGTTTTGGCCATCTTATTTTGAATCCTCCAGTTTTTTCTTATGTCTCATCCTGTTTTAAGATCAGATTCTTATTTATGTGGGAATATGTGACATTTGGGTTGGTACGTGGGTAATTATAATGGATGTTTCCTTCAGGGCCTTTAGCACTTGATGGTGATAGTTTTTTGGGGTTCACCATGGATAGTGTTACATATTGAGGTCCTAGTTTACCCTTAGTGTATGGTGACCCAAGGTGAGGGCCCATGTCATCTCTAGTTGTCGCATGCCTTGAGGTTACACCTTGCAGAGTTGAGTTTTAAGCTTGTTGATGGCTCAACCATGTGGGTGTTGAGTTTTTTTAGGTTGGTTTACCTTTGAGGAAGTGTGGGCCTATTTCTAAGTGTTCTTTGAATCATTTTGGAGATTTTTTCTATAGTAGAGGTTTTTGTTTGAAGTGTTCTCTTTTATTACACCATATAAGAGATTTCTAAATGGTTTAGAGACCCATGCCCATTATTTATTTCCTTTTGGTTCTTGTACTGGTGAGTGTGGATGTGTTTTGTTTTGATACATTCAGTATCCATGTTGATTTAGTGGTTCAGTATTAAGGAATAATTATTGCTTCAGAGTTTTTCCCTAGGAACCTCTCTAGTGGTTCATCATCCAACTACCCTCACTTTATAGAGGGTAGGTTGTGGCTTGTTCCTTTTTATTCCATCCTGAATAAAGAATTTATGGGGGTATAAAGTTTGATGTTGGGGAGTTTGTGACACCCCTAATGTCACTTTTATGTGGTGGTATTTGCTGATGGTTTAGCCCATTGAGTTTGAGGTGTTTTGGGCTAAAATAGTGAAAAATTAGTGAATTTTTCCAAGTCGCATGGTTAAGTCAATTGGTTATTTTAACAATTCAGCCTACGTGTACAAATCATTCACCCTTTGATAGCGAGGATCTACACAGTTACCACATGGTTTGTTTAACCATGCAGGTAAATCATGAAACCCACTAAAAGAGGGGTATTTTTGATCTTTTGAGTTCTTTTTAAGTGGGGTTTCTTCCCACAGCCTCCTCGCTTGATTTCCCCTAACTTAGATTCCTCCCATTGGATTCTCTTCCCCTTCAAATCTTCTCTAAGTCGACTTCATAGGGGTTAAATTGATGATTCTTCACCCAGTTTGAATGGTTAGAGATTCCTTCTCATTCTTTTTGGGTTTTATTCCATTTTTATCTTCTTCTCTAATACTAGGGTCAATTCTTGGAGGATTTTTATGCCTAGTGTTGTGATAAATTTTATTTTTTGCTTTCTATGGGTTTTGAGCCCTCCTTTTAGTCCCTTTCTGGTGTTTTTCATCGAACGATACTTGGTTCCACCACATGAGGTAGGTTTTTTCATTTCATTTGATTTTATTTATAAGTTCTATTCATGTTTGTTGTTTTAAATTCATTTTGGTCCTAGATAATGATGGTGTGGGTCATCTAGGTTTTTCTTGTTGAAGTTTCACTTAAACTTGGTTGGTTTTCATATGTAAAATTGTTGGAATTCCATGATTAAAATGGTTTTTTTTTGGAAATGGGTATTTTATGCATTCTACATGTTTGATAAAACTCCAAAGATGGTTTTTATTGGGAAAAACACTAATTCATAGGATTTTAATCCAAATATGATTTTTAAAGTGGGTTTCCTTTTTTTTAATGGGTTTGATTTATTTTTAAAGTGGTTGTGTTGTTTTATAAACCAAAATGGACTTTCTCTTGGATTGTTGATTCTGATTTTTGATAGTCAGACATTCTTTGTAATTGTATTTGAATTCCAAACTGTTTTAAAAAATGGATTTCTAAATGTATATGAAATAATTGAAGGACCAGTTGGAAATTTGTGATGTGATATTATTTGTGACCTTATTGATCCCCCCTATTTGCTGATGTTGTTTATGTTATCCATGTGATGGATTTTATGATGTGCTTTATGATGTTTTAATGGGTTGGGGATCATTTTAAGGGGAGTGGGAGGTAGTATGGATGTGATTGTGGTGTTAACCTATGAGGATTTTTTATTTTCATGGAGTAGAGTGTAAATCTTATCGATGACTTAACCATATGGGTGTGTATTTTTTTTAGGTTGGTTTATGTTTGAGGAAGTGATATCTTGTTTTTAAGTGTTATTTGATTATTTTTGGAGACTTTCCATGAAGTGGAGGTTTTCAGTAGAGGTGTACTATTTTGTTACACCATTTATTATATTTATAAATGTTGGGGAAACTCATGCCCAATCGCAGTTTCTTTTTATGTCTTGTACTGGTGAGTATGGCTATGTTTTGTTTAGAGAAATTCGGTAGCCTTTTGGATTTAGTTGTTTAGTCTTGAGGAATCATTATTGGTTTGGAGTTTCTTCCTAGGGACCTATCATGTGGTTTATCATCCAACCCACCTCACTTCATGGAGGTTGGGTTATGAATTTTTCTTTTTTACTTTCATCATGACTCAGAAATCTCTGGGGGAATAAAGTTGCTTGATGGGGAGTTTGAAATACCCCAAATATCACATTTATGTGGGGATATTTTTGGGATAGTTTATCCCCTTGATTTTGAGGTTTCTTGGGATAAAAGGGTGAAAAATTTGGGACTTTTTCTTGGTCACATGGTTAAGGTGCATGTTTATTTTAACCATGCAGCCTAAGAGTGCAGTCTGTGCACCTTTTAATGGTGGAGATTTTCATAGTTTGTTTAACCATGTCGGTAAACAATACAACCCACTTGAAGAGGGGTATTTTTTATCTTTTGGATTCTTTTTAATTGGATATTCTTCCCTTGGCCTCCTCACTTGATTTCCCCTGACTTGAACACCTCCCATAGGATTCTCTTCCTCTCTAAAGATCCTCTAAGTGTATTTTGAAGGGGTTTCTAAGTGATTCTTCACCTAGTTTGAATGTTTTGGCATTCCTTCTTCATCTTCTTGGGTTTTCTTTTATTTTTACTCTTCTTCTCTAAACCTAGTGTTAATTTTTGTCTAATTTCCATGATTAGGGTAGTGCTAAATTTTATTTTTTTTCTTTCTAGGGATTATGATCCCTCCATTCAGTCCCTTTCTGGTGGTTCTCCTTGAAGGTGACATGGTTCCACCACTTGGGGTAGGTGTTCCCATTTAATTTTCTTTTATTTAATATTTCCATTGATTCTTGATGTTTTAAATTCATTTCAATCCTATATAATGATGGTTTAGGTTATCTAGGTTTGGTTTTTTAAAAGTTTTCTTAAGCTTTATTGGATTTTTTATGGAAAATGGGTGGAATTCCATGTTTAAAATAGTGTTTTGTTGTAAATGGGTATTTTATGAATTATAAATATTTTATAAGATGACAAAGATGGTTTTTATTGATAAAAAACATGGTCATAGGGTTTTAAACCAAATTTGATTTGTAGAGTGGGTTTCCTTGTTAGTTTAAGTGGTTTACATGATTTTAAAAGGGGTGTTGTTTTGTTATAAAACGAAATGGAGTTTCCCTTGGATTTTTGGTTGTGATTGTTGATAACCATGCCTTATTTTAGAATTTATTTTAAATTCTAAATGGTTTTATAAAAGGATTTCCAAATGTTTTTTATATAAGTGAAGGATCAGTGGGAACTTTTTGAAAGTCATGTGTTAACTATTGGGTTGATGATTCGAGTTGAGACCGACTTGGTTGACATTTCTGTGAGACTATATTACTTATTGGTAGTTAGGTCCACTTTTATTTAATGTCTTGTGTTGTCTCATTAGTAACTATAGTGTCCCCTCATGATATGTATCCTATGTTATTATATATATATATATATATATATATTCATGTGTGTTTCTTATTATAATGGTAGAATAAGTTCAACGACGCTATAACAGCCCCTAATAAGGGTTTACTTTAGGAGCGGTTGTAAAGAACTGCCCCTAAAGCTTTTTCAGATTTTTTTTAGAGAATCCTTCCCGGTCCCGGCCTACGCATCCTCGGTTCCCAGTTCCTTCAGTTCCCATGTTCGGGCCATCATGCTTCCCTCCCCACTGCCCAGCGCATCCCCCATGGTTCTCTGCTCCTAGGCACCCTCTGGTTCCCACCTCTCTTTCCCCGCTGCCGAGCAACTTTCCCCGGTTCCGCTCCAAGCGCCTTTCGTTTCCCCACCAGCACCCTCTGGTTCCCCCTAAATGCCTCCAATTAATTCCCCACCCATTACCGCGGCTCCCACCACAATTAATTCCCAACTTCCCACAGCTACCTCCCTAATTAATTCCCCACTTCCCGCACCCCAATTTAATTCCCCACTTCCCGCGGATCCCGCGCCATTTAATTCTCGCAGATCCCACCTCCCTACCTGCCTCCAATTAATTCCCCACCCACAATAAAATGGAACGCCCGAGAATCGAACATGCCCCTCGCCGCCCATCACCTCCCCCGTGGTTCTCTGCTCCTAGGCACCCACTGGTTCCCGCCTCTCCTTCCCCTCCGCTGAGCAACATTCCCCAGTTCCGCTCCAAGCGCCCTCCGTTTCCCCGCCAGCACCCTCTGGTTCCCCCAACATGCCTCCAATTAATTCCCATACCATTCCCGCGGCTCCCACCCCAATTAATTCCCAACTTCCCACAGCTCCCACCCAAATTAATTCCCCACTTCCCGCGACTCTGTTTCCCCACCAGCACCCTCTGGTTCCCCCTGCATGCCTCCAATTAATTTCCCACCCATTCCTGCGGCTCCCGCCCCAATTAATTCCCAACTTTTCATGGATCCTACCCCAATTAATTCCCCACTTCCCACACCCCAATTTAATTCCCCACTTCCCTCAAATCCCACACCATTTAATTCTTGCGGATCCCACCTCCCTACATGCCTCCAATTAATTCCCAGCCCACAGTAAAATGGAACGCCTGAGAATCGAACATGCACCCCGCCACCCAACGCTTCCCCCGTGGTTCTCTACTCCTAGGCACCCTTCGGTTCCTGCCTCTCCTTCCCCGCCGCTGAGAAACTTTCCCCAATTCCGCTCCAAGTGCCCTCTATTTCCCCGCTAGCACCCTCTGGTTCCCCCTGCATGCCTCCAATTAATTCCCTGCCCATTCCCGTGGCTCCCTCCCCAATTAATTCCCAACTTCCCATGACTCTTGCCCCAATTAATTCCCCACTACCTGTGTCTCTATTTCCCCACCAGCACCCTCTGGTTCCGCCTGTATGCCTCCAATTAATTCGTTGCCCATTCACGTGGCTCTCGCCCCAATTAATTCCCAACTTCCCACGGCTCCCGCCCCCAATTAATTCCCCACTTCCCGCACCCCAACTTAATTCCCCACTACTCGCAGATCCCGCATCATTTGATTCTTGCGGATCCCACCTCCCTACCTACCTCCAATCAATTCCCCACCCACAGTAAAATGGAACGCCCGAGAATCGAAGATTCACCCCGCCGCCCAGTGCTTCCATGTGGTTCTCTATTCCTAGGCACCCTCCGGTTCCTGCCTCTCCTTCCCCGCCGTCAAGCAACTTTCCCCAGTTCCACTCCAGGCACCCTCCATTTCCCCTCCAGCACCCTCCGATTCACCCTGCATGCTTCCAATTAATTCCCCGCCCATTCCCGCGGCTCCTGCCCCAATTAATTCCCAACTTCCCATGGCTCGTTCTCAAATTAATTCCCCACTTCCCGCACCCCAATTTGATTCCCCACTTCCCTGCGGCTCCCATCCCAATTAATTCCCAACTTCCCATGGCTCCTGCCACCATTAATTCCCCACTTCCCGCAACCCAATTTAATTCCCCACTTCCCGCAGATCCCACACCATTTAATTATCAGGGATCCCACCTCCCTACCAGCATCCAATTAATTCCCCACCCACATTAAAATGGAACTCCCGAGAATCGAACATGCACCCCACCACCCAGCGCTTCTCCCGTGGTTCTCTGCTCCTAGGCACCCTCCGGTTCTCGCCTCTCCTTCCCCGCCACCGAGAAACTTTCCCCGATTTCGCTCCAAGCACCCACCATTTCCCCGCCAGCACCCTCCAGTTCCCCCTGCATGCCTCCAATTAATTCCCCACTCATTCCTGCTGCTCCTGCCCCAATTAATTCCCAAATTCCCACGGCTCCCTCTCCAATTAATTCCCCACTTCCCGTGGCTCTGTTTCCCTACCAGCACCCTCTGGTTCCCTCTACATGCCTCCAATTAATTCCCCACCCATTCCCGCAGCTCTCGCCCCAATTAATTCCCAACTTTTTGTGGCTCCCGCCCCAATTAATTCCCCACTTCCCGCACCCCAATTTAATTCCCCACTTCCCGCAGATCCCGCACCATTTATTTCTCGTGGATCCCACCTCCCTGCCTGCCTCCAATTAGTTCCCCACCCAAATTAAAATGGAACACCTGAGAATCAAACATGCACCCCGCCGCCCAGCGCTTCCCCCGTGGTTCTCTACTCCTAGGCACCCTCTGGTTCCCGCCTCTCCTTCCTCTCCACCGAGAAACTTTCCTCGATTCCGCTCCAAGCACCCTCTGTTTCCCCGCCAGCACCCTCTGGTTCACCCTGTATGCCTCCAATTAATTCCCCGCCCATTCCCGCGGCTCCCTCCCCAATTAATTCCCCACTCCCCGCACCCCAATTTAATTCCCCACTTCCCGTAGATCCAGCACCATTTAATTCTCACAGATCCCACCTCCCTGCCTTCCTCCAATTAATTCCCTGCCCACAGTAAAATGGAACGCCCGAGAATCGAACATGCACCCCTCCCAAACACTAACAGCGGTGTAACACTCCAGCAACCACTAAGGCAAACTGATTTATATATATTTAATACAAATTATTGTATTTATATATATTTACATATTTTTTATAATAAATATTATTAGCATAATATATATTTACATACATTTAAATAATAATATTTATTATTTACTATATTTATAAGTATATGCAATTGTATATATATTATATTATATATTTATATATCACCTAAATATATTACACAAGTATATATATATATATTTTACTTATGTGTGTGTGTGATAACAATAATAATATTAATTATTCTTATTCTTATTATATCTATTTTTAATCTATAAAATTTATATGTTGGTTTTATAAATATTCTAATTTTATTCTATGGTTTATATCAAATATATATTATATTAAATACATTTGTATTATATGTTTATGTAAATTTTTTATATAATTAAATACATATTTATATTATATATATAAGTATTTACCTAATATATTTATATAAGGTCTTTAAAAATATATTTATATAATTTCCTTCAATACATATATTTATTATTATTTATATTAATAAATTTATTTATTTGTATAAACTATATAATATTATATAAAACTAACATATTATTATTATTATATGAAATAAAATTTATACAAATATTAATATTATATGTAATTAATATTATATTATAGATAATTAATATTATATTATATATAATAAATATTATATTATATTATATATAATAAATATTATATTATATATAATTAATATGTATATTATATATAATCAAAATTATATGAAATGAAATTTTATATTATATATAGTTAATATGTATATTATATATAATTAATATTATATGAAATGTAATTTATAGAAAAATAAACTTAATATTATATGAAATATAATTTTATATTATATACAATTAATATTATATGAAATTAAATTTATAAAAATATTTATATAATGTATTTAAATACATATATTTATTATTACATACATTAATATTATTAGAATTTCAATAAATATTCATTAATATAAATTTGTTTATATAAATTCTATTTCATATAATATAAAGGCAAAAACCTATTATATAAAAATATATTTATTATTAGTATAATAAAATTTATAAAAACTACAAGCTTGGGTTTTTATATTATATATTTTTTTAGATAAATTATATTTATTTATATATTTATATAATATGTTTATGATTTTATGTTTTAAATAATTAATATTATATAAAATACAATTTATACAAATAAATATATATTAATTTACATAATATTATAATATTATATTTATGTATACATATAAATAAAATTAAATACAATCATATAAATATTTATATAATATGTTTATATAATGTATTTAAATAAATTTATATATTGTGTTTTAATTATATATATATATATATATATATATTATGGAAGTTTATTTTTTTTAAACAGTGGGGGTTAACAACCCCTTTAATCTCTTAAATTATAGGGGGTTTTGAACCCCCTCTAAATTAAAGGCATTGGAGGGGGGTTTCAAACCCCTTATAAATTAATGGCATTATAGGGGGTTTTAACCCCCTCTAATTTAGAGACCTTAATGGGGTTTTGAACACACTCTAATTTAAGAAATTAGTGGGGGGTTCTGAACCCTCTCTAATTTAAGATATTAGAGGGGGTTTTGAACCCCCTCTAAAATCCAACTAGATATAAAAAATGTTATAAAATTTAAAGGGGGTTCAAAACCACCTCTAATTTAAGAAATTAATGGGCTCCATATATAACCCCCTCTAAATTCGATGATTAGAGAGGGTTGTACATAATCCCTCTCTAATTTTTATAGAAAATGAATTTAGAGGGGGTTAATACCCCCTCTAAATTCGAGGATTAGAGGGGGTTGTGGAGAACCTCCTCTAATGTAACAGAAAATGAATTTAGAGGGGGTTGTGCAGAACCCCCTCTAAATAACCCCCTCTAATGTACTGTTTTTTTTTGTAGTGCTCGAGTGGACTTTCATGTTGAGTTGATCCTTTTATGGATTATTAATGTTGTTAAATAGTTTTATTCCATCCATTTATTAGCATTCCTTATGACCTTCTTGGTTATGTTATCATTATTGAAGACCTTATTTCCTCGTTTACCTTGTGGTGGGTGTTTTTGATATTTCAAAGGAAAAAAGGGAGGAGTTATGCCATACTGCCTTTCTATTAAATAAAATTTTCATTACATGGAACAAAAGAAAGGATATTTTAATGTTTAGTTTCTTGGAAATTAGGAACATAATACATGAAAACACAAAACATTATTCTAATACACATGAAAGTCTTCTTAATGGGTTCACCCTAAGTTACTTTTAATATATTTCATATTATGGGGACATACATCAAATGAAAGGGCTCAACATGAGCCGAGTAAGGGAATAATCAAGGGACACATTTAGCATGTGATCCTGAGGAATATCAATAATAACATGAGGTATTACAATATACATTTTCAAGAGAACATGAGGTAAATAATAATAAAAATAACATGAATCATGACAAGTAAATGTGGCTACAACATTTAAATGAGACATTTATAAGCATATCACCATGGTTTATCACTAATGTGTCGTAAATCAAAATTACCAAGAATAATCACTAAGCTGTGGTAAAACATGTCAAATTTAGAGATTATATTCTTTACCAAATGCATTGTATCACTATTAAGGATCACCCCTAATATGTATTAATTAATGTGATCAACATAGATAATAATAAATCATTTCATTAATAACCTATGGAGAAAACAGAATGGATTTCTTATCAAAATCATGGCATATAATAGTTCTTAAAGAAAAGATTATTATATCATTGTTAACCTATGAAAAGGGAATGTGGGTTTCATATATGTAAATCACCAAATAAATGAATTATATTATCATATGGGTGAATACACATGGATAAAGAAATGTTTTTGGTATTCACAATAAAAGAATTTCTTATGTAAAAGAGAGTAATTTGAGAATTAAATTCTACAGCATGATGGGTATAAAACATGGATTTAGAAAAAGGGAAAATAATAGAGAATTAAGGTATCCCATTTATTAAACATTACTTTTAAGTAAGGGTGTGATCAAAATAATAATTAAATAGTGTAACATATACTTTAGAATACTTACACAAAAACAATTACTTGAAAGGAAAAGAAGATGATGAGGATTCCCTTACCTTGAAGTGGTTATCCTAAATCTTGAGGATAGAATCTTGGGGGGGCTATTAGGGAGGAAAATGACCCGAACATTGTGGGGGATGGATTGGGAGTGAAAGGAAAAGGTGAAATGGGTGGTTATTTATAGAAAAATTGGAGTAATTATTTCATAATTTCTAAATTTAGATCTTTCAAATCATGTTTGTGGAAAATGAAAACCCATTGGATTACCCATGGTTTTTTTACATGGTTTTGAAAATTTGAGTCAAATTTTATGATATTTTAATCCATTATAACCTAACACATTTTTTTAATACTTCTTTAGACACGGAAAAATATATTTTCCATAAAATAATTTTTTTTAATCCAAATTTCCATTTTAGAGTTTGGAAAGTAACTTATTGGTTTGGAAATTGATTAAAAGATATTAAAATACATAATATTAATAAAATATCATATTTTAGGCCATTTATTGTGGTTAATTAATTAATTCATCATTATGAAATAAATGTTAAGTCATAAAACTTACCAAAAACCCAAAACTATATTTCTTAAATATGATAATTTTAACATTTAAATATTAAAATCCTTATTTATTGAAAAAATTGTCGTTTTTACGACAGATTCAAACATCTAACACCTATAGAAATTTCCTAGAACATAATAAAATAATTTTATCATTTTTATTTAAATAAGATTATTTTAAAATATTATTTTATTGAAAAAATATTGTTCAAAATACCTAATTTTATTATTAAAGTGTACATATTTTATAAGATACAATTATGTTTTGTTTTCATCCAACAATCAATTTATTAAATTGGTCTTACTTAAAAAAATGTTTTATTAAACAAAATTATTCCCAAAATGGGATTGATGGAATAATAATTTTATTTATAAAATAAATTACACTTTAATTAACTATTTCTTAAACACATAACCCCTTATTACACCTGCATACACCCTAAGAGTAAGGTGTGTAATGGTGGAAGTTTCATGGGGTGGCTCAGCTAACATTGATCGTGTTGTAATCTCTACTGACTTATATTTCTCCTGTAGGTAATTTCATTCAAGATTTACTTGTCAAAGCTTGTCTTGGTATTGGTCAAGGTTGAACCCCAGTGATGCTACCTCCCTCCCAAGATTTAAAAAATGGTCTTCAAATGACATGAATCTACTGGTTGAGGCCATTGTTTCTTCTTTTTACATCAATTATCCTTCTTCATTGCTACTTATAAATACTAATTATAACTATATAATTATTACTAATGGGTATAATTACCAAAAAAAATATATAAATGGTTATATTGACCAACAGACATATTACTCTTCTAATGGTTACATTGATCCATATAAATACCACTTCATTATTTCTCTCAATATCCACTAAAATTCCTCCTAAGGTTATATTTTCATTTTCTAAGATATTGATTGGTTTACTAATATTTTTTTTATTTATATTATGTTGGTTGGGGGTGATGATTATAGAATATTGGGGTGATTTATATTTTCTCATTTTAGATTTTTTTTATTTTATATTTTTTGTCCAATTGTATTGTTTCGCATTTTCATTGGTTTCATAGTTGAATAATGTAATGATATTTATTTATGAGATAATGCATTGTTGGTTCCTCTATATTTTTTACATTTATAATATTATATAACATAACACACATTTTCCCAAGAGAAAAATATCATTTAAAAAACCCAGTGTCTTTAAATTTCCCCCCCTTTTAGAAATTTCATCCCCAAAATTTTAACTCATATTATTATTTTAGAATAGGTGAGGTTACTTCTGTTTTAGTGTTTCCTATGGATCCCATGTCACCCCTTCTTACTTATGGTTTCTATACAACACTTTGACAAGATGAGTTTTCTTGTATTGTAGAACTTTGTCTCTATAGTTCAAGATCCCTACCGAATGATCCTCATAAGAGAGGTCATGTTTCAGTTGTGCCACCTCTAGATTCAGTACATGTGTGTGATCAGTTATATACTATGTCAAGAGAGATATGTGGAATAAATAATGAACTTGATCCATACATGGTGGAAATTATAGCTGATAGGCCACTGCTCCAGCATGATCAAGGATTTGAAAGGGCCCAATGTACCTAAGGCTAGGCTTCCCTTTCTTTCCAAACCACATGACTCTCTTCCATGGAGACATCTGAATGAAAAAAATTTCTCCAACATCAAACTCCAAGTTCCTTTAATAGTTGTTAGCATAGATCTTCTATAAAATCTAAGAAGCTTTTATATTTTGTTGTATGGCATGAACCATTTCTGTCATCTCTTTCACAAGATCGGGCCTAAGCAGCTTTCTCTCACTAACTTCATTCCAAAAATTATGAGTTCTAAATCACTTCCCATATTAATATTTAGCAGGTTCCATTTGAATAGTCGATTGGAAGATGTTTTTGAAAGAGAACTAAACTAATGGGAGGTGTTGATCTCATCCACCTTTAAATTTCATTGAGCATATCAGCATGTCCTAAAGTTTCTGAATAGTCCTTTTAGATTGTCCATCATTTTGATGGTGATAGGACATAATGAAATTCAATTCATAATTCAGAGTATATTGAATAATTCTCTATAATTTAGATTTGAAACTTGGATCACAATCATATATGATTGAAATTGGAACCCCATTTTTCCTCACCACTTTATTTATGTATATCATGGAAAGTTGGTCAAGAGATAGATCTTCCCTAACAACAATTAAATGGGAAATCTTGGTGATTTTATCCACTATAACACATATCCCATTGTTTCCTTTGGATTTTTTTTTGGGATATCGGTGATGAATTCCAGAGGGATATTTTCCCACTTACATGTTATAATGGGTAGTGGTTGAAATACCCCTTTAAGAAGTTATCACTCAACCTTCACTTGTTGACACACCAAGCACCTTGTAGGGTAGTAAAAAAACTCCATTTTCAGATTATCCCACCAATAATGATCACATAGGTACCGATACATTTTAGTAATTTCAAGATGTATTGAAATATATAGCTATGAGATTTATCCATTAGCTACTTCTTTATCTCTAGGATAGATGGGACACATATACTTGTACAAAATTTCAGTACATATTCTTGATCATTATTAAACTCAGGAAACTACCCATTCTTCAAAACCTATATCTTCTTTTATATCAAAATATATTCTCTTTGAGGCATCTTGATATTATTTTTTAATGATGGTTGAGAAATCAATTGATATAGGATTGATGATTTCCCTTCCCTTATAATTACCATGTATAACCTTACTATTTATTTGATCAATGGATCTCCTTGAATTTTCACCATTTACAACCTAATAGGGTCTTTCCTACTTAATGCATCAGTGAATTTTTTTACTCTTCTAAGATGGTAATTAATTGAATAGATATAGTCTCTAATAATATCTATACACCTCATTTTTCTCATGTTCAATTCCTTTTTTGTGAATATATACTTCAAACTCTAGTGGTATGTGTATATATCACATTTCTCTCTGTAATTATAGTGCATCCATATCTTCAAAGAAAAAATAATTGTACCTAACTATAGGTCATGCGTAGGATAATTCTTCTCTCTGTAATTTTTCATGATGATTCACCCAATCCATTTTAGAGATGAATCACTATGAATAAAAAATCCTTCTTCGACAGAGGGTGTAGTTAACACAGGTGCAATAACCAATCTCTTCTTCGGTTCTTGTAAAATTTATTGAAACTCCTTTATCCAGATGAACTTAAATATTTTTCAAGTTAAATTTGTTATTGGATTATAATTTCATGAAAACTTCTTCAAAAAACTCATATAATATCCTACTAACCCAAGGAAACTATGAATATTATTTATTTTGTCAGATGATTATACTACTCTACAGCCTTTGTCTTGGTGGGGTCAACTAAGATTCCTTAATTTATTTTAATGTTACCTAAGAATGTAACTTTTTGTAACCACAATTCACATTTTTGGAATTTTACAAATAGATTATCCTTCCTTGAAGTTTTTAATATAACCCCTAGATAATCCTCATTCTCCTCAAGACTTTTGAAATATCTTAAAATATAATCAATAAAAACTACCACAAATTTAGAAAAGTAGTCCGTAAAGACTTTATTTTTCAAATCAGTAAATATAGTTGCAGAATTATTCAAGACGAAGGGAATAACAATAAAGTCATAATGCCCATATCTTGTTTGTAAGGTAATCTTCATAATATATTTTTTCTTCACCCTCAATTAATGAAACCCATATCGAAGGTCAATCCTGAAGAAGAATTATGCCCCACAAAACTAGTCAAATAAATCATCAATCCTTGGGAGAGGGTAATTATTCTTCATTATGATCCCATTAAGTTCTATATAATAATTGCATAGTTTAATTGATCCATAATTCTTCTTTATAAAGAGAATAGGTGGTTCCCAAAGAGATACACTTGGTCAGATAAATCCATTCTCCAAAATATCTTTAAGTTTTTTATTTAATTCCTCTAACTCTACATTTTCCATTTTATATGGGGACTTCAATATTTTCTTGGATCCAGGTATGTTTTCAATGGATAAATCTACCTCACTTTCTAGGGGAGGTCCAGGTTACTCTTTAGGAAATATTTCAATGTATTCCTAAATGATGTGGAAATTTTCTATCCTTATACTTTTATTTCCTTCTCATTCATCACCAATAATCTCCTTAAATAAGTATATGGTATGTGTTTCTATACAAAGTTAAGGCTAGGATACCATCCTTTGAAAATAAATCTCATTTTTTCCATTCAATACTACTAAAAATTCCTTACTCCTATAGCTAATCTTAGCATTATACATTGAGAGTTATTAAATACTTAGTATAGTGTCTAATTCTTCCATGGGAATGAATACTATATTTGTGATGATATTGTGCTTGGAAAAGTTAATTCTTGAGTTTCCATACACTGTTGATGCTAGTATAATCCCTCCTTGAGTCATTAATGACAACTCTAATTATAGAATCTTGGGTATTGATTCTATATTCTTTGATAACTTGGATGAAATAAAATAATGTGTATAACTACAATCAAAAAAATTACTTTCTAGCTTTGAGAGCATAATGATTATGCCTTCCACTACATCATTTAAAGATTCTACTTCAGTCGTCATGATAAAAAAATTCCTAAACTTTCTCCCTTATCCTATTCTGTGGTTGATGGTGTATTTTATCCATTATCTCATGATTTATAAATTTTTTGGAAAAGTTCCCAAGGTGTCTGCACATGAAGTATTGAACTTTAGGCTAGTCCTACACCATATTCCCATTTGCATTAGTATTGAGAACTTGTGTCTTCACCTCACCATGACAGTTATGATCCATATTCCCATCTCTTATGAACTTTTATCACTTTACACTCCCATGAAAATTGTTCTCTGAATGCTTCTTCCAATATTTGGTGCATGTGGGAGGTTTTACTTTCTTTCCTCCCCTTCCATGATCAAAATTCTTCCCTGATTTTGTCACTATTTCAATCTTCTTTTCATTTGACCTATGTGACCACTATTTCTCTCTAAACTCCAATTAAACCTTTATATAGCTCTGTATTATCTCCTCATAGCTTTCATAGTCTCAATTTTCTAATGTCCTCCATAGATAGGGTCCTAATACACTAAATAATATATCATCCTTTCACTTAAGATCCATAAAAAAGATAGAGGTGTATCGAGCAAGTCTTATAAAGTTCATGTCATAGCTTCCCTTCCTTATTCTTTATCTCAAGAGATTAATTATTAATTATTTCATAAAATAGGGTAAATATTTATAGAAAAATATTCCCTTGAACTCTTCTTACATCATAAAATTAATCTCCCTTATTGGATTCGTGTTTTTAATTAGTGTCCACCACTAATCAACTTATCCTTCTATGAGGTATACTACCAAGGTGAATTTATATATCTCTAAATAGTAGAGTGCATAAAATATCTTTTATATAGAGGTAAACCATTGTTCAACAATCAATGGGTTGGTAGATCTAATAACAAAATGTGTTCATTGAGGCATAAATGTTTCAATGGAAAGTTGTTTGCTTTGAGGTTAATCTAGATTCACAACTTGATTCAAGTTATTATTTATAACTCGATATAGTTTATTCATCATCCTCAAGATTTTTTCCATTCCATCATCCATCATGTTAGGAAGGTGATCAGTGCATCATCTGTTGTACTCATCATTTACATGGTTCCTCCTATTTCCATAATTTTTCTAAAATAAGAAAACCTTAGTGAGAAACAAGTTAATTAAAGGAATATTATAATTATTAAGGGAGTTTAGGTCTTTAAACATCATGCTTAAATGTTTTATTCTTTAATAAAAATTACATTTTTCTATATATCATGCATAATGGTTCACAAAAATCATATGATTAACCAAAAATATCCCCTAAGAGTGTCAAACTAGGTGTGAATCAAGCCCTATTTTCATGCACTAGTTCCCGATCAAGTCTAGATCAATATGGTGTTTTCGATCTTTTCACCCCTAGGTACATCCGTTCTTGATCCACATCCACTTTTATTATCCAAAGAGGGATTTTATTTTTTTGAAACCACACACTTAATAGTTTACAAAAATTCTTGGATGTTTTCCTATATTTAGAATTATCCCTAGGTTTTATACAAATGTTTTCAAATCTCAATTTACAAAAATTACCAAACCATCCTCTGATACCAATAATGACATTCTGTATTTTTGTTATATAAATTTTTTATTACATGGAACAAAGCATGGTATCTTTTAATGTTCGGATTATTAATAATTAAGAATATAATACATGAAAACATAAAACATTATTCTAATCCATGTGAAGTGATTCTTCATGGGTTAACCCTAAGTTACTTTTACTATATATCACATGTTGGGGACATGCATCAAATGAAATAGGTGAGAATAAGCCTACTAATGGAATATGCAAGGGATACATTTATCATGTGATCATGAGAAATATCAATAAGAACATAAGGTATAACAATATAACATGATCAATACAAACTGAATCATTTTATAATAAAAATAACATTATTAATAACATGGAAATGTGGCTAAAACATTTAAATGATACATTCATAATTATATCACCACGGTTTACCACCAATGTGTCATAAATCAAAATTACCAAGGTTATTCCCCAAGGTATCGTAAAACATGTCATATCTAGAGATTAAATTCTTTACTCAATGAATTAGAGAACTACAAAGGCACACCCTTCATACTTATTAATTAATGTGAGGCACATAGAACATAATAAATAATTTTATTAATAACCCATGGAGAATAATGAATGGGTTTCCTATCAAAATTAGGGTGCACAAAAGTGCTTAAAGACATGATTATTACATCATTCTTAACCCAAAAAAAGGTAATATGGGTTTCAAATATGTAAATACCTGAATAAATGAATTATATTAACAAATTTTTTAATAACCATGTATAAATAAATGGTTTGGTTATTCAAAATATAATAATTTATTATGTAAAAGACAGTAATTTGATAGGTAAATTTGGTAGCATGACGGGTATAAAACATAGATTTAGAAAAGGGTAAAATGAGATTAAAAAAAGGTATCCCATTGAAAAAAAATATTTTTTAGTAATGGTATGATAAAAATAATAAGAAAATAAATTAACATACCCTTTAGAATATGTACAAAAAAATAATTACTTGAATGGAAGAAAAAGTGATAAGGATTACATTACTATGAAGAGTAGCTCTTAAATCTTGAGGATAGAACCTTGGGTGATTATGAACACCTTGGGGGATATTTGGGAGGGATAATGTCCATAAATTCATAGAGTATGGATTGGGAGTGAAGGGTAAAGGTGAAATGGGTGGGTATTTATAGAAAAAGTGGAGGAATTGTTTAATAATTTAAAAATATAGGTCTTGGAAATCCAAGTTGTGGAAAATGAAAACCCTTTGGATTAACCATGTTTTTTTACCATGGTTTTGGAAATTTGAGTCACATTTTATGATGTTTTAATAAATTAGAATGGAACACCATTTTTTATACTTTTTGGGACATGGAAAAGTATTTTTTCCATAAAATAATATTTTTTTTTAAAAAAAATCCATTTAAAACATTTCGAAGTCACTTATAGGTTTGTAACCTGATTAAAATCTATAAGTATACTTAATATTAATAAAATAAAGTATTTTAAGTATTTTATTTTTTTAATAGGTTATTACATCATTATTACATAAATATGAATTCATAAAAAATACTGAAAACGCAAAACTGTATTTTTTACTATTCACAGAAAAATAATGTATTTTAGAAAATCCTCATAAATTCACCCTAACCTAATTTTGGTATGATTATTTTTTTAAAAATTATTTTATAAGAATAATTTTATAAATTTGATAATTTTACCTTTTAGATATTAAAATCCTTATTTATTGAATAATAGAAGTTTTTAATATAGTCAAATTTTTGACCCTTATAAAAATTTCCTTGGAAATTATAAAATTATTTTATAATTTTTATTTAAATAAGTGTGTTTTAGAAGACTGGGTCATTAAAACAATATTATTAAAAACACATGAGTTTATTATAAAATTATATATATATTCTAATATAAAATTATTTTTTATTTGCATCAAATAGTCAATTTACCAAATTGGTCTTACTTAAACAAATATTTTATTAAACAATATTATTCTCAAAATGGGATTGATAGAATAGAAATTTTATTTATACAATGGAAATTAAACTTTAAGTAACTAATTCCTTGACACATAACCCCTTATTACACCCATATACGCCCTAAGGGTAAGGTGTGTGTTGGTGGTAGTTTGATGTGGCTTGGCTAAAATTGACTTAGTGGTAGTCATTACTTACTTGAATATCTCTCATATGTGATTTCATTCATGCCTCAGTTGTTAAAGATCATCTTTGGCTTGGTCAAGGGTGAACCCTAGTGATGTTACCTCCCTCCCAAGTTCTAAAAAATGGGCTTCAAGCGGGATGACTCTACTGGTAGAGGCTATCTTTTCTCCTTTATGCATCAATTACCCTTTGTCATTGCTATTTATAAACACTAAAAATAATGGAAAAAATATTAATAATGGGTGCAGTTCCCAATGGTCAAATAGGCCAACTATTATATAGACAAATGGTCATATTTGACCAATGATCATATTACTATTCAAACAATCACATTGATCCCTTATAATACCACTTTATTATTTCCCTCAATATCCACTATAATTCCTCATAAGGTTATATTTTCATATTCTAATATTTTTATTGGTTTACAAATATTGTTTTTCATTTCTATAGTGTTGGATGTGAGGTGATTATTCTTTCATATTTGGGTGATTCATATTTTCCCATTTTAGATTTTCTATTTTATTTTTTTATCCAATTGTAATGTTTTTCATTTTCATTGGTTTTGTAGTTGACTAATTTAATTATATATATTAATTTTATAAGGTTTTGTTGGTTCCTCTATATTTTTTACATGTATAATATTATATAACATAACAAAAATTTTCTCATGAAACAAATATCAAATTTAAAAATCATAGTTCATTACAAAACTAGTTTTCAAAGTGTCATTCTTGATGGAATTCTTTATTAAATTACTTTAAACCATATGTGGTTTTAACTAAAAAATGTGGTGTTTAAAGTAAAATGTTTGGTTTCCTTTGAAATTGAGATTTCTATAGAAAGGAACTATCTTTTTGAAATGGTTTTACAAAATGGAACACTTTGAGAAAGTGTATGTTTTATGTTAGGTTTATTCTATGTTTTGGGAAAGGGGAAGAAAAACTTTTTTTCCATTACTTATTTTCAAACAAGAATAATTTATTTATTTTATAAAATAAATTAATTATAATCATGGAGTTATCCTAATATATTTTTACCACACCCTAAATATTCATGTTGGTGGATATGTAGTCATTATTTCTTATACAAATTTCTCTAGGTTTTGGATTAAATGTTTAGGTTTGGCTCTATGAGGGTGAAACCATCCGTAACAGTTATGTTTGATATGCTTGACACTTTTCATTAGCCTAGTGGGATCATGTATGATCATCATGTTTGTGGTGAACCAATATATGGACTTGTTAGGATCGAATATTAGGTTGGTTTGTTACATTTCTCCATTATGTTAGGCCACTCTATCAAGGGTGTAGCTATGATAGGCCGATTTGTTCGAGATTGGTATGATTTGGTACAGAGGATACTAGGCATTGATGTTTATAATGATGATATGTATTTTGTATTCATCCATATATCCATTCAATGTATATATGATCACTTTATCCATTTAGTGGTTGATGGAAACACAGTCACAATCTTGATATTTTTTTCACACATACATTCTGTTTCTTATTAACAGTAAGACCTTTGAAGTCATGAGTGTTGTTTATATAAGAGTTTCTCCTAATTCTCTGAAAGCATAAACCTAAAAGGTATTTGGGTATTTAAGTGATCCAATATTTCCTTTTGATATTATTAGGTTTGGATGAAAAAAATTGGGTCACATTTATTGGTATTAAATCCAGAAATGTAATGTTTATGATTTCATCACTAGATCCAGGAGTACGGGATCGGGGCTTTTATACAGTTCATATCATGATGATAAGATATGGATTATAGGATACATTATTCATATTTAAATGTGGGTATGAGAGCACATACCTTTCTTCACTCTACATGTTTTCACTCCATTACCTATGGATATTATGCAAGACTACTCATGTGGACGATGGTATGCTTACCCATTCTTCTTACGTGGAAGTCAAATATATAAATTTATTTTACAAAACTATAACTATAATAATGTTTTCTATAGATGGATTCAGGCCCATAGACATTTAGATACTACCATACATGATTTGCACACTTATAAACCGATCTTTGACAGTCTCCAGTCATATGATATGTGTGATTATTAATTATATACTTAAATTATTATTATTTTATCATAAATGATTTATTTTATTAATTTTGTATTATTATTTTTTATTTTGAGTTTCAGGGATGTAATATGTCAGGACTATTCTCCAGGGTTGACTACCTTACTACATAGTAATTCTTGCTGCCATCGCATGTGGGGTGCCTCTTATTAATTTTCATGTTGTTCGGTGGAACCATGTCGATCGCATTATAAAGAAGTTCAAGTTCCATTATCTCATTCCCACACCACCCAGTCAGTTTCCTTAACATCATTCCCTGAATATTTTAGGGTATAAAGACTTTGATAGTGGTGAGATCACGCGTGATATATTGAGATGTGGGACTAGCATCATGATTATTGATTGTAGGGGGAAGACACGATGTGTATACATCTATCACAACAACTATATTATGATATATGGTACTTCAGGATCACATTTTTTATCTTACATGACATTTTGAGGTTATAATGACAAGTTAATAAGTCTTTCCCTCTTTGAATAGATATTTTATTAACTTTAATTAACTATAGATTTTTTAAGATACTCATATCACACACCACCTTCAGATCTTTAATCTCATATAGAGATTCACATTTGACTATGGATATTTAAATGGAATAGTGGTTGAGTTTTATTATGCCATGGATGATATTTTTTGTGGGATTTTATTTGATCTTACATGTGATTTTGATCCCTAGGCTGATGTGCCAGAGGGTGACGTTCCTTATCTTGACCTGCTACATAATGTTGTATCACATGAGGAGGATTCCCCGCATGATCAACAAGATGTTATTCCATGTTTTGTTTCTCACAATCCATAGCCATAATCCATGAGTTCAAATGTCCATGACGCTTATACTAGTGATTATACTACATACTCCCTTCATCAAATTATGGTGCACTAATATCTAGATATTGGATCAAAATTAACTCTATATTTTTTTGTTAATGAGGATTTTCCCATTACACAACAACCATATTCTTCCAAAATAAGAGAAGATTTTAGCCAAAATCCGTCATCCCACATGGAAGAGAGTTCTATCCATCATCCATTTTCCATCCAGGTAGGACATGGCATGAGAGAGAAGACTTCAGACCCATCACCTATCACACAGAATAATATAGAGGAGTTTGTAAAAGATTCTACATAGGAATAGCATATTCCCAAGCATAAACACTGATAGAAAATGTGTGTATGTATTATCTATACACTAGTTTGTGGTGTATAGGAAAACATGGGAGAGAAACATATACAAGAATGATATTTTTTCCACTGTTCATAAATTTTGAATTGAAATCTATGTTATATAGTTGTTTCATTTTTACTTATCCATTATTTAGAAAATTACATTTTACAATTAATTAATATAATTAATAACTAGTAGTAATTAATAATTTATTAGGTAATTAATTAAGATAATTAATAACTAATAATATATTACATTTATTAAAAATTAACAAATAAATTTCCATAATTAGTAAGTAATTATTATGATGTATAAATATCAATAGTAATTTATACTGATTAATAATAATTACCAATGTATTTAATATTTAATAATTATGTTTTATCATATAATTTATAATGTTATTAAAAATAAGAAACTGATTGTATTAAATAATATATTAAATAATGGAAGTAAATATACAATCATTAATTAATGAATTTGATAATTTTTACTGTTAACAAAATTATCATGTGTTATTTTCATTATAAATTTTTATTGAGAAACGACATGAAAAATGGATTTAGAAATCCAAACACATAGCACCAAAAAATTATTTAAAAAAATTACACATATGATACATGGGGTTTCAAGTTAAATAAATGTGGCAAAATTTCCAACATAATAAAATAAGAAAATGGAAAACAACAAACATGCCAAGGCCATTCTCCAAGAAGGTCCCAAGAACCATCAATGTGTCACATGAATCAGTACAACATCAATCAATCTGTTAATCACCTACTCAAAGGTATTGTGTGCAACTAATACATCCACCAGAAAATTGAAGCCTCGAAAAATATACCCCACTGGGTACAACTACATCCTAAAAAACACAAAAAAACATACTAAATTGATTTTTAAGACATACTTCAAAAATTATCAGGGGTACCCCTACCCTAAGGGTGGTGGAAAATTTTTAATTTAGGATCCTTCAATGGATTATCATAGATTCCCTTGTTTAAAAAAAGTTATCCTTCTCCTTAGAGGATATAGAAGAAAATTGTGTTTAAATAGGCCCCAAATCCTTCATAGATTCAGTAGCATCCTCAACCCCTATTTATCCATTCCCTTGATACCCATTGGTGTCATCTCTATTTTTTCATCCATGATCCTACTATAATTAGTCTCCCTAGTTTAATGAACAAGTGTAGCTGAAGCTTCTTTCATTGCCTCCATCTTGTTATCTCAGATAGCTTCATCATCTCTATCACAATCCATCTTCAAAATCTCAAAATACATAACACCAAATTCAAGAACATTAAGTGATCCAAGCATGAGGGAAAATTCCTTATTTCTTATCACCATTGGTCTATCCTCATTTAAGGAACTATTTATAGTGCTTTTAGCCTTCTGTGGGATTTCCAAGAAAGTCTACATGGGTGCCTTTAGGTAAGAACCCTCCTTCTGACTTGATGAAACATCTTTGAAACCTGAATCATTCTGGTTATCCAACACACTACTTTTTCTAGTAGTCATTATATTCTAGCCATACTTATCATTAGGACTTGGAGAAACAACTCTTGAATCATCCTCTACAATATGCACTTTAATCTACTTGTTAATAGAAACTGGACAAAAATTTGAAGCATCAACCATTCATATAGCTTCTGATGATTGATAGCAAGCCTATTCATCATCATCTCTTTGTTTTCCCTTACCATAAAACTTTTCAATTGGATTTCCAATGACAACCCCTTTAGAGTAATCTTCCTTCTAGTTGAAGAAATATGTATTATCCTCTAACATCATTTTAGGAGAATCCATAGCAATACTCCCCTCATCCGAAATAATTGGAGTTGATGCTCCCATTATGATATCAGATGCAAAATTCCTTTGGGGTATTTCCAAATTATGGTGTTCCATTGAGGAAGCACCTATCTTTGAATACTTTATGGTATAGGATCTTACAGCTACCTTCTGGTAAATTTTATGTAAGTTACCCACAACAATTATTTGACTTGAATCCTTGATGAAATCACACATTTTAGTGATTCTGGAAGAGTTCTCCTCTATTTTCTTATAAATTGATAATTATATTAATAAATTTATTGTTATTGTTATTATTATTTATATTATAATTTATTAATTACTAATTATTTAAATTATGTTATTAATTAACTGATTTTAATTTTTAGGTGTTATTTATTTTAATTAGTTAAATATATATTATTAAAAATTATTCTATTAATTATTTATTATATTAATTATTTTATTAACTAATAAATATTTATATGTTTTTTAAAACATAACAAAAATTAATAATTACAATTAAAAAATAATATAAGTGAACATGGTTCACACCTCCCATCCAGGATTTGGCAGAAGCATTGACCCCATTCACACTTCCTAAAATAAGAGGAGGCCTGAATAGGGTTTATGCTTCTTAGAACCAAGGCTAGACCAGGAAATATTATTGCCTAAGATAGGTATTCAAAAAAATTCTCTTTCTATGTACATATTAAAATAAAATAAAAAACAATAATTATATTAATTAAATTAAATTAAATCCACATGGTTCACCTACTACTTTAAAAAACCATTTGAATCACTTTTACACAAATCCAGTTTTACTTACTCCGTCTCCAAAGTTATCTACCATCATGAACCCCCAACATCAAGTATCTATAGAAACTACACAAAGAAAAGTGATAATAATAGATGAATATTTTGGAGGTGGTTTATCGTATAGTAGTGACCCATCATAAGGACTAGGTAGATAAGAGGGAAGGAGTTGCAGAAAAGGTGGAATTTTTAGAGTGATACATATGACATCCATGAAGATGTGCAGTGTAGGGAGAGGAAAATAAGGATAAAATAAGGTGGGTGTGGGAGGAAAGGTTTTGTGATGATAAGTGTAATTTTCCGGGATAAAGAGGGGTGGTGAGGTAGGTGGTTTGGTAGGGAGGGTGTCTGGTGGGTGAAGAATTAGTGAAGTGGGGATGTGAATAGGTGAAGAGGATAATGATGGAGGGGAAAGTTTATAAGGTGAGGTAGGGAGTCATGGTAGTAGAGTAAAAGTGAGGATCATCTATTGCTACTATACAAGGGTTCTTATTGGGGATACATGGAGACGAGGATACGTGGAGATGATATTAGTGTGTGTGTGTGTGTGTGAAGGATCATGGTTTCCCATTTATAGCTTGTTTCACTAGCCCATTAAAGGGACTAGGATCAGATGACTCTATTAATAAAGTGGGTGAATCAGTGGAGACCTGTTATTATAATTTCTTCCAAGATAAATAAACCTCTAAAACTTATCAAATTTCAGTCCAATAAAATGTAAATTCTCAACCTCACTTATGTATATACAAAATAAAATAACAATGAACACTAGTATTTTTAAAATGTTAAACCCCTTCATGGGAAAACTACACATTATCGAGGTTGGTTATTCACCCAAAATAAGGATTCTTCCTAATGAGCATAATGGATTTCAACCTTATGACATCAGCAAAGAGCCACACTATGACTATCTAGATTCATACTGAACTGAGAAGTTTGAAAATGGCTTCATATAGAAATTGTAACAAAAATGGGAAATATCTCTTTGAGATTCTGGTTACATTACTACAGAAGATAAAGATCAGCCTCTACAAGCCTTGAAGATATTCAAGAATAGTTTTCTCACTTGACGTAATATTAGATGATGATCTGCTCCATGATACTAAGATTCAAATTATATTCAACTGGATTCTTGAGCTCAAATAGATATAGATGATGAAAAATAAACAATTGGATATTGGAACACTTCTTCCTCTCTATTATTCTTTGATATTTATAAACATGTACTACTTTTCTCATTCATAAAATACTTAATATATTTTTGAAACATAATAATTCTAAAAATTAATTTAATTATAATAATACATTTTCCGGCTCAACATTATTGATTCCTCTCTCTACAAAATCATGAAAAACAATCTCATTTCTTTTGTATTAAGTTATGATTGTTTCATTTACCATAATATTATGAATATTATCCCCCATAATTGACTACATGTTTATAAAAAACCAATTATACCCTTATTCTATTTTTGTAGTCTAGAAAAACAATTTGAGAACCTTCTCTAGCTTTGATCACCGTTTATAACAAATAAAAAATAATGGATTTGTGAATTTCTTATCCTAAACATCTTTTTCTTCCCATTATTTCAGTTTGAACTCATCTTCCTTCAGCCTATGTCATGAAAAACTTCTCCATAGAATAAAACACAAAAACTCAACAGCTTGAATTTACACACTTGAAATACTTCAACTGGAATCACAACCTAATCAGATGCCTATGATTATTTAAAAATAAGGACAACACAAAATTATCAAAAAGTAATTCCAGATTTAATACCTATAGGTTCTACTCCAACAAAATTCATATTTTAATTACTCATAAAAACTTAGCTAGAAACATCAATCATATATGAATAGATATCACCCATTTCAAATTATCACATCAAATATATTAAATCATATTTTAAATATTTTGTTTTAAACTTTGAAGACCAAATTAAGAATCATCAAATATAATTTCTTTAGAAGATTAAAATTATGGAAACTTAAATTTTTACCTAGAAGAATTCTAAAAATTATTTAAGAGTTGAAGTCATATAAAACACAGGTGAATTCATAAAAAAATCATATAAAACTTAAAAAATTCATATGAAAATGCAGGTGATGTAATATATAATCCATTTTGTGTGACTTTAAAGTCATATGGTCATGCCTTTCACATTTTCCTACATCAGAAAAAAAATCATATGAAATTTATTGAAGTTGTATGAAAATCAAATAGTTATACAAAATTCCTCCTGAATACATACATAAATCACAATGTCATACAAAAGACAAGAAGTCATATGAAAAAATCCTAAATATTTGAATTCATGCCTTTGTGAGATTACTACTTTGGCACTCTAATTCTAGACTTCACTCAAATTAACTCAAAGCCTTCTCTAATCATTCTAACTCCTTATCAAACATCTAAAAAACACATTAATAAAATTTAATAACATCTCAGTAGCCTTAATTAGATATTTAAAACTCATCTAGAATGTTTAAAACAAATGAAAATCTAACCATAACCTTATCAACAACTCAAAGAAATATTAAATATCCCACTTTTGGTTTTGTAGGAAAGATCATTCAACTCTTATAAATAAAATTAGATCTATTTTAGAACTCATCAACAAATATGAGAGTCATAAAATCACAAATTATCTCTTATGAGAAGTTTCTTACACCACACAATTGGACGACATTATTTTTTGATAGAATATAATCCCTCAATGTCATGAAATTGTGTCCAAGTTACATAAATGAACTCCCCCTCAACTCAAAATTATTTTCTCACATAAATATGTCTCCCCCATATTACAATATCTATATCTTTAGATGAATAGGTAGTGAACACTCTCCTTTCAACAGAAATTCTCTCCCACTTTGGAAGCACAAGACAAATCCAAGTGGGGGTTTGTTTCCAAACTTCTTCAAGTGAAAGGAGAGGGATAAACATATACTTCTATCCTAAAATCATAGAACCAATCTCTAGGCATATCTTTTTTTAAGATATCTGTGATCTTATTCAGGGTAGAAATGTATTCAAGTTTGATATCTCCATTTTCCACTCTTTCTTTAATGAAATGATATCTGATGCCCATATATTTTTTATCTTGAATATTTTACAGGGTTCTTTGTAAAAAAAATTACACTCTGATTGTCATAATGTTTCCTCAATGGCCTCTCATTTTTAATAATCAAATATGTTAATATCACTTCCATTAATAAAACCCATTTACATGTATGGGTATCATCCACATACTCTACCTCAAATGTTCCAAGTGTCGACAAATTCCATTTTTTATTGTACTAGCACACATATCCCTCACTAGTGAAGAAATTCCCACCTAAATTGGATCTTATTTCTATATAATAAACTTTTAAATATACATCAATGAATCAAATAATGTTTATATTGTTTCTTGAATCTATACATTATACCATAATTAATTTTTATTTTAACATATTTCAAAAATCTCTTTGCTACAGGCATGTGTGACTCCATTGGATCCCTCTGAAATCTAGAAAAAAGTGTCATGGTATAGGCTATGTCAGGTCTACAAGATTTCAAATACAACAGACTTATAATGTCTCTTTTAAACTCTTTTTTACCAACCATGCTTCTATTATCATCCTTACATGGTTTTGTTCCAATTGAAATTGGAGTTGAAGCTTCTTTTGACTCATCCATTCAAAAAAATCAATATATCTCTAGTATATTTTTCTTGGGATAAAAAATATGTAATATAATTTCTAATAAATTTTCATCCCTAAAATTATGAAAATTATCCCAATAAGGATATCTCAAATTTTTTCTTCATATTCTTAGAGAATTCATCACATATGTGTTCTTTACCACTAGAAAAATTTATGTCATCAACATAAAAAATAAAAATTAGTGTATATTTCAGATGCTTTCGCTAGGGATGTGCATCCATCTGTCGAGGAGGATGTGCTGGTTGTTTCCCCGCATTCCTACTTTCCAAAGGCATGTGGAATCTGTCACTTCTTCAATGATGTTTTCTCCTTGATCGAAATGGGATTATGGTATGTTAGTCTCTCCTTCCATGGATTCATCCTTGGAATTTGTTTCCTAGTCTGGGTCTCCCTTAAATATTAAGACGTTCTTTGTGAAACTCTTTACGGTGCCATATCTTTGTGGAAACTTGTTAATTACACTACTTCTATCAAGATGTTTCAAGGGGTAAAGTTAGGGTAGAAACCTTAGATTATGGGAGTATTCTCATTGGGCATCACTGGCATGTCTGGACGCTGGAACACTGGTACACCGGGATTTTCTACTTAGGATAGGACTTATCGAGGGTGAAGAAACCCGAGGTATCCCATGTTGAGTTTGGGTAATTGTATGCCATAGGCATGTCTCTGAGGTTTTCCTTGGATTCTCATGTTTAACATGGGGTATTCCTTGAGTTTTACTTCTAGAAGATATGGATCAAACTGATAAAAACACATATGTAAGTGGATCGGATGAGTACATACCTATGAGGGAGCACCTAGAGAGTATAACAGATTGATGGGTCGGAACTCCCAATAAGGACGGACCCAAGATGGCGTGTCCTAAAAAGTAGAAGGCTTCACACCATGAGGACTGATTTAGAAACCACAAATGGAGAATTATATAGAAGAATGGTTCCACACAAATAGGACAACAAGTTTTACCATTGGCTTGGATTGATCCTCGTAGAGGCTTCCTACATACTCTGTATAGAAGATAGGGATAAAACCCCATGTAGTTTGAGAGGGTGAATCATGGGATCGGGGTGTACACAATGGGAATCATCCTGAATACATACAGGGGCTTATGCATGGTTAGAGACCTGGGTGTTACAAAGGAGAAATGAGATGAATATGGCTTACACATGGTTAGCTGCCCGAATGGATGGCATGATTTCACAAGGATGTGGTGGCCCTGGTGGAATCAGGATGGATATGGATGAAGTGTCGAAGGATGTAATGAGTGGGGATGGAACCGAGGATCATTATGAAGGTTATGGTGTTGGGAATGAACCTCAATGAGTTTTCCTATATATCACCATGGTAGGGAATCAAAGTCCACGTAGTTTTGTAATTGGGTGAATAGTCACCTAAGGAGTCAGATTGTGAGAATGGATGCATGATTAGGGACCCAAAGGGAGCGAAACCAACGGGTTAAGGCATGATCTTTATTAATAAAAAGGCCCAAGGGATAGACCGGGATGGGACATGGGTGGTGTTCTTGAACCTCAAGGATTCTTCCAATATATCTTTGTGGTAGGGAATCAATGTCCACATAGTTCAGGATGGGGCATGGAATTAGAGTGTACACAAAGGACAGCAACCCAAAGACATGTTGGGGCATACGTGTGGTTGGTATCCCATTGTAAGAGGGAAACTCTTGGTTGGAGGATTATGGATTGAGTATGGGTATTACACATGGTTACCTACCCAGTAACTGATCTGACACCACTAAAGGGTGGACCAAGGATGTGGGTCCCAACAAAGAGGGTGTCGATGTTTGTTAGTGTTTGGGGTTGAACCTCAGGGAGTATTCCTACGTGCCCTATCTAGGATATAGGGATCAAAACCCACATATTTTGAAATCATAAAGTTTATAATCATGCAGGATGAAAGGGGCATACAGTTTAACATCATCCAGGATGAGGGTGAGCTGACATGAAGTGGTCAGGACTGATGGGTGATGGGCTTGAACCTCAGAGAGGCTTCCTACGTACCTCACCTAGAAAGGGGTGAGGATCAAAGTCCAAGTAGTTCAGTAGGGTGGGGTATGGGTCTTACACACTAAGGCAACCCAAATAGGATTTCATGGTTGATTCTTGCTCTAAGACCACGTGATTCATTCCCTGTGTGAGAAACAAGAGGCAACAAAGACCTGACGATTGCATCGCGAAAGGTGTTTCCATGAGGAATGGAATGGGGCTTACGCATGGTTAGCATCCCAAATAGGATAAAGGGGATTACTCTATGTGGAAAGCCTAAGTAGGGGTCCAGATGTACGAGGAGGATATATCCATCATACCCAGAACACCCTGTCAAGTTGGTTTGGGTCTTACACAAAGACTACGTAAGGTGCACATGGTGACAAAGCTCAGAAGGAGATGGGAGTGAGAATTTTCCACTTCCCATCCCATTCACGGTCATATCTAGTCTTATCACTAATGTGGTGATCATAGTTTAACATTATGTTTTTTGAACATGGGTGTTTGGCAGTTTAACGTCCTGCTTCTCAGATGGGTAGGACTAACTACTCACCCCTAGGGATTATATAACTGGAACACTTTAACCCCTAGTGAAGGGAAGGAACCAGCAATGCCATTTTGAATGGGGTTGTGAAGTGATCCATTAAAAGGTCCATGTTATTGTGTTTATGAGAAGGAGAAATTGTCATTAGCATGCCTATGCGAAGAATAATGAGGGATATCAATGCAACATGAAGCACTGCCCAAGGAACTTTTAAATCAATTCTTACAAGCCTAGAGGGCCTCAAGGGAGATGGGTTCCTAAAGCAGGAGGCCTCACATAGAGGGGATTCACAGAGCTCTGGAGATTAAAGAGAATAGGGGCTCACAGAGAACATGGATTCATAGATCTCATGGGCTCTCAAATCACATGGTCTCATAGACCACATGGATTCGTACAGCTCACGGAATCGCAGATCATAGGGGATCGTAGAGAAAATGGATTCATAGAGCTCACAAGCTCACAGAGAACAAGGGATTTTATAGTATATGACTTCGTAAAGATGAGAACTTTTTGAAGCATAGTGTATCATCCTAAGCATGGAGTACACATGTTTTTTGAGGGTGATTCACAAATCTTGGGTGCTTTGCGAAGTCCCAAGTACCCAAGGGTGTCTCATTTATTTGAGATAGCCAATAGCCTTTGTAAATGGAATCCCTTCTTGAAATATGGGTAGATATGATCAAAGTAAAAGAGTTTTTTCTATGATCAAGTACCTCAGATTATTTATTTCCCTAGTTGGTTAGCAGAGAAAATAACGCTTCAAGATTTGGGAATTCAGAAGACGAAAGGTTTGGTCCAGATATTTTTGAATGGGGGTGGGTATTTATAGGTGTCTGGGGGTCTTGATTCTCTAAGGGAACATTGTGAAGTAACTTCCTCTCCACCATCGAAGGCATATTTATTCAAGTTTCTTGGAGTCGCGTAGTCGACCATCATCCCCTCTACTGTGCAGAGGCTCCCTTCATTCCCTCTACAATGGTCGCAGAGGCTTCCATCAATTTCAAAGGACTCATGGAGGCGACCATTATTCCCTTTGTGTAATAGATACTTTCATCAATGTAACGACCCAAACTTTTATTAATGAAAATTCCTCTTAATATAATTAAATGTATTATTATGTAAAATTGTTATATAAAACATATGAAATTACTTGGTTTCATATTTTTAGATTTTAAAATACCGTTATCAATTTTTACCGTTTCTAATATAGCCATTGAATAGTGATCACATGATTAGTATAAATATAGGGCTTTAACAAATCCAATTCACACAGACAAAGGAAGTGATCGCCTCATCCAGTAGAATTTCTCCGTACGAAGCCCATTTGTCGGAGATCGTAAAGGAGGTGGCGTCACTAGGCTTCACTCTTGTCCAAGACCAAGCTTAACTTCAACATGTTAATTTGGAATAGAACTACATATGGGAGAAGTGTAAGTTAATAGATATTACCACCCGGGCGATGTTATCTAAACCTCCCCAAGAGTATATCACCATCGCACACCTTATCCTTAGGTCTTATGCGGGTGTTATAAGGGGTTATGTAATAAGACACTAGCACCATGATTATCTTCATTATTTTTTATAGAAAAAATAATATACATTCATTTTATTATTGTTACTTTGTAAATGGTTTTTAAATCACAAATAGTATTTTTAGTTAATATTTAAATTCAATTAAGAAATATATTTTGATGAATTAATCGATCTTTGAATTAAATAATATTTTAATAAAATTTTATAACTAAAGTACTTTTTATTAAATTTAAATGATCTTGTATTTTTTTATGAATATGATTGTAATTTTTATTAAGGTTTGAAAGTTGTTTTTGTCTAAACTGATGAATTTTCAATAAATGTCAGTTTTTATTTTTAAAATTATAAATTCACATATTTATAAAATTATTTATATAAAATTAATATTATATTTGGAATCCGGATGTCTAAATTATCTAAAGGATAATTTTTTATAATTTTCTAAGACAGTCGATTTTTTGGGTAAAAACTAAAAACCATTTAAATATATAATGTGTTTTATGACATCATAATGAACCAATAGTGATGTAATAAAATACTATAAAAGTATATTCATAAAATATATGTTTTAAATTTAAAATAATGTGATTTTAGAAATGTTTTATTAATTTTATGATTCCTTAGTGGACCCTCCAAGACTTAAAAAATATTTTAACTTTTTAAAATCATTTCTTTGAGAGTGTGACGCACCTCCCAAAAAGAAATCCTGATATTTTAATAATTTAATCCATTGTTCTTATAAAGTAATGTTTTTCACTCACCTTTGGAAAAAACCATTGGCAAAAACCATGGTTTGGTTTGTGGTTTTTATTATTTTAATGTGTGGTGTCCAAAACCTAAATAATAAAGAATTCCCTCTCTTTTCCTATATAAGCTCACTCAAACTCCCACTTATCTTCACTCAAAACCCTTTTAGAACGTCCCTAATCTTACCTACTCTCTCTATTATCCTCCTAAGTCACCCCCAACTCCCATGAAGCCTCTATCAAGCCTCTTCCAAGCCTTTGGTATCACACTTCCAATTAAGGGATTTCTTCCTTTCTCATTTTTTTCCAAATTTCGTTATGTTGTTATAACTTTTTATTTTAAATTTCCAATGTTGGGGTATGATTTTCCACCTCCACAATACTTCCCTCATTATTTTTTTAATTAATAGAGACCTCTTTCTCTCTCATTAATTCCACCCATGTACACCCGTCATCATGCCGAAATTTCGTAAGAAATTTCTCACTTCTCATTTACATTCAAGAAATTCTTTTATATTATGTATCTAAATTCCATTACATATGTTGGTATATTATGTTACATGAACCCCTTATTTTCCATTACATGTATAAATTATGAGAGACCCCTTTCTCTCTCATAAACCCATTTTAGGAATTCTATTTGACGTCATTATATCGTCGAAGTTACACCAAAATTTCCCATGCCAAAATCATCGTGTAAGTGAATACCATACCCATTTCTCTATCAAGGGTATTCACCATTATAAACAAGTAATTTTTGATTTAATACCTACATTTATGTATTCCACATCTCTTATTCATGGAATAAATTATGATTTTTAATGAATCCATGTTGTATGATCCATGTGGCACACTTATGCATGAATTGAAATGATTAAGAAGGGTGTGCCCTGATTGCGCTCCAATGCATTGGGTAAAGATTATTATCATGATACATCGAGTGAAATGAGGGTTTAGTCAATATAATTCAATTTAAATGATTTTTTACTCATTCTCCATGTGCAATGATCCTTGGAACATTCTAATATCATGTTAAATGTTTTTTCCACAGTTCCATGTTATGATAACCATGCTATATCATCCCTTTATGTTCATGTTTCTCTTATGATCCATTGATATGAATATTGCCTAACATGCATTGTATTCTTAATTTTATGCCATTATTACTCCCTTAATGGGTTTTATATCTCACACTTTTCTTATACATGTCCTCAGGTTATCCCATGCAATGCTAAGTATGAAGAAATGTTGTGGTCATCTAAAAGAAGTTTTCAATAAATATGTGTATTTAATGTTTTAAGTTGTTATGTAGTGTTCCTAATCCCCAAATACAATGCACCTCTCAATCATATATGTTGTATCAAGTGAATATTTTATGTAATAAATTATCTTTAAGTGTTAAATAAATATCAGGGTTGTTATAGTTGGTATCAGAGGATAGGTTTAGTTATTTTACGGATTAGGATTAGAAAACCCTAATGAAATCCTTAGGGATAAGACTAAGTATAATAAAAACATCCCTAAATTTTGGTGAGTATTGAGTAAGTGGTTTATCAATAAAATACATACCTATCTAGATATGAGCAGGTAGAGGCGGCTCTAGCCCAGATATATCTAGGGGTAAAACCTCGAAATACCGCTTTGAGCTAGACTCAAACTGGAACTTGTGCACGACAATGGGTCTTGCTGCACTCTTGGTTATGACACTACCAGGGGAGATGATTTGGTAAATTCATAAGCATAGTATGAACCATTATTAAGGGAATTAAAAAAACTCCACTAATAATATATGTTTGGAATTAGATCATGGATAATATAGATTGAATCCAATAAATTCATAAGTTAACAAAATAAGTGTAATTAATAAGTTATCACTTTTTGTCTTTGGATTCCCCTTTTATGTGTTACCCCTAACTTTCATTTTATTCCAGTCAATGGTCGGTAATAGGAGGACTCGGGCTAACAAATGATATGAAGATCAATATGAGGACTGTTTTAATGATATGTCCAATCCGATGGGAGTGGGAATCGAAAACATTGTCATAATACTCTCTCAATTAACTCAAGTTTTGAATAGAAACATGGGTCAAGAGGAATGTTTACCCCCCCCCCCCCCCAAGAAAGAAAAAGCCTCAATCGAGAGATTCATGAGACAAAGACCTCCTTCTTTTAATGGATCATATGATCCCTCAATCAACGAACAATGGATAAACTCCTTTGAAAAGATCTTCCCCATCCTTAAATGTTCTGAAAAAGAAAAGGTTATTATTTCTTCTTATAATATGGAGAGTAAAGTTAATCAATGGTGGACATTGATCAAAAATATGAATCCTGAGGAACAGATCGAGGCATTTGACGGGAAGAATTTTTGGAAATTGTTTTTCTAATAAATATTTTTTGTGCACCCTACGACTTAAGATGGAAAGGGACTTCCTTAAACTCGAGAAAAAAAGACAAATAATCCATTAGAGAGTACAAGGAAAACTTCTCAAGGATTTCATGATACGCCCTGGGTTTTTCATTACCCCTGAATGCAAGGATGAACGCTTCTTTGGTGGGATAAAACCTAGCCTATGAAAATCCCTAGCGATCTTTGACTTCGATAGATATGGGGAAATTGTCTGATGTACCCTCAAAGTCAAAATGGAGATCAGAAAATCTTAGGGGTATCATGGGGATAATAAGCATAATTTTGAATTTAATTCTGGTAGTTCAATGGATAAATCCAACGGTGCTAAGAAAATCCAACACCCCACTTTATAAATTTATGGAAAGAAGCACCCCATAAATTGTCATAAGGGGACGAGGAAATGCTTTTGGTGTGTAAGAGAGGGGCACCTGGCCATTAACTACCGACAAGAAAAACCCGCTGTTGCGACAGAGGAGAGGAACACTCCATTCGACACACAACACATTGTTCTTTGCTTCAACTGCAAATAACCAGGGAACTTTGGAAACTAGTTCCCTAAGCCATAGGTTTTCTTAGGCAACCAATGACCTCCATGGCAGCAAGGTCGAGCTTTTTCCATCACTACCGCCAAAGTGAACACCGTCAACAAAGTGGTGATAGGTATGCTAGTTATTTATTCAGGAATTGAGAACGTAATTTTTTATTCTGGTTCTACGCAATCTTTTATATCCCAATGTTTAGTAGAACAATCCCAACACCACCCCAAATCATGGAAGTAAAGAAGTCGGTGAGAACGAAAAATGGGTCAATCATTGCATCCGATGAATATAACTCCTCCCTTGTCATAATTTTTTGATTGAACTTCCCAATGAACCTCTTCATAATCCCTATAGTGAAATTTGAAGCAATTCTTGGCATGGATTGGCTTTCCATATATAAATCCAACATAATTTTCCATGAGAGGGAAATCACTTTCCATATGGAAAATCGACTCCCGATTCTGTACAAGTGTGAGGAGGAGGATGAATCTTCTATAGCACCATCATCTCAAGCATGGATATTACTACCCCATGAGAACATGTATCTTTATCAAATGACTAATTATAAGGAAGAAACCATCCTTGGAGACATTCCTATTATGAGGGAATTCGATGAAGTGTTTCCTGAGGAATTGTATGGTCTTCCTCCTAGAAGAGATGTTGAATTCTCAATTGATCTTATACCTGGGACATTTCCAATATCCAAGAATCCATATAGAATGGATGTTGTGGAGCTTGAGGAGCTGAAGAAACAACTATAAGAGAATCTGTATAAAGGGTTTATAGACCCAAGTGCTTCACTATGGGGTGCACTAGTCCTCTTTGTCAAGAAGAAGGATGGGTCAAGGCGCTTTTGCATTGAATATCATGAGCTAAAAAATCATGATAAAGAAAAATTATCATCTTCCAGGAATTGATGACTTGTTTGATCAACTATGTAGAGAACAATACTTCTCCAAAGTGGATCTACAGTCAGGATATTATCAAGTAAGGTTGAAGAAGGAGGATATCCCCAAGACTACTTTTCATACAAGATATAGGCACTATGAATTCATAGTAATGCTTTTTGGACTCACTAATTCTCCATCAATATTCATGGAATTGATGAATAGAGTATTTATAGATTACCTTGATAAATATGTGGTAGTATTTATAGAAAATATTCTAATATACTTAAAAACCAAGGAGGATCATGAGGAGCATCTAAGCACTATACTATAGGCACATGAGCCTCAACCATGTTTGTGAGGACTCGTTAAGTGCATCCACGAGACCCAGGCTCGAAACTAGGAGGAGGAATAATTCTGAGGGAATGTAGCAGGAACTGTAGAAAGCACTGTAGTAGGTAATGTAACAGTAATGTGTAGGTATTGTAGCAGTTACTGTAGCAGGTACTATTTGGTGTTGTAGCAGATGGAACTATTCACCTTGGGCCACCAGTTTGGGCTTGGAGTACTTAAGGCCTTTGGTCCACCCAGGCCTTTGGGTCAGTAAGGATTTTAGGACACCTTTAAGGCATTTGGACCACCTCAAGGCCTTCGGGCCACATGATCTGTGCAGTTTCCCCAGACATACTCTACAAAAAAGGAGCAGCCCCAGAGGAGGATTCATTGAAAGTGCACTCACCAGAGCAAAGCCAAATGGCTTTAGAAGAATGAGAGGGTATGTCTACGCCATCAGGATCATTATGTGCTTGTATGGGAAACCTATCCATATTTCCATGAGAAGGTGGAGAGCTACAATCACGATTTAGATGCTGGGGAGGGGCAGCTCTTTGTATTTATAGTCGGGTTGATTCCCTAAGACCTTAGGGTCATGTAATCTCTTAAAGCCTGCAGGCCATGTAATCTCTAATTCTACGGGCCTTGTAAGGGTTCCTATCATCCCTTTAAAGGGGTCTTATCAAAAAATCAACAAAAATGAACGCCTTCGATCCATTCAGGCAGGCACTGTACGAGAGACCTTGCGAAAGGAGAATCTCTATGAAATGTATAGCAAGTGTGAGTTCTGGTTGAAAGAAGTCTCATTCTTGGGTCATATCATCACAAGCAATGGGTTATCTATGGATCCCTCCAAGACAAATGAAATTGAGGGATGTCTGAGGACAACATCTATGATGGATATCCATATCTTTCTTGGGTTAGCTGGATATTATCGATGATTTGTGAGAAATTTCTCATGGTTCTCAAACCCTCTTACCAAGATAACTTGAAAGGGAGTCAAGTTCTCTTGTATTGATGAATGTAAAGATAGATTCATGGAGTTGAAAAGGAGGCTTATCACTGAACCTGTGATCACACTACCCACAAGTGGATAACTTTTTGTGGTATTTAGTGATGCTTTGAGGAAGGGTTTGGGATGTGTATTGATGAAAAATGACAATTCTATTGCCTATTCTTCAAGTAAATTGAAAGTTCATGAGAAAAACTATCCAACACATAATCTGGAGCTGGCTGTAGTGATCTTCGCTTTAAAAATTTGTCGCCATTACCAATTTGGGGAGAAGTGTGAAATATACATGGACCACAAAAGCCTCAAGTATATATTCGCACAGAAAGAGTTGAATATACGCCAACGAAGATGGTTAGAGCTGATCAAAGACTATGACTTCTCAATCCATTACCACCATGGGAAAGTGAAAAAGGTGGTAGAAGATCTAAGTAGAAAGGACCCAGAAATTATATCATTGATGAGAATTGAAAAGGATCTTATCTTCTTAGATTTGATGAAGGTGGACATAGGAATCATAAAGAAGGGAATATCATCAATCCTTTTACAAATTATTTCTCAACTGTCTCTTTTATAACGGTTAAAGGATTCTCAAAAGGATGATGTGGGAATTCAGAAGAAAGTGGAAACTATCAAAAATGGTAAATCCTCAAATTTCAATGTTAATGAAGAATGAATTTTGAGATTTGGGTCAAGACTATGTGTTCCATCAAATACAGAGTTAAAGAAAGAACTTTTAGATGATGCACATAGTTCTAATTTTTCCATTCACCCAATAAACACAAAGATGTATTGAGATCTCTGAGAGAATTATTGGTGGGATAACATGAAGAAGGAGATCACTGAGTATACATCAAATTTTCTGGTATGTCATCAAGTAAAGTATTATAGGCAAGAGTATAAGGGGATGATGAAACTATTACCCATGCCAGCATGGAAATGGGAGAACATCACCATGGAATTTTTCACCGGACATACGAATACATCCAAAGGAAAAAATGTTATATGGATTGTTGTGGATCTTCTTATAAAGACTACACACTTCATTTAAATTTTATAGGATTTCACATTGGATCAACTGGAATGGATATATATCAGAGAAGTGGTATGGATACATGGATTAACATTATCTATTGTATCCAATCAACATCCAAGATTCACCTCTAAGTTCTGGAAGAGTCTTCAACATACTCTGAATACTGAGCTAAACTTCAGTACATCTTATCATCCTCAAAATGATGGTCAATCTGAGCGGACTATCCAAACTCTTAAGGACATGTTGACAATATTCTCATTGGACTTCAAAGGAGGATGGTATTAATATCTTCCTCTGGTTGAGTTATCTAACAATAAAATTTTCCACTCAAGCATCCAAATGGCTCCTTATGAAGCCCTTTAAGGGAATAGGTGAAGAACAGTAACATGAGGGATGATGTTGGGGAGAGAAAACTCTTAGGTCTAGAAATAGTCGCGAAATGCTGGAGAAGGTTAAGACCATCCAGCAGCACAATAAAGCTGCTCAGAGTTGAAAAAAGAGTTATGTTAATAACTATCGACGAGACCTAGAGTTTGATATTTGGGACATGTTATTCCTCCACATATCACCGTGGAATATATTTATGAGATTTTGGAAGAATGGAAATCTTAATCCAAGGAACATCGACCATTTTGAGATCCTTGATTGCATTGGAGCAATGGCCTATCGAATAGCACTCCTACCAAACCTATCTCAAGAAAATGATGTATTCCATGTATCACTCTTCAGGAAGTACATACCTCACCCATCCCATGTAATCAATCCAGAGGTGGTACTATTGGAGAATGACCTCTCCTATAATGAGAATCCAGTGAAGATCTTATATAATAGGGAAAAAGTTCTATGAATTAAGACAATGACCCTCGTCAAGGTGTTTTGGAAAAACAACAAGCTTTAAGAATCAATGTGGGAACCGGAGGAGGTGATGAGGCAGAGTTACCCACATATCTTTATTTTGGGAAAAGGAAATTTTGAGGGTGAAATTTCTTAATGGGGTAAGATTGTAACGACCCAAACTTTTATTAATGAAAATTCCTATTGATCCAATTAAATGTATTATTATGTAAAATGGTTATATAAAACATATTCACTTCCTTGGTTTTATGTTTTTGGATTTTAAAATACCTTTAAGAATTGTTACCATTTCTAATATAGCAGTTGAACAGTGATCACATGATTAGTATAATTATAGGGCTTTAACAAATCCAATTTACTCGGAAAAAGGAAGCGATAGCCTCATCCAGTAGAATTGCTCCATATGAAGCACTATTTTTGGATCTCTGAAAGGAAATGGAGTCACTGGGATTCGCTCTTGGACAATCCGAAGACGATCTTCAACACATTAAGCTTGAATGGAACTACCTACAGGATAGGTGGAAGTTAATAAAGATTACCACCCGAGCGATGTTATATAAGCCTCCCCAAGAGTCTGTCACCATCGCACACCTTACCCATAGATCTTATTCGGTTGTTATAAGGGGTTATGTAACAAGACCCTAGCACCATGATTATCTAAATTATTTTTTTATATAATAAATAATATACATTTATATTATTATTGTTACTTTGTAGATGGTTTTAAAGAACAAATAGTATTTTTAGTTAATATTTAAATTCAATTAAGAAATATATTTTGATGAATTAATGGATTTTTGAATTAAATAATATTTTAATAAAATTTTATTAATAAATTACTTTTAATTAAATTTAAATGATCATATATTTTTTATGAATACAATTGTAATTTTTATTAAGGTTTTAAAGCTGTTTTTATCAAAACCCGTGAATTTTTTATAAATGTCAGTTTTTATTTTTAAAATTGAAAATTAATATATTTATAAAATTATTTAGATAAAATGAATATTATTTTTGGATTTAGGATGTTTATAATAATCTAACGGTGAATTTTTCCTAATTTTCTAAGACAGTCGAATTTTTGGGAAAAAATTAAATACCGTCTAAATATATAATGTGTTTTATGACATCATAATGACCTAATAGTGATGTAATAAGATACTATAAATGGGATATTCGGACAATATATGTTTTAAATTTAAAATAATGTGATTTTAGAAATTTTTGATTAATTTTATGATGCCTTATTGGACACTCCAAGACTTATAAAATATTTTTAACTTTTTAAAATGATTTCCTTGAGAGTGTGACTCAACTCCACATAATAAAGCCTAATATTTCAATAATTCCATCCATTGTCCTTATAAAATAATTTTTTACACTCCCATTTGGAAAAAACCATGGGAAGAAACCACGGTTTGGTTTGTGGTTTTGATTATTTTGATGTGTGGTGTCCAAAATCAAAATAATAAAGAATTCCCTCTCTCTTCCAATATAAACCCACCAATATCCCACTTATATTCACTAAAAAACCTTTTATAACGTCCCTACTCTTCCCAAATATCTCTATTATCCTCAAAAGTCCCCCCAATCTCCCAATAAGCCTCTCTCAAGCCTCTCCCAATCCTTTTGGATCAGACTTCCACATAAGGGATTTCTTCCTTTCTCATTTTTTTCCAATTTTCTTTATGTTGTTATACCTTTTTATTTTCAATTATAAATGTTAGGGTATGATTTCTAACCTAACCCATGCTTCCCTCCTTGTGTTTTAATTATGATATACCCCTTTCTATCTCATTAATTCCAATCATGTACACCTGTTACCATGCTGAAATTCCGTAAGGAATTTCTCTCTTATCATTTACATTCAGGAAATTATTTTATATTATGTATCTAAATTCCATTACATATGTTGGTATATTATGTTCCATAACCCCTTACATTCCATTACATGAATAAATTATTATATACCCCTTTTTCCCTCATCAACCCATTTTACGAATTCTATTTGAAGTCGTTATGTTGTTGAAGTGACACCAAACTTTCCCATGCCAAACTCATCGTGTAAGTAAATACCATACCCATTTCTCTATCAAGGTTATTCACCTTTATGAACATGTACTTGTTGATTGAGGACATAAATTTGTGTATTACACATCTCTTATTCATGGAATAAATTATTATATTTAATGAATCCATGTTGTATGATCTATGTAGACCACTTATACATGAAATGAAATGATTAAGAAGGGTGTGCCCTGATAGCACTCCAATGCATTGGTTAAAGATTAGTATCTTGATATGTAAAGTTCAATGATGTTTTACTCATTATAATTCAATTGAAATGAGGGTTTACTCATGCTCCAAGTGCAATGAGCCTTGGATCATGATAATATCATGTTAAATGTTGTTTCCACATTTCCATGTTATGATAATCATGTTGTATCACGCCCTTATGTTCATGTATATATTATGCTAAATTGATATTCCTATTGCCTAACATGTATTGTATTCTTCCTGTTATTCCTTTCTTACTTCCTTACTAAGATTTATAGCTTACCTTTTTCTTATGCATGTCCTCAGGTTATCCCATGCAATGCTAAGTACGAAGGAATGTTGTGGTCATGTAAAAGAAGTTTTCAATATAGATGTGTATTTCATGTTTTAAGTTGTTACGTAATGTTTTTAATCCCCAAATACATTATACCTCTTGATCTTCTATGTTTTATAAAGTGAATATTTTATGAAATAAATTGTGTTTAAGTGTGAAATAAAGAGCAGGGTTGTTATAATCAAATTCATCATAGTCGTGAAGTAGACCTTTACTTTTCTCTATGATGGGCATAGAAAAGGCCTCAAATTTGCGTTGGCCGCAGTGCTGAAGGGATTTGCAGGGTTTAATCGCTAAGCATCCCATTTGGAACCATTTAGTTTAATTTTCTTATTTTTTAAAACACACGTATTTTGGTACCAAAAATCCCCCCCCCCTCAAAATTGGAGTCGAGGATAAAATGAGGGTCGGATTCTGGGGGTAGATCACCGAAATTTAGGAAGATCACAAAGCGGGATTGCAAAGCGAGATCGCAATGCAAATAGGTGGTGCACGTGTTGAATATGGAATGAAGATCACCACGGCCAGGTGCACTGTGAAGATCATGGTTCATCGCCTATAAATAGGGTAGGATGGCTCCTCTTTTATCTTTTCCTGTCTCCATACTCCTGTTCTTGAGCTCTCGAATTTGTGAAGATTCGCATGCTCTATGAACACACTTTGCGAACAAGATTCACAGACCTGGTGCTTTGCAAATATTGCTTAGTGAATTGATTAACTGTGATCGGTTTTTTTACTCTTCTCCACACAGTGAGTCCTTAGACTCTACGATCACGCACATCGTGAGTCTTGTTTGCGAGCTCTACGGTAGAGCTCTGTGATCGAGATCTGCGAACCAGAATAGAAAAAACACTAAATTATTGGGACATAATGGCCAACCAAGAATATTATCGGGAGGTTCTCGTAGATTCTGCCTGAAGGGAGGAGGTGGAGAATAATCTGGGAATCATGGAATATGTGTGAATCCATTTAGATTAGGAATACATGGTGGAGATCCTGTCGGAAATCCAAAATAACTATCCTCAATGAAAAATACTACCTCTATAAAAATTTGTATTGAGGGATTATATTCTCATCCATGAAGCAAGTAGGGATGATCCAGCATACTAGTTTAGGATTACACCATGTCAGATTCAGCGGATTAGGGCTGTCGACGGTCATACATGGTAAGACCACATGCCTGTCAATGCTGACTTCCTGTATAACCATGTCAAAAAAAATTCTGGGAAGGTGTTGGAGTCAAAGGTATCTCCCCCATAGTACCACACCATCCTCAGGGTAGCTTTGGGGAACCTGGAGAAGGGGTGGACTGATTATTGGGACCTAGACCAAGGCGGTAACTTTATGGAGGATTGGGCCTTGGCTTACTGGGTTTTGGCATCCAACGTGGAATTTGGGGTAGTGCTGATGCAAGTAGGGCTGTATGAAGCTATGTGGGCCTCCCAATTCCACATTTATCAGCTGAAACAGATGATGCCAGAGTTTCTGAGAAGGTGTTCATCAAGGACCAACACTTTTCATCTTCACCCCAGGGAGGTCGGCATCAGCCTCTACAACCTTCATAAGTTCCTAGGGATTCCAATCCTAGGGGTTATGTATGAAAAGTTCCTCCCTACAAAGAACACATGGAAGGATATGGATAATATGATGTAGCTAGAAAAGTCACTGATGGATCTGGTGTCGGGAGAGGACAAGAAATCGGTGAGGGATGTCCATTTCATATTTTCATTTGGACATTTCATAAACTTCCTGCCAAATCATGTTTCTAAAGGGGAGGAGGTTCCTAGGAAGATACTGATAAGACCTCCCACCTATCCAAAGGGATGCCAGTGTAGTAAAGATAATTCTTATTGGTGAACCCTAGAGTACAGTCAATGGAAGCTATGGGGGTATAATGTCAACATCGTGCAGTAACTGGTGGTTAGGATGGATGGTTTTATCTCTACGGTTATCTATGGATGGATGTTTCTAGTCAAGCACACAAACATGGTTCTGCGACTGAGCACATTCATTATTTCATATGTTCTAGAGAAGGGGGAAAATTTCAACTTGGGTATCCTGGTACTGGCCAAGATGTAAAAGGTTTTTTGGCACATCATTGAGGTAAAGAAGTCACATAGGGTGTGCGGACTGCATCATATTTTGTATGGATGGATAGTAGACCACATGGGCATCTATGAATATCCTAACCCTATTTCCCCTCCTGGATCGAACTTCTGATTATCCATTTTGAATGCAGTGGGGAGATTTCCAGCCAAGATGACTCCACCACTAGTTCTTAACATAGTCTGGAAGGCGGATGAATTAAACTTCCATCCATTTATATTTCCAACAGGTGTATTCACTAATGACGTATGGGGAACTGAGGAGCATCGGTCTTATCTCTTTCCCTTTTGGGGAAGAGTTCTAGCGGCGTGGATCAATCATGAGACTATATACAAGCCATACACCTCTCACCTCTTTGCGAGGCAGTTTTGGTGCGTGTAAAGTTTGACCCTGAAATTCTACCTAGGAGTAATCCATGAGGACCATTCGTGTGTGATGAGGCAGATGTGGATCATGTTCACATGAGAGGACAGAAAGATGCAGAATGAGCTGCCTCTATCCATAGCGGTCTATGGGCTAGTCAAGGAATATGCCAAGAGTTGGTAGGCAGCCTACCCAGGTGAAATATTGAAGCGACAAACCATTCATCTTGGTGACGGGGTGCCTCCTCAACCTCAAAGTTAGGGCCAAAAATGACAAGAACACACTGTGATGGTGGGGTTGCAATAGAGATGAGTCAAACAACTCCAGGACCAGCACTGATTAGGAGGCGAGTGGTAGTAGTGAACCCAACAATCCCAGATGAGTTAAGCTGACAGTAAGGGAGGCCACCAAGGGGGTTTCGCAGGATATCAATTCAAGATCCTGGGAAGAGTCTATGCCATATAGATATGCCTGGGAATTCAATTTTTTCGAAGGATTCGGACACCTGGGACGTTAATAGACAATTTCTCATTCCTTCCTATATATGGAACCACCTTAAACATCTTGGTATGGAACTTTTAGAGACCGTCCATGCCAAGGATAGCTTTCTTGTGTCTCAAGAAGAATGGGAGAAATACATCACCGATCTAGAGGAATTTGTGCACTCTTGCGGTACTCCGCATCTAATGATAGACCAGGTGAATGTACTTCTTATCCAAAAATTCCCACTTCATTTTTCTGCTACTAAGTTGAGGGAGTGCTTCCCCTTACCCAAAAAATCATAACATTCTTCGAGGGGGAACAGGTTGGAAGATGGATCCATTTAGAGGAAGGAGAAGTTGAAACATTGGAGCTAGGAGAGTTTACCAAGGATCTTGAGATAAACCCTAAAAGATTTCATTTTGGTCCTCATTCTGGTCATCTAGGACTTCCCAACTGAAATTTTCCTTGTGTGGTAAAAACTCATACGTAAAACCCATTCATGCACGATAGGAGACATAGATTCAGGGTTTGTGCCTAGGACAATGGTAATTACAAAATCTAGGAGGGTTGAGACACCCAGGGTGGTTCTCCCAGAGTCTTCGGAGTTCCCAACCATGTATGGGGGGCCACGTCCTAGGATTCTGACAGTATCAACTCAAGGGATAGAACAATTATTTTATCTCTTTAAGTCCTATCCTACATAGAATTCATAATTGTTTTTCATTGAACCAGGCCAACTGACATCTATGTATTTCTACATGCATAGTTCTTTAAATGGTGTGGGCCTCCCTAGAAAGGATGGTTGGGGCTCTCAACGCACCTTTTCCGAGGGTAATGTTGATCGTCATGGATTTAGATGATCATGCGAACCAGACTAAAGCAATCACAGCAACAGATAGGACCACTATTGGGATAGAACCTGAGATTACCAAGGTGGATTTTGGTGACGTGGATCAATCCAATGACATGGAACCCAGCCTATCCGACTAGACACCTGAAGAAGACCCTTCTAATGAATTTCTGGATGCGATCCTAGCATACAAACCTACCGAACCAGAGGACCAGGTTGAGATTGCTTCTGATGAAGAGGATAGAAATTCCATTCATCGCCGGTCATGGAAACTGATCAAGCACTTCATCAAGGAGACCCCACAAGAAGAGTGGATAAATCAAATGGGAAACTTCATTCCCGGATACGCGAACTATGAACTGGAGGAGTGGATGCCTGATGTCCTCATATTCTAATTAGAGATTACATGGAAGAGAAAATATAGGAACATGACTGGGGCCTCAGTGTCGACTGGTAGTAGAGAAAGTCTATCAACACCAAGTGACTCTAGGAGGCTGAGAAAGAGATCCAACGTTTGAGGGTGCGAGTGAACGAACATTATGTTTTCCTCAATTTTCAATCGGAACTCATAACACAATTAAAGGCAAGGTTGATAGAGGCTAAGGAACAGATGAGGCGAGCATCCCAATAGATGGCTATTATCCGAGATGATGAGGATCGGGTATAGATCAGGGCTGATGAACTACACCCTGTTACTATCGAAGAGGAGTGGGAGCTTAATAGGTGATTGTAAATCCTAGATGTCACAAGCTAGAGAGTGGTAGAGTAGGAACGCTCCATTGAAGAGGCCAACCCATCTATCAGAGAGTTTAATCCATGGGGGATATAATTTTCACAAACTCACAAACATATTTTCATGATTTCATGTTTATTTTGGTTGTGTGTATGAGTCCCCTTATCTTCTTTGGTTACTGTATCTCAATCGTATCTATGAAATATCTAGCCATGAATCCCTAATATCACATGGTTCATGCCCAATGTGTGAAAAAAGGGATGACCACATAATTATTTCCCTTTTATATGAGAGTTCCAACCAATAATCGGACATCCAAGGTATTAATGACCACTCTAAGTTTCCGAGAAGAAAGGGGGTCCATGGTTAGAGAATTAAATTCTCAAAATAGACAAACTGCCCTCCCCCAACTTTCTACAGTGCACGAGTAAGATAATTCCATGGGTGTTGGAGTAAATCTGAACAAAAGGGAATAATGAATGTGAATTATGATACCCAATATTCGGAATACAGTGAGGATGGAATAACGATGGAGGGTAGCTTTTGACCAAATTCAAAACACAGAATCTGCATCGTGTTATCCTGAAATGGGAACAAATAAAGGAGGTCCAACCACATACTGCATTCAAAAATATAGGGCCAAACTCGAAGTGGTGTCTGATGTCCTTCAAAACGTTGTCCCGGGTTAGTAGGTGAGCCTTAATTCCAAGCATCCTAACTATTAGGGGGTTCCTTCAGATGTAAAAGGGAATGAGGATCTGAATAAGGGGCACACAAAGAGTGGGGTGGAGTGATGATCCATTCGAATGGAGTCCACCACTCTTGAAATTACACCACTGGGATGAAAGTACATTGGGTGACTGTATCAGTCTGAATCGAGATCAGGCCTACTTCTAGGAGGGACCTCTCTAGAAAGGACCTAATATGGTCTATTGTTTTACATCTGGTAAATGGGGATGATAAGCAAGAAGTTTCTCATCATGTGGTGAGGATGATGCATGAATAGTTTAAATTTGTATGATCAAGACTTCACACTTAGTTTAAGGTCATACAACCTGGATCCTACCCAATTGTTTAAAGTCATGTTACATGGAATAGGAACCCCTAGTTTAAGGTCATGGTGTTCAGACCATGATTATGGGAAAATAACCGGGAATGTTAACCGTCCTAGGGCTAGGATCAAGGTGAAATGTATGGGTGTCGCTACATATCCCACAAGGATGAGAATTAGGAAAAATGTAGTTCTTTGGCACAGTGTGGTCATAGACCAATGTTGGTGGTGGAAATCTTCTTTAGTGAGGAAGCTGACACATCCCATAATTATCATGGGGCATCCTAAACTTGCTTAGGATAGGGCCAGAGTTTAAAGTCATGTGTTGAGGACATGGGTACCCCAGAGGATAAATGTGTGGTGTGGTTCATAACCTGATGCGAATGGGGACTAAATAATTCCACACCATACCTCACATTCCTAAAAGGGAAGTTGGGGTAGAGAAGTAAAAGATAGGGAGTTTACCATTCAGTTGGCTTGACCGGGGATCAGATTCCCAAATGTCTTTATGTATCCTTCAAGGGTAGGAATCAAGCCTTACATAGTTGTCTATATTCTTAATATTTTAACATCATGTGGTGAGGAAAATAGTGTCACAGTTTAAGGTTGTATAGAAGGACCAACCGGTCACATAGTCTCATATATGGATATTATCCTACCACAACCACAAAGCCTACGTGATCCATTCTCAGTGTAGGAAATGTGGATCATTGTCAGGCCTTCTCCATCTAATGATAGCATGCAATGGTGGAAAAGAAATGTTTGGTGGGGAAAATCCCAGATGAACCAACATTCCTACTCAACGTGCATAAATTAGCTGAGTTACAACACCGGGGGTGTCGAGGATCTATAAAACAGAAAGGGGAATTAAACATGCAATTCACAGCATCCTATATTTGGGATTCAATTGGAGTGTTGTAATGATGAAGGATAATTATTGACTATGTTCAAAACACATTATCCATTTCGAGTTATCTTAAAATGGGAAAAAACAAATGAGGGTCAACTGCTGACCAAATTCGCTAAATGGGACTTGTCTCATAATGTCATTCAAAATCCTCTAGGATGTTGTCCCAATATGTTAGGAGATTAATAATTCCTAGCATCCATGTCGTTAGGGTATCCCTTTGGATGTGAAAAATAATGAAAACCCTGAATTAATGAATGTGCATAGCACAAACACCACCCATGTAGTTTAAGCGTCATGTAGGATGAATGCAAGGAGTTGTAATCTTGAAGGAAGTACATGGTGTGGTTGTTATAACCCCAACATGACTAAGGACTGAAGAAGTCTGAACCACACCACATACTTCGGGGAGAACCCCTTCTGGAGAGGGATGGGGAGGTGAAAGTGGTTGCAACTGGACCACAAAAAGGAAGTATGGGCATCACTACGTATCCCATAAGGATGGAAATCAAGACAGATGTAGTTCTTGAAGTTGGTATGACAGGTGGCCAATTCCAAAAGGGATTTATATCCTCTTTTAAAGAGGAATATCATAATTTTTACGCAGTTTAACATCATGCGAACATAGATGGTATGAATCTTAGTTAAAGGTTGTAGATCTTGGACCGTAAGGTTCCCAATTTAATTCCATGAGCATGGGAAATGGCCGTAAAGTTTATTTTCATGTGGTGAGGATAGAAAAATAGATAACTCTCAAGTGAGGTATGTGGTGTGGTTATTAAAAACATGATGTGAATGGGGACTAAGTACTTTTACACCGCACTATATACTTCTGAGGAAACTCGGTCCAAAATGGTGCAAGAGGGTTCATGGTGATGCGACTGGACCACAAACAAAAGTTTGGGCATCACTATATATCCCATAAGAATGGGAATCAATCCATAAATAGTTCTGAAGGTATTATGGCAGACAGAAAATAGTAAAAAGATGCACCATCTTCTCGAGTGAATACCTCATATGGATGGGTAATTTATCATTTCATAGCCTGGGTGTAGAAGATATAGATTAGAATCATACAATAAGGACGTAAGGGATATTAGTTTATGGTCATAGAGATCGGACCAAAAGATGGAGATTCCTAAAGTGAAAATATGTGGCATGGTTCCACAAAGAAACCAGGCATGAATAGGGACAAGGTGGTCTGCACCGCATTACAAATTTAAAATAGAATGCACATAGTTTAAAGTCATGATGCTGAGACTAGGGGACCATAGATCCTAGTTTGAGGTCATAGAGTTTGGACCAAAAAGAAAACATGACCCTTCCATGCAAGCACAAGCCTTACCCAAATCCCTAATCCCACAAGATCCATGCTCGGTGTGCGAAACAAGGGTGAAGAATATCATTATAGTGCATGGAAGAAAACAGTAAGGGACAAAGGTGTGGATCCAAGGGTGACCCCATGAAACTATTTTGTCCTTCCAGTATGAAAAGGTGCATGGAGGGATAACACCGAGGGTGTCTAAGTTCCACTTGAACATTATATAGTGGAAAGGGATGTGAATCACAAGATGAATATTTAGGGATTAATGGGGTCAACGTAATGATAGAGGATAGATATTGACCATATTTGAAGAACAACATCCATATCATGTGTCTTGAAATGGGAACTAACGCCTGAGGGTCGGCTGGTGGCCGTATTCGAAACATGAAACTTGTCTCAAAATGTTTTTCCAAATCCTCCGGAACGTTGGCCCGAAACTGTAGGCGACCCTAGAGGCTGATAATCCATACCATTCGAGGGTCCTTTTAGGTGTGAAAGGAGATAGAAACCCAAACAAAGGGACACATAAATCATAGAAATCGATGAGATCATTTCCATTTAGAACCCAACACTCTATGTCTTAAACCATAGTGCATCTTAGCACATTGATGAGGTATAATAGAGGTCAAGAATTTTATACAAGAAGGGGGGAAATGGGTTGATGAACCTAGGGATGGACCCAGAGATGAAATTTCCAGGCGTTCCTACATATCCCATTAGGATGGGAATAAATCCATACGTAGTACTTGAAAATGGCATGGAAGGATACTAATTTTAATGGAAATACTATCATGCAGGTTTGGCCCATGTAACTAAAGAAATGGCATTTGATGGATCTTGTTTGTTCTTTAGTCTGGGTGTGTTTTTTTGGAGCAAAAAAGCCATGACGGAGAATCCAGGAATCTCCACTAGAATCAATTCATATGTAGACCTTGACAAATATCATGGAGGATGACTGATTCCAAAACTTATATATCCTTAAGTGAGGACACCACAATGCGGTGCCATTTTTCATCATGTGTCCAGGACAATAGTATAAGAACCTAGCCATATTACATTTCATAATCTTGAATTTAGTCATTAAAAAACTTTTGTTCATATTGAGGATATTTTAAATTTTATAGATTTAGAGAATTGGACATCTTACAGTCATAACATTACACATTAATATAGAGTGAATACCATAAAAAATGTATTCATTTCTTCCAAAACATAAAACTTTTCAAATAAAGCATATTTTTTTGACAATTCTTCAAAAATTTAACTTGGCTTTATTCTTTGTCTTACACATCCTTATAACCTATGAAAATCATTTAAAATCTTGGGATGATGTCACATCCCATCCCCCAGGGCACGTGCCGTGACTACCCCAGGCCCGCCTTCCATAGGCTAGGGGCTGGAAACTAGCACCGAAAGGTGTATTCCCTAAAACGGGAAGGAATTGCCTTTGTAACCTGTAAACTCACAAAAACCAAGAACACATCAAGATACAAACATGAGTAAACTGAACAGTAAAAAGAGTTTGTACAATAGGTAAAAGGGTCCAGAATACAAGCCCAACTGGAAAGTACAAGAAAACGGAAAGGTACAAGTAAACTGGAACAACTCCTGTGAACACCCACCAAGGATCCAACCTGAAGGGTAGGTACAGCTCTCAAACGGTCATCTCTACAGTACACCTCATCTATGGTCCACCCCTGATCTACCACTAGTCCCGGTACCCTTGTCCTCAGTCAGCGTTATCTGTCGTCTACACCAAACACAACAAGGTGTGGGCGTAGCCCGTGCAGGGGTGAGTATAACAATACTTAGTAGGGACCCCAATACCCTCAAAGGTCTCTCAAAATACATAAAGGATAAACCACAAAGCATGAAATCAACTGACAGCCCTACTTAAGTATATTCTCATACATATACCTAAGTTATCAAGTATACCCATCTCATTTATGAAGAAACACAAGGCCCAAATCCTTAGCCAAAGTACATTTGTTCCGTGAAGTAAAGAATACCCCGAAGGTAAGAACCATGAAGGTAAGTACCACAAAGGTACGTCACACCGAAGAATACCACAAAGGTATCGCCATGAAGGTAATTACCATAGAGGTATGTCACATAGAAGAATACCACAAAGGTATCACCACAAAGGTATGCACCACAAAGGTACGCCACACAAATGATTACCAAAAAGGTAAAGACTCATCTCACACCAGGTATAACAAAGGTACGGTAGTAAAGATGATTAGATATAACTACTGAATCATCTTACTCTATTAAGAGGCAGACCCACGTAGGATCTTAAATCATCATACCCACATAGGATCCCAAATCATCAGACCCACATAGGATCCTAGATTAGTCCCATGTGGATTCCTAGAGTGGTTCCAAGTGAGACTCTCAAACATAGACCCACAGAGATCCCAAAGCATAGACCCACATAGGATCCCAATGCACAGACCCCCATAGGATCCTTCTCTCATGTTACAGCCAGCTATAGGGTTCTCGCACTAAGCTCGCATGATTCTGGGAGGATTTGCTTCTCAATCCATTGGTCGATACTAAAAATTCCACAAAGCCCCATGATGAAGTATCCCAAAGGACCGCCATGTAAAATGGGTCTCAACACAACAGATGGTGCATCAATCGGATGCATGGTATGTAAGTTATTGGCCTTTTAGTCCTAAGGTCCCAGTTGGATTCATGCTCTATCCAACATGGTCTTACCCCAAATTTATCCAAAACTCGTGTGGGGCATACCAAAAGGACCTTCTCGATCCAAGGTTTCCTGTGCGGCAGACAGTTCGTCAAACGGACGCACTTAGCTCAAGATATGGCTGAAAGAACGAAAGGGGTCGAAGTTGGTCTGGGTCTGGTCCGACCCAGTCCGCTGGGCGGTACGGTGGCCCTCGGTGTGGTGGCCCACTGGTTCCATGGTGCGGCGGCCCACTGGGTACGTGGTGCGGCCCGAGGTGGTGGCATGCGGGTCCGCTCAGCATGCGGCCGGTCGGTCGGCCAGCCGCCCTCCTCCATGCGGCGCGGTCACGTGCCACACCATCTCCAGTGGCCAGTGTCGAGCAGGTTGCGCCTTGACTCACCATTGTGACACAAGGTCTCATCTCTTCTCTGTCGGGTGATGCGGACATGTGCCACCACCCCTTCGCATGGCCGGCCGCCGCCCTTGCTCCACCGCGGCCGACGGGCCGCAGCTCTTCTCCGCCGGGTGGCACAGAAACGCACCGCCACCCCTTCGCACGGTCGATCACCGCCCTTGCTCCACCGTGTCCGACGGTCCGTGGCTCTTCTACGCTGGGCGGTGCAAATGCACGCCACTTCCCCTTCGCACGGCCGGCCGCCGCCCTTTCTCTACCGCAGTCGATGTTTCGCGGCTCTTCTCCAGCTGCGCGGTCATGCCACCGCCTTCATCGCGGCCGACCAGAGTTCCGGCCATTGTTCTCGAGTCCCACTAATGCCAATCATCGGCACCGGTCACCGTCCTCCTCCATCACGAAGAACGCATCATAAAAAGGATTTGTATAGGGTTCGGGCCGTGTTCGTTTGGCCCGCACCCTCCGTGTTATAATGGTAGCAAGAGGCAATATTGTTCTTGAATCAATGGTGTCGACAAGAAGGGGAAAGGGGGTATAAATCAACAAAAAACCCTACCAGAAGTTCATTGGAGAGCGTCTACGTTTGAGGAAGTGTCGAAGTTCATCATCCCCACATAAATCCTTCAACAACGCTGCTCGATCATTGTTCTTCGGTTCGGGGATCGGGGTCGCTCATCACCGCCCGTTGTAACAGGATTCGTCCTCCAAGTGTTGGGTGTCACGGAACTTTACCAGGTCTTTGTTTCTTGGTGAATTCGTGTCAATCCCCCCCCCCCCATGCTCCATATAAATAGAATAGGGGAGGGTAAGTAATGATCGTGGAATTTATAAAGGTTCATTTAATAGGAACCTTCTTAAATTTCAACGATGTTGTTACTTAGTATTTGAAAGGTCAAGACATTTAATTTACATTGGTTCAATTAAATGGGAGGATTCCAAGGGACTTCTGCACATTAAAGAGGGGTTCGGGTGGTCCCCACCACCATGAATTTACAAATGGGGTTTTTCTAGCTTGGGTGGTCCCCACCTCTAAGCATTCAATTTGGAGGTTAAAAATAAAATAAAAAGTTGTTCTTTATTTTATTTTTATCTCTACGAAAAAACACGAAAACTAACTTTCACCCTCGACTAACTGAGGTCAAGTTGAAAGTCTCCTTAAGTGAATCTCAGCGCTGCAGATTCAACGGTTCCCTTGGATTTTAATTCTGAGCACTAGTTCAAAAGTTACAAAATGCCGCTCGCGCGTTTACTAAACGTACCTGAAAAAAAAGTTCATAAAATTAAGAACAGTCACCATTGACCCGCGCTGGTCGAGGTTGGTCTCTTCCTAAGTGAAACATTCCCCAAAGAACCCAATGGTACTCTCATATTTCTAATCTGAGTTACCGTTAAAATGTTATGGATTTTGCAATAAAATAATTTTCACTTAATTATTTTATTTATGGCCAAAAACTAACTTTCACTGGTGGTTTGCGCCGGCCAATGTTAGTATCCGCCTAAAGAAAGAATACCTTCATGAGTTCATTGGCGGTATCAGATTTTTAATCTGAGTTACCGTTTGTGAGTTATAAGCATTTGAAAAATAAAATAATTTATTTTATTATTTTATTTATGGTTATGCCATTTTTGGGTTTTCTCACAGGATTCCCGCGTGCACTAAACTTAAGTCACGCCTAGGGTAAACCCACCATCCTGAGCACAACGGTGGCCTCATATTTCGGATCCGGGCAACTGTTTAATATTTATTCCAATTTTTTAGTAAAGTTGCTTACGCGCGCTATTTAAAGTTTAAAAAAACTTCGACGGATCATTCCGGGCACTCCTGGCCTCAGAATCGCGCGCCGTCAGATTTTGTGGTCTCGAAATAATTTCATATAATTAAAATATATATATATACGGAATTTCCAGGACATTAAATTCTCTCCAACTTAGGGCTTTACATCCCCGAAAGCCACAACATAGACTAAGGAAACAAATGGGGTACTGAACACAAATCTGAGCCTCCCGCTTCCATGTGCTCTCATGGAGGTTCCCATGCTGCCAGAGAACACGCACCATAGGTATCAACCGACCATGAAGGACTCTCTCCTGTCAATCCTCAATCTCCACTGGAACCTCTGTAAACGTATCCCCATCGTCGATGTCCATCTCGTCGTGGTCGATGATGTGATATGGGTCGTGCATGTATCTCCTCAGCTAGGATACATGGAAGACTTCATGCACCCGGTGCAACTGAGGTGGAAGAGATAAGTAGTAATCCACCTCTTCAACTCTACTAAGGACCTGAAAGGGTCTGATGAACCCCAGAGATAACTTGTCGCCCCATCCAAATATCCACAAACCTCGTCAGGGTGAGACCCGTAGAAAGACGTGGTCACCATCCTCGAACTCTAGAGGTCCCCGTATCCTATCGGTATAAGACTTATGCCTACTCTATGCAGTCTTAATCTACTCCTGGATGATCTGCACCTTCTCTGTGGTAGCCCATACCATCTCTGGTCCCATGAGTGTTGACTCCCCTAGGTCAGTCCAGCACAAAGGTGATCTGCAAGGTCAGTCGTACAACTCCTCGAAAGGTGTCATCCCAATGGTAGAGTGATAGCTATTGTTGTATGCAAACTTCAACAAGGGAAAGTGATCCTAACAGCTGTGAAAAAAGTTGAGGATGAAATCACACAACATGTCCTCAAGGGTCTGAATGGTCTGCTCAGTCTGGCCATCCATATGAGGATGGAAGGCAGTGCTCAAATGAAGTTGTGTCCCGAAATCCTCATGCAACCCCTTACATAGCCAGGAAGTGAAACGTGTATCACGATCAAAGACAATCGTTGAGGGTACTCCATGTTTCCACACAATCTCCTATACATAGAGGCATCCCAATCTCTCTACTGATCCCTGCTCTCTAATAGGTAGGTAGTGGGCCAACTTGGTGAGTCGGTCAACGATAACCGAGATAGAATCATGAATTTTGGATGTGCATGGAAGTCCCGTTACGAAGTCCATGGAAATTCTATACCACTTCCACTATGGAACACCTAATGGATGAACTAAGCCTGCTGGAACCTGATGCTCTACCTTCACTTGCTGACAAGTGAGGCACTGAGAGACAAAATCTGCTACATCTTTCTTCATTCCCGAACACCAGTTATGACGCTGAAGGTCCTAGTACATCTTAGCCACTTATGGATGTACCACTATAGGGGATGTATGGAACTCCTTCAAAACCTCCTTCTATAGTGTTTTTGGTACCATGGTACATCCTCTGAAGATGATGACATGCTCCCCACCTTCAAAAAATCCATCAGGTGTGTACCATATGGATATCTGAACACGTCATGCCTCACAGTCAGTGTCCCCATGCTGTACCTCCCTGACTAGCTGAAGAAGTGGGGTAGTGATTGTAATATACTAAAGAAAAGCTACTCCATCTCGATCCACAAAATATATCTACAACATGGCTAGCTGCTCTGACACCTCACTCAGCAGCTGCTGACCAAACCTCCTACTAAGTGCGTCTGCTATCATATTCCCCTTCCCAGGAGTAAAGGCTATCTTAAAGTCATCGTCTTCGATGAACTCTATCCATTGTTGCTATCTCATGTTCAGGTGCTTCTAAGAGAAGATATACCTAAGACTCTTTTGATCAGAGTGGATTGTTAAACATCCACCCATCAAGTAATTCCACAACACCTTCAGTGCAAAACCACTGTTGCTAACTCCAGGTCATGGGTAGCATAGTTTTACTTGTCAGTCTCTGTCTCAGCTCTTGAAAGCTCTGCTGACACTTCTCCGTCCATAGGAAAGTCTCCCCCTTTTTTTCAAAGCTTAAAAGGGTGCCAATATCCTGGAGAAGTTTGGTACAAATCGTTGTTAGTACATAGCCAAATAAGACGTCCCTCTCCCTTCGGGGAGGTAATCCTATAAACATCTTTTGAAAATATGTCCTCATGCTCTGCCACTTCTATTTGGAACCGAAAACTCAAAACTCTTTCTACAATAAGGGTAAGGTTAGCCGACTCAAGAGTGATCGTTTTCACCCTCACATGCATGAGTCTATCCTCTGCTGCATGGGTTTCCTTTTTCACCAACCAAGGAAAACCCCCTTCCAACATTGTAGATAAACCACAACCGTTTTTCCTAATATAGTCAATCTGATTATAAACTGTGGAGTCCATTCCATACCCAAGATATTGTCATAATACCTTGATGCTTCCACCAAGAGGTTCCAACCGAAACTCTCACCTCAAGGGTTAGATCACACAGTCGGCGTAAGTGGGAATATAAAGTCTCCTCCTAAAGGTATCTCCAGACGTGAGGGTCAAGTCAACTATTTAACTAGAAAATCTAGGTCTTGGACAAGATTCGTGAAAGGAAGGAATGATTGGTACCTATGTCTATTGATACGACAGTTAGTAGTAGACATAGAACCTACCTCGAATCATTACTAGAGCCCTTGGGTCACACTCCTTGACCACATGCAGCTACTCCCTTCCCCTGTGCTCCAGCTCCCTGAGCCTAGTAAGGACCACAAGGGTGGCAGTTTGGAACATGTTGAAATGTACACCACCTCATGTTGCTCTCCTAGCTCTGATTCAATGTCTGCATCCCTGCAGATTCATATGTCCCTATCACATCCTCTTCCCTAAACATTTTACACGCCCAAGTCTCTAAGAATGGCGCCAGTTTTTGGATTTCCCACTACTAATATTCACTGGCTGTATCCGCTCATCCAAATAAAATTCAACCGAAAAGGATCTCTCTCGCACCGTAACATAGGTAGAAATTCATAGAGGAATAGTGTCGGCTTGGACGTCCTTAAACACACCATGCTCGGAAGTCTGAGCCCCAAAGCATTGATTGTATTGTATTCATCGAGTACCAGGAATGGTCGATATGCCTCGACGAATACTCAGCTATCGACATGTCATCCTGCCGAAGTTGTAGAAGCTCTATAGAACTCTCAGCCACCTCCTCAGGCTAGTCCTCGGCCACCTATGAGTCGGGATTGCCTCAAAACCAGAGGCGTATCCGATGCTAAAACACGTGTAAAGAACTAAGCCTATATGTGTTCTCTACTGGTACCGCCAGTTGTAACTACTACCCAACAAGTAGTCATATAGCTGACACACTACCTGAAGGTACCATCTTGGGAAATGGTCCACGTACTGAAGCCTCGTCACTATTTTCTCTATTGGTGTCCCAACTAGGCAGAAAACTTTAGCCACAACCTCCAGCCAGTCCTCAGCTTCCTGGGAATCTGTCTCACCTCGGAACCACGGAGGCCTCTGCCACAGGAACTCGTGCAATGCATGCAACGCGCTCAGTCAGTGTGCACCGTCTTCCAGTGCGTCCAGTGGTAACTGCTACCCAATGGGTGGTGGTGCTGCTGGTACACCACCTGAAGGTGCCAACATAGTAAGAGGGCCCTGCACTGGAGCCTCATCACTCGGTGGGCCGTCATCATGTACTATACCCAGAACCCTAGATGGTTGTCTGCATAGAGGCATCCTGAAAAGAAACAGGTGTGCCACGGTCAATAAGTTATAACTGGTGAGCTAACTCAAAGAGTTCACAAAGAAAACTTTTCAAACACACATGCAATTAGTGTTTTCATGCACTGAGTCAGAAATCATAAGTCAGGGTCCTGATGTATGGATATGTCAGCCACCGCACCAACACTAGATTCCCTAAACTGATAACCACACTCACTACACTTAAAATTATTGCTATAAAAAAATATCAGAGTCCAATTTTCTATAGTATAACTGACTCCTCTAATACCAATTTTTCACATCTCGTCCCCCAAGGACCATTCCGTGACTACCCTAGGCCCGCCTTCCATAGGCCAGGGGCTGGCAACTAGCACGGAAAGGCGTATTCCCTAAAACGGGAAGGCATTACCTTTATAACCTATAAACTCGCACAAACCAATCACACGGCAGGATACAAACACGATTAAATTGAATAGTAAAAAGTGTGTGTATAGTAGGTAAAAGGGTCCAGAATACAAGCCCAAATGGAAAGTACAAGAAAACTGAAAGGTACAAGTAAACTAGAACATCTCCTGTGAACACCTACCAAGGATCCTACCTGAAGGGTAGGTAAAGCTCTCGAACGGTCATCTTTGCGGTACGCCTCATCTATGGTCCACCCCCAAGCTACCTCCAGTCCTGGTACCCTCTTCCTCAGTCAGCGTTATCCGTCGTCTACACCAAACACAACAAGGGGAGGGCGTAGCCTGTGCAGGGGTGAGTATAAAAATACTCAGTAGGGACCCCAAGACCCTCAAAGGTCTCTCAAAATCCACAAATGATAAACCACAAAGCATGAAATCAACTGACAACCCTACTTAGGTATATTCCCATACATATACTTAGGTTATCAAGTATGCCCATCTCATTTATGAGGAAACACATGGCCCAAATCCTTAGCCAAAGTACAACTGTTCCCCGAATGAAATAATACCATGAAGGTAACCACCATGAAGGTAAGTACCACAAAGGTAAGCCACATAGAATAATACCACAAAGGTATCACCAGGAAGGTAAGTACCACAAAGGTACGCCACACAAAAGAATACCACAAAGGTATCACCACAAAGGTATGCACCACAAAGGAACACCACACTGATGATTACCACGAAGGTAAAGAATCATCTCACACCAGGTATAACATAGTCATGGTAGTAAATATGATTAGATGTAACTACTAAATTATCTTACTCTATTAAGAGGAAGACCCACGTAGGATCTTAAATCATCAGACCCACATAGGATCCTAAATCATCAGACCCACATAGGATCCTAGTACAGCAGACCCTCGTAGGATCCTAGAGTATTCCCACGTGGATTCCTAGAGTGGATCCAAATGAGACTCTCTAACAAAGGCCCACATAGGATCCTGAAGCATAGACCCACATAGGATCCCAAAGCACAGACCCACATAGGATCCTTTTCTCATGTTACAACCATCTACAGGGTTCCCGCACTAAGCTCGCTTGATTCTGGGAGGATCCGCTCCTCAAGACATTGGTCGATACTCCAATTTCCACGAAGTCCCATGAAGAAGTATCCCAAAAGACCTCCACATAAAAGGGGTCGCAACGTAAAAGATGGTGCATAAATAGGACACTTGGTCTGTATGTTATTGGCCTTTCAGTCCCGAGGGCCTGGTTGGATTCTTGCTCGATCTAACCCGGTCGTACCCCAAATTTATCCAAAACTCAATTGGGGTATACCAAAAGGACCATCTCGATCCAAGGATTCATACTCTGTAGATGGTTCGTCAAACGGACACTCGTAGATCGAGATATGGCTGAAAGAAATAAAGGGGTCGAAGTTGGTCGGGGTCTGGTCCGACCTGTCGGACCGACCTGGCACGACCCATCCTGGGCCGACCTAACCTAGTTTAGGTTGACCCGGCCCGCTGGGTCCACTGTGCGGTGCCCCGCTGGGTCCGTGGTGCGGCCCACAGTGGTGGAATGTGGGTCCGCTAGGCAGGCGGCTAGCTGGTCAGCCATCCGTCCTCCTCTGCACGGCGCGGTCACGTGCTGCCCCATCTTCGGCAGCCTGCATCGAGCTGGCTGCGCCTCGCCTCGCCACCACGGAAGAAGGCCGCAACTCTTCTTTGTCGGGCATCATGGACACGTGTTGCGGCCCCTTCGCGCAGTCGGCCGCCCTTGCTCCGTCGCGGCTTACGGGCTGCATCTCTTCTCCACCGAGTGGGGTGGACACGCGCCACCACCCCTTTGAGTGGTCGGTCGTCGCCGTCTGCCACCCTTGCTCCACCGCGGCTCTTCTCCGGCGGCGCAGTCACGCCCCCTCCTTCGTCACGGCCGCCAGTCCCAAGTCCCACTGGTCCCAGTCGCTTGTGCCGGTCCCAGTCCTCCTCTAAGGCTAATAATGCATCATAAATCACAAGGATTTGCAGAGGGGTTGGGATGTGTTCGTTTGGATTTCACCCTCTGCGTTATAATGGTAGCAAGCTGCAATATTGTTCTTGAATCAAGTGGGTCGACAATAATGGGAAAGGGGGTATAAATCAACAACAAACCCCACCTCATGTTCATTGGAGATCATCCGTGTTTGAGGAAGTGTCTTCGTTCGTCATCCCCACAACAAGCCTCCAATGACATTGCTCGATCGTCGTTCTTCGGTTTGGGGTTCGGGGTGGCTCGTCACCACCCACCGGAACCCGCTCCATCCTCAAAGTGTTGGGCATCATGGAATTTTATCAGAGCTTCATCGCATGGTGAAGTCGTGCCAATTTCTCCCCCCCCCCCCCCCGCCAAGCTCCATATAAATCGGAGAGGGGGATGGTAAGTAACGATGGTGGAATTTATGATGGTTCGTTTAATAGGAACCTTCCAAAATTCCAACGACATTGTTACTTAGTATTTGAAAGGTTGGGAAATTTAAATTTACATTGGCAAAATTAAATGGGAGGATTCCAAGGGACTTCCCCACATTAAAGAGAGGTTTGTGTGGTCCCCACCACTATGAATTCACAAATGGGGGTTTTCTAGCTCGAGTGATCCCCACCTCTAAGCATTCAATTGGGAGGTTAAAAATAAAATAAAAAGTTGTTCTTTATTTTATTTTTATCTCTATGAAAAAACAGAAAAACTAACTTCCACCCTCGACCAACTGCGGTCGAGGTGAAAGTCTCGTTAAGCAAATCTCGGCATTATGGATTCAATGGTGCCCTCAGATTTCAATTCCGAGCACTGGTTCAAAAGTTACAAAATGCCACTCATGCGTTTACTGAAAGTACCCCAAACAAGTTTCATAAAATTAATAATAGTCACCCTTCACCCACGCTAGTTGAGGTTAGGGTCTTCCTAAGTGATACATGCCGCATATAACCCAATGGTACTCTCGGATTTTCAATCCGAGGTACCGTTAAAAAGTTATGGATTTTACAATAAAATAATAGTCACTTAATTATTTTATTTACAGCCAAGAACTAACTTTCACTGGAGGCTCGTGCTGGCCAATGTTAGTATCTACCTAAATAAAGCATACCTTCACGATTTTAGCAGTGGTCTCGGATTTTTAATCCGAGTTACCGTTTGTGAGTTATAAGCATTTGAAAAATAATATAATTTATTTCATTATTTTATTAACGGTTATGTCATTTTTCGGTTTTCTCAAAGGAGGCCCACGCCGACTAAAATTATGCCAAACCTCATGTAAACCTGCTATCCTAAATACAATGGGGGCCTCAGATTTCTAATCTGGGAAACCATTTAATATTTATTCCACTTTTTCATGAAAACTGCTTACGCACGCTATTTAAAGTTTAACAAAACTTTGACGGATAATTCTGGGCACTCTGGGCCTTGGAATCACGCACCGTCAGATTTTGAGGTCTCAAAATAATTCCATATAATTAAAATATATATATATATATAAATTTGGGACATTACAGATGAGCAAAAAAATCTCAGTAAGGGATATAAAAAAAGTAAAGAAACATTAGTCCATGAACACTTATAACGTATGAAATCATTTTCAAAAGACATACTTTTCACCAATATATAATTACTTTGTGAAACATGAGATTTACACAAGATCCACAAAAAACATAAGAAAATAAATATAGCCATAAATTTATCTTAGGTAATTAATTACATAATCTTGTAACCCTCTAAGCTACCTTATAATTTGTAACCCTCACGGCTACCTTACAATTTGTGTAAGCATCACAGTTACACTTGGAATAACCATACGGCTGACCTCAAACATATAAATAACCAATTAATTGGAGGTAGATATAGTTCCTACTCTTTATCATAAGAAATTCATAATAACCATAACATAATCATACATCGTGAATAATTGCATAAAAACATAGCTTTTGAATCTTGTAAAACAGAATTTTTAAAAGAGGATTTTAAAAGTGAAACCCCTTAAAAAATCATATAATTGAAGTGAGATATAATAGAGTTGATGGAATATGTATATAGACTATAAATTCACATAATTAAACATATTATAAACAAAAATCATCACATAAAAATATTTAATACCACATAAATAATGAAGTATAATGTTAACCCAATGAATGGAAATCGGGTTAAGAATTCCCTTACCTTAGGTTTGTCTTACTTTGAAATTGTTTAAACCTCTTGTATAATGGTTAAAATAGTGTTGTTATTATCATACCGAAACATATTCATATTTATAATATCTTGTATGATCATTTTATAACATCATTTCACCCTTTAATTGTTAGTATTTTGTTCCTTCCACTATTTCGGGTGCGTTCTTTACTTGATTTCCTTGATTGGTTCATGATGGATATGCTTTTCAATTGGAAGTGAAACTCTAGAATTGGAATGGAATGGTATTTAAATATTTCTAGTACCATAAATTATACCATTTATCATTTTTAATTCCAACATGAGGATGATTCACATTTTAAAACATTAGTGATATTTGTTTAGGTCATTTTGGCGATTCTTTGATCATAAAGAACTCATTTGTTTCATAAATTTATTACATGTGTAAAAAATGATTACAAAACCTTTTATAAGTTATAATACATAAATTATAATCTGGTTCAACCATAAAAATGGTTTCCTGACCAGTATGGAAGAAATCAAATGAAATTGAAATCACATCGTCCACGATGTCGGTAAATCGATACATCACAGATAGTGTTTTAATTTCTTGAATAAGTGGGAGAGGAGAAGAAGAATGATGAGTAATTTTCCATGAACATGAGATCATCCAGAATATACAATATTCTGGAGCATTACTTCCTCTTGGATAAATGAATTGAAAGATATTATAAGGAATGAAAAGGAAATGAAAGGAAAACACATAAAAATGAAAGGAGATTCTTACCCCTTGATCTCTTCTCCTTGAGATCCTCCTTAAGGCCTTTGTTTTTGGAGTTTTGGTGAGACCAGAAGCTCTAGGACGTGGGGAATATCCTTGGGAGAATTTTTGGGCAGAACTTAGGTAAGTGTAGAGGCTTGAGAGGTGTGGAGGAAGAGGGGAATGAGGGTGGTATTTATAGTGGAGGAGAGGAGGTATTTTACATTATTTTAATCATTATTATAATATTTTTGCTCAATACTATGAATAATAAAAATTCATGTGACCCTAAATAGTAATAATGTCATTTTAGTTCAAACCAATTATTCTTGTATCACTTATGATTTCATAAATAGTGAATTTAACTGATAATTGAATATGCGGTATTTTGCCGTATTTCACTATTCATTAAAAATTCAAAAAAATTAGAAAAATCAAAAAAATTCTCCCTAGCCATTTTTCGATGTGTAGAATTCAAAAATGAACTCCATTTTTGGAAAATATATTTCTAAATATTATTAATTTAATTTTTAATTAAAATCATGCTTTATTCAAAAATTAACAATTTTAATTCTTTAACTGATTTTATATCACATTGAAAAACTAACCAAGATGTCATTATCTTACATAATTACAAGAATAAAATAACAATACAATTTACTATTAATTAGGTTAGTATTACTATTCATATTACTATTCAAAAGGGTATGTTACTATTCATCAAAAAAACAAGTTGGTTCCATTAGACTCAAAATAATTTACTGATCTCAATTGTAGATGCTTGTTTTTCGAAATTCAGAACATAGAAGTAGTACAATTATGTTTAAAGTATAGTTATATATATTTACTTAAAAGAAGTTTTAGGAATTTCAATTTATTTTTAGAAAACCTTAGGGTGTTACAAATAGTGTCACGTTTTAAGGTCACATGACAAGACCAGACCACGCACTTTAACATTGTGTGGTAAAGATAAAACAATTTAAAGTCATGTGGGATGAGTCAAAATAGTTTAATGTCATATGGTTTGGACTCATATAGAAGAACTAGGTTCTAAAGGGAATGTGCATGGTGTGATAAAGCATACTCATTGTGAATAAGGATAAAAGTCCATACCACACCACGCACAATCCCAGGGGGGAAACCACTGGCCAAGGGGACAAAAAAAGATTGAGAGACCTAGGGTTTTACTTGAGGATGAAATTTTTAGTCATTCCTAAATATCTCTAAGGTTGAGAATCAAGCCACATGTAGTTCTTGAAATGTCGTGCATTTTAACATCATGTGGTAAGGATGCAAAGAAAGGGGTATACTATAGAAGGAGGGGAACATGGAAAGGAAATTTTAAACCTGACATGAATGGGGAATAAATAAGTCCACACCACACCATATAAAACCCTCGAAGATAACTAATCCCAAGGGGGTGAAGAGATTTGTTGGGATGGACCCGAAGACGAAATTTCTGGGTGTTCCTATGTATCCCATGAGTATGAAATCAAGCCATATGTAGTTTTGAAAATTCCATGCAGTTTAATTTTGTGTTAAAAGGAGATGGAAGATATTAGTTTAAGTTCATAGAGCTCAGACCGTAGATTCCCAGTTTAATGTCATGTGCGTGGGACAGAAGGAAAGAAAAAGGTGAACCAACGTGCTCATCAATTAGGAGACCATGGGGATGAAAATAATGAATGCGGATAACTGTTGACCATGTTCAAAACACAATATCCATCTCGTGTGACCTATAATTGGAACAAACAATTGAGAATCAACTGCTGACCATATTCACAACGCGAGACTTGTGTCAAATTGTCGTTCGAGATCCTCCGGGATGTTGGCCCCAAACAGTATGTGAGACAAGGTGGCGTGGGACCAGGCCACTAAGAGGGTCCTTTCAGATGTGAAAGATGATGGAGACCCAAATAAAGGGACACAAAAATACTGTAGCAAGGGGACTTGGAGGTCCCAATGTGGAGTCATCAATGGTAAGGTGTATTACCTGTGGGCTTTCATCACCATCCAAAGTGATGGGAGCGATGAATCTTCAATGAACCACATGGATAATCAAATCATCCTATTTAGGCTCTGCAATAGATACGGAAAGGATAGACAAGGCATCATCTCGACCGTTCTGTGATCGAGGGATATGAGTAAATTCTGTCCAAGAAGGGAACTGGGCCATCAAATTTAGAGTATTCTCTAACAGAGGTATGAGCTCTGGATTCCTGACAATGTAGTCTTCGTTGATCTACATGATCACCATCTCAGAGTCCCCTTTCACATGAAAATGGGGAACATCAATCTTGAGGGCCAACTCGAGACCTGTGATGAGAGCCTGATACTCTGCCTCGTTTTTGGTATAGCCTTCTGAAAATAGGAACAAATAGGGTAGGACAACTTTTGTAGGCATAATGATGATGATACCCAAACCTACTCTATTGATTCTGGGATCATTGATTCTCCTGGCAGTATGACTTCAGGAAGTGACATCAAAATGCATCTTCCAACATGGTATGTCTTGATCCAATGAAAGGATGGCTTCATATGGAAATTCAAGAACCAGAGAATATTCTACAGGGGGTGGATGGGAAGAAAGGAATTCTTCCAGCACCAGTCCCTTGATAGCCTTCTGGGGGGACAAACCTGATGTCAAACTATTACAGAATCACTACCCACCGAGATAGATAGCCCATTAACATGGGGTAGTTCATAAATTACTTCAGTGGATCTACTCAAGAAACTAGTTGTATCTCATGGTGTTGTAAGTAATGTCACAATTTATGCACTACGAATACCAGTTAAAAGCATCTCTACTCAATAGAGGAATATCTGGCCTCTATATTAAGGAGAATACAACTGATATAGTATAAAATTTTTTCTATTCCCTCATTATTCTTCTGGGAGAGAAGGGTGCTGAGGGACTATTCTAGAGTGGTCACATAGAGGACCAGTGACTTTTCCAAAATGGGAAGCATCAGAACCATATGTAGTAGCAGGTAATGCTTGATTTCCTCAAAAGAAGTATGGCACTCCACATCCCACTGATAATCGACACCTTTCTTCATGAGCTGGGAAAGGGGATTACAATTTCCATCTAGATTTGTGATGAATCAATGTATGTAGACTAAGTGGCTTTGAAAGCCTTGAATCTCAATAATGCTACTTAGAGGTGACATCTGACTAATAACCTTGATCTTCTCAAGATCAATCTCAATACCCATGTATCTAACAATGAACATAATGAACTTTTTTGAGGTAACCCGGAAGGCACACTTCAAGTGGTTCATCTTCATATGGCGGGAACTAAGGAAGCCGAACACTTTCTCAAGATCCCTGATATGGTCCTAGTGTTGGTGAGATTTAACCACCAGATCGTCCATGTAGTATTCCACAAATTTCCTAAGGATCGACTTAAATATACTATGCATGACATGCTGATAGGTGGCACCTGTATTCTTTAGACTGAAAAGCATTACTTAGTAATAGAAAGTACCTTGTAGTGATATGAAGGTAGTGGACTCTTCATCCTCGGGGGCCATTCAGATTTGATTATATCTAGAATACACATCCATGAAGAAGAGAGCTTGGAAACCATCGGTTGCGTCGATCAACAGCTCTATTATAGGAAGGGGAAATTCATCCTTTAGACACTGGATGTTGAGATCTCGGAAGTCGATGCAGACTCTGATCTGTCCATTCTTCATCCTGATGGGAACAATGTTATCTCACCATATGGGGTACTGGACCTCCTAGATGAAGTTTTCTTTGATGAACTTATCAACCTCGGGCTCGACCATGGCACCATGAGAGGGGTGAATATTTCTGGGAGGATGTTTAAACCTGCGATGGTTTATCAGGAGGCCAAGGTAGTGGACTGCGACCTAAGGATCCAGTCCTGGAATCTCACCATATCTACAGGAAAATACATCTCAATGTTGTTTCAAGAAATCCACATGTTGTTGTTTCTCTTCTTCAGACATGGATGAGTTGATCAGCGTTGGATTCAGATATGTCTCGATGTCGAGGTTCACCTGTACCAGCTCATCAACCATAGGGGAGATGCCCTCTTTGAATGCTGGAGGAGCATCTTCCAAATCCTCTTCATCATCCAAGGCGACTGGATCATTGGTAGTAGTAAACTCTTCTGAATTGGCTGAACCTGGTGGGACGCTAGTTCCATCTTGAGTGGTAGTGGAAACCTCATTGGGGGACTCCTACACTACTAAAACCATGGTGATGAAAGATATTGACCCAATTCCATCTGGCCTTCAATCCAAGGGTCCACATTTGATAATATCCAAGAAATAGTCGCATATCAATTTAAACTGGTTCAATCTGGCCTGGCGAAATAGAAAATTATGACGTATTGTTGTTTCCATAGGGGAAAATCCCGATACCTTATAGGATTTTGGTTCTTTAGGATCACCTGAGCCTGATTTTTGTAGGAATACAATGTGATCTTCTAGAATTCCTTAGACTTGGGAACGTGCTTACCCCTCATTATAGATACAACAAAACATTTCCCCAAGTCTGGGGTTGTGGCCTCCACTTATTGAATCGGGGAAATGTAGGTGTCGTCTAGGTTTGTTCATGGGTCGGTCACAGTCATTGCATTATCAACCTCGTTAACTTGAATCTGCTTTTCCTTTCTCTTGTAGTAGTTGGTATCCAGGTAGCGGGCTTAAAAAGAGGCAAAGGGAGATGCATCACCTTGGAGTATTCCTACTCAACTATTAAGGGATTACTTAAGGAAATGGTGATATGAGGAAGGGACTGTTGCATACAAGTGGAGCCATGGTCTACCCATCAACGTGTTGTAAGTGGTGTCTTGTGAGACAACCATAAAATTAGTGCTGAAAACTAGGCAATCGAACTAGGTCTTCTGGTGTATACTCTGTCCTGTCATAAATTTTAATCTTCAGTTTAGAGGGACTTAGATCTATTTCAGATAGCCCCATCTTACAGAGTGTCCGAGTCGGGATAAGGTTGATCCTAGAGCATGTGTCCACAAGACAACGACAGACCTCCATACCATTGAACTGGCTAGTGATGTACAGTGGGAGAATTTTCCCCAATATGGGATAACCTTTATCTTCTCCCAATAATGAGATAATGGCCTGACACTCTACATGCTCTACTTCCTCAGCATGGAAGACCTCTATGGCTACTACCTCTATCTCAAACTAGAGGGGGCTTCTTAATTCCTCTATAAGGGCTTCGCGCATACCTAATGACATACGGAGAGCCTCGAGGATAGAGATCCTTGTAGGAATTCTAGCAAGGTTATTGATCACATCATACTTCCATGCTAGGAACACATGTTTTCCAAGAGGAGGCTTCTCTGTGTCAGGGGGAATGGTGGGTGATGTTGGTCGAATCGATAGATTCTAAATGGTGCTGGGAATGTCCCACTGCTCATTAGTTGAACCGCGATATTGACTACAGGTTTAAGTACAGATGACTTATGTCCATCCAAAATTGAATTAGATTGATCGTATCATGGTCATGGTGGATCTGCCTAATCAAGCATCACAAATGACAGTGGAGGCGGATCTGATGAAACAAGATGAGAAGGTTGTGCATTCTGAGCTTTGTGATAGGCCCACTATCTCGTCTCAGTGGAATGAACAGATTAGCCGGAATCACTAGACAATGCATCCTGACAATTCACATTCCCACAGTTATGTTGATGCTGGCATCAACTGGGGACATTGGAAGGGTCCTCCTGACGCTCTTCGTCATTAGGAACCATGGGGTTTACCAGCTCAACGGTAATTACCGAAGCATAACCCTAGTCATCACTTTAATAATCCTCCATTTTTTTGAGGATTCTGGGGTAAATACCCGTCTCCCAGGCCATGAAATTGTTGAGATTATGGTATGGGTTTGGCACAAGTGGGGAGCTTTGTTTTCCCTTACGTCGTCAGTGATTATTCATCTAGGGGACAAAGGTTGAGATATTAATGCAGAGGTAGTATCCAAAGGTAGTTTAGTTACTTCTTAAGGATTAGGCTGATTTAAACATGCATGGATAATACCATGGGCATGGGTGACTGCCTTTTGACCCATCCGTTCATCGTATTTTTTAGACTCGTAGTTAGAAACCTGATGCCACTCACCCTCACTGTCGCTGTTAGACTTTATAAACACCCATGCCACCTATGTGAGGCTTGGACCCAATCTGACTATGTTTTTATCGACCCAGGCTTGGATCCAGTCTTTAAACACATATCACTTCTTGAGGGTGTGTCCATGGAACCAGTTATAGGGGTAGTAATTGGGGCGATCAGTGAGATTTTCCTCTTCGGGCCTTTTTCATTTTAAATTCTTAGGATTCCCTAGTCCAAGGCACTTCATAAATAACCAGAAACCTGATCCTCATTAAATGAGTAGGTTTGGTTCCTACAATTCAATAAAGGAGATCTGAGATCCTAGCACTAAAGAGGGGCTGGCGAAGATTTTTGAGGAGGTGGAACCTGATTATCTCACCTAGGTGGTGGTGGCCCGTTATGCGGGGGTGCCTGTCGATTTTGAGGCAAGCGTTGTTGAGCCAGAGGATGCGCCTAAGGTGGTGGGCCTCGACGAATCTATGAAATTGGATCTACTGGTAACAATTACAACTTCCTGGGGGCCTATATTTTTTCTATTGTGGTAGTCTCGGCCTTGGAGGCTCTTCTGGAAGGAGCTACAGGAGGAAATGGATGTGCCTTCTTAGCTTGCTTTAAGGACTCATAAAAACATTGAGCTTTGTCAAAGAAATCCCAGAACCCACCTGGGAAGTTATGAGTGATGAGGGAAGGGACCCGTTCAATATTCACATTCCCCACACACATTTTTAGTAGTTTTCCCTAGGTTATAGACATATAAAGGGAATATGTGAGGCCCGTACACCTAGTGAAAAATTCGGTGACGTGTTCATCTGGCCTCTTCTTGAACTTGAAGAGATTGGTGATGTTAGTTTTCTAGGTCGTGGAACTGAAATGGTAAAGAAACTGTTTATAAAGATCCTCCTAACTGGCTATTGACCCAATGGATAACTAGTTGTACCAAACAAATGCAGGCCCTTCCATTGTATGTACAAAACAACAAAGTTTAGTAGCCTCCTATTATGCTAGAGTTCCCAGCATAGGTCCACACCTTGAAATAATGTGGGTGAGATGCTATAGTGGATCACTTTTCCTATTAAAGGGGGAGAAGGTAGGATTTACAAAAACCCATGGTTGCTATCTTATCGTCCACCCATGCTGGATATGGCTTTCCATCAGATAGGATTGCCACCTATCGAGTTTTCAGAGCCTTTAGGTGAGAAATAAGTTCTTCCATCAGATCATTTGTATGAGGATCCTAATCTTGACGAGGATCCCTGACCACCAATGCGTTGGAAAGTTCTTCAATGTGGTAATAGGGCCCAGTGGCTCATGGAGTGACTGGTAGAATTACCTGAGGAGATGGGGGAATAACCTGTAGCGTAGCCGGTGGGACCTGTGGAGCATTCGGCGGAACCTGAGCCAAGTCCTGAGGAAGGTTTTCATGCAATTCAGCTAGATTTAGTGATACGTGTCATGGCCACTTTCCATAAACACCAGAGGGTTGTCAAGATCACCAAAAGGAAACTCACTGATATGAAATTTTAGTTTCCCCTTCCCCTGTTTCCTCGGTCGAGGATTACCCAATTTGGCCACCATTCCATGGCGCGATCAACGAGGATATCATCAACCATATTTTTATGTTCAGAAATTGTTGATGCAACCCCAGCTTTTCAGGGTCATCTTCCATATTTTTCACTGAGCCATATGGGATGAAGGGTTTGACAGTCCTAATTTTATCTTTGTCTTTGTTGGGGTCTCGACCGAGAGGCAATGACTTAGAAGGTGCCATAAGTCCAAGAAAAGATATTTGTTGGAAAGTATGGACACCTGCTATGTCTGATGGGTGTTGTACTACCCCATCGGGTTATTCCTCCTCTCCAAGACTTGTACATGTTCCCCCTTTTGAGTATATTTTAGGAACGACCATGTTCACTATGATGACGCCCGGAGGCATATCCTCAATATCACCTAGTGAAGTAGGATGGCGCAGGATAGGAATGAAATATATGGAAACATACCTTCCCCAACCACGGATCTGGACATGTAGGGAATCCTCCTTGATTACTTTGAAGAGCATGATGAAGCTCTGAATGCATTTTTGATGGAGGGTCTGATGATAACCAAACAAAGTAGGGTGTTGAGAAATAGGAAGTGCTTCCAACTCGACCAGGCGGCATTGCTGGAAAATGTTTTCATAGTGTTCCCAGCACTTAGGGTAAGCTAATCATAGACAATGGAGAAGTAAAAGCATCATACCTAATGTTTGGTAGAGGCACATAACCTCATCTTGGGTAATGGACTCCATAATTTTGATGTTTTTAGTTTCAATTGGATAGAACATCTATGGGAAATGGTCCATTGTGAGAATTACCCACAAACTTCTTGGCTTGGACTCGGGATCCGGCCCTTGATTTCCCCATTCCTCGACTGGGGGTAGTTGTGGGACTGGTAACGAAACTGAATCAGACTATTGTGGTGGTAGAATGGTTGGTGGAGAGTACAGTGCATGAGCTAAAAATCCACAACATCTTTGGATGTATTTAGAATAATTCACTGATTGCACCACCATATCCATGTAAGACAAACTAATGACCACTTCTTCCCGCACAGGGGATGTGGTCATTGGCGGTGGGTCACACTATTTCCCGTCCTCTATTGGTCCCAAAAATGACTCAATGTGATCACTTGTTGAGATAGAAAATGATCCTATTGATGATAAGGGGGATTGCATAGCCAAACCCATGAAAGAGGCCAAATATTCCTTCTCCTGTATGTATCTTTGGTGGAATGTAGGGATCTGGTGGACCTCAATTTCTAGAAGGATGAGGCTGATATTCCTTTTTCATTCCCCATCTCCCAACACAGAGGATCGGGGTGAAGGTTCCATCATCGAATTGCACTCCGCTTTAGAATCTAAAAAGCAAATGGGTTTTATTATGGTTTTAGGCTTATTAGGATTCTTTCTATGGCAGCGACAACACACCCTCCTTCCCCGAGACAGTTCTTCAGGGCAGGGTAGATTTTTTGACATAGGGAGGACCTCCTCTTGGGATGGTTTTGGAGTGGGGAGGACCTCTGCTCGGACAAACCGGGGTGCGAGGAACACCTGGGAAAATTTCAAATGCAACACAAGAAGGACCTCTGTGATTGAGGGTGTTAGAATTGTAAGGAGCTCTGTTGAAGATGGAAAGCACATGAACAGGTCCTCTATGGTGGTCATCTGTAGTACGGGGAGAACCTTCGTGTCAGCTGGATTTGGTAGTTGTGGTGCTAGGGGAGCCTTTTTTCTGACCATAATGGATATGGGAAAGACCTTCATGATGATCTTCAATGATGTGGGGAGGGACTTCATTGGATTCGGTGGGAACACAGGGAGTAACCCTATGCTGGTTGGTGATAGGGAAAGGAGGATCCTTGCATTGAAAACCTAGTAGGTAGGGGAAATTTTTGTACCTGAGACCAAGGGCATGGGGAGGATCTTAATGCTGAATGTTAACAAGATGGGGAGGACCTCCACCCGGGCTGATGATGGTGGCATGGGGAGGACCTCCATGCTATATGCGAGAGTAGGGAGAACCTACACTCTATCTGATGATGGTACGGGGAGGACCTTTGTACTAGACTCCATCATCGCAGATCAGCCTGCAACGGCTTCTGCTTGCACCGGTGACTGGAGGAGTCAACTCAGCCTGGTTGTGGGGTGGCTGGTGCCTCACTCCAGACTGGGCATGGAAATTCCCCTGCTTTAGGGACAACAATAGGGGCCAATAGCACGTTCTAGTTGTGGCTCGGGCTATAGGATCCACGGAAGATAATGCCCCCTGGTGGGCATCTTCCAGATCTTGCACCCGACATCGACACAGGGTCAACCAAACTAGGGCAGGTTGTGCAGGGGTATAGATCACCTGCTCTTCGGGGTTTGGGACTAGGTGTCGATGCCGATGCGGCTAGGTGGGAGCCCTCCTTGGAGGTTCCTTGACTTAATTCCAAGCCGAGTATACTCAAACATCTCTTACTTCATCTGCATAAGATATTTAATCATAAGAGTGCTTCGGGGATAGGCTCTTGAAGATGTTGAAGGTCGGAATGGGGAGAAGTGGCTCCCTACGCGGACCTTGGGGGCAGCAGCACTGACAGGGCATAGAGGCCTCCAGGTCTTAAAGTTTCATTTCCCTTATCAGGATAACCCCCTCCTGTTCATACCGATGGACAAGAGTATTGATCACCAACCTTTGAATATGTTCAGAGGGTGAGGTTGGGCATGGGTGCCTGATAGATGTGGTCGCAGAAGTTGTTGTAAAAGAGATGGATCCATGCAGGACTACCATGTTGGAATTTCCCCTGCCCCTATGTCTGCAGGCAGAAGGTGATCTGTTTCCTGTAGTTTTAGCTTAGGTCCTTCAAAGCATGAAAATTTAGACATCAGTGCAGATAGTAGGAAGGTGATTCCCAGTTCCCCAACATTGTTCAATATTCCATGGATGGATTGAATATGTCACATACTGGGATGCCCAATGATTAACTACCCCAAATCCTAGTGAGTTTCACACCAAGCCTACTATTTTCTTAGAATTACCCAGCATCGGATAGCTAGATATGGTGACATGCTTATTTGTTGATGTATCAAATGCAACTAATCCCCATGTTGAGGATATAATTTCATGTCGGTTTCACCATTTATGTTTTCGACACTTTTGTCAGGGCACGCACATCTGTCTATCGTGGAAGAAACACTATTTGTTACCCCACATTCCCACTTTCCAAAGGTGGGGGGAATCTGTCACTTCTTTAGTGATGTTTTATCCGTGATCAAAATAGGATGATGGAATGTTGGTCTCTCCTTTCGTGGATTCCTCCGCATAATTTTTCACCTAGTCTGCATCTCTTTTAAAGATTAATATGTTGTTCGTGAAACTATTCCTCGTGCCTTATCTTTATGAAATCCGGTTAATTACATTGCTTTTTTTAGAACATTCCAAGGGACTAAGTTAGGGCATCAACCTTCGATTAGGGGAGTAGTCATGTTGGGTATCACTGGCATGTCTGGATACTAGAACAATGGTATGCCTAGATTTTCCCCTCTTGATAGGGCTTCTCGAGGGTGAGGAAAATTGAGGCATCCGACATCAAGTTCAGGGAATTATATGCCATAGACATGTCTCTGAGTTTTTCCTTAGCTTTCAATGTTTAACACAGGTTATGTCATGAGTTTAACGTCTAGAGAAGATGGATCAGACTGATTGAAACGCTTTTGAAAGTGGATCGGATGAGTACATCCCTACGAGAGAGCACCCTAGAGTGTTTACCAGATGGATGGGTCAGAACGCCCAATAAGGACAGACCTAGGTTGGAATGTCCCACAAAGGGGAAGGCTTCACACTATGAAGAATTATTTAGACACCACAAATTGAGAATCATAGAGGAGAATGGTTCCACACAAAGGGGACACCAAGGTTTACCATTGGTTGGGATTGAACCTTGTAGAGGCTTCCTATGTACCCTATATAGAATATTGGGATCAAAACCCACATAGTTCGAGAGGGTGAATCATGGGATCAGGGCATACATAATGGGAAACATCATAAAGATATGATGGGGAATACGCATGGTTAGCGACGCGGGTGCTAAAAAGGATAAATGAGATGAATGGGTCTTACACATGGTTAAGTGCCCGAATAGATGGAATGATTTCATTTGGATGTGGTGGCCCGGGTGGAATCAGGATGGATATGGATAAGGAGGTGGCTCATGAGAATGGATGAAAGGATGGGGACCCAAAGGGACTAAAACCAATGGGTTATGACATGATCTTCCCGAACACAAATACTCAAGGGAGAGACCAGGATGGGACAGGGATGTTGGTTTTGAACCTCAAAGAGGCTTCCAACATATCTTTGTGGTAGAGAATCAAAGTCCATGTAGTTCAAGAATCGGGCATGGAATTGGAGTGTACACAAAGGACAGAAACCCAAAAACATGTTGGGGATTACATGTGGTTGGCATCCCATCGAAATAGGGACACTCTTTCTTGTAAGAGTATGGATTGAGTATGGGGCTTATGCATGGTTATCTGCCCAGGAACTGATCTAACACTGCTAAAGGGATGACCAAGGATGTGGTTCCCAATAAAGGGGATGTCTAAGTTTGTAAGTGTTTGGGGTTGAACCTCAAGAAGGCTTCCTATGTACCCTATTTAGGATAAATGGATCAAAACCCACGTAGTTCGAAAGAATAAAATTTTGCATCTTGTGGGACAAAAGGGGCATATATTTTAATGTCATGTGGGATGAGGGTGAGCTGATGTGAAGTGGTCAGGACCGATGGGTGATGGGCTTGAACCTCATAGAGGCTTCCTACGTACCTCACCTAGAATGGGGCAAGGATCAAATTCCATGTAGTTCGGTAGGGTGGGGGATGGGGCTTACACACTAAGGTGCCCAATGAGTATGTCATGGTCGATGATTACTCTAATCCCATGTGATTCATGCTCAATGTGAGAAACAAGAGGCAACAAACACCTGACGATCACGTCACAAAAGGTGCATCCGTGAGGAATATAATGGGGCTTACACAAGGTTATCATCCCAAAGAGAATACAGGGGCTTACTCCGAGAGGGAATCCCGAGTAGGGGTCCATATGTTCAAGGATGATATGGCCATCGTACCCATAACACCCTGTCAAGTTGGTTTGGGGATTATGCAAAGAAGACCTGAGGTGCACGTGGCAACAAAGATAAAAGGGAGAGGAGAGTGAGAAGGTGTTGGTGTCCATCCCCTTCACGGTCCTCTCTGGTCTTGTCGCTCATGCGGTGATCACAGTTTAACGTCATGTGTCTTGTGCGTAGGTTCTTGGAATTTTAACATCCTGAAGCTCAAATGGGGAGGATTCACTCCTCACCCATAGGACTTACATAACTAGTGCACTTTAAACCCTATTGAGGGGAAGGAACCAGAAACACCATGGTGAATAGGGTTGTGGATTGATCCATTGAAGGGATCACGTTAGTGTTTCTATGATAAGAAGTAATAGCCCTTAGTATGCCTATAAGAAGAAGCATGGGGCAATGAAACACAACATGAAGCACCACCCAAGGGACTTTGAAATCACATCATACAATTCTGGAGGGTCACATGAGAGAAGGTTTCATGAATCAAGAGGCTTCGCATAGAGGGGGCTTCACAATGCTCAGGGGCTTGCAGAGCATAGGGGATCGCAGAGCATAGGGTCTCGTAGTGTAACACCCCAAGATTCCACGGTGTTTTTCCCTCTAAATAATGCAATAGCTTGAATTGTACGCAACTTCGAGATTCTAAAACACTGCGACCAATCAAAATATCCCTAATGAATTGTAATAACCACTTTTTGAAATTTTATAAAATTTATTTTTCAAAATGGACTTAATTTTATAGTAGAATCATCACCACCCAATTCTTATCTAGATTTACCCCCAGTAGCTCAACCAAATTCAATTATTTGGGAGGAAGAGAATGAAAACACTATGGGTGAGGAAAGGAATGTTCAAATATAGGATGTAACTATTTTGAGAGAATATGTTGATGTGTTTCCAGAATATTTACATGGACATCCTCCAGAACGATAAATTGAGTTTTCCATTGATTTAATTCATGGTTCAAGGCCCATATCATAGACCCCTTATAGAATTTCCACAGTGGAATTAGTGGAACTAAATAAACAACTAGAGGAATTGGGTAATAATGGATTTATTCTCCCTAGTGTTTCTCTATGGGGATCCCCTGTTCTTTTTGTTAAGAAGAAAGATGGATCTATGAGTTTGTGTATTGACTACAGGGAGATCAACGCTATAACAATAAAGAACAAGTATCCCCTACCTCGCATTGATGATTTAATCGACCAACTTCATGGAGCTAAATATTTTTCAAAGATTGACCTTCGATCTAGATATCATCAGTTGTGTGTAAAGAAGGAAGACATTCCTAAAATAGATTTTTGAACCAGGTACGGGAATTACAAGTTTATAGTAATGCCTTTTGGGCTGACTAATGCACCCTCTATTTTCATGGATCTAATGAATAGAGTTTTCAAGGAATATCTTGATGACTTTGTATTGGTATTTATTGAATATATCTTGGAATAGTCCAAAATATATTAAGATCATGAAAATCACTTGTGAATTATCCTGAAGACTCTGAGATATGGAAAGTTTAGCATGTGTGAATTCTGGCTTCAGTGGATTTCTTTTCTTGGCCATATTGTCTCTAAGGATGGAATCTCTGTTGATCCTTCTAATACAAGTGCAATCCAAGAATGGCCAACACCAACGAGTATAACCGAGGTATGCAGTTTTATTGGTTTAGCAGGTTATTGTTGACGTTTCATCAAGAATTTTGCCCGATTGGCTAACCCATTAACGAAGCTCACACGTAAAAGGGTTAAATTTGTTTGGGCAAAAGAGTGTGAAGTATGTTTTGAAGAACTGAAGAGAATATTAGTCAATGCTCCTATATTGACTCTACCATTGGGGAATAATGGGTTTGTTATTTATAGGGATGCTTCAAAGAATGGACTTGGATGTGTCCTTATGCATAATGATAGAGTTATTGCCTATGCATCACGATAACTAAAAATTCATGAACAAAAATGTCCCACTCATGATCTTGATTTAGAAGCTGTAATATTTTCTTTTTATATTTGGAGACACTATCTATATGGTGAAAATGTGAGATATATATCTATCACATGAGTTTGAAGTATATTTTATCACAGAAAGAACTCAACATGAGGCAAAGACGATGGCTTGAACTACTCAAAGATTATGATTTCACTATACACTACCACCCAGGGAAGGAAAATAAGGTGGAATATGCTTTGAGTAGAAAGGATCATGGAGTTTTGAACCAGATGAGAGTTGAAAGATATCCTACTTTCATGGATCTAGTAAAGATGGATATGGGAATAATTATGGAAGGTGAAACATTGATACTTTTTTAAATGGTTTCCAAACCATCTTTATTAGAAGGGATAAAAAGTTATCAGGCTGATGACAAGGAATTTCAAAAGAAAATTAAAGCTATAAACGATGGGAGATTGATCGAATTCATATATGAAGATGGGATTTTGAAATTTGGGAAGAGACTTTGTGTTCTCGATATACCTGATCTGAAAAGGGAATTGTTGGATGATGCTCATAGCTCTAATTTCTCTATACACCCAAGCAGCACTAAGATGTATAGAGATTTAAAAGAACATTTTTTGTGGGACAACATGAAGAGAGAGATTTCTGATTTTGTGTCGAGATGTATGGTTTTTCAACAAGTGAAAGATGGAATATAACATCCTCTAGGAGTCATGAAACCTCTTCCCATACCTGAGTAGAAATGGGATGATATTAAGATGGACTTTTTCATGGGGCTACAAAAAACTCCTAGAAGGAATGACGCAATATGGGTCATTATTGATCGTCTTACCAAGTCATCACATTTTCTTTCTATAAGAGAATATTTACCACTTGAACAGTTAGTAAGACTATATATTAATGAAGTTGTAAGACTTCATGGAGTACCCTTACTAATTTTTTCTGATTGTGATCCCAGTTTTACATCAAGATTCTGGAAAAGTCTTCAGAAGGCCCTGGATAGTAAACTTCATTTGAGCACTGCCTACCACCCTCAAACTGATGGATAATCAGAATGGACTATTCAAACCTAAGAGGACATGTTTATATCTTGATCACTTGACTTTCAAGGTATGTGGGATCAATATTTACTTCTGGTAGAATTTTACTATAACAATAGCTTCCATTCAATTATTCAGATGGCCCCATATGAAGTGTTATATGGAAAGAGATGTCACACACCAACTTGTTGGGATGATGTTGGTGAAACAAAACTCGTAGGCCTAAAACTTTTTGAGGAAATGATGGAAAAGGTGAAGGTTATCCAAATCCACATCAAAGCAGCTCAAAGTGGGAAAAAGAGCTATGCTGATGACCGAAGGAAGGATTTGGAATTTCAAGTATGAGATCATGTTTTCTTGAAGGTATCTCTAGGGAATGGTGTTATACGTTTTGGTAAGAAGGGTAAATTGATTCCCAGGTACATCAGACTTTTTGAAATTCTAGAACGAATTGGGGCTATAGCTTACCATTTGGAAATGCCGCCAAGTCTCTCCAAAGTTCATGATGTGTTCCATGTATCACTGTTGAGAAAATACATGTCTGAACCAACGCATGTACTCACCTATTAGGAATTAGAACTAGAACCTGATCTGTCTTATTGGGAAGAGACTATTAGAATTCTTGATACCATAGAACAAGTGTTGAGAAACTAGATGACTCATCTGGTAAAAGTTCTGTGGAGAAACCATAAGATGGAAGAGGCAATGTGGGAACCCGAGGAACTAATGATGAAGAACCACCCGACTCTTTTTGTGCGGTAGTATTATAGAAATTTCTAGGAATAAATTATTTGAAGTAGGGTATAATGTAACACCTCAAGCTTCCACGGTACGTTTCCCTCTGAATAATGCAATAGCTTTCATTGTACGCAACATCGAGATTCTAACACACTACGACCAATCAAACTAGCTATTATAAATAGTTATAACCACTTTTTGAAATTTTATTAATTTTATTTTTCAAAATGGACTTCATTTTTGAATTTGGAATATTGAAATTAGCTTAGGGTGAATTTTTTGTATTTTTCTGAAAACATTCAATTTTTGATGAATAGTGAAAAACATTATGTTATTGTTTAAAACCCACTTTTTATTTAAATAATTATTTATTTTATTTAAATTTATTTTAAGTCAAAATAGATACATAATACCAATATCAGTTCAATGTAATTCATTGGAGTCATTTTTATAATAAAACTAGTCCTCAACCGTGTGTACGCACTGCATATCAAATTAATGGTTTTTCATTGAAAATATAATTGTATTTGTAAAATTCACCTAATAATAGTAATTTTTATTAATTTGTAATTAGACAGTATTGGTACATATTGATGGAATATAAGGGGGTAAATATTGATACAACAAAATAAAATTTGAACATAGAAAGGATACAGGAAAAGCCATTTTTGTTCCATGGAGGATGTTTGTAAATCATTTCAAAATGTATACAAGTCCTACTTCTCTCCCATTGCTGGAAGAGGAATAATTTCAATAAAAAACGTCAGAACCCAATCTATAATTACACAATTGTCTATGAACTCCATGTTTGTAGAACATGTAATATTTATGTCACCTTTTTTATATATACTACAAATGAAACACATATTTGTTACATGTTAGTGGACCAATATTGGATACATCATAACAATTGAACAAATTGTAGACCAAGAAGATGATAAATGCTAACAAAGATCAGCATCATTGTATGTTTAATAAAACTAAATGGTCTTGATTTTCTAAGTCCACTGAACATAGGATTGGAATATAGGGTTTCCTATTTCATCAAATGCGAAGTTTACAAACCATTAGCATTGAAACATGGTCTTCAAATAATAGTGAATAATATGGAATTTCTATACTACATACCAAGATGGTGTTTATGTATAGTATTCAAACAGGAAATTGTGATGATAGGAGGCATAAAACCTGTCGTATTTGTAAAGTATAATAATTCGGGCTATGTAAATTAAACACATAGGAAATAGGATAAACACATGACAAAATGATTTATATGGAGCCACATAAATTTGAAATAATGTTTAAATCCTGTAGATAATGTAATTATTATTTCACTTCAAATAGAAATTTGGGAAACAACAAAAAAAACAAATTAAACAGTGAACATGTATTTTTCCCATTGGTTTCCAGCATCACATTTCAGTCTGTTTTTTTTTTGTTCTCTAGTTTGCATTTCCCTTCATTCGGGTGTGTAATTCAATAGAATGTATCAGTGTAGCCTTGTTGTCTTGAAAAATGTGGAAAGTCTTGAAGTTCATCCTCATTATCAAAATCATGTGACAAATTTTTCTACATAGAAATTTTTGTTAGATGATTTGATGATAGAATCTGCAGCAATTCAAAGTAGTGAAACACATATCAGTGATTTAACAGTTAACTGTTATTTAACCATATATAGGTCAATATTAAAAGGAAAATGTTTTTAAAAAATTAAAAAATAGAATATAAATTAGTTTATAGAAATTTTTATTGTAATTATGGAAAGAATTAAGAGCATAGTAAAGATAACATTTATATACCCTAGTAGAAGACATGATCGATGTTGACATATGAAATATTGTGCCAAAATTTAATATCCCAGGAGAATAACTAACAGTTTGATGGACCTATCGTGAAATGTTAAAAAGAATTTCATTAATGTGATATGAATTTTTTAGAGAAAGATATTGAAAAAATTGAATGTTATGATACCTGGATATAATCAACGCCACTGCTTACTCTTGAACACCCACTGGTTTGATCTTCCTATATAGTAATGAACAAAACATTAATGTTTTGTGATGGTTTTGTTTCAATGAAAATCAGTAATAAACCCAACATAAAATTACCAAATTTCATATCTAAAAAATGATTAATGAAAATAACTAGTATATTTAGAAATTTACAAAGGTAAGCAATTTCATTAAAATGATTAATGTCTGGAAAAATTGGGCTTACCAAACATGAACAGAAAGTTCACTATAAGCCTTTATATAATTACCACCATTAAAATATAAAAATTATTAAAAAAAATGACCAAGATATATAGATATTTTCTAAGATAAGTAATTTCATTAAAATGATTAAAATCTGGGAAAACTGGGCTTGCCAAAAATTTTCAGCAACTTCACTAGAAGCCTTTATATAATGACCACCATTCAAATCTAAAAATGATTAAAAAAATGACCAAGATGTATATAAATTTTATAAGATAAGTAATTTCATTGATATAATTAAAAACTTGGAAAACTGGGCTTTCCAAAAATGTTTAGCAAGTTCAATTTAATCCCGCATAAGATTACCAGATTTCAAATCTCAAATATATTTAATGAAAATAACCAGCATAATTAGAAATTTACAAAGATAATAAACTTCATTAAAATTACTAAAAAATCTAAAACTGGGCTTACAAAACGTGTTCAGTGAGATTAATTTAAGCCAAAATAAAATGAAATAAAACATAAGGAAATGCAAGCATGAAATTTTGAAAATAAAAAAGGCAACCATTCATGCTGAAAAAATATATTACATAATGAACATTTATGAATAGGAAAAAACAACCTAAATAACTCATACCTTACCAAATGAGTCATATTCAAGTACTGTCTTGTCAAGCTGAAGAAGCACATGACTATCGCTGAATCATTATCTCCTTGAGTTCTGAACAATATAAAATTGTTCATTCCTTATCCATAATTCAAATCCAGATGAAGAATGAGTTGGTTAAAAAACACGAGGATAAAACCTCCTTGATCCATGCACATAAATAGAAGACATTCATTCCATAAACCCATGAACATTCATCAATAATTATGTTATTTTCTATGTGAGGATGAAAATAGTAGTTAGTGAAATTATAAGCAGTAAATAAAACATTAAGGTCACTTAAATGATCATAGAACAATAAAAAAACACAACCTCAGATAAAACTCTTAACTATGAAAGAGAAAAATGTGTAGGTGACACTTCAAAACAGATCAATGTGGAAATAAAAGGAACACAAATATGCATAAAAATTTTAAAAGGGGGAATAAAATAAGTAACAAAAATGATTAAAAATGACGACACCCACCCAACTGCCAGAATGATAATATTGTTTTCTTGTATAAGAAAGTTGAAAAACATCATTCAAAATTGCTGAAAAATAAAAATATGTAAAAAATACCTATTTTTTATAATGGTTTTTGATAAAGAAAACAGAATCACATAAATGGTTTTTGATAAAGAAATCAGAATCAAATAAATGACTGACAATTAAAAATATGTAAAAATGCATATGACACAAAAATAACCTTCATGTGGTGGTACAGTTCACCAATCTTCATCGCATTCCTGTTTAATGTAGCTCTCATAGAAATAACTATTGTTTATGCAAACCCAACTCCTGAAATAAAAAGAATCCACACATCATAAGTCGAACAAAGAAAACATGTAGCAAAATAGTGGGAAAATTGTTGGTAATCAAACACATTTATAATTCTTCCTTATGTATTCACATGTATTGTGAAAACAAATAGGAAAGGTATACCAACTCCCAGTTTCCATGTAATGCCAATATTAACATCCCTACACCTAATCTTGAACTATAGGAGAAAATGGTACATCATTACATTAGAAATCCATGACTTATATATTTATATAATAAAAAACAACACATAAACATTAAATTAATTCATCTAGAAAACAAAAAATAAATTAAATTAAAAATGATGAGAAGAAACATTGAATAAAAACAACAGAACATACCACATAAAATAAATACATAGAGAGAATGAATCATAATTTACAAAATAAAATCATGTAATCATTAATACATATCTAACAACTTATTTCTAGTTTTTCCCTTGGTAGTCTCCACATTTACTACTGTCATATTCTTGGTGAAAATTTTAGGAGTAAAGCCATGTAAAATCATAAAGATCTCAGTAAAGTTAAATTGAAATGTTATATTTAGAAAATAATGACAAGTACTTTAGGGAATGAAAAATGAATAAGAATTTTATGAAACCAAATGCCACTTAGTAAAGCTGAAGTAGGAGCTATAAACATAGAAATGTCCTACAGTGAGGAACATTATAGGATACGCAGGGTGTTTCATAGGGTTCCAAGGGAATGAATCACCGGGTATCCTGAAAATTAGTGGAGAAATTAATAAAAATATTAAATTTATTTTCTATGTTGCAGAAATAAGTACATAGAATAAATGAGAATAGATTGAAATAGAGGTTCTATCACAAAAAAATAGCACAACTACAAGCTAAACTAATTTCTTAAGAATGAATTTTTGGGTTTTTATAAAAAAATCTAGAGAAATATTAAAGGCCAAGGGGTGTTAATTTATATGCGTTGAGGGAATAAAGTCAAACAATAAAAAACAACATACCTCAATGGATAAGATAGCGGGTTCAGCCACAGTTTTAAGGTCCACAACATCCACTTCTTGAATGAGAGTACATGGAGTTTAATAAATGAATGACAAATCATATTTAATACAAGTAAAATAAAATATTTATTGAAAAAAATGACCCAGTTATTTAAAATATACCATTGCTTTAATCTTCCACAATGGTGTATTCTCCTCAATCAAGTGCCAGTCACCCTTTCACATTGTATGGAAAGGCCCCCTTCATCCATGGATTGGCAGTAGGTTCCATGCATACATGCCAAAGTTTTAAGTTGGAGGTAAAATAATCAAAACTGGTTAGATATTTATAGTGTCGATTCATAAGACATGTTTCAAAAATTCTTATAGATTTATAAGAATAAAATAAATACTACTTTGAAGTAGTTTATATTCTATTCTGTTGTCTGGAAGAAAAATGTTACCATCACAGTTAGTATATTTCCATAATTCACATGTTAAATAAACAATATGATTGTTAGAAAGTTAAATAATTCTTTTACATGAAAAATGAAATAAGATAAGTTATCCTGCATAGAACAGTTTTCAAATTCACTAACATCTTAACATAACAGTTTAATAAACCTCAAAGTTTAGTATTATTACAAATAAATGTAAAAAATGCAGACTATAAGTTGATTGATTACAGTACATGAATAAAAAAATCTTTACACCAATATGATACATTGGATAATCTAATAACTCCCATGATCTCATGGTTCTTAATGTCCTCACTAACAACTACTCTTACATTGTTTAAATCAAAGTTCATTATAATCAAGAAATATAGAGTAAAATTGAGGCATGTAGTAGGATTTTCCTTTGTAAGGGATTATTGAACATGTAATTAGATCCAAACTTAAATGGTCCAATATGAAAACAATATAAACAGAACATGCACTGAAGGGATTAGTATTTAAGGATAGCTGGATAACGTACCTTGCAGAAGGGATTGTGGGAGCAGAACCAAGCAGAACCAAAGTGATATACAAAATTAAAAAACACAAGAATCAACTCATTATAACTGATATATCAAAATAAAAATTTTATCAATTAAATGTACATGTCGTAGAGAAAAATAAATCTTCAAACACTTCAGATGAAAAAAATCATGTCTAAATATAAATTAGTTTAGAAGAACTGAAAAAAACGAAGGAAAATGGTTAGTTTCCAGTAGATAATATCAAATGCAGATGAATTGATGGGTCACCAGATGGAAAAAAGAACAATTCTGGTTATATATTACATCGAAAGACTAATGTATATCACCAATAAAGTTGTAGCACACAAATCTTGGAACAAAATGGAGTGTAAGGGTAAAAATATATATGGAATTAGGAGAACATACTTGTTGTGTCGTTGTAGTTCTGTAGGATTTCTAAATATGTTGTTGGTGATGGTAAAGGGGTTCTCCATATTTAGTTAATACATATCCAAGACAAAAATCATTGAATTTCCAAGGCATAATGATTTTTTGTGTAAAATAAAATACATAGGGAGAGTGTTCATATTGTTGGGTGACTACTAGATGAGAGTAGGTAAAACCCTAGGTTTTCAAAAAATCATCTATGCCGAAGTGGTTCATTTTTTGTAGTAAACTACTATGTAAAGTATTACCTTTCATAATGAAAAGGGACACTGGATGGTGCATTAAATAGAATCAATCAAAAAATAACAAACTTCACCTCCCCAATGACACCTAACTTCATCAATCCACAATAGTAGTAGTTTTGGTACACCATTAGACTTTGCTCCCGCAACAAAATTCCTTTCTCCATAGCAATAGCTAGTGATTTTTTATTCCCTTCAATGAAACAAAAAAGGTTAGTTGTATCGTAAAATCTAGAAGTCTCAACATATCCATGATATCAAGGAGGTAAAATTAACTGAGATGTGAAAACATACCCCAATAGAACCTATTAAAAAGATGAAGAACTACTGCAGTACTATGGCATTGAACTTTTTGGAGATGACAAGCATCATTTTTCAGAACCTGATTAAATTCATTGGTTTGGTTTGGTTTCACATTGCAATATAACAATACTCACAAAAAATGCTAGCAGCAGAAAGTTGTAAATAAAAATATGAACAGATAGATGTAGATATGTGAAGCCTTTCAGGATAGAGAAAAACCTGAATCAACATCCAGGACATCTCTCTCCATGGCTTCAATTTTAAACAATATAGAAATAAAGAAGTGAGAAAACCTAAGAGTTTATGATGATATCCAAACTGAAACCATAAAATAAGGTGAAGTCCGATGAAAATGTTGAGGGGAGTTGAGGAGGTAGAGGGACTTGAGATACATATAACCTAGTCGACCTGTTAACTGATGCAGAGATCCTCGCCTTTCGATTGAGGGATGTCGACACCCAATATTTGCAGAGAACCCTTAGTCGATGACAATAGTATCATCATAAAGAATATTGATATCCACTCTGAGTCATGGTCACTGCTGTAGAATGACCGGAGGAGCTGGATGTGGTGCAGGTGGAGAAGGTGGAGGCCGAGTAGGTGGAGCAGCCAGATGTGGAGGTGTCAGAGGTGGAGGCGAGTCAATAGGAGGTATAACATGTGGTTTTATGCGGGAACCCTGGGTAGAGTGGAGGATCCAAAGACAGAGGAGCTGAAGGCGGAGCACATAGAGGTGGAGGCAAAGATGGAGAGGAGATTCATGCAGGGAAGTGGGAGAGGGGAGTCGCAGAGGGGAGCGGGAGATGGGAGTCGAGTAGAGCAGCGGGAACCCTAATCGCAAAGGTGGGTTGGGGTCATGCGAATGTCGGAGATGAAAATGGAGCGGAAATGCATGGCTGCGAGGATATTGGAGGGTGTAATGGTAATTGGAAATGGGATTTCAGTGACTTGGTTTATTTAGGAGGTGACACATAAGCAAGGATACACCCAGGTTTAGTAGACATAGTAGATTAGATGTATAAAATTTTATTGAACTTTTTTCTGTCTTTTACCCACCTCCTAGGAGCATTTAAAAATTTACATAAAACTTAATTTTACTGCTTATGTGAGTTGAATTTCAAAAATCTGAGAGACACGGTTGACATCAGAAAGTAAAATTTGGTTTAATGAGATGAAAATAATTTCTGGTGAATTGTAACTTTTAACTTTTATTTACCACAGTTAAAAGTAAATCGGGTAATTAAAGGTAAAAATGATATTATTATTATCCTAACACATGTCCTAATTCTATTGGATAAGTGCAATTCGACCAAAAACAACCTTAGGAATAAAATATGATCCTTTAGGTCCACATGGTTTAGATTATGATATTTATTATCATTTTATTTAAAGAAGAGTTTAAAGTGTTAAATTCAATGTTTAATAACTAAACCCATTTTAATATAGGGTTATATATAAGATAAATTCAACTATAAATATTCATTAGAAAGTTAAAAATATTTCTTACATAATGGTATTTTATTTATAATTTTTATAAATTGAATAATTAAATTTATTTATGACACAACGATGATGTAGTAATTACTTTATTAATGAATGATTAAAATAATTTATATAATAAATATCCAAATATATATAATTCAAGAATTTTGTTGAAATAAACTAATTTTATAGGTTAATATGACATGTTAGGATTGATTAAATGAATTTATTTCGAATTAATAAATTTTTTAGGACTTTAATAAAAATCAATTACTAAATAGTGTCAAAATTTACATAGAAGAGTTTTTAAAACAAATATTATATTATTAATTGATATTATATTCCTAAAAATATAAGGTTCTTCCAAATGACTTATAAAAGGTTATATATATCAATAATTAACCACATGGGGTTCTCTTGGAAGTTTATAGTAAGTTTATTATCCATATAATATAAAATTACAAAGAGACATGGTAAATGTCAAACTATTTAACTAAGTGTTAAATCTAAAAGACAATGTTAATATGGTGACCCAGACCTGTCTGAAACCAATTGTTTGAGAGGATTCCGACCCATCCCCACCATAGACTCTAAATAAATCATTTTGTAGCCATTATAAACCGAATATTAATTTATTATAAAATAATATTTTAAGTTTTTCCTAAGATGCCCCTCACCCCTCTTATAAAAGGGCGCTTCCCCTTCTCTCAAATTCACACCTCCAAAGCCATATGGATCGGCTAACCCCTACTCAAATATCCTCCCAACTTCTCTCACTTAATCTTAGAGGCCTTCCTTTGGTCAGAAAGCCAACCTAAGAGCCGTTTTGATCAAATCAAAAGGAAGAACCCAAAGAAGAGGTAAATATTTCATCACCTCTTTCAAGTTTTTTTCTTCTTCCACTTCATCTTTATTTGTTGTTTCCATTATAAAATAATAAATCCATTATCTTCTATATACTGTGATTTTATTATAAAAATGTTTAAACCATATTCATTATTCTATCCATCATATGAATGACAAAGTCACCACAGGTGCGTATGTACGGCTTACCGTCTCCACGTCGTGGTGTAGTTTTTCATTCAACACTTAACTATTTTTATGGGTATAATAATGATGTATAATTGATGTAAATAATAAATATAACATGTTAATTATTCTTTATATATGATATACCATCCAATTACATACAATCTCACCATCAATATAATGATATTGTTGCTCGTGTGTACGTACGGATTACCGTCTCCACAAACGCGATGAGATTCATTCCCCATCATAACCATTCAAGAATAATTTTCATTTTATCATTACAAATAATGTTTAAATACTTGATATAATTCTGGATATGAATAAGATTCATCTTATCCATAATAAACATGTATTATGTATCAAAACATATAAAGGAAAATGAATCAGTTAACACCCGAAACGATGATAATACTAAAATATTATTAACAAAGAAATATTAAAAGATCATATATGATATCATATTTATGTATATGGTTCTTGTATAATTTAATAACAATGATTTCACCATTATATAGGAGGTTAACCTACCCTCGACCAAGGAAAATTTCAAGGTAAGGGTTAATTCTACAATCTCTTCATTATCCGAGGTTGTTTATACATAATTATCTACTGGGACCTATTTATCATCCACATCCATGTTTTCTTAAAAATGTATTTCAAAACATTTTTACTATTTAACAGAAAATGGGTTAAAGTCATTTATACCCCTATTTGACCTTATATGTTTTTTAAAGGAATCTTTTCTTCATTTTCCAAAAAAGGTACTTTATGACTTTTTCGACAAAATTAAGGCAAGAATGTTTTTTTTAACTTATATAGCGGGTGCGACTATTTTCGGCCATTATAACATCGTCGAAGCTTCCCTTACAATATTATAAGAATATTTTCAAAATAAATTTTTTCTTTATAATTATGTGACTCTTAAATGACTTCAAAATAGAAAGAGATATTTCGCTCAAATAGTTTTGATTTCATCTATGTCAACATACTTTGATAAATTTTACACTTATTTGAAGTTGATTTATTATGATAAAAAACTTCCATATTGTATTTAAGGTTTTGTGATATGTTTGACTATGGATGAGTTATTTTTATTCCATTCATGGTTTATGGTTAAAGCAATGACATTTCGTATGCTAGTTTTAATACGAATGTTTATGTTATATTTCAACCTCTTCTTAATATGAATGTGTTAGACTAGTATGTTCCAGGTTGAGGACTGGTAAACGTATGCCCTCTGGGTTGGGGTCTAGTTACAGAAGACCCTCCGAGTTGGAGTCTAGTTATAGAGGCTCTTCAGGTTAGATTCCGGTTACAAAGGCTCTCTGGGTTGGAGTCCGGTTACAGAGGCTCTCCGGGTTGGGGTCCGGTTACAGTTAGCCCCTAGGTCCTGGAATGAGGCCTTGACACAAAAATTAAAGTCCGACATTATGCATTCCACCATTATGAATGTGGATATTTATATTGCATGTGATTATTAGAAAAGTAGAATAACTATGTGAATAAGTAAATGGCATTATTTTATTTTATCTTTTCCATATTATACTGAAGTTCAAGTTTAAAAGGCTTTTGTTTTAGTCTTATACATTGCCTTAAATGTTCATGCTTATTTATGAAAGTTTCCGCTCTATTTTTATCCTTACTGAGCATCTGAGCTCACCCCTTTCTATGTTTTATTTTTTCCAGGATGTGAAGAAGTATATTATGACTGACCTACAGGGATATTCTAAGGGATATAAGTGTGGACTATGGATACAATGTTGTTTTAGTTTTTCATTTTATAATGTAATGTAAAACTTATTAATGTATCAATTATTTCCAAGGAAACTAAACTAATCGGTCTTTCGAGACTTGATCTTTTGTGATCATTCCAATGTTATGTAATAATGCACAGACTTTGGGTAACTAGGTTCGGGGCGTTACAAGCAGAGCACAGGGGCTCGCAGAGAACATGAATTCAAATAGATCATGGGCTCTCAAATCACAAGGGCTCGCAGAGAACATGGCTTCACATAGCTCACAGTCTCATAGAGCACAGGGTCTTGTAGATCGCATGGCTTCACAAAGCTCACGGGCTCATAGATCACAGGGGATTGTAGAAGATATGACTTCATAAAGAGGAGATCATTGTGAAGCATGGTGTCCCTGCCTAATCAGGGAGTAAACATGTTTTTGGAGGGTGCTTCATGAAGATTGGGTTCTTTGAAATGTACCAAGTACCCAATGGGGTCTCCTTCCTTTGCGATGGCTAATAGGCTTCATAAAGTGCATCCCTTCTTGAAACATGGGTAGATCTGAGCAATGGAAAAGAGTTTTCACAATGACCATGTACCTCAGATGATTCATTCTCTTTGTTGGTTCATAGAGTAAATAAAGCTTCACGATTTGGGAATTTGGAAGATGAAAGGTTGGGGTCCAGATCCTTTGGAATGAGGGGAGATGAGTATTTATTGGCACTAGGGGGGAGCGATGCTCTGAGGGCGCACCGTGAATTAACTTGTGCTTTTCCATCGGAGGTAGATTTCATCAAGTTTCTTAGAGTCGTGAAGTAAAATGTCATCCACTCCGCAGTATAAAGGCTTCATTAATTCCCTATGTGGCAGTCGAAAAGGATTCCATCAATTTTGAAGGACTCACAGAGGCAACCAGCCTTCCCTCCGCAGCATAGATACTCCCATCAAGTTCGTCATAGCCGCGTATTCGACCATCACTTTTCTCTATGAAGGGCATAGAGAAGGCCTCGAATTTGCATCGATCGCAGTGCTGAAGGGATTTGCGAGGGTGCATCATGAAGCAGATCCTTTGGAGTCATCTAGTATATTTTTTTATTTTTCCCAATGCGCATATTTTGGCGCCAATAGTGTACCTGTGGAAAACTCCTTAAAAATAAACTTTTGTAAACTTTTCCATTTGTGAAATGAATTTTCATTAGGTAACCATAATGTTTTGAGTACCATGCTCTAGGATATTTTTTTAATCTATACTATACCTTTTTCAATATGAACACTATGCTACCATCAATATCAAGAATAAAACCATATGGTTTCTCAATAAATACTTCTTCCTCAATATCACCTTTTAAGAATACTGATTTCACATCCATTTGATACACTTTATAATGCTTTTGTATATCCACTACCAAAAAACATATATTGTTTCAAAATTTTCTAATGGGTAAAAGGTTTTCTTCAAATTTTATGACTTCCATTTGAGTATATAATTTTTATATCAACCAAGCCTCATTACTTTTAATTTAACCTTTTTTATTCATTTTGTTTCTAAAACCCCATTTTGTGCCAATCAAATTCTTATCACTAAGACCTGACACTAACTAACAGGTGGAGTTATTTTTAATTTTATTCAACTCATCATGAATTTCTTGTACCCACACTTCATTATTAATATATTCACCCAATATTCTTAGTTTAACCTATGATATAAGAGTTTTTTGGTTTTATATTCTCAGTCTTCTTTATGTTTTCACTATTGTATCCTTGTTTCCCATTATATTATTTGTATAAAAAAAATTTATAAACCTTTGATGTATAACACCTTGATTTATAGTATCCTCATCATAATAAGTCTAATCAAAATGGATATCAAAAACTCTCAACTCAAATTATGTTTGTTTTGTAAACCATTTTTCAAAAAAATTATCACTTCCAAGTTATATTGACCCATTTTTAGCCTCAAAAATCACCCATGATTGATGATGATTTTTAGTGATTTTAACATAAAATAATTAAAAAAACTTGTGTAGCCTATTATTCTAGAAATTTTACCCACTTCCATTAGGTAGATAGCCTATAAAGACCACTTTATCATTTTTATCTTTAAAATTTACCAGCTTGAGGCCTTTGATATTTACTAAGCACTGATTAACAAAGACTTTTAAGTACTTGACTATTGGTTTCTTCTTATACATCATATCATATGGAGTATAATATGTCTTGGTTATCAAAAGGAATTATTTTTAAATGTGTACAATGGTACACAAAACTTCTCTCTAAAAATATTTTGAGACTTTATTTTCTAATAGCATTATTCTACCCATGTCAAAAATAATTCTATTTTTCCTCTTTGAAACACCATTTTTTGGGAGTTTATGGTGTGTTGAATTGATGCTTGAATCCATGTTTGGGAAGATAACTTTAAAATGAATCACATGTATATTTCTTTCCATTATCAGATCTCAATTTCTAAGTGAATAATCCTAACTCTTTTTTAACATACCTCCTAAAATTTTTAAACATCTTAATGGCTTCTAAAATATGCATCATGAACATCACATTAGTCATTAGAGTAAAATCATAAGTGAATGTAATGAAATATAAATTATATATTGTATACTTCTACCTCATTGGACCACATAAATTAGTGTGAATGAGTTCCAATGGTCTAGTAGAAATTACATCATCCTTCATGTGATATTTAAGGGTGATATTCCCTTTTTGACATATTCCAAATACAATAATACTCTCTATTTTCATATTGGGTAGATCTATCGAAACATTATGTTTCTAAGTTTTTCTAAGGATTCTTTGGCCTAGATGACCAAGCCTCATATTCCATAGAATACTCTCCTCTTTTTCATCCAAATAACAGAAATTTGATAGATCACTAATTAAAACTACATTCCCAGTTTTTTCTTTTACCATGTGTGATGATCCTTATATCATTTAATATTTTAACAAAAACTATTTTTTTTTTAAATGACCTAATTCCCATAGACATAGAGCTTACTAAAACTCAAAATAATTCTCTTCATCCCTTCCTTATAGAAATCATCATTTAATTTTGTATTTTTATCTTTAATTTAAATAGATCAAATCCCCTTAATTTTTATAGAATAATAATCCCCAAAGGTGAATTGTACTTCATATTTCTCAAAAAAAATTAAAAATCCTTATATCCCCTTTCATGTGGGAAGAGAACCCAATATCAAGAACCCATGAATCAGTTCTTTTGCTTGCCTTCAATGCAATTTTAGGTATACATTCCTTTTCTTCCATGGGATTCTGAGTAACCTTTACTTTATTAGTATAGAAAAAAGTTCACGAACTATCCCAGATGACCTACCTAAATGGTACTCGAATCAATTCTGAAATAACCTGAAGGATGCTCTAGATCACCACAGGCTGGAAACTAGCGTATGGGCCTCACATAAAATTAAGAGGGAATGATTTCACCACAAGAATATCTCTCAATAAAAATAATTAGACTATAAAATAATAAAAATTTGGTATTCCAAACACTCATTAAAAGAAAGGTTCCACAAGTATATAGATACAAAGCCCAAAAATGATACCTCAACCAAAATCCTCACAGAAAACCATTAAGATGGAAACCTATAAACAACATGTAGTGAGTGGATCACGTGATCCACCAATCACTGCCAACATCTAAGGTCTCAAAAATCAATAACTTATACCACTTCCAGTATTTCCCTTTCTATTCCCTAGACTTGGAATAATAAAGTTTACAAATTGCCAAAGGTAGAAGTAGGATGTAAGTAACAAATCCCAGTGGGATCTCACCAAGTATTCCATAAGATATCCATATCAAATAAATAAAAATGTATAATTTTAAATATAACATAGCATGAAATTCCTTTCATAGTTTATATCAAAACATTATTTTCAAAACATTAAATGGATGGAATAAAAAAAGGTATAATAGAATTTTGTTATAAAAACAAGCATAGATAATAATTTTCATCAAAATATACATGATTAAAAAAAATCATAACATCATCATGTTGAAATATTTACATTTATCCATTATCAGTTATAGAACCATGGTTAATAGACTCGGGGATAAGTTTTTTTATGGATTATCACACATCTTGAGGAAGTATAGGTCTCATTATAAACAAATTCCTAGGTCCCAAGCCTATGGTGAATATGAGAAAATCCCAAATAATAGACTTCATTCCCTCAAGTAGTTTTAGTTTCATTTTCATCATAAAATCATTTTTAGGTGAGCTAACATAGGCCTGGTGTGTGGTCTTCCCACCTAACTACTCAGGATCCCATGAAATTAAAGGAAAGAAATCATATAAGGGGTTATAATTCATTTAAACCATTATAAAATCATTTCAAATAATCAATAATTTCATCACCCAAAAGTTTATGTTTTGAAAACATGCCATTATATTTCAAAAACCAATATGAAAAGGTTTTTCTTCAAAATTCATGTCATTCAAAAAAACTCATTTCATTTCAATTTCATAAATCATTTTATTCCATTATTTTATAAATACATTCATCAAAACAACATTTTACTTCAAATCCATTTTCCAGAAATCAATAATTTTTTGAAAATCCATACCCAAAGGACTCAATACACACACACCATTCAATTTATAAATCATCATCAATAATAAAAAATCATGAATTCTTAATCAATTAGAAATTCATTTCAAAATCAATAAGCATTAAAGTTTTTAATTGATAGAAATTTCCTTAAAACCCACTTTCATAAAGTCAATATTAACAATCACCCAATCTGGGATACAACAACAAAGATTCAAGGGATAAAACAATCAATAAGGGATCCTAGAATCACAATTCACAAATCCAAATCCAAATCCAACAACACTAGATATTATAACCCTTAATTAATAAATAATACAAGAGATAATGGAATTCATTGATATATCGAGAATACACTTACCAAGAGGGACTCAATGCATCAAATGACAATTTAATTCATGAAGGAAGAAGGTTGGAAGGGTTAAAATCACCTCAAGTGGGTCTTCACAATGGTAAGGGTTGAATTAGGTTTGTAGGAGTGGAGATTAGAAATAAAATGGGGACTAAAAAAACTAATTACAAAGTTTCTTTTACCTTCATCATGGCCATCAATATCACTGGTTAGCCATTGTCCTCCACCAGATAGTAGGTGTAACTTGGCATAATTCCCAATTCTACACATGTTCTAAACTCCCCAAATACCTCTCGGCCTCTAAAACAAAAATTAAAACACTCTCCCACTCCCCTATAAAAGGTAAAAAATGAAAAATAAACCATAAATAATAGGTATAACTAAGAAATTAAGGAAAAAACTAGATATCAATAATAATAAAAAGATAACCAAGAACAAAACAATTTTTGTACCTAAAATCATGTAACATAATATTACAATATCTCTACCATAAATTCTTTATGCACTCTAAAATCTTATCAAGAAGACTAGTCTAGGAAGAGGAAAATTCATTGATCTTTCATCAATTATTTGTGCTCTTATATATTAATCAAATCAAAACCATGTTTCCAAAACACCCAAACCAAGGGGATATATTTTCCACTAAGGAACTTTATTTGAGAACCTTCAATCTAGACCGGATGCTTGGTCACAGGAAAATCTGGTTCCACATCATGTTCCTCCCAACTCAATAAATGATATAGGTATTAAAGTTGCTTCTTTAGCTATGAAATGTGAAGAATGTTTTGGATTGATGTAATCTGTGGTGGAAAATCTAATAGGTATACTACATTTTCAATCTGCTTCACAACCTCAAACAGTCCCTTGTATCTATGTTCCAACTTCCCCTATTTACTAGGATGTCGATGACCCAATCAAGGTGATACTTTCAAGAACTCTTGGTCACTAACCTAAACTCAAAATGGTATCGACTATGATTAGAATAAGACTTATATTGACTTAGTGCCATAACCATTCTCTGATGAACCAACTGAATCTTTATCATCATCTCTTCATCAAACTAGGTCCAACTAGGGAAGCTTCACAAATCTCTAACCAATAGAGTAGATATTTACAAGGTTATACATATAATAAAGGATTCCATGTTGATGGAATAATGGAAAATATTTTTGCAGGAAAATTAAACTAATCCCAAATGAAAATCCCAAGCTCCTATAAAGTCAATGACACAAGCATGAATCATGTCCTCCAAGATCTATGTTGTACATTCCATCTAACCATCTATCTGAGGATGGTACTTCTTGGTCAACTTTACCATGGATCCCATCACCTCCTATAGTACACTCCATAAATGAGAATTTAAATGGGGATCCCTATTGGAAACTATGGAAAATGGAACTCTATAAAATCTAATGATCTCTTACACATACCAATTTCCCACGTCCTCAACATTGGTCATATCCTGAATGTTAATAAAGTGATATGGTTTGTTGAATTGGTCAATCACCACCAAATAAAATTATTTTATAAAGATTTATACAGCAATCCAACCACAATGTCTATCTATGTCTCATCCCACTTCCAAGTTGTCACTGGAAGGGGTTGAAGTAAACCTAAAGGCTTCAGATGCTTGACCTTAATCTTATTATAAGTATTATAATGAGAAAAGAATTAGCAAAGTATCATTTCATACCTAAATGATATAAATGATTCATAATATCACAAAAAAGTTACATCATGCCTGGGTGTACCACCCACAGGGCATAACAACAATCCCCCATCACATCCATCCTCATAGGTAACTGAACAAAGAACTAGTTATTTAAGCAAACGATACCCTAAAAAGATAAATACCATTCACTGATGGTCTCACCACCATATAAATAATCCCTAATTCCATAAAACTCATCATTAAGATTCTTTTCCTAGAGATTCATTTTCAGAAGTGAGGATTTCAACTGAACACATGAAAAAACAACCTCAGTTCGATCATCCCGAACTCTCAAATGCATATGAGTAAAGAGATCTGTCAGATTCCATTCCACAAAATATTATTTCATTCCCAGATATGGAAGTTTCCTACTCAAATCATCAAAAAAAAATTACCATTACTAGGGGTGTATGCAATGTAGAAGTTAAAAGACTATAGGTACTACACCAATCACCTCTTCCTAATGTTCAGATCTTTTTGTAAGAATAAATAAATCTATATTTTTTTATTTGATTATATGGTAAAAATTTAAATAAAAAGGTGATGTTGTTAACCCTTAATAATATCATGTATCACTGCTACAAGTTCCAGATAATGTGTACGATATTTTTTCTCATGAGTTTGAAGTTAAAAAGAACCATAATATACTATGTGATCACCCTAAATGAGAATTCATTCCAAAAAAAAACTAATTCATTACAGAAGAACACATAGACTTACCTAGACTATGAAATATTAAATGTTGGATTTGAATCCAAATGATACCGCAACTCATCAAAGGAAGTTGGATATTTATAATCTCTTACAAACTTCACTCCCTTCTGAGTGAGAGTGGTCAATTGAGATTCCAAATTTCATAAATATTTCAAAAAACAATCTGTTCCAATCCAAAGAAGTTCTAAATCTCAAAAATATTTTGTGGTTCCTCTGATGTCATAAAAACCTTAAAATTATTAGAATAAACTAAAATTCCCTATTCATAAACAACTTTCCCAATGAACTTTACCTCCTGAATCCATAAGTTACATTTAGAAATATTTTCATAAAGTCAATGATTCCTCAATATGTCGAGGACAACTATGAAATAACGCACATGATCCTCCTTAGTTTTAGAGTAAATCAAGATGTCATCCAAAAATACCACAATGAAATGATAATGGTATTGATGGAAACCACTATTCATTAATTCCATAAACACATTAGGATCATTGGTCAAATCAAAAGGAATAACAAGTTACTCATAGTGGCCATACCTACTCCCAAAATAAGTCTTGGGAATATCATACTACTTGATCCAAAGAAGGTGATTACCTAACCGAAGATCAATTTTAAAGAACCACTTCATCCATTTCATTTTGTCAAAAAAAAACATCAATATGAGGAAAAAAAATACTTTTTCTTAATAGTAAAATGATTGAGATTTCAATAGTCAACACATAGGGAAAGGGTTCTATTGGCCTTCTAGGTGAAACGCAATGGCACTTCCCAGGGAGGCACATTGGGTTTAATTAATCCCTTGGACAACAAGTCATAAAACTAAGTATTTCACTCCCCCAGTTTAGTTGGCTCTATTCAGTCAGAGGGAATAAAAATAAACTAGTTTCTTGGTACTATGTCGATAGAAAACTACACCTACCACACTAATGAAAAATAATAAAATTAGGATGAAAAAACATCGGGAAAATCATCTCTTACTAGAGGAAGATTACCACATGAATATTTTTGGTCATGTTCAAAGGAAAACAAGGATATCAACTTACCCAACTATGGAAGAGTAGTTCCATTTAACATAACCTCAAGTCCCATTATCCTGAAAATACATGATACTCCTCATTAGGGGACGTAAAGTAGATCCACTAAAGATAGTAGTAAATATGATCTTTATGATAAATCGACCAACACATCCTGATAATGACATATAGAGGTCTCATATCCAAATAAAAGTCCCCAACAAGATTGAGTTATAATAAAGAGAAAACATAAGAGGGGAATCAGAGAACACCCCTCTTTCTTTGTCTTGAGAGGCATAAAAATCACCATTAGATAAGGCATGTGTTCAATAGTTATGAAATATAGGTAAATATGAAGGAATGGGAGGAACTGATATTAAATAAAGAATTTAATAAAGATGAAGCAATGATAATGGTACCTATTATCATAGGACCTAAAACTGTTTACCTTGGAGACTCTTCCACTACGTGAATAAGCTTTGTTCTTGATGCCTATGGCTAGTACCCCTTTGTTCTTAAGGCATACGACTACACTGTAGAGCCTCTCAGTACTGATAATAATGTTCCATAACACGGAGCATTAAAAACATGTAATAACCTCTACATGTGTCATGAACATCTATATGAGCTACAAATATTTGGTTCTTCCACATAATTGTGCTTTGAGTGACCAACCATGCCACATTGGAAATAATTTAGTGGCCCTTTTCCAGATATTGTAGAATATTTAGTGTATATATTCTGTGGAGATCCACCACCAAGGTCTCCACCATGAGACTCATCTCTCTTAATATTACCATTAAAAGGACCACAAAACTATCACATGTAGTAATAAAAACTCCCATCAACCATGAAATTCCATCCAATTCAAGTTCCTCCATCAAAGCTCTATCCAGAACATCATTATACAAGGTGGGATTTAGTAAAAAATCCTAATATCATATATCTTCTTGAATAACCATCTCAAACCTCTTGGATTTTATCTTCTCATTTGATACTAACTCGAGTGATATGTTAACAACCTCAGCAAAGTGGTTGGAATACTGAGTTATTGTCTGATCACATTGCTGAAGATTAAGGAACTCCATCAACATAGCCAACACCATCGATTCCATATAGAACTTCTCTTTGAAAAGAGACCTAAATTATTTCCACTCCAAGCCCATATTTTTTCCTACTGGGACTAAATAATCCCAACACCTTCTTATAGGCCTTTAAAGATTAAAGAAGAAACATTTCAACTTAATATATTCAAGTTTTTCAAGAGCTTGAAAAGTTTCTCATCCTTTTTCAAACAATCTTATGCCTCCTGAGGATCATTGGTAGACTAGAAAGATGGTGGATTTAGAAGAAGGAAGTCATGGGCATGATCTTTGTTATTTTTCCTCTGAGTTACAACCTCTATATCCTAAATAGGAATAGGTGTAACAATATAGTCCAGAGCTTGTACTTCACACACAAAAACCTTTAAAAGAATATGATCAACTTGAGGTTTTTTCAGTTGTGGTTCATCAGTTTCTCCCTCTGGAGGTTTATTCAAACAGATTTTTTTGGGGAATGGTACTACACAACATCAATAGATAAAAAAGGAAATGTCAGTCAAGCAACTCACAATCATATACTATTTCAAGTAGAATTCAACTAGTAAAGAAAAACCTTATATCAAAGCTTTTTAGAAATTATATAATTAGATCAAAAAACTCAATAAAGGAACTTTTTCCTTATATACCATGGTAAGTTAAGGATAATTATAATGAGATATTGTTAGGAACTCGCTCGTAACCTTCCCCTTAAGTCCCAAAAATCATGTCTCTTGTCTAACAATACATCTCAATCTATATACCTACACCAATAAAGGATAAGACCAACTTTGATACCAATTTTTCACAAACCATCTCAGATAACCCACTTAAATGGTACTCAAATCAATACTTACACGATATGAAGGCTTCTCCCGAACCCCATGGGAAAGAAACTAGCACCTGGGCATCGCATATAATATAGAGGAAATTATTTCTCCAAAATAATAACTTTCGAGATAAAATAGTGTAATATAAAAGAAAAAATAGTTGTTATGACAAACACTCCATAAGAGAATAGTACCAAAAGTAGAAAACTACAAGTCCCAAAGTCATTGCATCAACTAAAATCCACATGTCAAACAATCAAGATGACAACCTAGAAACTACATGAAATAAGTGGGTTACATGCTTCACTAATCACCTCCAACTCCCAAGGTCCCACAAATGATGAACATCCACAACATCTAAGTGATTCCTTTCCTTTACTTACACCTAAATTAGAAATTCTAAAAATTCCAAAAAACATTAATGTGTGAGAAACCAAACCAAGTAGGATATCACCAAGTATTCTATAAGAAAACCGTGTCAAAATCACAAAAAATGGTCAATTTTAAATAAAACATGGCATGTATATCCTTTCATAGTTCAAATAAAAAAATCTTTTCAATACATTCAATGCCTATAGTAAAACATCTACAATAGTATGTTGTCATAAAAATATGCATGCATAAGAATTTCCATCAAAATAGACATGTGTAAAACTTTTCATAACATCAATATATTTAAATATTTACAATTATCCATTATAAATCATGGCACTATGGTTAAAAGAATGATGGATAGGTTTGTATAGGTATTATCACACATCTTGGTGATGTAAAAATCCTAGTTTTCATACATTCCTAGGTCCCAATCCTATGGGGAATGGGAGAAAATCCCAAATAATAGACTCCCTACCATTAAGTAGTTATAGTGTCATTTCCATTATAAAATAATTTCAAGGTAGATCTAATACATTCCTAGCATGTGTTTTTCCCTCCTAACTACAAATTTTTCCATATCATTCAAGAAAAACAATCATATATGGGGATATAATTCATTTTAAACATTATAAAATCATTTAAAACAATCAACCATTTCATTGGACCCAAGTTCAAGCTTCAAAAACATGCTATCACATTTCAAAAACCAACATCAAAAGGTTTTCCAAAAAAAACTCAGGTCATTCAAAACAACTCATTTCATTTCAATTTCATAAATAATTACATTCCATAATTTCATAAATTATTTCAATAGTACATTCTTTTACTTCAAAGACATTTTCTGTAAATCAATACTTTATTTGAAAATCCATGCCCAAAGGGTTCATCACAAACACACACCATTCCATTTAGAAATTACCATCAATAATTCTAAATAATAAATTAAAAATAAATCAAAAATTCATTTCAAAATAAATAAGAATTAAATGTTTTAATTGATAAGAATTTCCTTATGAATCTACCTAACTCAAATGAAGATTGACAATCACTGAATCAATAATCCACCAACAGAGTGTCGAAGGCTAGAACAGTCAAGAAGGGATCATAGAATCATAATTCACAAAATCAAAGTCCAAATACAAAAAAAAACACAATATATCATATCCATAAATTAAAAATAAATACAAGGGATAAGGGTATTCATGATTATATTTAGGGTACACTAACCAAGAGATAATCAATGCATCAAACAAAATTTGAATCCATAAAGGAATGAGGTCGGAGGGCCAAAATCGCCACAAGAGGGTCTACACAATTGTAAGGTTCTAATTAGATTCATAGGAGAGGAGATTTTAAATAAAATAAGGATTAAAATAAAACTAATTACAATGTTTCCCTTCCCTTCCTTCCAACCATCGGCATCACCAGTTAGTTGTTTCCCACCACTGGCTAGCCGATGGCACTAGGTAGAATGCCAAATATTATAGATGTCCCATCAGATGGTTGGTGTGCTCCTACCAGTTAGCTAGTTGGATTCATATAAGAATCCACTTATTTTAGTAATCCACTGACTTGCCTGTGTCTCCCACTGGAAATATAGTGTACCTCCAGTAGCTATTTTGGATACAGGGATAAGTCAACACCCGTGCTAAATTCCCCAACCACCTCTCGGTCTCTAAAACCAGAATCAAAACACTCTCTTGCACCCCTTTAAAAGCCCAACCAAGGGGAAACTTCTAGGAAACAATAGGTATAACCAAGAAATGATGGAAAAACTATAAATGAATAAAGAAAACAAAGAGAACCAGTAAAAATTAAGTTTCATAACTAAAATATGGTAATAGGTTGTTATATAACATATCCGTAAAATCATGTAATACTCTTCACCACATAGTGATCGTACTTCTCAAAGTGTCCACACACCACCTCAAGGCACTCATATCTATTTAGAGTTATAAAATTAGAAGTATTTTTATTTTCATCCTATCTTCTTTAAGAACCAAATTTATCCTCTGAATGAATCATCCTAACTTCATGCCTCATTCTAAGTAGTGACATATTGTACTATCATATGTAGTCCTAATGTCCAAATACTCCATAGAACTAGCAGTACCCTTGGAATATGAGTAATCTAGGATCATAAAAAATCAACATGAAATTTTTTCCTAAATTTTATTCTTGATTCACTATTAGGGTTTGAATTTTCTTTTATTTGGGAGGTGAATGGTGCCTTGAGTTTCTCTTTTCTTCAACTGATATGAGAGAATGTATCTCCCCATTTTTATTGGTCCATGTTTGACCATATTTTGAGTTTAAACCGGAATTATTAGTAAAAATATAATTATAATAAGATTCATCAGGTACAATTTTAACCAGATATTTTTTGAAAGATCTCTCAACTAATTTAAAGGATTAATCCTTGACTTCAACAAAAAATTTAAACCATCCTTCAACTTATCCATCACATTATCAACCTCTTTAAACTTATTGGTTGTCTAAAATAATTCATATTATTTAAAAGTAAACCAATCTTCAAGATCTTTTATCATCTTCTCATGTTTGGTAGTTTTTTACCTAGGTTTTTTGAACTAATCAATAAGGGTTGATTCTTTCTTTTCAAACTCTTTCTTTTCTCCAGTAATCTTATTTTTTTTTTCATTATCTTTTTCTTTATTTTCTTGAGTGTCATATTCTTCTAAATAAATGATTCAAACTCATCCTTCAACATGTTCTCCATATCGTTTGGTTCTGAATCATCTTCTTCACTATATTAAGTTCCAAAGCCTTTTTCAACATGATCCATGAAGTTGGAAAATTTACCACCAGATACACTACTGGATGAATGATTTACCTCCAATTATTTTCTTGTTAGGTTTCTTATATTTCTTCTATAAAATATATTCTTTCTTATTTCATTATTGGATAATTCTTTTGAAATGTTACCCCACTTATTTTTGTGATGTTTTTCATCTTCTTCAGATTCAAAATATTCCCCCTTCTTCTTATGATAGATAATTTAAAATCACCCAATTTCATTACACTTATAGAATCTAAGTGGAAACTTTCATTTGATATTGATATTTCATTTCATGATCCTTTTTTAAATATGATCAATGATTATTTGATAGTCTCTATCATCCTCTTTATTTTTAGATTCATTTTAATATTCATCATAAACATGTTCTTTGATTTTCAAAATTCTCATCACCTCAAAATCCAATTCATCTTTTACCTTTTTCTTAAATGATAGATTTTTCTCATATCATATGCTATAATAATGTTATGTAATTCATATAAGGAAAGTTCATCTATATATTCTAGAGATGAGATATTAGGATCAAACATGTCTTGAAAATTCCTCATGATCTTCTTAAAAATTATATAATCTTTGAGTTTTTCACCAAACCCTCGAATATTACTAACAACTTCATTTATTTGTATAAAATAGTCATCGATGTTCTCTTCCTTATCCATTTTGATTTATTCAAATTTTCTTCTCAAATTATATAATTTAGCCTCATTGACTTCTATATTTTCTTCATAGCTACTTTTTATCTTGTCCTGGTTTTTTTTGGCAGATTGAAATCCCATCACTTTTGTATAAATATTTTTAGAAAAGGCATTATTATAGAATTTTGTGCCTTACTATCAACCTCAATATTTATTTTATTAGAAAATTCCATTGGATTATTCCCTTAAATGGGTGGGAAACCAATAATTGTAGCATCTCTAACCTCTAATCCAAGGGATATAAGATATGGAAACATTCTATTTGTCAATTTATTAAAAAAATTCTATAAAATACTATCACATCCCTACTTTTTCACAAAAAATCATATTTTATATTCTTAATACTTGATTGAATCTAACATATGAACCTTTATATGATACCAATTAAAGTTCCTATGATTGGATGAATCACTTGATGATGAGGCTGAATTGATGGTGATGATTTTTTATATTTTGTTCCATGATAATTCGGCCTCTATAGCCTGTTAATGTTCGATCTACTCAAATGTAAATTCTCAATCTCTATTAAGTATATAGAAAATAAAATAACAATGAATTTAAGGATTTTCATAAAGTTCGACCCCTCCAAAAGAAACTGACCACTTTTCATGGTTGGTTAGTATCCCCAACCATATATTCTTTACTATAAGAACAATGATTTACAAGATTTAAAAATTGGTATAGATCCACACTATGCTTCTCTATATTCACACTAGCTTTAGTAGTGTCATACTACCTTCTTATAAAGATTGTAATAATAATGAGAAATATCACTTTGAGAGTCTGGATACTTCAGCAATAATAAATGGATATCTTCCTCCATGAGCATCCTAGATATTAAATACTAGATTTATCACTCAACATAAAATCATATGGAAATCTAGTCTTTAATAGTCAGACTCAAATTAGATTCAGCTGGATTCTCGAGCTCAAATAGATATTGATGATGAAAATTTAAATTTGGGCTCAATGCACTCTTATTCCTCTCTCTTCTTCTTTGATATTCAAAAATGTGTATGAATTTTATCTTTCTTCTAATACACAACATATTCATAAAATTCAGTGACTCCTAGAATTAATTTAATTTGAGTAATTTATTTTCCAGCACAACATTCTTGATTTTTTAATAGAATCATACAACATGATCTCATTTTTTCCTTATTTTTTTAGGATATTTTTCATGCACCATGATCTCCTAAATATTATCCCCTTTAATTAATTACATTTCTACAAATAAAATTCCACTTCTACCCCTATCGTTATTTAGTATCCTAAAAAACAAGTCAATAACATTATCCAGCTCTGATCACAATTTTGAATAAATCATAACTAATGAATTTTTGAATTTTCTATACTACCCATCTTATTATTCCCAATGTTTAAATTATAAATAATATTATTCTATATTTAAAAATGAAGAACTCCTATATAAATAAAAACTCAAATACTAAATATATTTAACTTACACACTGAAAACATTCATCTTTAATAACTGAATAATTAGATGCTAGTGATTATTTGAAACTAAGAACAACATATAATTATCAAAAAGTCATTCCTGATTTAATATCTAGAGGTTCTTATTTACAAAACCTAGATCCAAATTCCTCAAAAAAACTTAACCTGAAACATTAAAAAAATATAAATAGAGATCACCCATTTAAAATTATCACAAAAAAAAACTTAAATCATATTTAAAATATGATGTTTTAACCTATGAAGATCATCTTAAGCATCATTGGATTTAATTTATTTAGAATATTCAAGTTCTATAATGTCAAATTTTTATGTCGTAGGCTTCTCAAAATTATATAAGTATTGAAGTCATACAAAATTTAGGTGAAGTCAAATGAAACTCATAAATTAATATGGAACCTCATGAAGTCATATGGAAAATAATGTGATGTCATGTTAAATCCATTTAATATAACTTTTTAGTCATACGATTAAGTCATTTCCATCTTCCTACCTTAGAAAAAAATCATAAAAATTGTATGAATTTATATAAAAATCATAGAGTCATAAATAATTCCACCTAGATACATATATAAATTAAAAATTCATACAGAATTATTCCTAAATTCATATGTAAAATTACAAGACATAAGAATTCATGCATTTGTGAAATTGCTTCTTTGGCACTCAAATTCCAAACTATACTCAAATTAATTTAGGTCCCTCTTCAATAATTCCAAGGTCTCCTCAAACTTATCAAAAACACCTCAAAAAATACAATAACATCTCAGTAGACTAAAAAAGTTATTTAAAACTCACAATGAATATTAAAAACAAATAAAAACCCATAAAAACCATGTAAACAGCTCCAAGAGAACTTCACCCAGCGGTTCGTAGTGCTTTCCCTCAGGTCAAGCCTATGTGGAACCATAATGTAATATAATTTAAACCTTGTCCCATTTTCATTCTTTAAGAATATTCATAAAAAATACTCACAATTACCCAGAAGTGATGAAGTGGACCAGATCGAGGAGAATGTGGTAATAGGAAGATTTAGTATGACATGTCAAGGATGGATGTTATTGTTGATGTGGTTGATGTTGTTGTTCAGTAATAGGAAAAGGCATCATGGTGGCTACTCAGGTACGGCGTGGTGGTCCAAGGAGGGGGAATCCTGGAGTGCCTCCCTGTGGAGGTAGAGAATGATCTCCTCAACTGGGGTTGGAATCCGATGAGTGAGTGAGTCAGATGAATGGTGCAGTGTATAAACCAAAGGTAGAAGCAGGTTTCTATGAAGAATCTGGGAGGGGTAAATCATCTTGTCCTAATAAGAGGAATATAGAGAAGGATGTTGGTGCCCCCTCCTTGCACACATTCCTACCTTTGCCTCTGTATAGGCGTCATCCCCCACCCCGACACCTTCCTTAAACCCAACATCATTTACAACCCTACCCCCAGGGAAGGATTTTATCACTGCTTGCATGATTGCATGGTCCATCACTACTTCTCATTAAAGAGTGTGAAGCTCGTCATCACCAACTTTTCTAGCATGACACCAGCAGACTCCTACAATCCACATCCCCCACAATAATAGGGGTAATGCTGGTTATCAAGGATTTGATCCCCAAATGAGAAAATCCGAAGTAGGGTATGTTGCCAACAATGTTGTGCCTCATTTGTAATAAAATTAAATATTAATAATATAATTTATAATTTATAATTTATAATATAATTAATAAGATAGTAAAAAATAATGATATATTTAATAATTAATAATTTAATTAACAATTAACAATTATTAATTATTAATTATCTCTTATTATTTATGTATTATTATTAATTAGACCTGCACATGGGTTGGGCCTATCAAGTTGGATACAAAAAAAACCTACCCATGTGTTAATCGAGCCTGACCGGGTTGGCCCTAACTCATATCATTTATTAATCAGGACTTGAAAAAAAAATACCATTCAATAATTAGGCATTAAAAAATATCTTCGAGCATTAATATATTATTAAATTAAATAAATTTTATATATAATAATTTTTAATGTAGATAAACGTTAAAACTTTTTATATTTAACAATAAATATAAACATCATTTATATATAATAAATAAACATTATTATTAAAAAATTTCATAAAAATGTTGTAATTAACATTATTTCTATATAATTATATTTAATAAATATAAAGTGTAATACATTTTGAAAAATATAATTATAATATAGCTTTATCGGGTTGGGCGGATCGCTTATCGGGTCACTAATTAAAGCCCAATATTTTCCCTATTATTAATGGGGTTTTAAATTTAGGCCCATTTAACAATCACGCCTAAAACATTAGGCCCTAATAGGAATTTTTTTATCAGGTTGAGTGGTTAACTTGACCCATGTACTAGTCTATTATTAATAATTATACATTAGAATACTTGGAGATGATTGGGAGAAGCTTCTCGGCAAATCCATGGTGACTGTGTGGATCTCTTCTTCTTGATGGATGATTCATGTGCCTATCCAATGTTTTTAATGGTAGGTACTATCAATTAAATGAATAACCCTTTGAGGATCAATCCTAGGGTTTTTCCTTATGATCCTACCAACCATGAGGTCTCGATTCTTAATCTAATTGACTCGATGAAGATTCAAGATCCTAGTCCCACTAAAGAGAATGATGGCTCTAAGACTAATAATCTATTCTCATACACTCAATATTTGGATTGGATTCTAGATATACCCAATTCTTAATCCTTGGGGAATTATTCTCTAACACCAGGATCACAGCCAGTTGTGGCTCGTGGACCAAGAACATGACCTTTGATGGGTTTTAGAAGGATCTTAGATTGTCGTCCCAAATGATCATTAATAAGTGTGACACTGCATTCATGGAAGTGAGTTGGAGAATATTTTCCAACAATTTTCAACAGTTTAAGCACTCGATCATTGTACATATTTCCTTAAAATACCATAATGATAAATGGAATTTCACTGATGTTCGAAAGAGGATAGATGAATTGTGGGGTTTTGATGGATGCACTATGACATCCTTAGGGAAAGGTTACTTTCACATTATCATCCGCAATTCATCTTTTGAAGTCTAAGGCATGGAGCTTTTGTTTATTCAATCTAAATCTTGGTATTTTAAAAAACTAGGATTGGGATCCTTCCTTAAACCCTTTGAATGTGAGGAATTCAATCACCCTACTCTGAATTAAAATTAAGGGGTTGATTTTGTTTTTATGGAAACCCATTGTATTATGAGAGATCATTTTTGTTATTGGGGTACCAATTTAAATAGAAAATAAAACTAAAATGGAAAGGGTTATAAACTTTTCAATCCAATTAGCATAGGTTTATCTCAAACATCCTCTTATTAAATCAATCATTCTAAATTCATATGAATTTTAATTTTATTTATCAGTTGAATATGAGATGGTTCCTAGAATCTATTCAGGATGTAATAACATTCTCCACACCTCTGAAATTTTTTATTGAATCTTTATTTGTGGAAAATCTGGTATGAGTGGCCACACCATCAACCCTTATAGGAGGAATAATGAGGAAAGTACTTCTATAAGATTTGATACTACCAATAAAAAGTATGATCCTAATATAGAGGCATAAAAAACATGTACGACTCCTATTAGTGTGGACCTACTTGATCATGTACAAGAATAAGGTGATGTGAATGCCCAAAAAATAGTGGATACTATAATGGAATAGTAAAAGAATCAAGGTAATGGTGATAACGTAACCAGTTTAGACCAATTAAATAAGGTTCAAAAATAACTAGATTCTATTGCCAATGAAATAATGGATGTTGAATTGGAACCAGACAAAATTGGCTTAGATGAATACTACAAGGAATATAAACCTAAGTAAGAGTCTTCCAATTCTGATGTTTATCACAGTAAGACTAGGTGGATAATTTCCATACCTTAACCATGATAGGTAATAAATCAATGGAGGTGAGTTCCCATTCCTATACTCTGATCAAATAAAATCAAACCAAGGACATAATGATGGTAACCTCTATGAATATGAGTGTTGTATAAATTTCCAAGTCCCCTACCTCACCAATTAATGTGGAGAAGGTCATTACCATTAGGGAAGATACTTTTTTGGTTGTATAACTTAATGTGGGATCCTCAAAGGGTGTTGTTGGTCCTTGACTAGGTTCAAATTGTTAGGTTTATGTTGACGTATTATATCATAGTGTTGATGTTTCCTACAGATCTCCTACTCCAATGGATCCAAAGAAATATGGTGCCTAGGCATTACACCTTTATTTGAATCTACCTTTAGGCTCAAAGGGTGAATTTCAAGTCAATCAACTTCACCTGAAATCTAGTTAAATTAGGGAAGATGCTCTAGATCCACACACTAATACTGAGAAAACGTGCATCTTTGGTATGCTTAACAATCTAAATAGAGCTAGTACCAAGGAATCATTCCTAAATGAGGGTGAAAATGTTTTTTTTAATTGTTACTAATGGGTGGACCTTAAGAACTGAGGTGGTCAAGTTAGATACAGTGAAATAGGCAAGACATAGCCTAAACTTTAGGTGGATTCACAGGGGCTTATCAAGGCTCAAGGAATAGATCTATCTAGAGAACATTATCATTGGTCCACTAAGGGTCCCACATCATTGGATGAAAATTTTCATTCTCAAGTTGATGATGTGAAAACATAGAAAAATTCAAATCATGGAGGGACCATCATCTAAGAAGTAAAGGTGGTGTTCAATGTCATTGTGATAGATGAATAATCTTGTTCAGTTAACTTAGGGAGGATTATTCCTTAAGCTTGTTTCTCTTGATTTTTTAGGAAACAATATGATTGGATCTTTGTGGCTATGGTTTTTCACTGCTTGTCACATTCCATTTCTCCCTATTCTAGTTTTATTTTACTTCAATAAAGGAATCAATAGGTTGGATGACTAAAATCATGGTTTAAGGATATATTTATTAATAACTAATGATAATTAATAATATAATTAATAATTAATAATATAAGTATTTACTAATAATATGATTAAAAATTAAAATTTTATAATTAATAGCAATAATATTATTATTATTATAGGTATCATGGATTACAAACTACAAACAACACACACACCCTAAGCACCCCATTGAGTCAAGACTCATCCCACCTTATAAGGAATGACAAGCATTGACTCAACCTTTTTTATTACATATTAATAGCCCGAATTACCATGATCACGATGGTTTGAAGACCAGGTTGAATATAGCCCAAAGGCTCCTAAAAAATATAGCCTAGGTCCTAGATGAGAAACCATGAGATACTCTTAGTTACTAGCCTTTCATGTTTTGATGTCCATCCTATCAACATTATCATGTTGTGTTTCTTTATTACATCGTGTAAGGTCACCCCTCCATCCCAAATCGGTGACCCATGTGGGTAGAGAGATAGTTGATGGGTGATATCACAGTCATTAATCTTTTGAGCCTCCTACCCAGTGACTCCTGTAGGTCTTCACATGTTTCACCTACCAGTTCTTATGTATTGTCTTCTTGGTAACATAGGTATCAGTGTCACCAGTCAACATTATATTTTTCCCCTACCAACAATCATTACATCATGCTACCCATCATCATGCCTTGGAAGGGAACCCATCCATCCCAAATTAGAGATCATGTGGGTAGAGGGTCAGATGATAATTCCCAATGCACTCATCGCTCCATCAATCCGCTCACCCAACGATGCCTATGTGTTTTCATGTTGTGCTTCCATCCTAGTTGTGTTGGGTCTCCATTCAGGTCTAGTTTTATCTCCCAGATACTTGACATTGGTGGACTGAAGGTCCAGTGACCCAAATATATTCCCTAAAATACCAAATAAGGAGAATAGTGTTGTTTTTATAGTACTGTTACGGTGTCATTACAATACATGCTACAATACTGGTATAGTATCTATGAAATTCCTTCCCCCACACAGATTTGAACTTGATTTTTTCATACAAGATTATGGGGTTCTTACCACTAAGTCAAAACTTAAATACATTAATAATATAATTAATAATATAATCAGTAAGTAATAATATATTTATGAATAAATAATAAATTAACAATAATTACTATAATTAATTATAATATGAATTATTAATTGTTAATTATATAATTATTTTTTATTTATATTAATAATTAATATAATTAATCAAAGACAATATGAACCATGGGTTTGGAAGTCAAATCCCATGTCCCTAGAAATTTATTAATAAACTATACACACACACACTTGGTAATGAAAAAGAGTTACATGTCTAATCTTCTAAAAAACTACCAAGAAAAAAGTTCTTTTAGCCCAAACCAAGCATAATGAAATAGATGTATCGCTTCATCTGCCACAACCCTGACCTCTCGGGTGATGGCCCCTTATCTATGATTTGGAATTTTGTATGTTTTTTCATCACCAATTTGAGTCATTATTTTCATCCAGTGTGGCGGGGCCCTTAGAGATATGAGGGTCATATCCTCCATGTGGACTTGAGACATGTGGCATTGCCTTCAGTTTAGAGCTACTTCTTGAAATTTGGATTGCCTCCTACCCTACTTATGACGTGAAATTATCAATTCTTGAGGTCTTCCTCTAGATTGAGTGACTTAGGAACCTTCCTCCAGAAATTATTCCCTACTTCTGGATCTGTTCATATTATTAAGCCTAAAAAATATATTATTTTGTCCACTTTCTAGCTAGACAATTTTTGTTGAAATCCCCACCACTAGTTTATCTTTTAAAAGGTCCTCTTTCTTCTCAAGATGGATCGTCACCTTAGTATAATCCACATAATTATCATCAAATTCATAATGTTTCATTGTTTTCTACCCAGACACTAAATTCAAATCATCTGAATGAGATTACATGCATCAGTCATTGCATGAAAATTTATCCCCAGGTGCTCCTTGGTTGGGACCTGAGTTAGAATTATTCTTTTGGATTCCAAAATATGATTATAATACTTAATTTAGGTATTATTCACTATATTTAAGATCAGTATCCATAAATTCACCACGTGTAAGATGTGAAGTAACACCTTGTTTTTAGTCATCAATACCACCCTTTCTTATTAAAGTTAGAACAAGATGTTTTTCCTATCTAGATTCCCTAAAACCTCCAGACTTATCTATAATCATTCTTACCTACTTATTAAATCATGTATCATCTTCTTTTAATCCTTCAAAATTTTATATATGGTGTAACACCCCAAAATTCAAAAATAAGGACATTATATTTGATAGTGTGTATGACACGCAACACTAAGTGTAGAAGAGAATATAACACCCCAAGACATTATGATATACTTATTTTCAAATAAATAAATCTATAAAATATTTTTAATCCCAATCAACATTGAGTTAGCTTACATTACATTAAATAATGAGTTTCTTTGACAACTTCTGTTACACACAAGACTGAGTTTTATCGAACAACAATATATTATTTAATATAATAGTTATAACCTAGGTGTTAAATTAGAGGGAATGAATATGATTAACTAAATTATTAACATATATATTTTACATTAATTCATTAGTTATCTATTTATTATTATTAAATAAGTATCATTTTTAAAGAAAAAATGAATGTTTTCTAAAAAACTATATTTTTTTAAAAAGGGGATTAGTCGTGCTTTGAGCACATAATTTAAAATTACTTTTTAACACTTTTAGAAAAAAATTTGAAAAAATAGACTTTATTTTTTAAATAATAAAACCAACATTATCTTAAGGTTAATTTCATTGAAAATTTTCAATTCTTGATGAATAGTGAAAAATATTGAATTTTAATTAAAAATTGTATTTTAAAAAATATATATAAGGATAAATTATATTTTTAATTGGTTTTAAAGTAAAATTAGTTCAATTTTATATCAATTAATCCAATTTCGGTCATTTTAATCATTTTCATATTGAATTTAGATATAAAAACTTTGTAAACTTTTGAATATTTTCACTTTAAAACCCCTCTTTCTCATTATGTCTGTAGGATTAATTTTAAACTAAAATTTTCCACTTCAATGGATTGAATTTGAAAAAATGGATTCCATTTTTGGAACCAGTGTGATTTATAATTTATATTAATTTTATATTAATTTTTGTCCAAAACTAACAGTTAATGTAGTAAATATTAATTACTGTGATTAAGGTAAAAAAATGAGTTTACTATAGGGTTAAACTAGAATGACAAGAGTAAAAACAACCTAAAATATTATATTAATTTTATTTAATGGGTTTATTTGGATATTGACCATAAAATTATCTGAAATATGTAAATTACTTGACACTTTCCTTTGAATATAACCCATTTAATAAGTTAAGAAAAAACAAAAAGGATACTTTTCTTACTTTTAATATTTAAAAAGGCATAGGATAGAGAAAAAACAAAATATTTTTGGTTATAAGTATTATTTTGAAATAAAAATCAGTTTTTTTCATCATAATTTATTTTAATTTTTTTGATATGAATTAATTACTTCATATTCTTAAGAAACGTTAATGCAATAACTATTTAGTTAAAAAATAACTAGAATAAATGGTACTAAAAATATTAAAAGTGGAGTAAATTGAGGGATTTACTATTTTACATTGATTTTTTAGATTAATATAACATGTTACATAGGATTTCACATTATATATTAGAATTACATTATTTTATTGATATTTTTAAATTCATATTAAATGAGTAATTTCAAAATTGACATTAATGTTATTTTATAATAAATGATATTTTATTAAATGATTTAAAATTAATAAAAATCATATATTAGGAAAATTAATTTTTAAATGTAAATAAATATAAAATATTTTCAATTAATGGACTAATTTTTCTATTATAATGATGATATTTACCATTAAATAATAAAAACTTTGTTAGCACGGTTAAGGTAAAAGCGGTATTTCTACATGTTACATGCACTTATGTTAAAATTAATTTTCAACAAAAATAATATTTATATTTTTTAAAATTAGATAAAATATTTATAACCATTAGGTACAAATTATATAATAATTATCACTTTAGTTTATTCTTAAAGGATAAATAACCATGGAAAGAAAACTGGTTACCATAGTGAAAACCCAAAATGGTAAAAATAAGGAAACTTAGAAGTTAAGGAAAAAAATATTTAAAACATGTGTTTTATTATGTTTTGTAGGTTTTAAAAGACCATATATTTCATACACCCCATTAATTAACAATATTGGATCCACTTTAGGTAATATTGATCTCCCAATAGTGAATGCTTTTGGGTATTCACAAAAATGTCACTCGTCCTGAACTATAAAATAGAACCCACTCTCCTCACTTATTCATAACTTAAAAGCAATTTAGTTTGTACAAGACCTAAAAAAACAACTTTCTAAATTTCCTAAACTATTCTTATAATCCTTATTGTTGGAATAAATCCAAACTTTTAAGGCATTAGTGTAAACATAATGAAGATACTCGAAGAATTGATAATGTTTTTCAACAAGCGTCTTTATTTTAATTATTTCTCCACCTCCATAAATTTTAATTAAACAGTAAAGATATAATAAAATAAGTATCTTACATATATTGGGATGATTTCATTATAATTTTATGACCTAAAACCAACTCCACTTTCATCAAATGGGTTACAAAATCATCGTTCGTGTGTACGGCAGACTATCACCTCACGAACCGATATCGTTCATTTTTCCATTACCACCTCTTGAGGATCAGTATGATGATAGATATAAAGTATATATATGATATTTAAAAAAAATACTTCTTTATTCCCTAAATAATATATATTATTTTACCTTAAATTTCATAGGAGATGCGATAATGTCGCTCGCGTGTACGACGGACTAACGCCTCGTGAAGCAATGTGATTCGTCTTTCACTAACACGTTACATGGAAGGTGGTAAGGATAAATTTAATTAATATATGTGATATAAATGAAATAATTATTATATTCATGAAATATTTATCATTATATAAAGATAATATATATCTATTTTTTCTTTCATTTTCACTCATGTAAAGATGATAACATCGTTCGTATATGTGTGGACTACCGTCTTCACGAAGTGATGCGACTCTTTATCACCACACCACATGGATGATATATATATATAAGTATAAAATATGGTATATATGATATTATTAACATTTTATAATGATTATATATCATTTACCTTCTTTCCATAATGATCATCGGGAAATGGAGACGTTACTCATGCGTGTGTACGGCCTACCATCTCCATGATCATAATGTACTTAATTTTTCAAAACCATATTTTATGATTGATTTTAAAAGTATAATTTATTTATAAATATGATAATTATTTCATTATTATTATTCTGTAGATGATGAAACAATATAATATTTTCAAGAAATGGATCTTTCATGAGGAAACATGCATAAGAAAACAAGGCAATTAACACCAGAAACGATGAAAATAATGGAAGATTATTAATGGACAGGTTCCAAGATGTTATGAAAAGATAATATATGATATTATAAATTCTAATATGGTTTTTTAATAAGTTAATAATATGTTTAAAACCAATATACAGGATTTTAAATAACGTTCAGCCAAAAGGAAGCGTGATGTAAGGGGTTTTGTCTCATTTTACATTCTATTAAGACTTATTTGTTATTATGAACCAATTAACTTTTATGTGGTGCATATACTTCCCCTTTTACATGTAATATCAAAAATAAATCATCCTTCATGGTATTTTATGTTTCAATTTGAATTATTTCATCCAAGGGGATTTGAATTAAAAATTACCAAACGGTAAGAGTTATTGTGCAATCTCAATTTCTTTTAGGATTGTTAAATTTCTCTTGGAACAACCACTTTTTTTATAATCATTTTTCATTAGAAATTAAATTTCACTTAAATATACATATTCTTATAGTATGGGTATGATTATTTCCTAAACCATATACCATCTTAATATATAGTATTTACTTTGAAAGTTATTTGATTAATTGAGGAAATATTGATAAATCTGTATCCTTTTCTCCATATGGATACTTGATAAGGCACATTGTTTATGAATTAAATTGATTATTAAATAAATGAGGAATGATTTTGAAATTAAATACATGGATTTTGGATTGGTTAATTCAATCCCCTCGATGCATTGATACTCTCATGAGACAAAATCTGTAGTCCAAAATCTTAATGTTTATAGCCAGGGGTTTTGAACTGTCTTGTGAAAGGTCTTACCAGTAGAGTGGGTTTTTAACCATTGTGTTATCAACCATATTGTGAAAGGTATTGATGGTAATGGTATCATGTTTCTATGAGACATGACTTCTAACAATTAATCATTACCTTCATTTATAATTAAATTATTATTATCCATGAGATTTTCACTATGATATTATATATGGATTCATTTAATTATCATTTTATTGATTAAATTTATTGTGTTTTAAGTTATTTAACTTTCCATGTTGATTCATCCTTATCTTACCACAATATTCAAGTTATTTAAGTGTAATTTTTATTCAGTTACTTATATTACCACATTTATTAAGCTTATTGGTTTATTATAACTTTCGTTGTACTTAACCATTACCGAGCATTTAAGCTCACCCTTACTTTGTTTCCTTTCCCCATGATATGAAGGTGAATTCTTGGAATGATTTTCAAGGATACTGATCTTTTAATTTTGTTATGTTTTTTTTATTTTTCCAATGTAAAATGGGTATCATGTACATATCTGGTTCTCCAAAACTTCTAAACTATTTAGTCCTTCAGGATGTGGTTCCTTATATCTTTGAAAATTTAATAAAGGCATCAACTTCGGGAATCTGGGGTCAGGGTCACTACAGTTGGTACCAAAGTAATTTTAGTAGAAACCTTAGGTACTGTATTTAGGAATACATAGATTAGGGAATATAATCATGTGGTGTAATTTGAGGATAAGTATATAATAACATCCTAAATTTTTAGTAAGAAACAGATTATGTGGTTTTTCCTAGAAATAAATCCCTATTTGGATACTACAAGTGGATGCAGTTCTAGAAAAAAGGCACCTAGTGGTAATAACTTTGAAAAGGAATGTCAGACTTGACTCAAGCATTACCTGGTATACAACAATGGGTCTTACTGTGCACCTGGTTTGACACTCCTAGGGTATATTATTAAGATAATTCACCTTTTCTTTACAAACTATTATGAATTATTTGAGTAGATTATGAAAATAAATGACCTAGGTTAAACCTATGGTGTCTTAGATTGAAAATAATGTGTCTTAAAGGAATGGGAAAATTTTTTATGTGTGAAAAAAGGGCATAAAGCAAAGAATTGTTGAGGAAAAATTAAGAGTATGATGTAAGGAAATAAATCTCATACAAGGGATAAATTTATAATTCTTTATCTTAAATTTAGAGAATGTGGGAATTATCCAATTTAATTCCTTATTCTAATAGATAAACCTTTGACCAAGGATGGACTTATGTGGAAATAAAATAGATGAAGTATTTATGTGTTGTGGTTTTATTAAAAACCATAGTAAAATGTTTATTTTATAATTAATTTTATTTCAAGGATATCCATCATATTTTTTTCATTATTAGAATCATATTGATATAGTTTCAAAAAATTAAAACATGTAATCTAGGTGACAACCCATCACATTCGGAAAGGTCTTGGGGCTTGAACTCATAATCGAAAGATGATAAGAGTTTATCACCTACCACTAGCCTACATGATGTATCGGTTAGTATGTCATTATTTTTGGTTAAAATTTTTGATGAATAAATATTAAAGATGAACCAGTGGTTTCAATTTATGGATCTTATAGTCTATTAAAAGTGAATTTAAGTTCATCATGAATTAAAAAATAATTTTTTGGATATTCATTTATTGAAGTAACCGTTGGATTAAAATTTGATCGAGGCACAACAAAAGTATGAAATTGTTCCTATAAAATATAAATATATCAAGTGAGTAAAATAATTCCCCAAATTTATGAAAGGGATCTTTAAACAAAAATTTAATCCTATTACATTCATTTATGATGAATTATATGGTCTTTTAAATCATTAATGATTTATGGTTTTTGAGGCCCTTAATTGTCCATTAATCACTCACTTTATTGTGATAAATAACCTCAATAACTCTAAATAATTATTTATTCTTTTCATACATGTGCATATCTTTACTTTCCCCCAATTCTCTCCTATATAGAAACCTAGTTATGTGTTATTCCATATGACCCCAGTACTTCCCTTTCTCTCTTATTAAGAGAATGTTTTATTAAACCTTTTATGAAGTGGATTTTTTAACAAAGTAATTTTCAAATATCAAACCCTGGATTATTGATATCAAGTTTAAATTGTGAGGATGAAATTTATTTAAGGTGGGGAGAATTTAACACCCTAAAATTAAAAAATAAGTACATTGTATTTGATAGCATGTATGACATGAAACACTGAGAATATAAAGCAATATAACACACCTAGACCTTAAAATTTAATTATTTTCAAATAAATTAAATATATTCAATATATTTCATTACACAAATCATTTAGTTATCTTGAGTTACATGAAAAAATTAGTTTCTTCGATTTCTTATGTTACACGCAAGACCAAGTTTTACGAAAAAACAATATATTATTTAATATAATAGTTATAACCTAGATGTTAAATTATAGGTTATGAGTAAGATTTTATAAATTATGAAAATATATATTTTACACACATTCATCAGTTATCTATTGATTAATAATAAAATAAGTATCATTTTAAATGCAAAAGAAATGTTTTTGGAAATATTCATTTTTTCTAAAAAGAGGATAAATAATTCTTTGCACACATAATTCAAAATTAATTTTTAACAATTTTATAAATTTTATTTGAAAAAATAAAATTCAATTTTGAAATTGGAATACCAAATTTTATGAGGATTAATTTTTATGACATGTTTTATTTTTTTATAAATAGTAAAAAATACTAAATTATAATTGAAAACTACCTTTTTGTTTAAATATTTTATAAGGATAAATTATATTTTTAATTGTTTTTAAAGTATAAATAGTTCAATTTTATGTCATTTAATATAATTTAAGTCATTTTAATCATTTTAATGTTGAATTTAGATATAAAACTTTGTACACTTTTGAACTTTTTCACTTTAAAAATCTGTTTTCTCATCGCATCTACGGGATTAATTTTAAGTTAAAATTTTCCACTTCTATGAATTGAATTTGGAAAAATGGATTTAATGTTTGGAAATATAATAATTTATAATTTATATTAAGTTAAAATTGATTTTTGACCAAAATTAATAATGAATGCAGTAAAAATTAATTACCACAATTAAGGTAAAAAATTGAGTTTACATGGGGTTAAACTAGAATGATAAGAGTGAAAATGATCTGAAATATTATCTTGATTTTATTTTATGATTTTATTTTATTATTTTATTTCAATTAGGTCCATAAAATTCTATGAAATATGGTAATTCATTTCCAATTTCCCTTGAATATGACCCATATAATAATTTAAGTAAATAAAAAGACAAAAAGGATACTTTTCTTACTTTCAATCTATATAATGCTTTGGGATAGGGAGAAAAACAAAATATGTTAGTTTATAAGTATTATTTAGGAATATAGATTAGTTTTTTATCATGATAATTTGTTTTAATTTTTTAGAGATGAAATAATTACTTAAAATTCTTAACAAACGTCAACACAATAATTATGTATTTAATAATTAACTAAAATAAATGATACAAAATATATTAAAACTGGAATAAATTGAGTGATTTATTATGTTACATTAATTTTTAAGATTAATATATCATATTAGGTAGGATTTAACTTAATATAATTTAATTAAATTATTGTCTATATATTTTTTAATTCATATTAAATTAATACTGTCAAAATTGAAATTAATGTTATTTTCTAATAAATGATTTTTTTTAAAATGAATTAAAATTACTAAGAATCCTATATTATGTAAATTAATTTTTAAAGGTTTATAATATCATCTATGTCCCATTCATGGACCAAATTTTCTATTATAATTACTATATTGATCGTTAAATAGTAACAACTTTGTTAGCACGGTTATGTTTAAAGTGTTGTTTTTACATGTTACATGCGCTTGTGTTAAGATTAATTTTCAAAACACATAGGTTTTTTATTTTTTAAAATTAGATAAAATATTTATAACAATTATTTATAAATTATATAATTATTATAACTTTAATTTAAACTTAAAGGATAAATTTCCAAGGATGGAAAACTAGTGACCATTGTGAAAAACATAAATGGTAAAAGTAAGGAAACTTATATTTTAAGGAACAAAATGCTTAAAACATGTTTTTTATTTCATATTTGAGGTTTTTATCTACCATATAATCCAAACACCCCATTAATTAACAATATTTTATCCACTTGAGGTAATATTAACCTCCCAAGAGTGAATAATTTTAGGTATTTACAAAATGCCACTTGACCTGTACTGTCGTTGAAGCCAGTCAAAGTTTAAAATTTATAATCCTACTAACTATAGTATATGTGGCAAGCAGGGTTGAACCCGTAGAGAAGGAAAATTTGAGCACTATTATTCTAAAAACTTTGAAAAGATCCCACTGTTGTCAGCAGTGGAATAGTTTTTCTATTTTTTTTAAAAAAAAAATTTATATTGTGCACCAATGAAACACTACAGTATTTTTTAGTTTTTGTTCTAAACTATAATGCAACAAGGAACTGGCTAAAAATAGTAAGAAATGGAGTTATAAAATGCTGATAAGTGAAAAATCAAGTAAAATGCATAGGGAAAAATCTCAATTCTACTAGTTTTAAAAGTATTTCAATTCACTTAAAAGTTATTGCATTGCACCACCAAAAGGAGAATGACTTATCTCCCTTTCCAAGAGTCAAGTCACATAGGATGATTGATTTCGGAGTTCGACACTCCAAAACAAATCAAATGTGAAAAGTTCGAAAAGATAATGACAACAGGATGAACTCACCATAAGTCCTGAAGTAATTGTGAATTTATTGTTTTTCTAAAGATGTGTCCATGATCAATCTCACAGATTTGATTGTGGAGTTTTGAAAATTAAGTTCTAGTGGTGAAAAGCAATTGAATGAACTCAGCATCAATCTCATTGATTGATACTGAACACATTAATGTATTAAGTAAAAAGGAAGAAAGGTAACCAATAGAAGTAGTAATTCCCCAAGATCGAAGATTTAGCCAATTAATTTGTTCATTATCAATACAGGAAATGAAGTCATACTAGAACAGAGTACAAGAATTCCAACATGAAAGAAGAAGAACTCCCCTAATACTACTTTGCGCTCGGGCTCTAAGACCTCCAGCTCATCTCCGGTGCTGCTCTGCTATCTCCCAGAAATCTTCGCTCTCAAAAATGGTGTGTGTTCCTTGTGAATGGGCATCACCCCCAAAATCTATTGTTGCTCTGCTTTAAATATCAACTATCACATGCTGCTTGTCATTTCACACTTCCACCGACTTCAGAAGTCCCTCAATTGTGCACCACACATGTACGTTTTTTCACAACAGGCACGTCGCGCTAGTTCTGCCCTCATAAATAACTTTTGTTGAGTTAGTTACATGAACCTGGACGATGTTTCATCTATTTAATGAACCTGCGCAAGAAAAAATAAACGACACAGTTACGATAAAAATTTATAGTTTAAGAAAATAAAAAGTCTTTTAATAATTCTTAAGAAATGTTGTTAAATAAATTATTTTATTAGCATTACTATCAATTAGTAATTAAATTTTAATTAACTATAAAAAAATAAAAGTTATAAAAGATAAATGATGAAAAATTAAGTATTATAAATTGAACGGATTTTTTAATAAAAGAGTTATCATTATTATTAAAAAGTTTTATTAATTATTAATTTTGATTCTAAATTGTTTATAAGTTATTATTTTTTTAATTAGTTAACATTATTAAAGTAATTTATAAACATTAAGTTTATCATTACTTTGAAAGTTTACATTATTAATATTTTCAGTTAACTAGTTTTGTTTAAGTATAATTAAATTTATAACTTGTTATTAGTATTTTATTTTATAAAAAAATGTATTATTAAATAATTATTAATACCTGATATTAAATTATAATTAATAAACTTTTTAATAATCTATTCTAACTTTATTTTAGAAATAACTATCAATTAATTACATAAAATTTTATTTATGTTTTAAAAAAATGTTTTATTAAATATCTTTTGTAAGTTATTTATTTATAAAAATTAATGTTTTTTGTTTTTTTTAGTTTGAGTTTTTATTTTATTTTTGTTTTTAATTCTTTAGTTTTTTTTAGTTTTAATTTTATTTTTTTTAACCTTTCCCCCCCAAATCGGCGCAATAGGAACAGGGGGGAGGGTTCTTCTTCGGCGCAACTCCGCAGCGGCGGCTCCTGCCCTCCAGCATCCCGCGGCTCAGCTCCTCCTTCTTTCGGCAGCACACTTCCAGCAGCACCTTCTTCAGTAGTAGCGGCGTCGGCCTCTTCCTATGCTCCATCCATGGCTGAACAGGGTGCAGCGGATCTCTCCTTGGCTCCAGTGGTACCAGCGGACTGCAGCAACTCTTCAGTTCCTCGCAGTGGCAGACTTTTTTCATCCAAGGTGACTTCAACCTAAAGCGGCGACTGGTGTGGGTACAATCGACTGAAGAAATGTAGTTGCAGCAAAGCCCAGCAAAATAGGATAATGAAGCTGGAGGTTCTTCAAGCTGAGAAAAATGGAGGCTGGAATTCGATCTTGCATTTGACTTGAAATTGTAGAGTCTTTGTGTTCTTGGGTTGATGAGTAAAAGGGTTGTAGTTTGAAGGAGTGTTGGGTGAGATGGATTTTGTGCGGAAATGAGAAATAAATGGCGAAGACGAAGCAGGGGATGATTACTTGATGCCCAACGGTGAGAGAGGAGTGCAACGGTGAGGAGGTTACTATTAGTTATATAAAAAAAAGTGGTGCAACAGTGAGGTGCATCGAGAGTGGTCTAATAGCGACGAGCTGAAGGGAAGATATTCTAACGGTAATGTGCAGAAGGTCACTATTAGAATAAAAATAAAATCTTACCATTACGCAATAAAAATAAGAGGGTCACTGGTACGAATAAATTAAATGGTTACCGATACAGCGAAAATAAAAAGGGTGGTTGATAATTTAATTAAAATAGACAAGTCACCGCTACAATAAAAAATAGAACTAACGATAAACTTAAAAAAACATAAAATTAAAAGTTAAATAAACTAAATAAAAAGACAGAAAATAATAAATTAAAAGAATATTAATTACCATAAATTTAAAACATGATTTTTTTTAAACATAAAACTTTAAAGTCACAGCTTAAATTATTAATTAGATAACACTTAAATTAAGAAATAGGTAATTAATAAATCAAGATTATAAAAGACTTAAATTAAAATCACTATAAAAATTAATTACAGAGTAGCAGCGAATAATAAAGATTTGCATCAGTGACCCAATAGGTCGCCGCTAGTTCTTGTCTACCTCACTGGTAGACTAAAATCAATATTTAGTGACTTAATAATTTATCTGCATATATAAGATTAAATATTTAATGTTATATAACACTAGATTAATTAATTAAACAACTAATTCATCACATAAAATTAAAAATCGAACTATTTCTTTAATTTCAAACACAAATTATTTACTTAAATGATTAGCAGGATGACTAAACATATTAATTAATATTGTTAACATATTCTAATGAAACTAAATTAAAAGATAAAATATTAAAATAAATACTAAGTTAATTAAATAGAATTACAACAATTAAATAATTGTTTTATAAGAATGTTAGTTTAATAAAAAGTCAAGCAGATTTAAATTAACCAAACTAAATAAGACATAATTAAATTAGAAATGTAAAGTAAGATTAAAATTATTTTTTTGATGATGAAAAATTCATAGTTAATTATAAAAACTGTTTAATTAAAAAAATTAAATATAAAAATACAAAAGTAAATTATTTAGTATAAATTGTTTAAATAATTAATTAAATCATTAAAAATCAAGTAAAATGATGTGGAAAAACTATGAAAAAATAGAGTCACGTCAAATTTCCCCACACTTAAGCATTGTTTATCCTCAAACAATATCATGTTTAATCTCCTTTTAAAAACAGTTAAGTGTATTTATGATTGAGATCACACTATAACATGTCCAGCACTCAAAAATAGAGGACAAAACATAACAGCAGGATTTTAGAAAATGAATTACTCATATGAATCTTGCCTATAACAAATAATCAAGGGTAATTAAGAAAACAACGACAATCCATTAAAGAAGATGTCATGCCTCATATGTGATACAACTTAGTAACTAACTTCAACCCAGGCTTAAGTCCAATGTCCAAGAATGAAAATAGGTAAAATTAATGTGGAATTAAGAACTTAATAGTAGGAACTTTATACTTTGACATTTTCACCTAGTTTCTAAAAAATAAATATATTTTTTTGTGAATCACCTCAATGATACAACCTAAATGACTCCCATATAAACCAATTGACCCCTTCTTCATCTGGCGTTCATCATTCCCATCACCTTATTGAACTCATTTTTGACCCTATTCACTTTATTTTATTTTTCCCAAGCCATGTTTCATTATGTTGAGCACTGTGCAATGCACTTATTCAAGATGAATAGAGGGCTTGAAGTTAACAGAAACACACCCATCATTTAGGGTCTCAGAGACTCACCGTGGGATCCCAGGTGCCCAAATTACTACAGTTTCAAAAGATTTATAAAGAAACCATTTACATTGGCTCATTAATGAAATTACTTTTAATAATTAAAAAATGAATGAGGCCCCTAGAATCAGAATCAAACTACCAGTTCCGAGGGTTATGATCATAATCCATTAAAAGGGTACCCATATCACTTTCAGAAGTAGTTCCTAAACCGAATTTCCATCAAATCACTAAGTGAGATCACTCAACAATCATCGAAACTCACTAATTTCATATTCAGAGCAGTTCTCAACTACCAGCAAGGAACTTGTCCTAAGGAAAGGCCCAATTGAATATAGTGTAAAGCCTACAATTGTGCAAGAATTTTGAAAAACAATTAACCATTTTTACTGGAAATTTTGAGTTGCAGTGGGAATTGATGAGCTTACATTAAAGCATAGTTTAGCACAGTTAATAATTGATCCCCTCCCCCACACTTAAAACCCAACTTTGTCCCAAAAGTTGACTTCCAAATATGGAGAATAACAATTTAACAATTAAAGTTCAAAACAGACTTTCAATTATGTAGATTTATGACATGCTTAAATGTCACATTGAAGTTCAAAAATATTGTTTACCACAATGAATAACTTAACACCGGGTTCATTTTCAAATACATAAATTATCATTTATGTCTAGTGACAAATATTTCGAATATAGCTTAAAAGTAGAATATAAGGTGTGGGTACACGATTAATTGGGCTGAAAGAAAGTTTAGCAGAAATTATACAGTTAGATATTCAATACAACAAACAAAGTTTATGCTAAACACCCCAACCCCAAGCAGATTTAAAAGACCAGCATCATGTACCCCCCCCCCACTTAATTTCTTACAGTGAAAGATTATGACAATATTTATCAATGAATTCAAATTCAAGCAAGAGGAACATGCAGAATTTTTCAATTCAACTTAGTGACATGCGGCAAAAGTTTTTTTTAGTATGTAAGATATGCAGCAGATTTAAAGCAAATATGTAGCAGAATTTTCTAATACAATAATAATGTCTCAATGAGAAGAATTTTACTAGAAAAAACAGGAGCATAAATAAATGATAAAATTTGAAGTGCTTGTAGGTTCTGGGCGCAGTGGAAGCGCGTTGGTGTGAGTGCCCAACTTGAATTTTAGCGTTAACCACGATCAATCTAAGAACCGTCATGATGTAAAACGCTAGATCTTTGGAATTGAACGAAGAACTAAAAACAAAATAGGGAGTTCCAGAACCATAGAGATAGGATCATCATATGTTGGTTATAATTAATTTAATTAATTGACAAGAATTACCTTGATGGAATTCCTTCTTCATTGATTTCTCTAGTCATGATCTGGTGTGATCCATCGTTGCATCGTAGAATCCAAGTGTAGGATTCATCTAGTAGTGATCCACACGTGCTCCACGTATCTCTGAACATCGCCAAAGGGATCTCTGGGTGCTAGCACGGAAGAACCTTCGCTTGTGATGTCCGCCTTCGATCGCCTTGATCCGGTGGCGGTGGATCTCTCTCGGCCTTGAGAGCGTTCTTGGAGGAAAGAGTTTTTTCAGCCTTGAGAGAACTCTCCAGAATTTTTGTGCACAATGATTGTGAAAAAATGTTGGGGTTGTGAGGATATTTATAATCGGGTTTGAGGTTATAGAGTTATGACAATAAATAAACATGTTACGTGTTTTATTTATTTCATTAACTCTCATTGAAAACCCCCATGTAGAATGATTAATTCCTTAACATGCGCCCACGCTGATTATAATAAATATCATTTAATAAAATGATATTATTTCCTCAAAATCCCAACTGGAGAAACTACATGTCATGTAATCATTAATACACGGCGTGTACCCGTTTTCCATAAAACTAGACAGCGTGTATGTTCAATATACATGGCGTGTAGTTTTATTTTCCATTTTTCTTTATTTCCTCCACAACATTTATTAGTCCTTGAGTAATGGCTATTTATTTCTTAAATAAATGTAACTGCATTACTTGCTAATAAATATATATTATTTCGTCCACAATATATTCTCTTGAATAACAGGTGTCGAAATAAATGTGATCAGACATCCTTAAATAATTATTAAACAACAGTAGGGAATAATCATTATTTAACATGTTAAATTAATATTTAACAGAGATACATGGACACACTTAGTGTGTGACCCTCTAGGCCTCTTTCTCATTGGCATTAGACAGGCTTACCTAAAGTCCAAGATTACTATCGAGAAACGGGTCAAGGCACCCAAGAGAAAGAAGTTGACACCGCATTGACGTGTCACCTCATAAGAACACTTACCGTGTAATATAATCCCTTTGTCACGATATCTCAAATCAAGCAGGTTGCATGCTAGTGCTATCAACCCATGTGCTCAATTATTCTTTATTTGACTTTCTGGAATTCAACTTGACCATACCTTACCATGGCCATGGATTTATTTAGGCTATATCAATATCATCAAAGGGCCTCAGATATCTTCTTCCGTTATAGAAAAGAAGGGTAAAATCCTTTCTTGCATTATCTATTAATGCAGTATTACTCGTGATTCACCCAACGTATCCTACCTCACTGCGAACAGTGTGTCCTCATAGTTTTTGTCAATACATCTAAGTGCGCAAGTTGTAATACCCATTAATAATAATCTTAAAGTCTAAGGACCAATACACACTTCTGCAGATAGGAACATCCAATGACACTATGAAATGTGGATTTCCTACTGGAGGGTCTCATTCTCATAATATTCTCTTGGATATTACCAAGGGCGCACACCATGAGAAGGTGCCTCAATGTTTTATACGTCCTCACCCCTAATGGTCTGCATTATTTGTGTCCCTCAAATAACATCATCCGGCCATAGAACATATATTTAAGAACAGTGTTATGGCACTTTCGGGTTCTCATCATAGCAGGGATCAGCTATGACCCTTTAATGCAATAGTTTTCCTTAGGACACTATCACATGCATTTTCATGCAGAAGAACAATCAATATGTGATAAGGTTTTTATTAATGAATAAAGAAAAAAGTAGTTGTTTATAGGCCAACAAATCCAACAGACTCCCACTTGGACTAGAGCCAACTGCTAACAACCTTTAACCCACTAGCTCTCACATGATATTCATGCTTCTACTGAGATAGGCCTTTAGTAATGGGGTCCTCCATGTTCTATTCCTTGGACACTCTGCTCACTGCAACTTGACCCATCTGATAGAAATCCCTCAAGAGGTGATACTTCTGGAGTATGTGCTTTGTCTGTTGATGTGATCTTGGTTCTTTTGCAAGAGCCACTGTTGCAGTATTATCACAATACAATGTGACAGAGTCTTTACTGCTAGGAACCACATCAAGATCCTGGACAATGTTCTGAATCCATATGGCTTCCTTGGCTACATCAGAATCCGCTATATATTTAGACTCTGCTGTAGAATCTGCGACAACTGGCTGTTTTGAAATATTCCAGCTCACATCTCCTCCATTGAGACAGAAAACATATCCATATTGCTACTTCAGATCGTTCTAATCTATCTGAAAACCAGAATCAGTATACCCTATGATGGAAAGCTCCTCATCTCCTCCATACACTAAGAACATATCCTTAGTTCTTCTCAGATACTTAAGTATAATTTTAACAGCAGTCCAATGTTGTTCTCTTAGATATGCTTGATATCTGCCTACCATGCTTAGTGCATAGGAAACATCAAGCCTGGTACATAACATGGCATACATGATGGATCCTATAGCTGAAGCGTATGGTATATTACTCATTCTATCTTTCTCTTGTTGTTTTTGAGGACACATTTTCTTAGAAAGATGTAGGCTGTGTGACACTGGAACCAATCCCCTCTTGGATTTTTCTATACTAAATATCTTTAGTATCTGGTCAATGTATGTACCCTGAATTAGTCCAAGAAGCCTCTTGGATCTATCACGAACGATCTTGATCCCTATATTGTAGGTTTCTTCACCCAAGCCCTTCATGGAGAAACACTTGTTCAACCAGTCCTTAACTGACTCTAAGACTGGTACATCATCTCCAATAAGCAATATGTCATCAACATATACTACTAGGATAACGATATCATTCCCATTAAAATGATTATAAACACATGGATCACATTCGTTCTTAATGAACCCAAATTCCTTTATGGCTTCATCAAATCGTATGTTCCATGACCTAGATGTTTTCTTTAATCCATAAGTGGATTTCTGCAACTTTCAAACCCGTTTGGCTTCACTTGGTGTCACAAACCCTTCTGGTTGTGTCATATAGGCATCTTCCTGAAGGTTCCCGTTAAGGAATGCTGTTCTAACATCCATTTTCCAAATATCGTAGTCATGGTAAGCTTCTATGGGAATTAAGATTCTTATGGATTTAAACATGGAAACTGGTGAGAAGGATTCATCTTAGTCAATTCCTGGATGTTGTCTGAATCCTTTAGCCACTAGCCTTGCTTTATAGGTGCTAACTTGACCTTTCATGTATAGTTTTCTCTTGAATACCCATTTTCATTCAATAGGCTTTACATCAACTGGCTCATTGACCAAAACCCAAAATTGGTTCTGATACATGGAATCCAACTCAGAATTCATATCTTCTAGCCATCTTGCAGCTTCTGATCTTTCTACTACTTCCTTATACGATAGAGGTTCATCATTTTCCAAAAATAATGATTCACCATCCTCGGTGAATAGGAAACCAAATCTCTCTGGTTCCCTTACCTCTCTTGAGCTCCTACGTAGTACTTGTGTTTCTGGAACCTCTTCCATGGGGACCTGTGGAACTTGTTCCTGTACCAACTCTTTTGTATCTTGAGCATCAACATTGTCGAAGTCAATATTGCTCCCACTATACTTTTTGAGGATGTTCTCCCTCTCAAGAAATGTGTCTTGCCTGGTGATAGTCGCTTTCTTGTCTGAAGGGTTATATAGGTAATATCCTTTCGTTTCCTTGGGATATCCTATAAAGATACACCTTGTGCCCCGGGGTGCTAGTTTGTTGCCTGAGAAGGCCTTAACAAACATCTTGCATCCCCATACAAGTGTGTGCGTCAAAATGGGTTTCTTTACATTCCATAACTCGAAGGGAATTCAATTTTCCTCCTTAGTTGGTACTCAGTTTAATGTGTATGTTTCAGTTTGTAATGCATATACCCAAAAAGATAATGGAAGATCTGCATGAATCATCATCGACCTCACCATGTCCAAAAAGGTACAGTTCCTCATTTCACTAACATCATTCCACTGTGGTGTATAAGGAGGAGTGAGTTGAGATAGAATCCCAGACTCCCATAGATGATCAATGAATTCTTAGTTTAGATATTCTCCACCTCGATCCAATCGAAGCTTCTTTATCTTCTTACCAAGCTGATTCTCTACTTCATTCTTGAATTCCTCAAATTTATCTAAGTACTCTGACTTATTCCTCATTAATTAGACATATCCATATTTACTCAAATCATTAGTAAATGTAATGAAGTAAGAATATCCACCACTAGCTTCTACTAAAAATGGTCCACATACATCCATGTGTACCAATCCTAGAAGCTTTGTGTCCCTTTCAACCTATCCACCAAAAGGCCACTTGATCATTTTACCTTGTAAATAAGTGTGACATCTATCAAGTGGTTTTAGCTCAGTAATGTATAAATATCCATCTTGGCATAGCTTTGTCAAGCGCTTCTTGTTTACATGATCGAGACGGTGATGCCACAGCTGGGTGATGCATGAGTCATGTGAGTTTGTTTAGTTGTCGATTTTCTGTTGGAGTTAGTGGCCTAAAACCAACTACTTTTTACTTTATTCATTAATAAAAGCCTTATCACATCTTGATTTTTCTTCTGCGTGACAATGCATGTGATAATGTCCAAAGGACAGCTGTTGCATTAAAGGGTCATAGCGGATCCCTGCTATGATGAGAACCTGGAAGTGCCATAACACTATTCTTGAATATATGTTCTATGGCCGGATGATGTTATTTGAGGGACACAAATAATACAGGTCATTAGGGGTGAGGACTCATAAAACATTGAGGCACCTTCTCATGGTGTGCGCCCTTGATAATATCCAGGAGGATATTATGAGAATGAGACCCGCCAGTAAGAAATCCACATTTCATAGTTTTATTGGATGTTCCTATCTGTGGACGTGTGTATTGGTCCTTAGACTTTAAGATTATTATTACTGGGTATTACAACTCGCGCACTTAGATGTATTGAGGAAGACTGTGATGACACACCGTTCGCAGCGAGGTAGGATACGTTGGGTGCGTCACGAGTAATACTGCATTAATAGATAATGCGAGAAAGGATTTCTCCCTTCTGTTCCATAACGGAAGTAGATATCTCAGGCCCTTTGACGGAATTGATGAAGCCTAAATAAATCGATGTCCATGGTAAGGTATGGGCGAGTTCAGTTCCGGGAAGTCAAAGAAAGAATAATCAAGCACATGGGTTGATGGCACTAGCATGCAACCCGTTTGATTAGATATATCAAGACAAAGGGATTATATTACACGGTGTTCATTCGTAGGAGGTGACACGTCATTGCGGCATTAACTTCTTTCACTATAGGTGCCTTGGCGTGTTTCTAGACGCTAACCTTGGACTTTAGATAGGCTCTGCCTAATGCCACTGAGAAAGAGGCCTAGAGGGTCACACACTAAGTGTGTCCATGTATCTCAGTTAAATATTAATTTCACAAGTTAAATAAAGATTATTCCTGATCGTGGTTTAATAATTATTTAAGGATTCCTGGTCGCATTTATTTTGACACTAGTTATTCGAGAGAATATATTGTGGGGAAAATAATACATTTATTAGCGAGTAATGCAGTTACATTTATTTAAGAAATAAATAGCCATTACTCAATGACTAATAAATATGGTGGAGGAAATAAAGGAAAGTGCAAAATAAAAGCACACACCGTGTATTAATTATTTCACGGCGTGTAGTTTTTTAGTCGGGATTTTGAGGAAATAATATCATTATTGTGAAAGTAATTATAATCAACGTGGGCAAATGTCAAGGAATTTATAATTCGACATGGGAGTTTTAAATAAGAGTTAATGAAATAAATAAAATGCGTAATGCGTTCATTTATTGTCATAACTCTATTAACCTCAAACACGATTATAAATATCCTCACAACCCCAACACTTTTGAAGGGCCATTGTTGTGCACAACGGATTTGGAAATACACTCAAGCCAAGAGAAAATTCCCTTTCCTCCAAGAACACCCTCAAGTTACGAGAGCGAGATCCTCCACCGGATCAAGGCGGTCGAAGGCGGACATCACAAGTGAAGGTTCTTCCGCGCCAGCACCCGGAGATCCCTTCGGCGACATCCAGAGATACGTGGAGCATGTGTGGACCACCGCTAGAGGAATCCTATACTTGGATTCTATGATGCAATGACGGATCACAGGATCCTGACCAGAGACATCGACGAAGAAAGAATTCCACTGAGGTAATTCTTGTGAATTAATTAAATTAATTATAACCAACATATGATGATCCTATATCTATGGTTCCAGGATACCCTATTAATTTTTTTCATTCTTTGTTCTATTCTAAAGATTCGGCGTTTTAAATTGTGACGGATCTCGGATTGAACGTTGCTTAACGTTAAAATTAAAGTTGGGAAAACCCACCAACGCGCTTCTGCTGTGCCCGGAACCTACAAGTGATATCAGAGGGGTCATATCGTTGATTATAATTATTTAGTTTTTCATTGGTGATTTACGCATTTAATAATTTTGTTAATTCAATTCATGTTTAATCATTCTGGAAATCTGAATGTTGAGATCTGTTCCTCCTCCCTTGTTTCTCGTTCACCTCACAGAAATGATTTTTTCTTTTAATTTTGATTAAAATAAAATAGAGTAACTCATCTGGAGGATCCAAAATTTTCTGTCCATACAACACCAGAATACACGACGTGTATTTGAAAGTACACGTCGTGTAGTCTAGGTTCAATGCATTGACCGATCCGCAAAATCAGGTCGTGTATTAAAGTCATTTATGACACCATGTGTTGACCAGAAACAGGTGGCACATGGTTTCCGGATTACATGCCATGTGGTCCAACTGAACACGGCGTGTATTCCCTTCGGGTTTGGGTTGGACCGTGTACCCCGTACACGTCTTGCCCGGCTGGAAACCGTCTAACGCGGAAACTACACGGCGTGTGTCCAAAAGAACACGCCGTGTACTCCAAAAATTTCCAAAGTACATAAACACGCCATGTCCCCGAGCGTGTACTTCGGATGGACAGTGAAGAAAAGTACACACTGTGTAGTCGGAACTACACACCGTGTACTCACCCAAATTACGCAGATTTATTAAAATTTATTATTATATGATACAAACCCTTGAGACGTGTACCATGGTGCAGGCGTAAAGCTGAGGCACAACACGTGATAGGTGTTTTATATATATGTGTTTAATTTAACATCTGTGTAATGAACGGGAATTCACTGGGTTTCCTCCAAGGTACAAGTTATGTACAAGGATAATTTTAAATGAATTTATTTGTTTAAAATTATGATGGATGAGAATCTCAAGGAAGTTAAAAAAAGGGGTTATGATAAAATGATTGATTATTTTAAGATAATTAATTGATTCAAGCGTGATTTATCTTAAACAAGAACGATTAAAGAATTGAATGTTAGTTTTATTTATGCGTACATATCGTTTCATGTATGGATGATCATGATCCAGACTGAGACCTTTGTATGTGAATGGTTCCATTTAATTTATTTATTTAAATTAAATTTATTGGCCTGCGAGCCATCTCCTCATTAATATGTAGGGCATGCGTGCCCAATGATTGTTTTATATAAAAACCCCTTTTTACCCCTCACCTGTGTGTGAGATAAATGCATATGTAATGGATGGATCTCCCAAGATATTGGAGGCGGCTCAAGTCAGGAGCCAAGGTGAAACCAATCCAAGGAGATACAAAGGTGGACAGGTGGAAAGCTGTAAACACGAACCCGAAAGGTTCAAGGTGTTTTCTCCCCTAGGTCTTGGGTTAGTTTATCAACCGCTAGATAAAACAACCAATAGAAAAGCTCATGATCATACCATTTATTTTATTTCTGTCATTTTCATGGTTTATTTATTGTGGGTGTGTTGTCACGATCACACAATTAATGGATTAAACGAGCATGCAATATGGAACTAAAATAAAAATTGGCTTATACGTAAATATTATCTTAGACATGGTTAATCACTTAAGTATATCCCACTTAATATTAACAAGCTTGTAATCAAAGATAATAAAATAGAAATTTACGTATAAGGATAAAATCCCTCAAAAGAAATATTAAGTCGGTATAGCCTTCCATAATCTTGGTTAGAATCAAACCATAGTTTAAAGTGCTTGACCAACCCTAGTTGCGGTGCTTTCAATTATCGGGGAATTATAATTCAAGGTTTTGGGTTGACTTGACTTGGTTCGCATCAAGGTTTGACTGCCACAGTAGGACTTTGTGTGACCAAGAGGCAAAGGTTGAGGAAATCCAAAATAAAAGGATTTCAGGATTGGGGAGTCCACTTAGTGGATCAAGGAGCTGCGAGTTAGTGTAGTTGGAATTTGGAATGCCTACCTAAAACCCTTCAAGTAGCTTGACCAACCCTAGTTGGGGTAATGCGAAGCGAAATATGGATCCTTTCCACTAGAATATTCAGGCAACAGAATATTCCAAAATCAATGGTGAGGGCTATTGGATTTCGATAAAATAGTGGGAGACTAATAAGTATTAATTTATTTATTTGTCTCAGTTTTGTAATAAAGTACTAAACCTTTGCTCATCTTAATTTGTAGAAACAGCAAGAAAATGACTTCAAACATATCATTGTGAACCATACTCGAGAAGGAAAGCCTTCTCACCAGCACCAATTTCCAAGAGTGGCAGAGGCATTTACGCGTTATCCATAGCCACGAGAAAAAATTGTATGTGCTGGAAGAGCCTGTTCCAGTTGCGCCTAGATCGGAACTTCTACCCTTAACTCACCAGGTAGATAAGGACATGGGGCATGAAAAAACTACAGTCCTTATTGTGAATAAGAAAAGGAAGGACAAGGAAATGGGGCCAAAGACTTATAAACGGTCTGAAGCCCCCAAGCACTGTCCCTCCAAGAAGGGGAAGATCCAGAGGCAAGGCAAGGAATATGAGGCAATCTATTTTGCATGTGGCAAGCAAGGCCACTAGAATAGGAACTGCACCCAGAAGCGTCGGGGCGCTAATGGTGCATTCATTATCGAGTGTAATCTTTCTATTTCTACACATTGGGTATTAGATACAGCTTGTGGGGCTCACATCTGTATTCAAATGCAAGAACCAAGTAGATTTAGAAATATTACTAGAGGAGAGGTGGATCTTCGAGCTGCCAATGGCGCAAGGCTGGCTGCGTTGGCTATTGGTGACTACCACATCTCATTGCCGACTGGGATGATCTTGGTTTTACATAACTGTTATTATGTGCCTAGTGTTACCAAAAACATAATTTCTGTATCTTGTTTGGATATGGATGGGTTTATTTTCATGTTTTGAAATAAGGGTTATCTCTTTTTTAAGAACAATGTATGTTATGGTATGGCACATTTAAATAATGGTTTGTATGTATTAAATTAAGAAAACCAAGTGTTGTCAATCGATAACGAAACAAACTCACATGACTCATACATCACCCAGTTGTGGCATCACCGTCTCGGTCATGTAAATGAGAAGCGCTTGACAAATCTCTTCCAAGATGGCTATTTAGACTCTACTAAGCTAAAACCACTTGATAGATGTCACGCTTGTTTACAAGTTAAAATGACCAAGCTTCCTTTCGGTGGACAGGGTGAAAGGTCCACAGAGGTTCTAGGATTGGTACACACGGATGTATGTTGACCATTTTCAGTAGAAGCTAGAGGTGGATATTCTTACTTCATTACTTTTACTGATGATTTGAGTAGATACGGATTTTTCTACTTAATGAGGTATAAGTCAGAAGCCTTAGAGAAATTTAAGGAATTCAAGAATGAAGTAGAGAATCATCTTGGTAAGAAGATAAAGAAACTTCGATCGGATCAAGGTGGAGAATATCTGAACCAAGAGTTCATCGATCTTCTATGGGAGTCTGGGATTCTATCTCAGCTCACTCCTCCTTATACAGCATAGTGGAACGGTGTTAGTGAAAGGAGAAACCGAACCTTGTTGGACATGGTGAGGTCGATGATGAGTCATGCGGATCTTTCATTATCCTTTTGGGGATATGCATTACAAACTGCAGCATACACATTAAACCGAGTACCAACTAAGGTAGTAAATGGAATTCCCTCCGAGTTATGGAATATAAAGAAACCCATTTTTCCGCATACACGTGTATGGGGATGCGAGGCATTTGTTAAGGCCTTCTCAGGCAACAAACTAGAACCCCGGGGCACGAAGTGTATCTTTATAGGATATCCTAAGGAAAAAAAGGATATTACCTATATAACCCTCAGGACAAGAAAGTAATTGTCGCCAGACAAGCCGTCTTTCTTGAGAGGGAGCACATCCTCAAAAGGGATACTGGGAGAAAGATTGACTTCGACGAAGTTGATGCTCAAGATACACAGGAGTTGGTACAGGAACAAGTTCCATAGGTCCCTGTGGAAGAGATTCCAGAAACACAAGTACTACATAGGAGCTCAAGAGAGGTAAGGGAACCAGAGAGATTTGGTTTTCTAGTCATCGAGGATAGTGAATCATTATTGTTGGACAATGATGAGCCTCTCTCCTACAAGGAAGCAGTAGAAAGCTCAGAAGTTGAAAGATGGATAGAAGCTATGAATTCTGAGATGGATTCTATGTATCAGAACCAAGTTTGGGTTCTGGTCGATGAGCCAGTTGATGTAAAGCCTGTTGGATGCAAATGGGTATTCAAGAGAAAGCTGGACATGGAAGGTCAAGTTAGCACCTATAAAGCAAGGTTAGTGGCTAAAGGATTCAGACAGCGTCAAGGAATTGACTATAATGAAACCTTATCGCCAATTGTCATGTTTAAATCCATAAGAATCATACTTGCCATAGCAGCTTACCATGACTACGAGATTTGGCAGATGGATTTCAAAACAGAATTTCTTAACAGGAACCTTTAGGAAGATATCTATATGACACAACTAGAAGGGTTTGTGACACCAGGTGAAGCCAAATTGTTCTGCAAGTTGCAGAAATCCATTTATGGATTGAAGCAAGCATCCAGGTCATGGAACATTAGATTTGATGAAGCCATAAAGGAATTCGGTTTCATTAAGAACCAATGTGAGCCATTTGTTTATAAGAAGTTTAATGGGAATGCGATCGTTATCCTAGTAGTATATGTTGACGACATATTACTTATTGGAAATGATGTACCAGTCTTACATTCAGTTAAGGACTGGTTGAACAAGTGTTTCTCCATGAAGGACTTAGGATAAGCAGCCCACATTCTAGGGATCAAGATCATTTGTGATAGATCCAAGAGGCTGCTTGGACTAAGTCAAGGTACATACATTGACCAGATACTAAAGAGATTTAGTATGGAACAATCCAAGAGGGGATTGGTTCCACTGTCACATGGCCTACATCTTTCTAAGAAAATGTGTCCTCAGACACAAAAAGAGAAAGATAGAATGAGAAAGATCCCATATGCTTCAGCTATAGGATCCATCATGTATGCCATGTTATGTACCAGGCTTGATGTTGTCTATGCACTGAGCATGGTAGGCAGATATCAAGCAGATCCATGGGAACAGCAATGGACTGCTGTTAAGACTATCCTTAAGTATCTGAGAAGAACTAAGGATATGTTCCTGGTGTATGGAGGAGAAGTGGAGCTTTTCATCAGAGGGTATGCTGATTCTGGTTTTCAGACGGATCATAATGATCTAAAGTCACAATTTGGATATGTTTTTTGTCTCAATGGAGGAGCTGTGAGCTGGAAGAGTTCAAAGCAGCCAGTTGTCGCCGATTCTACAGCGAAGTCTGAATATATAGCGGCTTCTGATGCAGCCAAGGAATCCCTATGGATTCAGAACTTTGTCCAGGATCTTGATGTGGTTCCTAACAGTAAAGATCACATTACATTGTATTGTGATAATACTGCAGCAGTGGCTCTTGAAAAAGAACCAAGGTCACATCAACAGACAAAGCACATACTCTGGAAGTATCACCTCTTGAGAGATTTCTATCAGAGGGGTGAAGTTGCTGTGAGCAGAGTGTCCACGGAAGAGAACATGGAGGACCCCATGACTGAAGGCCAATCTCATCAGAAGCATGAATATCATGTGAGAGCTAGCGGGTTAAAGGTTGTTAGCATTTGGATCTAGTCCAAGTGGTAGTCTGTTGGAGTTGGTGGCCTAGAACCAACTACTTTTTACTTTATTCATTAATAAAAGCCTTATCACATCTTGATTGTTCCTCTGCATGACAATGCATGTGATAATGTCCAAAGGACAGCTGTTGCATTAAAGGGTCATAGCGGATCCCTGCTCTGATGAGAACCCGAAAGTTCCATAACACTGTTCTTGAATATATGTTCTATGGCCAGATGATGTTATTTGAGAGACACAAATAATACAGGTCATTAGGGGTGAGGACTCATAAAACTTTGAGGCACCTTCTCATGGTGTGCTCCCTTGGTAATATCCAGGAGGATATTATGAGAAAAAGACCCGCCAGTAGGAAATCCACATTTTATAGTGTTATTGGATGTTCCTATATTTGGACATGTGTATTGGTCCTTAGACTTTAAGATTATTATTAATGGGTATTACAACTCGCGCACTTAGATGTATTGATGAAAACTGTGACGACACACTGTTCGCAGTGAGGTAGGATACGTTGGGTGCGTCACGAATAATACTACATTAATAAATAGTGCAAGAAAGGATTTGCCTCTTCTGTTCCATAATGGAATTAGATATCTCAGGCCCTTTGATGGAATTGATGTAGCCTAAATAAATCCATATCCATGGTAAGGTATGGGCGAGTTCAGTTCCGGGAATTCAAAGAAAGAATAACCGAGCACATGGGTTGATGGCACTAGCATGCAACCCGCTTGATTAGAGATATCAAGACAAAGGGATTATATTACATGGTAAGCGTTCGTAGGAGGTGACACATCATTGCGGCATTAACTTCTTTCTCTATGGGTTCCTTGACGTGTTTCTAGATGCTAACCTTAGACTTTAGGCAGGCTCCGCCTAATTCCCCTGAGAAAGAGGCCTAGAGGGTCACAGTTTAAGTGTGTCCATGTATCTCAGTTAAATATTAATTTAACAAGTTAAATAAAGATTATTCCCGACTGTGGTTTAATAATTATTTAACGATTCCTGATCTCATTAATTTTGACACTAGTTATTTGAGAGAATATATTGTGGGTGAAATAATACATTTATTAGCAAGTAATGCAGTTACATTTATTTAATAAATAAATATCCATTACTCAAGGACTAATATATATAGTTGAGGAAATAAAGGAAAGTTGAAAATAAAATTACACGCCGTGTATATTAAATATACACATTGTGTAGTTTTAAGGAAAAACAATTACACACCGTGTATTAATTATTACACGATGTGTAGTTTTTCTAGTCGGGATTTTGAGGAAATAATATCATTATTGTGATATTAATTATAATCAGCGTGGGCACATGCCAAGGAATTAATAATTTGATATGGGGGGTTTTAAATAAGAGTTAATGAAATAAATAAAACGCGTAACGCATTAATTTATTGTCATAACTCTATTAACCTCAAACCCGATTATAAATATCCTCACAAACCCAACACTTTTGAAGGGCTATTGTTGTGCACAACGGATTTGGAAATACTCTCAAGCCAAGAGAAAATTACCTTTCCACCAAGAACGCCCTCAAGTTGCAAGAGCAAGATCCTCCACCGGATCAAGGCGGTCGAAGGCGGACATCGCAAGCGAAGGTTCTTCCGCGCTAGCACCCGGAGATCCCTTCGACGACGTCCAGAGATATGTGGAGCATGTGTGGATCATCGCTAGAGGAATACTATACTTGGATTCTACGACGCAACGTCGGATCACAGGATCGTGACCGGAGACATCGACCAAGAAATAATTCCACCGAGTTAATTCTTGTGAATTAATTAAATTAAGTATAACCAATATATGATGATCCTGTCTCTATGGTTACGGGATTCCCTCTTAAGTTTTTTCGTTCTTTGTTCTATTCCAAAGATTCGTCATTTTAAATCGTGACGGATCCCGGATTGAACGTTTCTTAACGTTAAAATTAAAGTTGGGAAAACCCACCAACGCGCTTCCACTGCGCACGAAACCTACATTGTCAACACTTGGTTTTCGTAATTTAATACCTACAAACCATTATTTAAATGTGTCATACCATAACATACATTGTTCTTATAAAAGAGACAACCCTTATTTCTAAACATGAAAATAATTCCATCTATATCCAAACAAGATAAAGAAATTATGTTCTTGGTAACACCAGGCACATAATAACAGTTATGCAAAACCAAAATCATCCCAGTCAGCAATGAGAGGTGGTAATCGCCAATAGCCAACGCAGCCAACCTTGCGCCATTGGAAGCTTGAAGATCCACCTCTCCTCTGGAAATCTTTCTAAGTCTACTTGGTTCCTGAATTTAAATACAGATGTGAGCCCCACAAGCTATATCTAATACCCAATGTGTATAAATAAAAATATTACACTCGATAACGAATGAACCTTTAGCATCCCCATGCTTCTGGGTGCAGTTCCTCTTCCAGTGGCCTTGCATGCCACAAGCAAAACACACCGCCTCCTGTTCCTTTCCTTGCCTCTGTATCTTCCCCTTCTTGGAGGGACGACGCTCGGGGGCTTCAAACCATTTATAAGTCTTTGTCCCCTTTCCCTTGTCCTTCCTTTTCTTATTCACCATAAGGACTGCAGGTTTGTCACGCCCCATGTCCATATCTACCTGGAGAATCAAGGTCAGAAGTTTCGATAGAATCTTCTCATTATTGATCATGTTTTAGTTGACAATAAATCTTGAGAAGGTCTTGGGTAGTGATGTTAGGATGAGATCTATACGCAACTCATCCAGGAATTTAATCCCTAAGATGTCTAGGCATTAAATGTAGCCAATAAGCTTGACTAAATGAGGCCCAGCTGGCGCAGACTCTCCAAGCTTAGTTGTAAACAAATCATTGGAGATCTCATATCTCTCTTGTCTCGCCTTCTCTTGGTAGAGATCCTTAAGGTGAGACATCATGCTATACGCGTCCACGTTTTCATGTTGCTTCAAGAGCTCATTCGACATGGCTAATAGCATGAAAAATTGGACATATGTGGCATCATCCATATGTTTAATATAAAGGGATAGTTCCTCATCACTAGCCTCGCTTCCTAGTGCAACTATAATAGGCTCTTCCAGCACATACAATTTTCTCTCATGGTGAAGGATGACATGTAAACGCCTCTTCCACTCTTGGAAATTGGTGCTGCTGAGAAGGTTTTCCTTCTCAAGTATGGTTCGTAATGATATGTTTGAAGTCATTTTTTTTCCATTTCTACAAATTAAAATGAGAAAAGGTTTAGTACTTTATTATAAAAACTGAGACAAATAAATAAATTAATACTTATTAGTCTCCCACTATTTTATCGAAATTCAATAGTCCTCACCACTGACTTCAGAATATTCTATTGCCTGAATATTCTAGTGGAAAGGATCCATATTTCCCTTTGCATTACCCCAACTAGGGTTGGTTAAGAAACTTGAATGGTTTTAGGTAGGCATTCCAAATGCCTACTGCACTAACTCACAGCTCCTTGATTCGCTAAGTGGACTCCCAATCCTGAAATCCTTTTATTTTGGATTTCCTAAACCTTTGGATCTTAGCCACACCAAGTCCTACTATGGTACTCAACCCTTGATGCGAACCAAGTCAGGTCAACCCAAAAACATGAATTAGAATTCCGCGATAATTGAAAGCACCCCAACTAGGGTTGGTCAAGTACTTTAAACTATGGTTCGACTCTAACCAAGATTATGGAAGGCTATACCGACTTAATATTTTATTGAGGGATTTTATCCTTATACATAAATTTCCATTTTATTATATTTGATTATATTCTTGTTAATATTAAGTGGGATATACTTAAGTGATTAACCATGTATAAGATAATATTTACGCATAAGACAGTTTTATTTTAGTTTCATCTTGCAAGCTTGTTAAATTCATTAATTGTGTGATCGTGACAACACACCCACAATAAATATAAAACATGAAACTGAAATAAATAAAATAAATGGTATGATCATGAGTTTTTTCTATTGGTTAGTTTAACTAGCGGTTGATAAACTAACCCAAGACATAGGGGAGAAAACACCTTGAACCTTTCGGGTTCGTGTTTATAGCTTTCCACCTATCCACCTTTGTATCTCCTTGAATTGGTTTCACCTTGGATCCTAACTTGAACTACCTCCACTATCTTGGGAGATCTATCCATTACATATGCATTTATCTCACACGCAGGTGAGGGGTAAAAGGGGTTTTACATAAAAGAAACATCAGGCGCGCAGGCCCTACATATTAATGAGGAGAAGGCTCGCAGGCCAACAAATTTAATTTAAATAAATAAATTAAAAGAAACCATTCACATAAAAAGGTCTTAGTCTAGCTCATGATCATCCATGCATGCAATGATATTACACATTAATAAAACTAGCATTCAATTCTTTAATCATTCTTGTTTAAGATAAATCACGCTCGAATCAATTAATTATCTTTAATTAATCAATCCTTTTATCTTAAACCCTTTTTCTGAGTTTCCTTGAGATTCTCATCCATCATAATTTTAAACAAACAAATTCATTTAAAATTATCTTTGTACGTATCTTGTACCTTGGAGGCAACTCGATGAGTTTCCATTCATTACGAAGATCTTAAATTAAACACATATATAAAACACCAATCACGTGGTGTGCCTCAGCATTACGCCTACACTATGGTACACGTCTCAAGGGTTTGTATAATATAATAATAAATTTTAATAAATCTGTGTAATTTGGATGAGTACATGACCTGTACTTTTTTTCACTGTCCATCCGTAGTACAAGCCCAGGGACATGGCGTGTAGATGTACTTCAGAAATTTTCAGAGTACACAACATGTTCAATTGGACACATGCCGTGTAGTATCCGAGTTACACGGTTTCCAACCAGGCAAGCCGTGTATGGGGTACACGGTCCAACCCTAACCTGAAGGGAATACATTCTGTGTTCAGTTGGACCACACAGCGTGTAATCCAGAAACTGTGTGCCACCTATTCCTGGTCAACACACGGTTTCATAAATGACTTAGATAGGATCCAATACACGACCTGGTTTGGAGGATTAGTCAATGAATTGAAACTAGATTACACGGCTTATACTTCCAAATATACGCCATGTATTCTGGTGTTGTACGGCCAGGAACGTTTGGCACCTCCGGATGAGTTACTCTATTTTATTTTAATCAAAACTAAAAGAAAAATTCGTTTATGTAAGGTGAACAAGAAACGAGAGGGGAGGAACATATCTCAAGATTCAGATTTTAAAGAACTATTAACTTGAATTGAAACAACTAAATTATTAAATGTGAAAATCACCAATGAAAAACTAAATAATTATAATCAACGATATGACTTCTCTGATACCACTTATAGGTTCGGGTCACAGCGGAAGCGCGTTGGTGCGATTGCCCAACTTGAATTTTAGCATTAACAATGATCAATCTGAGATCCATCACGATGTAAAATTATGGATCTTCGGAATAGAACAAAGAAAAAAAAGAGGGAGTTCTGGAACCATAGAGATGGGATAATCATATGTTGTTTATAATTAATTTAATTAATCGACAAGAATTACCTCAATGGAATTCCTTCTTCATTGATGTCTCCGGTCATGATCCGGTGTGATCTGTCATTACGTCGTAGAATCCAAGTGTAGGATTCCTCTATCAGTGATCCACACGTTCTCCACGTATCTATGGACATCACTGAAGGGATCTCTGAGTGCTATCGTGGAATAACCTTCACTTGCGATGTCCGCCTTCGATCGCCTTGATCTGGTGGTGGTGGATCACTCTCAGTCTTGAGAGCTTTCTTGGAAGAAAGAGTTCTTTCGGCCTTGAGAGAACTCTCTAGAATTGTTGTGCACAACGATTGGGGAAAAGTGTTGGGATTGTGAGGATATTTTTAATCGGTTTTTAGGTTATAGAGTTATGACAATATATAAGCACGTTACGCGTTTTATTTATTTCATTAACTCTCATTGAAAACCCCCATGTTGAATGATTAATTCCTTAAAATGCGCCCATGCTGATTATAATAAATATCATTTAATAAAATGATATTATTTCCTCAAAATCCCAACTAGAAAAACTACACACCGTGTAATCATTAATACATGGCGTGTACTCATTTTCCATAAAACTACACAGCGTGTATATTCAATATACACGGCGTGTACTTTTATTTTATATTTTTCTTTATTTCCTCCACCACATTTATTAGTCGTTGAGTAATGGCTATTTATTTCTTAAATAAATGTAACTGAATTACTCACTAATTAATATATATTATTTCATCCAAAATGTATTCTCTCGAATAACTGGTGTCAAAATAATTGTGATCAGGCATCCTTAAATAATTATTAAACCACAGTCAGGAATAATATTTATTTAACATGTTAAATTAATATTTAACTGAGATACATGGACACACTTAGTGTGTAACCCTCTAGGCCTCTTTCTCGTTGGCATTAGGCAGGCTTGCCTAAAGTCCAAGATTACTGTCTAGCAACGGGTCAAGGAACCCAAGAGAAAGAAGTTGATGCCGCATTGACGTTTCACCTCATATGAATGCTTACCGTGTAAGCATTCCATCAAAGGGACTAATATATCTACTTCCATTATGGAACAGAAGGGACAAATCCGTTCTCGCATTATCTATTAATGCAATATTACTCGTGACACACCCAACGTATCCTACCTCATTGCGAACAGTGTGTCGTCACTATTTTCTTCAATACATCTAAGTGTGCGAGTTGTAATACCCATTAATAATAATCTTAAAGTCTAAGGACAAATACACACGTCTGCAGATAGGAACATCCAATGACACTATAAAATTTGGATATCCTACTGGCGAGTCTCATTCTCATAATATCCTCCTGGATATTACCAAGGGCGCACACCATGAGAAGGTGCCTCAAAATTTTATGAGTCCTCACCCCTAATGGCTTGTATTATTTGTGTCCCTCAAATAACATCCTCAGGCCATAGAACATATATTCAAGAACAGTGTTATGGCACTTCCGGGTTCTCATCATAGTAGGGATCGTCTATGACCCTTCAATGCAACAGCTGTCCTTAGGACATTATCGCATGCATTTTCATGTAGAAGAACAATCAAGATGTGATAAGGTATTTATTAATTAATAAAGTAAAAATTTGTTTGTTTTAGGCTACCAACTCCAATAGTACTTCCCCGACTAAATTTTTGTCCAGAAATTATCAGGGGAATTCCACTCCTTAAATGACAAGGCAACATCATCCTAGAAACACAGAGTATGTAAACCAGGAACAAAAATCCTGCAGAGATAGAGCATATGGAAGTCAACAAAGCAGAACTTTATTCAACACTAAATAGTAAAAAAATGAAAACAAAGAAAGATCATGGGTTGACTCCAATGAAGCACTGATTTTAAAGTCTTCAGTTAGACTTTATTTAATTACAAATTTTTATTTATTAACAAGACAAAGACCATGGGTTGCCTCCCACGCAGCGCTAGGTTTATAGTCCCCATCCAGACTTAATTTCCCTAGATATTTCTATCCATGATCATTTAATGGGAATGAATTATTAATAATGTGAACTTCATTATTATCTAAAGATTCATGAATAGAATCAACCAATACATTCTCATCTACAGTACCAAACAATATTCTCAAAAGTTCTTTTAACAAAAGAATTTCTAATATACTATCCAGCCTATTTAGGCCTCTAAAAACCACTTCCTCGGCTCTAAAAATGTTCGAAAACATCATAATAAAATCAATAAATTTACCAGTAATACTGACATAGCTTCCCCCACACTTAGAGGTTATTTATAACCCATAATCAGAAGAAAAAAAATCAGCAAACGATTCAGTATTTTCATCGAATATTCCCAGCACATCTTTCACAAAAGACAACTTAGAAAACTCTCGGAAGAAGGAATCATACTCAGGTTCCAATCAGTGGTACCCAATTTCCACAGATGACTCAAATGATGTGAATATTTAAAGTTCAGGTTGGAAGTCATCACAAACAACATCAAACTGATAAAGAAATAAAGTTCCTAGAAAATACACTTGCTCATAATGGGCATAATTTAGTTTTTTATCAGGACTCAGACCAAAACTTTCTCTAACATCAGAAACCCTTAGACAGTCGACATCATAAGAAAAACTTTAAAAAATGGGTTGAGACAGTTCAGGACAAGAATGTGACTCACTCTCTAGAATGGGTTCTAGGAAAATATTTTGCTCCTCTAGAGGAAGGAGTGGGATAGGAATTGAAGCCTGAAGAAAAGTTTCAATAGGATGGGGAATCAAAATCTCTGTGACCTCAAGAGGAAAATAACCATACTCAGCTCAGACCTCAATTTTAAAACATTTATTCTTAGAAACATCTATCAAATCACAACCAACCACATGTTGAGTCTTTTCAAACACTAAAAACTCCTCCACGTCATCAATATCTTGGAGAGTGAGTTTCCCCTTGGACACATCTATGATAACACCAGTTGTAGAAATGAAAGGTCACCCTAAAATGATTGGGACTTTTTCATCACACTCCATATCTAAGATAAGGAAGTATGTGGGTAGTGTTAGTTTTCCTACACTCACTAATAGATCATCCACCCTCCCTGAAGGGTGTGTGAGTGACCTGTCAGCAAGTTGAAGACAAACAGAAGTTCGTTGCAAGTCCCTATGACCCAAAATTCTAAATAGGGAGTAAGGCATAAAATTTATGCTTGCTCCTAAGTCACACAAACAATTAAGTTTCTCACTTACTCTTATTTTTCATTGAATAATAAATATATCAGGGTCCTTCAATTTTGGAGGCAACTTCTTTAATAATATGGAACTACACTCCTCATTGATATTAACTTTGTCCAACTTCTTCCAATCATTTTTATTTTTTAGAAACCTTTTGGTAAATGAAACATATATACAAATGGAATTTTGATACTAAAGTTTTGAATCATTCTAAGAAACCTCAAATAATCAGGTTCATTATTCTTCTTCACTATTTCAGGGAAGGGAATGGGAGGGGCATACTTTTTTAGAACAGGTTGATTATTCTCTTTCTCCCCAATTCCATTGTTTTTATTTTCTTCTTTAATTAATTCCCACTTCATTTATCTTGGTTCTTGAACTTTTTTAGATGTAAATTAAACATTCTATTTAGGTTGAACAAAGTTATCTAGATTCCCAAATTCTGTATCAAAAATACTTTTCCTTCCAGATTCATTTTTTTCATCAGTTTTAGTTTTCCCAGAGTGTTGCTTTACTTATTATTGTGTTTGAAGACCAAATCCAGTGGTTACATCCATGATATTCTCTCTTGGATTAAGAATTTAGGGGTTGGGAAACTTTCCCTTTTCTTTATCGCCTTGATCCTTAGCCATTTGAATTATTTGATGTTCTAAATAGTGAATCTTACCATCTGTTTCCTTCCTAAATGAACTAATCTCTCCCAAAACTTGTTGTAACAGCCCCTTTAACTCCCCTTGAGAATTAGAAGATTATCTCCCATACTGATTTGAGTTAAAAAATTTAAGGTGTGATTGGTAGTTAGGGTAAGTGATCTGTTTAATGATACCTTGTTCTTTCCAGGAAATGTTTGGGTGATTTTGATAACTAGAAGTGTACTGATTGAAGTATTGATCATTTTTACCTTGGTTCCTAGCTCTAAAATCCACAAATTTGGCACTCTCATCAAACTAGACAGGGAGATAAAAATTAGGACAACATGTATGAGTGCGACCGAACATCCCACAATGATTACATTGCTCCCTTAAGACCCTATCACTAACAATAGCAGACTGAGGATTGTCTTCACCTATATGGATGACCCTCTTCCTAGAGAACTTGTGCTGAGATTTTTGAGCAATCTTGTCATACACAAGTTTCAACTCATTAGTAGTGGAGTCAGAAAAGTCACCCCCATAGAATTGATCAACTAAATTTTGGTTGTAAGGGGTGAGAGCATTATAGAAGCTTTGCATGAGTAGATGGGGAGAAAATTAGTGATTGGGACTTTGTCTAAGGAGACTTCTAAACCTATCCCATTCCTTGTGAAATAACTCTCCCTCATCCTAGAAAAACCCAGTAATTTTGTGCCTAATCTTCTAGGTGGTGTTCCTAGGATAGAATTTTGATATAAAGGCAGTAAACACCTCTTCCCAGGTCGCAAAAATTTATTCATCTAAGTTCTGAAACCAAGTCCTAGCCTTCCCCTTCAGACAAAATGGAAACATCCTCAATCTCAACTCCTCCTCACAAAGCTCTCTCAGAGGTAATTGTTATACAGAACTATATAACTCTCTAATGAACTCAAGTGAATCCTCTTCTGGAAGACCATTGAATAAAGGAAGTTGAGAAAGGTGAGACTACTTAATTTCATAGTTCCTAAACCTAGGGGTCAACCTAATACAAGATGGGTTACTTGATACCATAGTAATTTGAAACTCCCTAAGTCTATGTAACTGAAGGGCTGGAACTATGGGTTATGGAACATTCATGTTTTGACCAACTCTATCATTCTGATTCTCCATTACAATGTTTTTAGGAGTAGTTAAATGTTTGTTTAATTCAGATTTTAAAGACTCTAATGTAACAATGAATTCTCTTGTGCTCACGAAAAGTGTAATAACAGTTCAAAATAGCACAGTACTAGACCTAACATGAGTTCAGAAATAAAGAAAACAGTAGATATTTAATAGTAAATGAAGCAGATTTTTTTTATAGTTTTATTTTTTTCAATTTTTTTGGTGTTTTTTATATGTTTTTTTAAATTTTAGAAAAATAATGGCTTGTGCCTTCCCTGAAAATGGTGCCAAAAACTTTACCTATACTATCATTGAAGCCATTCAATGTTTAAAATTTATAATCCTACTAACTATAGTATATGTGGAAAGTAGGGTTGAACCCACAGAGAAGGAAAATTTGACCACTATTCTTCTAAAAACTTTCAAAAGATCCCACTGTTGTCTGCAGTGGAATAGTTTTTCTATTTTTTTAAAAAAAAATTTATTGTGAACTAATGAAACACTACAGTCTTTTTGAGTTTTTGTTCTAAACTATAATGAAACATGGAACATGACAAAACAGTAAGAAATAGAGTTATAAAATTCTGATAAGTGAGCAATCAAGTAAAATGCCTGGGGAAAAATCTCCATTATATTGGTTTTAAAAGTATTCCAATTCATTAAAAAGTTACTGCATTGCACCACCAAAAGGAGAATGACTTATCTCCCTCGCCAAGAGTTAAGTCACACAGGTTGATTGATTTCGGAGTTCGCCACTCCAAAAAAAATCAACTGTGAAAAGTTCGAAAAGATAATGACAACAGGATGAACTCACTGTAAGTCCCAAAGTAATTGTGAATTTATTATTTTTATAAAGATTTTTCCACGATCAATCTCTCTGAGTTGATTGTGGATTTTTGAAAATTAAGTTTTAGCGGTGAAAATAAATTGAATGAACTCAACATCGATCTCGCCTATTGATATTGAACACATTAATGTATTAAGTAAAAAGGAAGAAAAGTAACCAGTAGAAGTAGTAATTTACCGAGCTTGAATATTTAGCCAATTAATTTGTTCATTATGAATACATGAAATGAAGGCATACTATAACAGAGTACAAGAATTCCAACATTAAGGAAGAAGAACTCCCCTAATACTATTCTGTACTCGGGCTCCAAGGCCTCCAGCCCGTCTCTAGTGTTGCTCTACTATCTCCCAGAAATCTTCGCTCTCAAAAATGGTGTGTATTCCTTGTGAATGAGTGTCACACCCAAAATCTGTTGCTACTCTGATTTAAATATCAACTGTCACCTGCTTCTTGTCACCGCACGCTTCCACCGACTTCAGAAGTCCCACAGTTGTGCACCACACGAGTGAGTTTTTTCACAACAGGCACGTCGCACTAGTTTTTCCCTCGTAAATAACTTTTGTTGAGTTAGTTACGTGAACTTGGATGGGGTTTCAGCTATTGAATGAACCTGTGCAAGAAAAAATAAACGACACAGTTACGATAAAAATTTATAGTTTAAGAAAATAAAAATTCTTATAATAACTCCTAAGTAATGTTGTTAAATAAATTATTTTATTAGCATTACTATCAATTAGTAATTAAATTTTAATTAACTATAATGAAATAAAATTTATGAAATATAAATTGTAAAGACCCGCCAATTCTCATAGGCTTGAGAGCACAACGAGTCATTACTAGGCCTTAAGCGACATCTCCAAGACGCCAAAGGCTGGCAATAAATGCCGAAGGGTTTCAAATACAAGTGGGGGATGATTTACCCTTTGAGTAATAACCCAATGAACCAACCAAACATAACCAAACATTTACTATATGATGCATGAACAATTGAAAGGCAGCTAAGCAACTTCATTTCAGTCAAACACATCAAAGTACACAACAGCGGATAAATAACTCAAGACTCTCAAAAGACACCAAGACACCCTCCATGGCTCCACACCAAGCTCCATGCTCCAAGAACCACCACATCACCCAAGAATCACCATGAACCACTAGTAATGAGATGACTTACCTTTACCTGTGTCTCAGAATACGACATCTGCAAAAGCACCTAAGTGCCAAAGTAGGGGTGAGTATAAAACTCAGTAGGTTTTCCCCAATGACTTCCCTACTCACACCACTAGGATAGAAGAGTTAGAAAAATTTATATAAAACAGTTTATATAAAAAAATTTCTCAAAAATAGTTTATAACCAAATATCAAAAAATTTCCCGAAACCATTTCCAACCAAAAGCATACAAGTGCAATTGAAACCAATTTTTCAGCAAGTTATTTTTTCAGAAAAATAACTAAACAAGCTTTAGAACCACTTCACAATATCCTTTTTGGCATACCCAACCATTCCAAAAACCCATGAAACAAACCATTCATGCTACGTTATGATAGTTCCATACTCATGAGTAGTTTCTCGTCGATCTACCAAGTCGTCACAGGGTAATTGTTTCCCATGTTCCATCAATCCTTTGGCACCGAGCACAAGGTCATATTTCAACCAAGCCCCGTATATGTAATTCCCATGTTCCATTAAACCTTTGGCATTGAGAACAAGGTCTTATTTAAACCAAGCCTCATATATGCAATATGAACACACAACACATATTCCCAATGATCAATCCAAAAAAACCTTTCAATAAAAATACCTTTTTATTGAAAACTATTTCCGTCAAAACTATTTCAATGCCAAACCATTTAAACTCCAAACCATTTCAATAAAACTAAATTTATATTGAAAACCATTTATATTTACAACCAATTTTTCATCAACCATTTATCAATTCCAGAAAATCCATAATTTAAAATCGTCATTTTAAATTAAACCCCCTTTTGCACCACTATTCAATAGGATCACGCAATTTCAAAAAAACCATAAATCATCACAAATGAATATTTTTCCATGAATTTCACAATAAATAAACCAATTTGAATCTAATACAATCAATTCTATTATTAGTATTTGAGAGAGAGTCTTTCTACCTTGAAGTTCTTGACAAAACTTTAAAAACAGACGAACAACGCACAAGAAAGAGGGTCGATTCTCCAAGAGCGTCCTTAGATCTCTTATCCTAGCAAGATCACGACTCAACATTGAAATATTTAGAATCAAAAAACGTAGAAATACCCACTATAGGTTCAGATATGAGAAATAATGGAGATCGAAGAAGTATATCTAAGCAGATCTAAGAAATCATGACAAATCCATAATGAATGGTGACATACCTCAAGAATCAGACTCAAAATAACCAAGGGAAGGCTCAGGAATGGATTCAAATCATGTGGTAAGGGTTCTCCATCCTTCTAGGGAGAGTAATATAGAATTAGGGGCGTTTTGAAACCAAAAAGAAATAAATCGAGCAAAAACGAGCAAGCTCCTAGAAAATAGGATCTAGATTTGACCTCTGCGCAAGATTTGACCACACATTTTGTGCCAACCGTGTATGGATTGTGTGACCTTAATTATTGTCCAAACAATCCTTATAAAACCCATAAACTCTCTCATCCTTCACCTTTACCCTTTTTATGGAAACACATTTTTTATGGAAACATCATACTTTATGGAAACACCCCAATTTATGGAAACAACCAACATTATCGAAATATCCAAATTTATGGAAACAACCAACATTATGGAAATATCCAAATTTATGGAAACAACCAACATTATCGAAATATCCAAATTTATGGAAACACTTTATGTTATGGAAACTCTCTATTTTATGGAAACTCTCTATTTTAATACATACCAAATTAAAAAAAACGTGAGGAGAGGGGTTATGTACCCAAAACTGGGGGTACTACATAAATCATGATAAATTACGTATTATAAGTTGAATGAATTTGTTAATAAAAGAGTTATTATTATTATTAAAATGTTTTATTAATTATTAATTTTGATGCTAAATTGTTTATAAGTTATTAATTTTTTAATTAGTTAACATTATTAAAGTAAATTATAAAAATTATGTTTATCATTATTTTGAATGATTACATTATTAATATTTTAAGTTAACTATTTTAGTTCAATTATAATTAAATTTTTAACTTGTTATTAGTATTTTATTTTATAAACAAAATGTATTATTAAATAATTGTTAATACCTAATATTAAATTATAATTAATAAAAAATTTAATAATCTAGTCTAACTTGATTTTAGAAATAACTATCAATTAATTACATAAAATTTTATTTATGTTTAAAAAATGGTTTTATTAAATATCTTATGTAAGTTATTTATTTATAAAAATTAATGTTTATTTATTTTTTTAGTTTGAGTTTTTATTTTAATTTTGTTTTTAATTCTTTAGTTTTTTTTAGTTTTTATTTTATTTTTGTAACGCCCCGACCCCAGTTACCCAGAGTCGGTGCATTATTACATGACATTGTCATGATCACAAGAAAGATCAAAACTCGAAAGGCCGATTGGTTTAGTAGCCTTGGAAACACTAGATATATTCATAAGGTTTACATTACATCATAAAATGAAAACTACAACAACATAGTCTCCATAGTCCACACTCTTATCCCCTCACACTATCCCTGCAGGTCATTCATAAATTACTTCTTCACATCCTGGAAAAAATAAAACATAGAAAAGGGGTGAGCTCAAATTCTCAGTAAGGATAACAATATAGCGAAAACTTTCATAAATAACAATAAACATTTAAGGCAATTGTTTCGGTGCGGATGTGCGTCGGGTTACGCTGTTCCGCCAGGACGCGTTCGCGCGTGCACCCGTCAACCCGAGGGGATGGGCGCGCGGCTTGTGGTCCCGCAGTCCCGCTTTCCAAGGGCGGGCGGCATCCGTCCCTTATTCAGGGGCGTCTGCTCCTTGATCGAAACCGGGATGATGGGATGTCGGCTTCTCCTTCCTTGGACGTCTCCTCGGAACTTGTCGCCTAATCCGGGTCTCCCTCATAGACTTAAGAATGTTCGTGAATCTCGTTCCCGGCGCCATATCTTCATGGACACCGGTTAATTACGCTGCTTCCGCCCGGACGTTCCAAGGAGTCTGGGCGGGGCAGCAACCTGCGGTGAGAAGGCCGGGTGGCTCTGGGTGCTGGGGGCGTGTCGTAACACTGCGGCTCTGCACGTCTGTCTTCCGTCCCTAATAGGGCTTCTCGAAGGCACGATGGCCTGAGGCATCCCGTACTAGGTGCGGGGAACTGTGTCACCTGAGGTTTTCCTCAGCTTCCCGTGTTTAACACGGGGTATGCCGCGAGTTTAACGTCCAGCGGGGACGGCATCGGACCGATCAACACGAAAAGTGGATCAGATGACAGAACCCCTTGCGGGGAACCTCCGACGCTGGGGCCAGCACATGGGCGGCTTCCCAAGTAACGTGGAGTGAAGTGAAGTGGCATGACCCCACCGGGATGTGGCGGCCCGGGTAAGGATCAGGGTGGATGATGGAGTAAAGAGCTTGGACCCCAGAGGGGCTTCCTACGTACCGCGCGTTAACACGGATCAAAGTCAACGTAGTTCGGGCATACAGTTTAACGTCATGCTGGACGTCGGCAGGCCGACTCACGAAGAGGTCGAGGCCGCCGGGCGGAGGATTGAACCGAACCACCTCGCACGGAGGGGGATGGAACGGCCGGGTGGATCACAGTTTCACGTCATGCTGGACGATAAAAGGGGAAATGGAAAAGGGGGGCTGTGGGGAGGCACCGTGGAGATACACACGGGCGGTCTCCCACAGGGGCGGATTCATAGGTGAATCAACGCAAGCGTGAACCCTGGAGGGGTCCACTGATGGACGAACGGACGTAAATACGACCGGAACGACCAGGTGGTGGGCTTGGGCCTCAGGGAGGCTTCCTACGTACCCTGTATAGAAGACAGGGATCAAAGTCCACGTAGTTCAATCTGTCAGGACTTACGCACTTGGGGCAGCCCGGATACTGCAAAACTCAGTTGGAAGGGACTTGGACCGAAAGCAAAAGACACCTCGATCCCAGTCAGACCCTCTACTGGCTTCGGCAGTGGGGAGGTGCAATGGAGATACACATGTGCAGCCTCCCACGAGAAACTAGGGGTTTGTAATACCCTGCCCCCGTAGGGAAAAGCCACTCCCATTAAATCGTCCCAAAAGGGGGACAATCCCGACATCCCTGCAGAGACGAGCGGGTGGGGGCCACGTCCAAACCGGGGGAGACCCTGCGTGCGGAGCACGGGATCAGGTTGCGGACGGTTTAGCGTCTTGCCGGACGAAGTACAGTTTAACGTCATGTGTTGAGGACGAGGCACTTGGCAGTTTAACGTCTTGCAGCACGGACGATGGGGGCTAGGCAGTTTAACGTCGTGCAGCTTGGACGGGTGTGCAGTTTAACGTCATGCTGGGCATAGGTTGCCGGACGAAGCACTTGGCAGTTTAACGTCTTGCAGCGCGGACGATGTACAGTTTAACGTCGTGCAGGACGTATATGCAGTTTAACGTCATGCTGGACGAGTATGCAGTTTAACGTCATGCTGGACATATATGCAGTTTAACGTCATGCTGGACATAGGTGCGTGTCACTTCGCGCAAGCCTGGAGGGCCGCACGGGAAGACAACGCACGGTGCGGGCACCCGGGATGAGAATCATCGGGTGCCACACAGGCGGGTACCCTTAGGAGGTCAACGGGGACGACCCTGGCAGATTGCGCGCAAAAAGGAAGCTTTGCGCGCAATACTGCGGGCCGGCGCGCAATCGGGGCGGCTGGCGCGCAATTGGGCCAGCGCCTTGCGCGCGGATGCTTGAGATTGCTCACACCGGGCTTCGGATAGCGCGCGGGGGCAACGGCTCATTCTTTAACGAATGGCCACTTGAAAGAAGGGGGGGTGCGCGCAATCGGGCCGGATTGCGCGCACCCCGGGGCAATTGCGCGCAAGCGGGTTCTTTTGCGCGCAAAGGCCTTAGGGTGAGTGTTTATTCAAATGAAAGGAGCCAGAGGGGATTGCGCGCGAAGGCGGACCCCGAGGCTTTCTTGCGCGAAAGAAAGGCGGTTACCTGAAGTTCGTCATTGCGCGCGGAAGGGGTTGAATTGCGCGCACGGGAGACGTTTCGACTTCCAGCAACCTTTGAAACGTTGAGGGTCGCCTTGTATTTATAGGCAACCCCGGGCGCGGAATCCAGGATGCGAGCGCGAAATTCCCCCCGCGGGCGCGGAATCGGGCGCGGCGCGTAAGGGAGTCGCGCGGACCCGCGGCGCGCAAAATTGCGCGCCGAGCCGGCGCCTTGCGCGCATCCCGGTGGTTTTCCGCGCGGGACATCACCTTTGCGCGCGGGCCTCTGAAATTCCGCGCACGGCCTCCGGGCCCTCCGAAACATCCTTCCGACTCCAAATATGACCTCGCTTTCCGCATCCGGAGCTTCGTTTGGGAGCAACGGACTTTTCCGGCGTCTACAGCAATGTATAACTAAAACAAAAGCCTTTTAAACTTGAACTTCAACATAGTATGGAAAAAGTAAAATTAAATAATTCCATTTAATTATTCACATGGATATTCTACTAATCGAATAATCACATGCAATATCAATAACCACTTTCATAATGATGGAATGCATAATGACAGACTATCATAACCACATAGCCAAGGCCTCGTACCAAGACTACAAATAAGATTTTGTCAAGGCCTTGTGCCAAGACACTAGTTTGTCTCATGAGACCTACCGACGCATCGAGGAGCTATAGCGGGCTCCACCCGTCACATATTAAGTCCAATGCATTCCCATATGAAAAGGTTTAAACATAACATAAACATTCGTTTTAAAACTAGCATACGAAATGTCAATACTTTCACCATAAACTATGAATGGTATAAAAATAGAACATCCACAGTCAAACATATCACAAAACCTTCAATACAATATAGATGTTTTGTATCATAATAAATCAACTTCAAATAAGCGTAAAATCCATCAAAGGATGTTGACATAGATGAAATCAGAACTCTTTTTAGAGAAATATCTCTTTCTATTTTGAAATCATTTAAGAGTCATATATTTATAAAATAAAACATTTTCTTTGAAAATATTCTTATAAGATTTTAAGGGAAGCTTCAACGATTTTATAAAGGCGGAAAATAACTGCACCTGCCATATAAGTTAAAAAAAACATTCTTACCTTAATTCTGTCGAAAAGGTTAAAAAGCACCTTGTTTGGAAAATGATGGAAAGATTCCTTTATAAAACTCTTATAAAAAGTCAAAAAAGGGTATAAATGACTTTAACCCATATTCTTTTAAATAGTAAAAATGTTTTGAAATACATTTTTAAGAAACATGGATGTGGATGATAAAGAGGTCCCAGTAGATTATTACGTATAAACAACCTCGGATAATGAAGAGATTACGAAATAAACCCTTACCTTGTACTTTTCCTTGGTTGAGGGTAGGCTAACCTCCTGTATAATGGTGAAATAATTGTTATTAAATTATACAAGAATCATATATATTAATATGATATCATATATGAGCTTTTAACATTTCTTTCTTAATAATATCTTAGTATTATCGTCGTTTCGGGTGTTAACTTACTCGTTTTCTTTTATATGTTTTGTTACGTAAGCCATGTTTGTCATGGATAGGTTGTATCTTATTCATATCCAGAATTATATCAAGTACTTAAACATTATTTTTAAATCATCAAATGATAATTATACGTGAATGGATACGATGGAGAATGAATCTCATCGCGTTCGTGGAGACGGTAGTCCGTACATATGCACGAGCGACAATATCATTATTTTGATATTAAAATAATATATAATTGGATGTTATATCATAAATAAATAATCATTATAATGTTACATTTATTATTTACATGAATTACACATCATTATTATACTCATCCAAATAATAATTTATTGAATAACAATTACACCACGACGTGGAGACGGTAAGCCGTATGTACGCACGTATGGTGACATGTTATTCAAAGGATGGATAGAATAATGAATATGGTTGTACCATATTTATAATAACATCACAGTATATATATGATAGTGGAGTTATTATTTTATAATGGTAACAACAAAGGAATAATAAGTGGAAGAAGAAAGGAACTTGGAAAAGGGTGGTGAAATCATTACCTCTTCTTCGGGTTCTTCCTTTTGATTTGATCAAAAGGGCTCCTTAGGTTGTATTTATGATCAAACTAAGGCCTCTAGGTTGTATTTAGGGAAGTTTAGAGGGTATTTGGGCAGATTTTGGCCGAACCAAAAGGCTTTGAATGTGTGAATTAATGAGAAAGTGGAGTTCCCTTTTATAAGAGGGGTGAGGGGCACCTTTGGAAAAGCTAGAAATATTAATTTATAATAAATTCATATTCGGTTTCTAATAGCTCCAAAGTTGATTATTTAAAGGTTAAGGTGGGTATGGGTCTAAAACCACTCAACCAATATAAGTTATACAGGTTTTTGTTACTATATTAACCTTATCTTTAAGTACTAACTCTTAGTTAATTAGTTTCACTTTTACAATGTCTCTTTGTAGTTTTATATTATGTGGTTAATAAACTTACTATATACATCCAAGAGACCCCCAAGTGGTCCATTAATGATACACCTATCATGATATAAGTCTCTTGGCCGAACTTTAGATTTTTAGGAATTTAATATCAATTAATAATATAATATTGTTTTTAAAAACTCTTTTATGTCAATTTTGACACTATTCAATAGTTGATTTTTGTGAAAATTATAACAGAATGATTACTTAGAAAAAAGTCAACTAAATCAATCCTAATATGTCATATTATCCTATAAAATTAGTTTAATTCATTAAAAGTATCAAATTATATTTATTCGGGTATTTATAATATCAATTATTTTAATTTTTCACTATTATGGTAATTTCTGCATCATCATTGTGTCATAAATAAATTAAATTATTTAATGTCTAAAAATTATAAATAAAATATCATTATGTAGGAAATAATTTTATCTTTCTAATGAATATTTATAGTCTAAAATCCAACATATATAACCCTATGTAATTTTTTTTTCTAAAAGATATATGCTTATGTCATTATTGTACTTATTTTAACTTAATTAAAATAAAGTCTCCCTATCACTTACAAGTGGCACCATGGGATCCCAAAATCGACCCAAAGATGACCATGGTCGGACATGTATCCACCAATCAGGTTAGGACACGTTTTAGGGTAATTTAGTATTATTATAATATTATTTTTTAACCCTTATTTACCGGATTTAGCCTTAACCATGGTAAATAAAATATTTACCCCAGTAATTATTCAAAATGTATAAAAATAAAAGTTACCCATTTACACAATATGAATATCCTGATTCCAAATATGGAATCCATTTTTCCAAATTCAAAACACATAAGTGGCAGAAATTAATTTAAAATTAATTCCCGTTGTCAAAACAAAAAGCGTGTTTTTAAGATATAATAACTATTAAAAGATTGATACTTGTTTATGTTCGGTTTAATTGTGAAATTATATCCAATGACCAACATTGTATTAAATGGTAAAAATATATTCTAAATATACTTTAAAACCACTCAAATTCATAATTTATCAATATAAATTATTTCGATTAAAAAAGTTGTTTTTAATTAAAATTTAGTAATTTTCACTATTCATCAAAATATTAAAGTTATCCAAAAAGTACCAAAATATCACCTTAAGCTAAATTCGATATTATGATTCCAAAAATGAAGTCCATTTTGAAATATAAAATATATATAATTTCAAAAAGTAGCTATTACTATTCATAACGGCTAGTTTGATTGGTTGTGGTGTGTTAGAACTCGATGTTGCGTACAACACACGCTACTGTGTTATTCAAAGGAAAGCGTACTGTGGAATCTTGGGATGTTTCATTTTAAATATTTGATTTCTCCATTTAGTCAAAAAGTTTAAAATATTGTATTTAAAAAGGGTTCACTATTAAAATTTGGTAAAAGTGCAATACTGAAAATGAATTTGTTCTTACATTATGTCTAAGAAACTCATAATATGGATTCTAAAATTATAAGGATTATATAAAGTTTAAAATTTATTTAATACTATTCATAACCTCTTTTGAACGGCTTGTTTGGTAAGTCATGGTGTGCTTGAACTCAGTGTTGCGTGTAGTGCAAGTTATTGTATTATTTTGAAGAAATAACACCCTATGAAATCTTGGGGTGTTATATTCTACCCTCCTTCAATAAATTGCGTCCTCGCAATTTGAAGTTGTTCTTTGAAAATAAAAGGTTGAAAATAGAAAATATCTTTGTGGTAAAACCCACATAGGAATTTGGGTTACTAAAATTTAATCTTAATATGAGGAAAAGAGAAATGAAAGGGTCACCGCCAAATTATGATCTCGATTAGGAGAACATTGGTGGCAATTAGAGACATATAATTGGAGGGAAAAGGTAAATATTTATAGGTAGTGATTGAGGTCATCAATCACAAACAAGTGTAAAATTGAGGTCCTTAAATTCATCAATCTATGATGATTTTAAATACCATCGGTTCAACAAAACATAGGGTATTAGGATAACACATTTTTGGTTTTAGGATTCCTTAAATAAAGTATAAGAATTAATTTCTTCAAAGAATAAGAGAAGAAGAAAAATATATTCTTGAAAAGTAGAGTTCCATCCTTTAACTAATTTCTACCACAAACTCATCTTTCACTCTAAAAGATAATAGAACGTAAAAAAACATTCTATTTATCCTATTCGTATAGGGTTCCAAAAAAAAGGAATTTATAATTCATCTACCAGATCATTTTTTTTAAACTACATTATTTAATCTCGGACATCACGTGGGTCAGTGGTAGGTGATACACCCTTGTCTCCCTTCGGTTGTGGGTTCAAGTCTCGCGGCCTTGCCGGACGCGACGGGTTGTCGCCCGACCTCTGGGTTGTCCTTTAATGGAAATCCAAAATAATCCAAACTAGAACTATCCAAAATACTTCAGTCCAAAATTTATAAGGAAGATAAACACAATAAAGATCCTTTTTTCCTCGTAATAACATGTGAACACCTTCATCATGTATTCTTTTAAAACACTGCAATATCCTGAATTACCATAAAACCTTATTGATTACATTCATGATCCCTTATTATTTAAAGAATAATAGATATACTCCTTCAATCCAAAAATGTTTTAAACCCCAACAATGATGTAATATACAAATCATTAATCAGTTTCAAGGTAGTCAAGAATATCCAATATAATTTATCCAAATCAATCATGTATTATTCCGAAATAACTACCTCAGTATCAGAACTATATTATGGTTTATCATTCTCTCAACCATATACTTTCCAAAAATTTATCCTGCTATTGAGTCACTTTTATTTGTTCCACACAATCTCAAGTCCTTAATGAAATAGTAATGCAGTACAATCCTTATATACTCCATAATTATTATAACAAGTAAATTGTTGATACAACACTCAAATGACATAATCAACACAAGAACTCTAATCATTCTTCTTCATCTGTGGTAGTATCATAACTTGATTATTATCCAATAGCATCATTTGCAGCATAATCTGATGACCGGGACAAAGGTTCGCGTAGTGTCCAAACTCCTTGCAAATTAAGCATTGTACATTTGAAACCATTTCTTACCCTTTCAGTCACGTACTTTGTGCCCTTTTCCTCCACACTTATAACAAACTCTCATTCCTTTCAGACAAGTTCCAGGGTGTTTCTTCCCACAGTTATCACATATGGGAAAATTCTTCTTTTCCCTCTTCCCTTTATCCATCTTTCTCTCTTCCATCCTTTTCTTCTCTTGCTTCCCTTAAAATCCATAGGACTCAGTAAAATCTTTACTTATCTTATTAACACATGATATTATTTCTTCATATGATGATAATACATGGGAGACTCTTTCTCTTATAAATTTTGGCTTAAGACCATGAAAGATATTATCCTTCTTTCTCTTTGGATCATGTGCAGTGCTGGAGTTCTAATTCCTTCTACTGGGCGCCATTTCTAAAAAATGGCATACACTAGATTAGTTTATGAATAATAATACATAATCCCAAACTTGTAAGACACATAACATAAATTAAATAGTTTATGGATATAATACATAATCATAAAAATTTCTCCTTTGAGGAAGTAAATACTCATAAACCCTTCATAATGGTTTTTAAAGAAAATGAGAATTATCCTAAGCATATCCCCCGGGAGTGTTGTAACCAAGAGTGCAGCAAGGCCCATTGTCGTGCACCAGTTCCCGTTCTAGTCAAGCTCAAAGCGGTGTTTTTGGGTTTTACCCCTAGATAAATCTGTGCCAGAGCCGCCTCTACCTGCTCGTATCCAGACAGGGATGTATTGCTCGGAAAACTCACAAAATATCTACAATACCAAAATTCTAGGAATTTCTTCTATACTAATCCTCAAAGTTCATCTTAGGTCTACGTGCTCTAATAAGAGTTTATCTAAATCTAGCTTCCATGGTTTGTACTAAACTTCCTCTGATACCAACTGTAACACCCCGACCCCAGTTACCCAGAGTCGGTGCATTATTACATGACATTGGCATGATCACAAGAAAGATCAAAACTCGAAATACCGATTGGTTTAGTAGCCTTGGAAACACTAGATATATTAATAAGGTTTACATCACATCATAAAATGATAACTAAAACAACATAGTCTCCATAGTCCACACTCTTATCCCCTCACACTATCCCTGCAGGTCATTCATAAATTACTTCTTCACATCCTGGAAAAAATAAAACATAGAAAAGGGGTGAGCTCAAATGCCCAGTAAGGATAACAATATAGCGGAAACTTTCATAAATAATAATAAACATTTAAGGAAATGTATAACTAAAACAAAATCCTTTTAAACTTTAACTTCAACATAGTATGGAAAAAGTAAAATGAAATAATTCCATTTACTTATTCACATGGATATTCTACTAATCGAATAATCACATGCAATATCAATAACCACTTTCATAATGATGGAATGCATAATGCCAAACTATCATAACCACATAGCCAAGGCCTCGTGCCAAGACTACAAATAAGATTTTGTCAAGGCCTTGTGCCAAGACACTAGTTTGTCTCATGAGACCTATCGATGCATCGAGGAGCTATAGCAGGATCCACCCATCACATATTATGTCCTATGCATTCCCATATGAAAAGGTTTAAACATAACATAAACATTCGTATTAAAACTAGCATATGAAATGTCAATACTTTCACCATAAAATATGAATGGTATAAAAATAGAACATCCATAGTCAAAAATATCACAAAACCTTCAATAAAATATAGAAGTTTTGTATCAAAATAAATCAACTTCAAATAAGCGTAAAATCCATCAAAGGATGTTGACATAGATGAAATCAGAACTCTTTTTAGAGAAATATCTCTTTCTATTTTGAAATCATTTAAGAGTCATGTATTTATAAAATAAAACATTTTATTTTAAAATATTCTTATAAGCTTGTAAGGTAAGCTTCTACGATTTTATAACGGCGGAAAATAACCGCACCCGCCGTATAAGTTAAAAAAACATTCTTACCTTAATTCTGTCGAAAATTTTAAAAAGCACCTTGTTTGGAAAATGATGGAAAGATTCCTTTATAAAACTCTTATAAAAAGTAAAACAAGGGTATAAATGACTTTAACCCATATTCTTTTAAATAGTAAAAATGTTTTGAAATACATTTTTAAGAAACATGGATGTGGATGATAAAGAGGTCTCAGTAGATTATTACGTATAAACAACCTCGGATAATGAAGAGATTGTGAAATAAGCCCTTACCTTGTACTTTTCCTTGGTTGAGGGTAGGTTAACCTCCTGTATAATGGTGAAATAATTGTTATTAAATTATACAACAATCATATATATTAATATGATATCATATATGATCTTTTAATATTGCTTTGTTAATAATATCTTAGTATTATCATCATTTCGAGTGTTAACTTACTCGTTTTCTTTTATATGTTTTGTTACGTAAGCCATATTTGTCATAGATAGGTTGTATCTTATTCATATCAATAATGATATCAAGTACTTAAACATTATTTTTAAATCATTAAATGATAATTATACTTGAATGGATACGATGGAGAATGAATCTCATCGCGTTCGTGGAGACGGTAGTCCGTACGTACGCACGAGCAAAAATATCATTCTTTTGATATTAAAATAATATATAATTGGATGGTATATCATATATACAGAATCATTATCATGTTACATTTATTATTTACATGAATTACACATCATTATTATACCCATCCAAATAATAATTTATTGAATAACAATTACACCACGACGTGGAGACGGTAAGCCGTACGTACGCACGTATGGTGACATGTTATTCAAAGGATGGATAGAATAATGAATATGGTTGTACCATATTTATAATAACATCACAGTATATATATGATACTGGAGTTATTATTTTAGAATGGTAACAACAAAGGAATAAGAAGTGGAAGAAGAAAGGAACTTGGAAAAGGGTGGTGAAATCATTACCTCTTCTTAGGGTTGTTCCTTTTGATTTGATCAAAAAGGCTCCTTAGGTTGGCTTTCTGATCAAAATAAGGCCTCTAGGTTGTATTTAGGAAAGTTTAGAGAGTATTGGGGCAGAGTTTGGCCGAACAAAAAGGCTTTTAATGTGTGAATTAATGAGAAGGGGGAGTGCCCTTTTATAAGAGGGGTGAGGGGCACCTTTGGAAAAGCTAGAAATATTAATTTATAATAAATTCATATTCGGTTTCTAATAGCTCCAAAGTTGATTATTTAAAGGTTAAGGTGGGGATGGGTCTAAAACCACTCAACCAATAGAATTTAGACAGGTTTGGGTTACTATATTAACCCTATCTTTAAGTATTAACTCTTAGTTAATTAGTTTCACTTTTACAATGTCTCTTTGTATTTTTATAGTATATGGTTAATAAACTTACTATATACATCAAAGATACCCCCAAGTGGTCCATTAATGATACAAATATCATGATATAAGTCTCTTGGCCGAACCTTAGATTTTTAGGAATTTAATATCAATTAATAATATAATATTTGTTTTAAAAACTCTTTTATGTCAATTTTGACACTATTCAATAGTTGATTTTTTTGAAACTTATAACAGAATGATTACTTCGAAAAAATTCAATTAAATCAATCCTAATATGTCATATTATCCCATAAAATTAGTTTAATTCATTAAAAGTCTCAAATTATATTTATTCGGGTATTTATAATATCAATTATTTTAATTTCTCACTATTATGGTAATTTCTGCATCATCATTGTGTCATAAATAAATTAAATCATTTAATGTCTAAAAATTATAAATAAAATATAATTATGTAGGAAATATTTTTATCTTTATAATGAGTATTTATAGTCTAAAATCCAACATAAATAACCCTATTTAAAAATTGTTTTTCTAAAAGATATATGCTTATGTCATTTTTGTACTTATTTTAACTTAATTAAAATAAAGTGTCCCTATCACTTACAAGTGGCACCATGGGGTCCCAAAATCGACCCAAATATGCCCATGGTCGGACATGTATCCACCAATAAGGTTAGTACACGTTTTAGGGTAATTTAGTATTATTATAATATTATTTTTTAACCCTTATTTACCAGATTTACCCTTAACCATGGTAAATAAAATATTTACCGCAGTAATTATTCAAAATGTCTAAAAATAAAAGTTACCCATTTACACAATATGAATATCCTGATTAAAAATATGGAATCCATTTTTACAAATTAAAAACACAGAAGTGGAAGAAATTAATTTAAAATTAATTCCCGCTGTCAAAACAAAAAGCCTGTTTTTAAGATATAATAACTATTAAAAGATTGATACTTGTTTATGTTCGGTTTAATTGTGAAATTATGTCCAATGACCAACATTTTATTAAATGGTAAAAATATATTCTAAATATACTTTAAAACCACTCAAATTCATAATTTATCAATATAAATTATTTCGATTAAAAAAGTTGTTTTTAATTAAAATTTAGTAATTTTCACTATTCATCAAAATATTAAAGTTATCCAAAAAGTACCAAAATTTCACCTTAAGCTAAATTCAATATTAAGAATCCAAAAATGAATTCCATTTTGAAATATAAAATATATATAATTTCAAAAAGTAGGTATTACTATTCATAACGGCTAGTTTGATTGGTTGTGGTGTGTTAGAACTCGATGTTGCGTACAACACACGCTACTGTATTATTCAAAGGAAAGCGTACTGTGGAAGCTTGGGATGTTTCATTTTAAATTTTTGATGTCCCCATTTAGTCAAAAATTTTAAAATATTGTATTTAAAAAGGGTTCACTATTAAAAGTTGGTAAAAGTGCAATACTGAAAATGATTTTGTTCTTACATTATGTCTAAGAAACTCATAATATGGATTCTAAAATTATAAGGATTATATAAAGTTTAAAATTTAGTTAATACTATTCATAACCTCTTTTGAACGGCTTGTTTGGTAAGTCATGGTGCGCTTGAACTCGGTGTTGCGTGTAGTGCAAGTTATTTTATTATTTTGAAGAAATAACACCCTATGAAATCTTGGGGTGTTACAATTTTTTTTAACCTCCCCCCCCAAATCGGCGCAACAAGAACAAGGGGAAGGCTTTCTTCTTCGGCACAACTCCGCAGCGGTGGCTCCTGTCCTCCAGCATCCCGTGACTCCGCTCCTCCTTCTTGTGGTAGCAAACTTCCAGCGGTACCTTCTTTAGTAGAAGCGGTGTCGGCCTCTTCCTATGCTCCATCCAAGGCTGAATAGGGTGTGGAGGATCTCTCCATTGCTCCAGTGGTACCGGAAGACTCCAGCGAATCTTCAGCTCCTCGTAGCGGCGGACTTTTTTCATCTGAGGCAACTTTAACCCAAATTGGCGGCTGGTGCGGGTACAATCGACTGAGGAAATTTAGGTGCAGCAAAGCCCAGCCAAATAGGAGAATGAATCTGGAGTTTCTTAAAGCTGAGAAAAATAGGGGCTGGAATTCGATCTTACATTTGATCTGAAATTGTAGAGTCTTTATGTTCTTTGGTTGATGAGTAAAATGGTTGCAGTTTGAAGGAGTGTTGGTGAGATGGATGTTGTGCGGCAATGAGAAAGAAATGGCAAAGATGAAGTAGGGGATGGTTACTAGATTCCCAACGGTGAGAGAGGAGTGCAACGGTGAGGAGGTTACTGTTAGTTATATAAAAAAAAGTGGCGCAACAGTGAGGTGCAGCGAGAATAGTCTAACAGTGAGGAGATGAAGGGAATATAGTCTAACGGTGAGGTGCAGATGGTCATTGTTAGAAAGAAAAAAAAAGCTTATCGTTACGCAATAAAAATAAGAGGGTCATTAGTACAAATAAATTAAAAGGTTACCGATACAGCGAAAATAAAAAGGTTCGCTAATAATTTAATTAAAATAGACAGGTCACTGTTACAATAAAAAAAAGAACTAACGATATCCTTAAAAAACTTAAAATTAAAAGTTAAATAAACTAAATAAAAATACTGAAAATAATAAATTAAAATAATTTTAATTACCATAAATTTAAAACATGATTTTTATTAAACATACAACTTTAAATTCACAGCTTAAATTATTAATTAGATACCACTTAAATTAAGAACTAGATAATTAATAAACCAAGATTATAAAAGACTTAAATTAAAATCCCTATAAAAATTAATTACAGAGTAGTAGTGAATAATAAAGATTAGCATCGGTGAACCAATAGGTCACCTCTAGTTCTTTTCTAACTCACCGGTAAACTAAAATCAATATTTACTGACTAAAATCAATATTTAGTGACTTAATAATTTATCTGTACATATAAGATTAAATATTTAATTTTATATAACACTGTATTAATTAATTAAACAACTAATTAATCACATAAAATTAATAAGAGAACTATTTTATTTAATTTAAAACACAATTTATTTACTTAAATGATTAGCAGGATGACTAAACATATTAATTAATTTTGTTAACCTATTCTAATGAAACTAAATTAAAAGATAAAATATTAAAATAAAGACAAAGTTAATTAAAGAGAATTACAACGATTAAATAATTTTTTTATAATAATTTTATTTTAATAAAAAGTTAAGAAGATTTAAATTAACCAAACTAAATAAGATATAATTAAATTAGAAAAGTAAAATAAGATTAAAATTATTATTTTGATGACTAAAAATTCATAATTAATTATAAAAATTGTTTAATTAACAAAATTAAATTTAAAAATAAAAAAGTACAATTATTTAGTATATAGTGATTAAATAATTAATTAAATCATTAAAAATCAAGTAAAAAGATGTAGTGAAACTATGAAAAAATAGAGCCACATTATCACTCCTCCTCAACTATAAAAGGGAACTCACTCTCCTCAATTATTCACACTATAAAACCAATTTTTTTCAGAAAAGTCCTACCCAAATTACTTCCAAACTGCCCTAAATAATCCTATAATCATTATTTTTGGCAGAAATCCAACCTTTTGAGGCTTTAGTGCAAACTTAAGGAGGATACCTGAATAATAGGTAATGTTCTTCAACAAGCGTCTTTATTTTACTTTTTTATCCACCTCCTTCAATTTTTATTAAAACATTAATATTTAATAAAATAATTATATTAAATATTATGGCGTGTTTTTATAATAATTTAATGACCTAAAACCATCTCCAATTCCATCAAATGGGTTATTAAATTATCGTTCAAGTTTACGGTGGATTACCGCCTCGCGAATCGATGTCGTTCTTTTTTCCATTACCACCTAAAAAGTTTGGGTATGATGATGGATATAAATTATATATATGATATTTATAACATAATAATACCTATGGAGTCACTAAATCATATATATAATCCTAAAATCTATTCTTTTGGAGATACAATAACACCGCTCGTGTGTACAGTGGACTACTGCCTCACGAATCTAAGTAATTCATCTTTCACTAATGCATAACATGGAAGGTGATAAGGATAAATTGAATAATTACAAGTGATATAAATGAAATAATTATTATATTAATAACATAATTATAATTTTCTAAAGATAATATATATCATTTTCTTTCTTTCCTTTTCACTAACATAAATATGATAACATCGTTCGTGTTTATATAGACTACCTCCTTCATGAAAACATGTGACCCTCCTTTCACCATAAAACCACATATATGATATATATATATAAGTAAAAAAATATTATATATAGAATATTAGGATCATTTTTTAAAGATTATATATCACTTATTTTATTTCCATAATGATCATATGGAAATAGAAATGTCACTCATGCGTACGTACGGCCTACCGTCTCCATGATTGTAACATACTTTATTTAAAAAACCGTATTGAATTATTGGTTTTAAAAGTATAATTGATGTTTAAATATGATAATTATGTGAAGATTGTTATTCTACATATTATGAAATTATATAAAATGTGCAAGAAATAGATCTTTCATGACAAAACATGCATAAGAAAACAAGGAAATTAACATCCAAAATAATGAAAATAATGAAAGATTATTAATGAATGGGGTGATAAGATGTTATGAAAGAATAATATATGATATTATAAATATTAATATAGTTCTTTAATAAGTTAATAATATGTTTAAAACCACTATATAGGAGGTTAAAGTACGTTCAACCAAAATGAAGCCTGAGGTAGGGTATTTTATCTGAATTTATATTCCATTGAGACTTATTTATTATTATGTACCAATTAAATTTCTTGTGGTGTATATACTACCCCTTTGACATGTAATATCATGAATAATTCATCCTTCATGGTATTTTATTTTTTAATTTGAATAATTTCATCCAAGGGGATTTGACTTGAAAATTACCAAACGGTAAGAGTTATTATACAATCTCACTTTATTTTGTGATTATTAAATTTCTCTTGAAACAATCACTTTATTATAATAAATTTTATTTGGAAATTAAATTTATATTAAATATATATATTCTTGTTTGATTGATATGATTATTTTTTAAACCATATATCATCTTTACATAAGGTGTTTACATTGAATGTTATTTGATTAATTAAGAAAATATTGATAAATTTGTATCCATTACTCAATATAGGTATTTTATAATGCATATTGTCAATGAAATAAATTTATTATTAAATATATTGGGAATTATTTGGACATGAAATAAATGGTTTGAGGACCATTTAATGCAATCCCCTTGATGCATCAGTAGTCTCATGAGATAAAATCAGTTGGTTAAACCCTTCATGTTTGTAACTAGTAGTTTTATGCTATCTTATAGAAGGTATTGATAGTAGAGTTTATTTTAACCTAGTATGTTCTAAAACATCTTGTGAATGGTATTTAAGGTAATGGTATCAAGTCCTTGGGAAACATCATGTCTGAAAATTAAGCATTCCCTTCATTCATAATTCAGTTGTTATTATTATCCATGATATTTTCTCAATGATATAGTCTATGGATGAATTTCATTCTTAGTTTATTGATTAAATTCAATGTGTTTTCTGTTATTTACCTTGAAATTATGATTTTACCTTATATTTCCATGATAGTCGAGTTATTTAAATGTCATGTGTATTTATTTACTTACCTTGATATATTTATTATTCTTATTTATTCATGAAGGTTCTATTGTACTTATCCCTTACTGAGTATTTGAGCTCACTCATATTTTGTTTCATTTACTTGGGATGTGAGGTTGAATTATTAGAATGATTTCCAAGGATGCTAAGATTTTACTTTTTTATGCATTATTTTCTTTTCCCAATGTAAAATGGTTATTATGTACATATCTATTTCTCCAAAACTATTAACTATTCAGTCCTTCAAGATTTGATTCCTTGTATCTATGCCACTGTAATAATTTAAGACACCAAATTTGGTCTTCTGGGGTCAGGGTCTCTAAAAATGGAATCTTGAGATCATAAGATAAAGCTTAATTAACAATAGAGGAAGTAAGTAGTGTCTTGTTATCACCCACTTTATCTTTGCATTCCCTAATCATTAGTAAATATATTCCTACCTATGATGTTCTGAACAATAGTTGTAGTTGTTTTTTTATAATGATAGATCTATCCTATATGAGTCTGGATCATTAAATAGCTAGAGTACTCAAATCCCCTACTACCTTATGTTTCCTTTCGTTCTTTGGATGAATAGGAGAGTTACTTGTTAGAGAAAACTTTCCCTTATTAGCACCAAAATTAAGGTATTTTTTTCCTAAATCTTAGATGAATCCAATCCATGTTCACTCTCTCATGACAAAGTCTCATCTAATATCGAGAAATCATCATCCCCATTTCCAGATAAGGATGTAAATTGGTTACCATCATTAGTGATCACATTGAAATTAGGTCAAATAACATGTTATCCCCTTTCCTTTCCATCTCCATTTAGTTTGTGATCATTTGGGTCACCTCCTTAATACTTTTTTATAGGAGAATTCAAATTATGAGATCCTTCTTAGGATTACCTAGTTCTATGTGAGTCTCCCATATGACCCTTTGGCCATGAGTCCATCTAATTATCATGTTTCATCTCACCCACAACAGCTTCCTTTTCCCTTCATTTGTTAGTAGAATGAACCTTCATCCTGTAAAATATGAAAACCAACATTCTATGAAAGTTAGTATAGGAGTTCCCTATATTGTTACAACCCATACAAAAAACTAGTCCTATTCTCATATTCAACATTGAAATTAATCCTATAATTGTCCATAGTTAAAAAAATAGTTCAAATGAGGGGGGAACTATGGTCAACATCCACTAACACATGAGTGAAATAACCATACCTTGATTTATTCGCTTCCTTGTCCACTTTAATAGAAACCCCAACTATCTAGGCAACTTCCCATAAAATTTGAGGGTTCCATAAGAACCAGACCAAGCCTCGAATTCTAATATAGAACTAAGTGACATGTTTCTTCATTTTCAAGGGGTTAAAAAGGGGATCCTTTTCTTGAATCCTGATAATCCCAAGATTCAAGTTCAAAAAGCCATCACCCTAAGCTTTGGTCTTCAAATCTATAAATGGGAAAAAAATATAGAAAAAACCTCTTCCAATGGATGTTATTCTCCAATCATTAAATCCCTATAAATCAACAAGTTTCTTCTTAAGATTGACAAGGTTTTGCATATTCACTTTTTCTTGGAGAGACAATTTTTTGATAATGGAATGTTTACATTCTCACAATATCTCTAAAAAATACCTTGGCTTTCTTCAATAACGATAGTGTCACCTTTCCTCATGATTTTTTGAGAAATAATATTATAATCAAATTGTTAATAATTATTAATCATATTATTAATTATTATTTATATAAATATTTATTGAAATCCCATTATTAATTATATTATTAAATTTTAATTTTTGATTATATTATTAATTATTAATTATCCTATTAATTATAGTTAAAATATAGATAATTATTAATCATCAATTATAATAAAATATATCTTTGGGGGGTTTATCAATCCTTGTGGGGAGGGATGTAGCTTTTCCGACTAGGGTTCCTTAGTGTGTGTGTGTGTTTTATATTTGTAATCCCCACTACCTAATTTTAATTAATTAAATTATTAATTATATTATGGTTCATCTTGTTTCAATTATATTATTAAGTATTAGTCATATTATTAATTATTGATTATATGAGTACCTATTCTTGTTTATATTATTAGTTATTAATTGTTAATTATTAATTATGTTATTAATTATTAAATATTTTAGTAATTAATAGATTATCTTATTAATTAAAATATTAATTATTAATTATAATATTAATTATTAATTATAATATTAATAATTAAATTTATTATTAATAATTAATCATATTAATAATAAATAATTATATTATTTATTATTATTTATATTATTTATTATTATTAATCATAAGAATAATATTATTTCTTTGTATTATTTATATTATTAATCATTATTTATATTAATAATATTTCCTTTTAATTAATTGTATTTTTAATTATATATTACTATTTATGATTTATTAATAATAATCAAAGACGGCTCAAAGAACAGATTTGGTATCCACAAACTCATGGTTGTGGAAACATTATTAATTAAAAAGCACACACACACACACATAAGGTAACATGGAGTTTCAAGTTCAGGGAATGTGGAAAATATAATGACATGAGGAAACAACAAATAGATTCATGTCAACCAGAAATACATGCTTACACCAAGAATAAGCTTACAACGGGTTTCCATCACACAATGGTTGTCAATGAGAGATCATGAATCCTTCTCACAAGTAAGGAGAAAAAAACAATATTCATTTTATTTTCTATCGACTTTCCCTACTCCGAGATCCCCCCAACATGTAGGGTTTCAACCACTCTTCTATTTAGGAGTCTGCAATGAAGTATTTTGTTCATCTGGTGATTAATCCTTCTGACCAAGAGTCGCTCGATGCACTTATCGAACAATAGAAAATGTGCCCCCATAATCATCATGGTGAGGATCTTGATAGCTTTATTTTAGATATTTGACTCCAACCATGTTCTACTTTGAAGCACCATCCCTAGGTAAGGATTACTCACTAGGACTATCATCTGATCCCATGGCCTTTTGAAATGCATGCCCACCCAACATTGAAATTTCATTCAAATCTGGGGTCATATAGGATGAAGAATACGTAAAGATAGCCTCAAGGTCACCAAGTGTGGAGGCAGCCTCCACGTAACCTTATATAAATTATATTATCACTTTTTATTATTTATATTATAATTTATTATTTATATTAACCATATTTCACTTTAATTAATTATATTTTTTATTATATATTACTATATATGTATTATTAATAATATATTATTATTATTCTAATGTTGGGAAACTGAAATTTGAATATCACATAGAAAATAATTAAGGGATTTCAAGGGTCTTTTCCTATAAAAGGGACTCCCATGTGGGGTTTTTAATTATATTTTGGTATTACTTAAATTCTAGTAATTATGAATAAAATAGCATATTTTAAAAAATTGTTTGAATTTTTTTTATATATATAAAAAAGATACTAAAAAATAAAACAAATAACATGGAAGGAGAATCAAACATATTGATTTTCTTATTATATGATGTATGAGCACCAAATGATTTGATGCTCTTGCCCCTAGATGCAAGAGTGTCAAACCATTTGATGCTCTTAAGGCCCATATCGGTAAATTTAAAACCCCAAACCAAAAAAATAAATAAAATCAATATAAAAACCAATTTAATAATTTTTATCAGAATACATGGATGGATAAAATTATAATAATAATAAATTAAGTGTAATTAAAATAAATTATTGATAGGTACAGTTAGTGAATGGACTTCAATCCCCACTGCTCCATTTCCTTTATTATATATTAATATATGTATAACATTTTTTTAGTGTTTTCTATTTTACTTATTTAATTATATATATATATATTAAGTTATATACATATATATCAATATATGATTAAACATGATGCAAATAATAGTGTTTATTAAATAAGTTGTGTTGATATATGATATTAGTATTACAATTTATAATATTAAAATTAATAATAATAATAACAACAACAATTATATTATTATTTTTGTTATAATACATACATAAATATATATGAATATAATTTAGGAAGGATAAATTATTCAAAATGGTGTTTAAATTTCACACATTAATAATCTAAATTAATTTTTTCATGAATAGATCAAGATAGTAATAATTTTGAGGGCATCTATGTTCATTTTAGAGATGTTGTAGGCATTTTAAAAATATCAAGTGTCAGGAAGTTGGAGCCCCAACCTAGAAATTAATAAAGGAACTACTCATACTGATTTTATGATTAAAAAAATGACACACCCATTTATCAATTTGTAGCTTTTGAGTTGATGAAAATGTGAAATTATGATTTACATATGAGTATGTGTGTGAGTGATTTAGTAATGATTTCAATGGCTGGGACTTGTGAGGGATTTTTAGTGCAACCTAAAAGCATGGAATGATAATGACTATTACATGTGATCTGTTCTAAAATAAAACACATGGTTTTGCTAATGATTTTAGATTTGTACATTACAATTCCTCCTTATCTACTACTATAAAGGAATATGTTTATGATATCTAATATTATGATGAATGTGAATCATATTATATAATTTAACACATGATAATGATCAAATGATTTACTATAGGATGATCTATTTCAATATTTCATAAAAGGGAGTATGATTTCAAGGTTCCAAATTTATAAAACCCTTCCTTTGTATCTTCTTAAAGCTTAGAGGTTTTGAGAGGGTTCTTGGAGCCTTTTCCCTTATTAAGTCATAAGCTTGTTCCTGCAGTCACTCAGTTTGTTCTTATGGTTGGTCCTTTGTTCACATGGTCTCTTGTCTAACCATATGATCACTAGTTTGTTCATGAGATTGATCCTTCCATTTTTCATGTGTTCTCTTGTCTAACTATTCAATCTCTTATTTTTTTATGTGGTCTGTTGTTTATCCATGTGGTCGATCTTTCCATATTTTTGTGGTCGATCAAAATAATTGATCCTTTGTTCATGTGGTCAATCCATACAGTAGAGTCGGTCCATGTATTCAATTGTTTTTTATGTGGTCGATCCTTTTTTCTTATAGTCATTTTTCTACTTCTTAATATTGATTCATGTGGTCACTTCGCACAGTTAGGCTTCACAGTTGGATAACTACTTAAGCATAAAAATTCTAGTTTTTCCAGAATTATGTAAAATTCCTTTTAAGTATTAAATAAGGAAAATTTAATGGATAAGAAAATGTAAAACCTAAATGAATTAAGATAAGTTATAAATTTTAATTTCTTAATTTTAGGGGATTTAAATGGGTCATTATATAGAAATTAAATCTAAACCTAATTAATGTAGATTAAAATAGTAATGTATGGATTAGTTTTATAAAGTTATAAAAAATCATATATATTGTTCCTTAAATGAGAGGTTCTTTTACTCATTCATTTTTCTTTATTTTTATCAAGTCCATAGGATCCAAATTTCTCTCTTAGATTCTATAAACCCTTATGCGATCAACCTGAATCTCTTCCTATGAGTTTCCATTCTGCATGAAACTCTCTTTCTCTTCTCTATTCTTGGTGCATTAGAATCATAAATATCTCCCATTATAATGGATTTAATTATTCTCCTTTATTTTATAAAACGTGTGATTTAATCATGTTTTAGTATCCTTTATTTAAGCGTATTATATTAACCATAATAATATAAAATTTTGGAATTATTGAAGAATGAGATTTGGATTATTTCATGCCTTATTCTTACTTCTTTATCTGGAAAAATAAAAGGGGAAGAATAAATTATTATCACATATTGATGTTTAATTTATTTTTTTTAAATTAAAAAAAAAATTATAGGATGGAAATATTATTATGTAAATAATATAAGGAAAAAAAACATAACAATATCATGTAAAATACCTACTATAAATGAAAAAAAATGAGATTTAAAATACCAAAGAGAATATCGCATCTTGTATTATTATTTGTTTATTATTTTTTGTTAATAATTGTTTTAAAACTTTAGATATTTAATAATTTAAATAATATAATTAACACATGTCAAGGATATTTAATATTTCATGTTATATAGATTTAAACAATGGTTGGAAAACTATGTTTGCATGAGTTTTTACATTTTTCTTGATGTTTCCACTTGAAATTTATTAAATAGTGTGTTATCATCTTGGTTTTATTTTATTGTTTTTGTTTACCATGGTATAATATCTTGAAAGTGTTTAAAAAATATCAAAGTAGTATGATGTTTTAATTTAATGAAATATTCATTATAATTAATTGATATTCTTCTTGGAACCAATTACAACATTAAAGAAAAAGATCTTGAAGCATGTTTATATTGGTTTCTAGAAATTATTAGTTATTTTCTGTAGGTTAGTCAATGTGGAAAACATATACATAATAAACTAGTTAATTCAATATGGGAAGTAAAATGGTTTTTTAAAGAATATTTTTTGGGCCGTAACGAGCCCATATTTATTTTGGGAGGTATGAATTCCTCGATTCTTTGGCCTTAGTTTCCTTTGAATTTTGTGCAGAGAATACATTTAATATTTATGTATTCTCTAGGATGATTAAATCCTTATAGTTACTTGATGTGTTTGATTCATAACTGGATATGGTTACAAACTCTTTATGTGCAATGGGATGGACCCCTGAGGCTATAGTGATGGTCGGTGTTGGTGAAGGCGGGATGGATTATGCTATGTGCAATGGTGTGGTAATGACACCAAGGTGGTGAGGATGACATCAAAGTGGGAATTTATTAATTATGTATATTCTTTCTTGATTATTTTAAATGTATGGATAACCAAATATTACCTGATTGGTTTCCAACTCTGTGATGTAGTTCAACTATATGCACGACATGTGCATCTTTATTGTGGTATCTTAAGATGAGTAATATTGTACATGGATAATTTATGATATTATAAATTAATTAATAAATGAATTTGGATGTTTCATTTTAGTCATAAATGATGATGACATAATTTAGAATATAAGTAATAGGAATTGAGGTTCCAATGGAACTTGGTTTTTCTGATTTAAGTATTAATCTTGGAAGTGAAAACATAATAATGAAAATTAACAGCTGTAAAATTAATTAATATGGAACATGATGCATAGGTATTTTTTGAGATCTATACCCTAGTGGTGGTATCTGAGTGTATTGTAAAATTATATCTACAAATGAGTCAAGACTATGTAGCTTCCCTTTTTGTTATTGTGTGTGTTATATTCTATATTTTCTAATTTCATATGCTTCACCACCAGCATCGGTGGGGAAACTAAAACCCAAATATTTTGGAGGGGTTTTTTCCTCAACATCTAGGATGGTAAGGGAATAGATGGTTGTCTTCTCCCTCTCCCTAATATCCCTTTTTCTACAGTTTATGTGTAGGTATATCTTATAAAAAAATGGATTATAGTATACGGTGTGTTCCTACCTGGGTTATTATGGCTCTCTGTTTTATTATAAATTTATGTGTGGGATATAACAGATTAAGTTATGGTGCATACTTATATATGGTCATTGTGGCTATGACTTCCCATAGGTATATTTTCATGGGTTTTGATTTCTTTAGGCATAATACATTTACACAGGTTGTAATGGATTCTATGTATACACTTGGTTACTACTAGGAATTACCATGATAAGGTTTCTGGTAACACAAGTTTCAGAATGACTATGATATGAATGTAGAAGATGCAGGATGAATTATGGAAGGGATGAAAACGGGAAATGAGTCGTTGAGGTGTGAGAATGAAAAACTAGTAGGGGAGTGTCAATGGGTTACTTTTATTTATATATATATTCTTTTGATAAATAATTATTTACTTATATTTGTTTCTTGTTGAGTGAGACATGGTGAGGATGAGGAAATAGTTTTACCTGTTTAGGTGATGAGTTGGTTTTATTTTTTTATTCATTGGGCTTCAGTATAAAAAAAATTATGATAGGTTTTGGAGAGGTTCCTATTGAGTATACATGCTGTGTGAAATGAACTGGCATGATCTTCCATCTGACCTGGAACCTGACACGATTCTCTACAGGGCTCAAAGGGTGTTCACAATCCCCATGAGCTATAGACAAGCACCATGGTATCACAAGAACTATTTTGGAAATAGTTTTTCCCAAATCATAGATACATTAGTAAAATAAAATAATACATAAGTGAAAATAAAAAATATCATGTCAAATAGGTTAAAACCAACTACCATGATCCAACCCATTTTCATATACATGATCAACATCCATAAAAAATTAGAAGTAGATAGGTAGGAAAAATCAAGAACAAAACTAACTGAAAATAAAACTATTATAAACCAACTAACTTGAGTTGAGCCTGAAACCAACTCCACACAACCTCCGGTTTCTCACTACTGCCCAACTCACCCTATGTCAGCCACGATGAATAAGAATGATCTAATTGAGAACCTGGAACCTGATATTTTTAAATAATGAGCTAACAATCCCATTAGTTCACCACAACCCATTGAAACTATGAAATTAATTTCATAAGTCAATTCAAAAATTAAAGTTTGAAAATAAAGAAAATATTTACATATATATTATGTATGGAAAACAAAACAATTCTATAAAGCATTTTCAAAACAGTTCGCTTTGTTTCCCTAAACCAAACACACATGTTTTGATAGAAAATCCATCTTCCTAATCCATTTCAAAAATCCACACATATGCATTTATTTTCCCAAAAACAACTAACATTCTGTATTTAAAATAAAATGATTGCTTTAAACCATTTCATCGACTGAAGCCATCTTTAATCTAAAAACCCATTTTCAAATCCACCTTAAATTACTCACACAAGACTCTTTATAAATTCATAATATGTTTTCACAAACATCTTTGAAAACTCATTTTTAAAGGAAACAACCCAATTCTTATGGGTTAATCACAATAAAAAGGCACCACATATGTATCACAAGGCATATAAAAATGAAACATAAGCAAGGAAGATTCCATATCCAAAAAGTAGGGTAAATTATATAGTCAAGCACTAGATCAAAATCCCCTCAATGAATAACTCACCAAGAAAAATAATTTTTCACAGTCCTACCTGAAGTAACTAATGTTCCAAGCATTTAACCATATATGGTTATAACCACCCAAACTAGCCAGCGACAAATGCTAAGTCCATACTATCATCTCAGTAGCCCACACAAGCATCAAAGTGATAAAACCCCCCCACCCCCACCTAGCCCTTTTTTTAAGCACGACTATTGGGAAACTAGTGGCATGTGAACCAACTAGATGAACAAGTTCGATGTTCCTCTTAGTACCTGACATCCCATGACCAAGAAGGGAAGTGAGGAACACTGCAAACAATCTATGTATACCCATGAAGCATAACCATAACTATAATCACCACAAACACCCAATTATAAAAATCTTCATACACATAACATGAAAACAAGGAATAAAAAGCACGTTTCCCACTCAATAGGAGCAAAAAACATCACATAGTGATCACCTACCCACACAATGGGTACACAAGCAAGGATAAATAATGGGGTTTCTTTTAAAAAATTCATTCAAAATAAAAACGTTCCAAATAGGCCTTTAACATCAAAACATATCTCAAAATGACTATCCCTTTCACATTTCATAAAATAATTTCCAAACACCTTTTGGAAAATGATGGAAATCACCCAAACATTTAAAAATTTTAAAATTTACTCTTATAAAAGGGCTCTCTTCTTTGAAAATATGAAACATGGTTAAATCCTTTATTTCCACCACACTTTTTATAAAATAAGACTTAAGAAATTTTAAGAGTTCTAAATAAATCATCCATTTATTTTTAAAATGAGTTAAAGTTACCCTTAAACAAGGGTCTTTCTCTTAGAAAACCAAAACAAGGCCAAAATCTAAGTACTTCCAATCAACCATTTAAAACAATCCACCATGGAATTTCATAGGGGTTAAACAACATGTAAATTTCAATTCACTTTTTTAAATACATTAAAACACCCCATTATATATTATTTTTAGCTCCATACCTTAATTCAAAACCAAATTACCTTTAAATCCTTTGTTTTCATTCATTGAAATCCCAAAACCAAGATAAAACCAATTCCACCACATGTAAATAATTTCAAAATCCATAATTCATTTCACAAGAGACTTATAATAATTAAAAAACTCCATTTCAAGCAAGAAAAAATAGAATTTACACACAAAAACAATTATGCCAAGTTTAAAACATTACAAAATGGTTGAAAAATATCACAAGTTTATCACATATAATTATAATTTCATGAAAAGGGAATTTATAAAGTTAAAAATAATTATGAATCCAAAATGAAACAATTGTGTAGTAACACCTACCTAAAATAAGTGGAAACTCATCAGAGACACTTTGGAACATATCACTTTCAATGGTGACCACACCCATGAGATAAGCAACGGTGTCTACAGCCCCTAGAAACCAAAATCTCTATCAATAAATCCACTCGGAACCCTAAAATAAAGAAACATGACAACTAAGGTTCATGGGGGAACCCAAAATCCAAGGGAGAAGACAGTAGAATGAAGTAGAAGGGAAAGAGAGGAGAAACTCACCTCAAAATTCTTGGAAACACCATTAGAAGGGTAAGAATCAAGGGACGGGGAAGGCAGAAAACCTCCAAGAGATCCCATGGGTCATTAGTCTCATGTGGGGGAGAAGAGGTGTGAAATACCTCTTAATTTAGAAGGTAAATTTTATAATTACCCAAAATTTTAAACACCTGTAAAAATCCCAAGTTTTGGCCAAAAGGTTAAAAAAATTGTGCACCAACCGTGAAGGTTAAACTGCCTCCCAATAATTTTCTGTTGGACGGTTTATCCTTATAGAATATAGGGTTAAACAAATAGTTCACCTCACTCTAGAACCACCCCAAGCCACACATGTCCCACTGGAGTGCCTTGCATGGTTTGAAAAACCGTGAAAAAATTGTGAAAATGGTGTTATCAAAATCTATAGAGTCAACTATATGCTTTCTTCATGGTTTACCAAACCATGAATAATTTTTACACCTCACTTAAGAAACACTAATAACCTCTCACATTTTCACCTAGGTGATTCACAATTTGGACTTAACCATGAACAACATGTGTTGAAAAACTGTGCATATTTCAAAATTAACTGAAATGGATCCTCTTGATGAGAGGGCACACAATTTCCATCTAACCATGAACCTTAATCATATATAGTTAGAAACCTTAAAAAATTTAAAGTTCAAAGCATGAACTCCATGGAAATACAACCCATACCTCCACTTCTCAAAAGAAAACCAAAAGAAAAACACCATGAAACAAGGGTGTCACAAACTCCCCACCATGAAACTTTCTACCCCCATAAAGTCTTGATCAAAACAAGAGACAAAGGAAATAGAAGATCCCAAAAAGGACCTAACCAAAAAAACTTCTCAACACTTCTTAACCTAAAAGCCAACGACCAAGATCATTAAAATGATCAAACATATCAACCATAATAGAACCAAACATCTCTAAGAAGAACGAGAATAATAACCTCAAATAGGAATCCCTATAAGGTGTGGGAGACATAATGTGGTCTCCCCACCATTTATATTTCATATATCACGGTGGTACAAAGGAACCATTACCAAGAATGCATCCTCAAACAATGAACAACCAAGAAACTATGAGAGGAATACACTCTTAATAACAAACACTTCCAAACCCAATGGAGGGAAAAAACCACAAGTGCCTCAAAAGAACCAAAATATAATTGACTATGGGCCATGACATGCATGGATAACCTAGGGTCAACACCAGATCACCCTCACATGGTGAATCCTACAAAAGGACCATATTATCACACCAGTTAGTATACCACACTTAACTAGTATATCACACACCCTAGTTACCTGATCATTCACCCAAAGGTCCATCTTAAGTCCAAATAATGAGCACCACTATGATCAACCAAAATAAAATGCACACTCACTATCTCCAAGAGTGGTTTTACCAAAAAATGAAGCTCAATGAAAAAATGCTCATAGACTAGCCATAAAAAACCCAAGAGAGTGGGAGAGGATGAAACATTCCTCAAAAAAATAAAACATGCCATAAAATAGAATTCATACCATCCATTAAACCATCTCAAAGGGACTCATCAACAAAGAACACCCCAAAAGTGGAAAAACAATCCACAAAAATCCACCATAACAACCAAATCTCATGAGGAAAATGCCAAAACCATAAAATAAAAGTCCCAAAACAACTAACCATTCCTCAAAAAGTTTAAAACTGAGACATTTCACAAAAACCAAGCTTACAAAACTTCCCTCACACAACATAGGAGGAGCCAAAAACTCCCACTATATTAGCTAAAAACTAATCAATAATATATAAAAAACTCTCACCCAAGAATATCCAAGTGTCCCAATAGAATTTTGGATCACCTCAATATCTTCCAACCACCTCTTTGCTTACAAACTCAATAGAACTTCCCTACCCACCACTCTACTTGGAGGCTAGGTGGGTACCAAAACTGAGAAACCCTTTCAACCATTATGGGGGAACGGAACAAAAAATGCATGAAAAACCTTGATCCATTTCCCACAATGAAAACCCAAATGAATCATTCATAGGCAAGGAATAAAATACACAATAGAAAGTACTCAAGTGAGGCACAACATTCACACATCAAAATAAATTTATCATTTTAAAACCACCATTTTTTCAAGTAATTATTTAAAACCAACTTCTACCAAGGTATTCATTAAAATACCTAGACAACATAAGATTTAAAACAAAACAAACTCAGTTTAACACACACATTTCTCAAAACAAGGAAAACAAGAAATTCCATCAAAAACCCATTTCCACTTTGAAAACCAAGAATCCAAAAATTATTATCAAAACCCATCTTCATTTTTAAAAACACTTTCCAAGATTGTTAAAAAAATCATTTAAAAACACCTCATTCTAAAATACAATAAGGGAAACCAACATTTTCAAAAAAACTCTTAAAACCATGGGGATTCACCCTTCCCATTTATTCACAAAACTATGTTTGAAAATAAAATTCTTAAAAAACCCCTTTATTTTCCAGAAAAAGGTTTGAAAAAATAAGCACAAACAAGAAACAACAGTATCATCCAATAAAGGATCGCAAAAACTACATCCCAAAAAGGGAAACATTACACTCTTCATTCCACTTCCAATAAGTGAAAACCACTTTTGGATAAATCCAAAATCATAAGGAGTCCAAACTGGGTTTAATAGGGAAGAATAGTGTTATGAATACCTTGACCACCATGGTTTGGGAAACTGAGAATCAATAATACAACACACCTTGAAAAAAGAGTAGAATCGACCACAAAATCACCATATAGTTTCCCATGCTATATGATCTAACGGTGAAGCTCGAATTCACTTCCACCCCAAAGCCAAATAGTGGTCCTCAATATCACTCAATAGTTAAAGGGAACCCAACAACATCAATCAAATCAAAATCCACAAGAAGAAATTAAAATAAACCTTGAATTTCACAATTTGAAACTGAACAACCCATCGAAGCATGAGGCACAATATGGGTAAGAACTAGCTTGACTCTCTGAACCCTTATATCTCAATCCTTGAAAATATTAATCTCTCTTATACTAGGACATACCAAAATAAAAAGGGTTAAAAAATAAGCTTAAGTTCCTATTCAAGGAATACCAAATCTTTGATACCATTTTTTAATGAACCTACTTGGGATGCTATTTGACCTAGAACCCGGGCGAATTCATCACATGGCCCGAAGGGTGTTCCTGATCCCCGTTTGCTGGAAACAACTTCTTGGGAATCACACTAACTTTTTTAGGAATATTTTTTCCCAAATTAGTGATGAAATAGGGGAATAAACTAATATATATGTGAAAATAAAAAAACAACATGCCAAATAATCCACAACAAACTACCATGATCAAACCCATTTGCATATACGAGATCAACATCTAAAAAAATAGAAATAAAGAGGAAGGAAAAAAGCTAAAACAAAACTAACCAAAATTAAAACTAATATAGAAAAATTAATTCAATCCAAGCCTGAAACCAACTCCATGAAACCTCTGGTTTCTACCCACCTCCCAACTCACCCTACATTGTCCACAAAGAACAAGAAGGATCCAACTAATAACATGGAATAAAAAATTTTGTAGGTGTGAGATAACAATCCTTGTAGGACACTACAACCTGCTGAAACTATGAAATTCATTTCATATGGAAATTCATAAATTCTAGTTTGAAAATAAAGTTAAAAATTAAGATTTACATAAAAAATATGTATAGAAAACAAAAAATTTCCCTAAATAATTTTCAAAACATTTCATTTTTTTATGTAAACCAAAAAACATGTTTTGAAAGAAATCAATTAGCCTAATCCATTTCCAAAATCCACACATAAACATTTATTTTTGAAGAAAAAACTCACATGCTTCATTTAAAATAAAATGGTTACCTTAAATAATTTTACCAGCCAAATAAATCAATAATACCAAAACCCATTTTGATATCCACCTTAAAATACTCACATAAGAGTCTTTAGAAATTAAAAATTGGTTTTCACAAACAGATTTTTAAACTCATTTTTAAAGGAAAAAACCTAACTCTCATGGGTTGAGCACAAAAAGCGGGCATCACATATGTATCACAAGGCATATAAAAGTTAAAACTAAGAAAGGAAGGTTACATATAAAAAAAAGGGAAATAATACAATCAACAACAAGAACAAACTACCCTCAATCAAAATATCACTGATAAAAAGAATGTTTCATGGTCAAACCTGAATTCAATAACATTCCAAGAATATCGCAATATATGGGTATAGCCACCTGAACTAGCTAATGGAATATGTTGGTCTATACTATCATCCTGGTATCCCACAAAAGCATCACATTGATGAAAAACTCCCACCTAGACCTTGTGCCTAGTAGGATTAGTGGGAAACTAGTAGTGTGTGAGCCAACTGGAGGAATAATCTTGGAATTCCATGTAATACCCAGTATCCCATGACTAATAAGGGAAGTGAGCATAGTTGAAATAAGACAAGTCTACCTCTAAGTCATAACCATAACTATCCTCACCCCTACACCCAATGATGAAAATCCTCATGCACATAACATGCAAACATGGAATAATAATCACATTTCCCACTTAAGTGGAGAAAAAAATCACATAGTAATCATCAACCCACACAAAGGTTTCACAAGAAAGGGGAAATCAAGGGGTGTATTTTATAAAATCCATTTGAAAAAACAAAGTTCCAAATGTTCCTTTAACATCAAAACCCATACCAGAATTCCAATCCCTTTCACATTTTATAAAATTCTTTCCAAACACCATTTGGATGACAATGAAAGTCACCCAAACATTTAAAACATTTCTAAGTCACCCTAATATAAGGGATCTCTTCTTTTAAAATATGATACATGGCTAAAAAATTTATTTCCATCACACTTTTCATAAAATTCCACTTAAATAATTTTAAGAGGAATAAAGAAATCACCCGTTTATTTTTAAAATGATTTCAAGATACCCTTCAACAAGGGTCTTTCTATTTGAAAACCAAAGAAAGGATAAAAGGATAACTACTTATAATTAACCATTTAAAACAAGACAACATAAAATTTCACAAAGTGAGGGGGGATAAACTACACCCATTTTAAATACTTTAAAACACCCCATTACATACTATTTTGAGGTCCACACCTCAATTCAAAACCAAATTCGCTTTAAAACCTTTTTTTCACTCATTGAAATTCCAAAATCAGGTTAAAACCCATTGAACCATATGGAAACCATTTCAAAAACTATAATAAATTTTACTAGAGACTTACCATAATTAAAACATTCCATTTCAATCATGAAAAACATGGAATATTCACAAAAACCAATTATTCCAGGTTCAAAATATTACAAAATGGTTGCAATATTCCATAAGGTTATCACATATAATCATAATTTCATAAAAATTGAATTTATAATGTGAAATAAATCAGAGAGTTCCAAAATGAAACTATTTAATAGTAAAACCTACCTCAAAGAAGAGAAATTAAGCCAAGACACCATAGAACATGTCAGAATCAATGAAGACCACACCCACAGGACAAGAAACAATGTCTATGACCCCTAGACATCAAAATCCCCATTAATAAATCCACTCAAAACACTAAAAGTGATCCACATGATAACTAGGTTTCATGGGGGAAGCCAAAATCCAAGAGAGAAGAGATGGAGAAAGAAGGAAAAGGCAAAGACAGGAGAAACTCACCCCCCAAACTTCTTGTAAACACCATTGGAAGGGTAAGAATCAAGGGAATAGGAAGGTGGAACACACACAAGATATCCCAAGGGTCAATTGACTCATGTGGGGGGATAAGAGGGGTGATATTCCTCGTAATTTGGGAGGGAAATTTTAGAATTAACCAAAATTTTAAACACTTAGACAACTTGAATGATTTGGCCACATAGTTAGGAAAACCTTGTGGGTTATACTACCTCCTAGATATTTTAATCCATAATGTTACTGATGAGAGGGAACATGGTTAAATAAACTATGTGCCTCACTTCATAACCACCCTAAGCCTTGCACATCCTCTTGGGGTACCCTGCATGGGTTAAAAAAAGTGAAAAATCTGTGTAAATGGCTCATAAAAAACTAAATATCCAACTGTGTGCTTGCCACATGGTTTACCTAACTATGCACAAGTTTTTCACCTCACTTTAGTCACACCAAATACATCACATGGTGTCTACTAGTAGCCACATGGTTTATACTTAACTGTTCACAACCCATGTTTCCAAACTATAAACAATTAAAAATAAATTAAAAAGGATCCTCATGAAGGGAGGCTAAATGGTTTCCCTCTAACTATTCACCTTAATTTTGAATAGTAGTAAAACCTAAAAAATTTATAAGTTTCAAGCCAGGACTCCATGGAAACACAACCAAGACCTCCACTTATAAAAATAACACCAAAATAACAACACTGTGACATGGGGGTGTCAAAAACTCCCCACCATGCCACTTTCTACCCCCCAAAAGTCCTTGTCAAAATGAGAGACAAAGAAAATGGAAGATCCTAAAAATTACATAACGAAATGAACTTCTCGACATAGATTAACCTCAAATCCAATAATCAAGATCCTCAAAAAAATCAAACTAATCAACCATAAGAGAACCAAAGCATGAACCTCAAATAGGAATACTTATAAGGTAGATGAGACCTAACTTGGTCTCCCCACCATTTATAATTCATATGACATGGGGGCATAAAGGAACCATTACCAATAATGCATCCTCAAACAACGAACAAATGAGAAACTATTATAAGAACACACTCTCAGTCATAAACACTTCGAAACCCAAAGAAGGATGACAACAGTGTGTGGTTGTGTGTCAACTATTGTCCTTTGAATCAATTTATAGTAAAGAATTTCTATCCTCTCCAATGGTCTGATGATTTAATCGATTAGTTGAAGGGATCTATCTAGTTATCAAAAATTGATTTATAGTCTAGATATAATCATATGCAAGTGAAGGATATAGATAACCTAAAGACTACTTTTATATATCATTATGAGAATTACAAGCTATTTGTGATGACTTTCAGAGTTATGAACACTCTATCCATGTTCATTGGACAAGTGAATATAGTGTTCCATGAGTTTCTATAACAATTCGTGGTGGTCTTTATCAAATAAATACTTATGTTCTTTGGGTTTAATGAGGATCACTTTGAGAATCTGTGAGATGTGTTAGGATTTATTCTATTTCATTAACTATTTGGGAAGCTGTGGAAGTGTGAGTTCTGGTCTCTTGAGGTATATTTCTTGGGGAATGTTTTAGATCATCATGGAGTAGTGGTAGATCCTTCAATTATTAAGGCAGTAGTTTCTTGGGTATCCCCTAAGAATATTGTGGTGGTGTGGAGTTTTCTTGGTCTCAATGACTGTTTTAGGAGGTTTTTTCCCAAATTATCTCAGATTATGAATCCTATAAAAGTGTTTACCAAGAAGGATTATACATTCATGTGAACTAAATAGTGCCAGGATGCTTTCAATTATTTTAATGATAAGTCATTCAGTGCTCTGATCCTTCATCTATTAGAGGAGGGTGTTGTGCTTGAGGTTTATTAAGATGTTTCATGTCTTAGATTGAGTTTTGTGTTGATGAAGTATAGGGAGGGTATATCTTATAGGACTCTAGAGTTATGGCCTAATTAATTTAACTATACCACCCTTGATCTTTATTTTACTTTGGCAGTGTTTGATCTAAAATTTTTTCGGCACTATCTCATCAGTGATTGTTTTGCAATCTTTACTGTTCAAATGATTTTAGATTATGTATTATCCCATCAGGACTTGAATTTGTATCAGTGATAGTGGATGGAGTTATTAAAGAATAGTGAAATTTATATTTCTTTTATTCCTAGTAAAGATAATTTTATGGTGGATTACTTGAGTATGAAATCATGTGGAGGTGTTATATATGAGGCTGGAGAATATTTGGGAGTGATGAAAGAGTTGGTCATGATGAACCTTGACATGGGAGAAATTGATGGTAGGGTACGTCTTTGTAATATGACAATAAGATCATATTTTATATAGAAATTGGAATCCGAAGTAGTGTACTCTAAGGTATAGTTTTTACATGATTGAGTTTTTGTGGTGATTCTCCTGAGGGATTCTTAGAGGATGAACAACATCAATTTTTATTTCAACGAAAGATTTTCATTACTTCAACAATGCATGTTGAATACTCCGTGAGTTAAAAAATTATCCTTTAGTGGTATATTCTAGTGTAGCGAAGATGTATCATGCTTTGAGAGTCTATAGTTGGTGGTCCAGTATAAATCACTCAATTGTATAGTTTTTCTCTCGGTGTTTAGTTTTTCAATGGGTGAAGGTGGAGCATTGTGTTCCTGGTGGTTTGCTTCAGCCACTTGATGTTTCATAATAGAAGTGGGAGGAAATATTTATAGGATTCATCACCATTTTATCCAGATCTCATGATGGTAATGATGCTATATGGGTGATCATGAAACAATTGATGAAGTTGGATCACATCTAAGAGATTATGGAGTTGAGATCAGGGGAGGTTTTTTTGAGGTAGTATATAGATGAGGTGGTGAGGTTATATGGGGTTCCAAATATTATTATCTTTAATGATGATACGTGGTTCACCTCTAGGGTATGGAGAGGTATCTAATGTTTTTTTTCACCTAATTATTCCTTAAAACTACTTTTTCCCCTAGTGGATAGTCATATAGAGAACACTATCCATATTTTAGAGGATATTTTATACACGTTCATTCTATATTTTGGAGGTTAATTGGTGATACATATACCCTTAGTGGAGTTTTATTATAATAAAAGTTATAATTATACCATTTATATGGAAATATTTGAAACATTGTATGTCTGATCTTTCTGATATCTATTATGTTAGACTGAGTCTGAAGATTCAGGTGCACTTAAACCAGAATTGGTGCAGAGCATGATAGAGAAGGTATATGTGATCTATGAGTAAATAAAGGTAGTTTATGATCATTATAAGTCCTATTCTAATCATAGGAGTAGGCCTATGGATTTCTAAATTGAATAAAATGTGTTCTTGAAGGTATCTACTCATTGTGGGAATTGGAGGTTTAGAAATGGTAATAAGATTTCTACCCAATTTTTGGGGCCTTTTGAGGTACTGTTTCATGTTAGAGTTGTGGAATATGAGTTAACACTACCATCAAAAATGATCTGGATATATAAAATCTTCCATGTATCACAGATTCACTAATATCTTCTTAATAATTCCCATGTCATCGATTGGGGTGATATGGATGTTTAAGATGGTGCAGACTTTGAGGAATAACTTATTGAGATTCAAGATCATCGAGAGAAGGTGTTTCCTAAGTGTGTTATTCCTTTGGTTCATGTCCTATTGTGGAATAGTGGCGTGGAGTAGATCTCTTAGGATTGGGATTCACAGATGCATGCTCAGTATCTCGGTTTTTTTGAGGTTTGATCTTCCTTTATGATATTCTTTGTTTGTTTCATTTATTTTGAGATGATATGTTTGAACTTATTCTACTTTATAATATTTTTTATCTTCCTCGATTTGATATTTTTATGGAATTTACCTTGTTTGAGAAATATCTCCATAAGATTCTATTTTGAGGTTGGTTGATGATGTTTTTTGGTTAAGCACTTTGTTACTCTAGTGGGATAGTTGGGTTCATGATATAAAGAAATCCTTGAGAGGTATCTCATAGAGTATTTGTTTAGACCCATTTATCTTCCATCCAGGTTTTGGTTTAAATTCTCAAGGATTAGAATTGTTTGAGAGGAATTTTATGTAAGTTCCAATATTTTTAGAACCCTTATTTTGTGTATTTTTAAAACTTAGAGGTTTTGAGAGGGTTATTTGAGTCTTTTACCTTGTTAAGTTATAAGTTTGATCTTGTGGTCACTTGGTTTATTCTTATGTTTGGTCCTTTGATCATGCAGTCACTTGTCTAACTGTTTGGTCACTAGTTTGTTCATGGGGTATATCCTTCTCTTATTTATGTAGTCACTTGTCTAATCATGAATTAACTGATTTTTTTCATGTAGTAGATCATTCCTTTGTTCATATAGTTGATCAACACAATCGATTTTTTGTTCATGAAGTTGATTTATAAAATTGATGGTTTTCTTATGTGGTCAATACATTATTCTTACAATTGGTTGTTTACATCATGTGGTCAATCTATGTGGATTCTTCACATGATTATTATTCATTGTTGGTTAGATACTTAAGTAGAATATTTTCAATTTTCCCAAAATGACATAAAATTCATTTTTAGTGTAAAATAAGGAAAAATTAACTGGAAAGGGGGATTTAAAACCCTAGTCAATTAAGATAAGTTATATCTTTTAATTCCTTAATTTTAGGGGATTTAAATAAATTATTAGATGAGAACTAAATCTAAATCAAATTAATACTAATTAAAATAGAAAAGTCTATATGGGTTTCTTGGAGATATATGAAATTTTTTCTATTATTCCATAAATGAGAGGTCCTTTTCCTCATTAATTTTTCTTACTTTCTCTTAAGTCTGGATTATCCAAATTTCCCTCTTGGAGTTGAGAAACCCTTCTATGGTCATCCCAAAATTCTTCCTTTTTTGTTTTTATCCTACACCCTAGTCTCTCTCTTTCTCCTCTGTTATTGGTGTAATAGAATCATGAAGTTCTCACAAGGTAGGTCATTCGATTCTTAAACTTTATTTTATGAAATTTGTGATTTAATCATGCTTTATATTCCTTTTTTTAAGAATATTGGATTAACCATAATAAGATAATAATATGGAATTATTGAAGAAAAAATAATTGGATTATCGCATTCCATGTTCTTACTTATTTATTAAGAAAAGTAAAAGGGGAAGAAGAAACTATTATCCCATATAGATGTCTAATTTATTTTTTGATATTAATGCATGTTGTAGGATGGTAATATTATTCTATAAATTATATAAGGAAGAAAAATAGAATAATCACATGTAAAATACTTATTATAGATTCAGAGTACGGAATCTAAAGGAAATATCACATGTTGTGGTATTATTTATTTATTATTTGATGTTAATAAGTGTTTTAAAATTATTTATTGAGATAATATAATTACCATATATCATAGATAAATAATATTTCATGCTATTGATATTTAGACAATGGTTTGAAAACTACGTTCACATGAGTTTTTACATTTTTGTTGATGTTTCCTCTTGAAATTTATTAGATAGTTTGATTTCTTCTTGGATATGTTTTTTTGTTATTGTTTAGTATAGTATAATTTCTTGAAAGTGGTTAAACAATGTATTGTTGTTATGATGTTATAATTTAACAAAATTGGTATGAAAATTAACTAATTTCAATATTATAGAAATAATTCACGAAGCATTACTATATTGATTTCTAGCTATTGTTAGTTATTTCCTATAGTTTTATTGATGTGTGAAACATATTCCTAATAAACTTGTTAATTTAAAATGGTAACTAAAATGGTTTTTTAAAGAACATTGTTTGGGAATAAAGAGATTGTCATTATTGTGGGAGGCTTGAAAGAATTGATGTTCTGACCTTAGTTGCATTTGAATTGTGTGAAGAGAATACACTTAATATGTATGTATGTTATAGGATGATTAAAGTATTATTATGACATGATGTGTGTTGTTGATAACTGAATTTGGTTTTGAATGTTTGATGAGAAATGGGTTAGAGGATCAAGGAAGTAGTTATGGTTGATGTCGATGATGGTAGGATGGATTGTGCTATGTGAAATAGTGTGGGAACAACAGTGGGGCAATTGAGGTGAGTTTGTAGTGGGATTTATCATCGATATATATTCTTGGTTAATGCTTTTAGATGACCAAATTTACAAATATTACCAAATTGATATCCAACTTCTTGACATTGTTTGATTATATGCACGACATGTGCATTTTTTTGTAGCTTAAGATGATTCATATAGTAGCTGGATAATTTATGATATGATAAATGAATTAATAATTGAATGGTGTGGTTCATGGTAATCATAGATGATCATGAAATACTTAAGAATATAGTTAAGAGGAATTGTGGTGCCAATGGTACTTGGTTTTGATGATTAAAGTATCAAACTTAGAAATGAAAATTGAATAACATAAATTAATGGATGATTAATTAATTAATATGGAACATTTATTCTTGTATATTGGTTGAGATATAGTCATTATTAATGGATTATAGATGTCTTGTTTGATGATAGCTTCTGATAAGTAATGTTAGATGAACTTATGTCGTTCTAACATATCTCAGTTTTTATGTGCTTTAATGATTCATAAAATCCCTATTTTTATTATAATGATTTTATTTTATGTGTTTTGGATAATAATTTTATAAAAGGAATTAATTTTACACTGAATTTAATATTTTATCTTACATCGTGAAAAATGATCATTCTATGGAAAATTATTTTATCTTATGAGAATTAAAGTTTTGAGAGAATATATTTCATATACTCAGAATTAGAAAACATAATGTTGGATTTTTATCTTACTACATACAATATTATCTTATGAAGGTAATGATTAAGATTCCATGTGTTTAAAGTTAGATATTTCAGATAGAATGGAATAATACATTTTTTTATCTTATGAAAAGGTTAATTATAAATGGTTATCTTACGAGCATCAAAAGAAGTTATGAAAATTAAGTATCAACTTTAGAAACATGTTTATCTTAAACTGAAGAATTATCCTATGAAAATTTGGATTTGGTTTATCTTATGCATAAAATAATTCAAATATATGTTTTATCTTACAAAGTCCATTAGAAATCTATCTTCTAAGATCAGTTTTATCAGTTTAATATCTTACAAAGATCTAGGTATTATTCAGAATGATATTTTTACTTTTATGGTATTTTAGTAAATCATTTCATGATTTTGGAGTATGTTAGAAAATTTATTGTCCATTTAAGGAAATTTCAGTTTGTATAAAATGTTTTCCCATAAATTGAAATATCTGAAGAAGGAAAAGATTTTTGACATCACTGTTGCAGAATTATTTTATGTATTTGGAAATAATGGATGCATGCCATTAATAGCCTATCTCATCAATGGAGTTCCAATTCAACCATTGTGATTATCTTTATTATTATGTTCAAAATCAAGTAGAGATATAAAAGGAACATTTATTCACTGAATGCACAGACACGAAATAGAAACTTATAGCAATGCGCATACACTGACGAATACTCTAATAACAGTAAAAACAAACATGTGTATGTAGAAAATATCTCATAAAAATGATCACATGCTATTCTTACAACTTCATCAGTTGCACTGAATATCATATAGAGTTATACCTTGAAGTTTATCATCTTCTTACAACTTATCTTCTTCTACCGTCACTTGCTTCTTGTAATTGTGTACTGTAATAGTTCTTCAAAAGTTTATTTAAATATTTTCATTTACACAAATTTTAAGTGAGTGTGTTAAGGATGTGGATAAGTCTTATAAATTTATATCTTGGTTTAAATCTCTTTTAAGTTTTTATTAAGTGACAAATTTTTTGAACTTAGCTAGGTGCCCTTAGGAAAAGTAAAATTATAGTGAAAATCAGCAAACTCATGGGGTAGAGTGTTGGTAGAGTGGACTAGGGGATTTCTATTCCCTAAACCACTGTAAATATTTTGTGTTCAATCTCTTTCATTTAAACTTTATATTCCTGCCTTCTATCTTTATTAAGGAAAATCCTTAAACTTTCATACCTCAAATTTTGTGTTTTAAAGAAAAAAAAATTGAGGAACTCAATTCACCCCCTTCTTGAGTTTTTAGTTAACCATTCCTAGGACAACAATTGGATTCAAATCTCATGAATATTGAGTTTATGAATGTAAAAGGATAAATTCAAAAGATCTATTTCCAATTTATTCTATGGATGACAACCAAGAAGTTATGTCAATGGTTAGATATCCTTACTTTAATGGTGAAAATTATGGTTATTGGAAGGATCATATGACCATCTATTTGAATAATCTTAGCTTGAAAGTTTATCTTAAATAAGTAAATACCAATGAAATACCAAATAAAAAAACTTGAAATGTGGGATACTACAATTAAAGAGGACTATAATCTGAATTCCAAAGCTATGAACACTATAATATTTGGATTAGGACCACATGAGTTCAATAGAGTTTCTCAATGTCAAATAGCTTATGAAATATGGAATACTATAACAGTTTCTTTTGAAGGTACAAACAATGTGAAGTTTGTTAGATATGATATTTCCAAACTTCATTTTAATATTGATCAAGTGAATGGAAGACTTGCTGGGATTGTGAATAATGTTACTACTCTAAGAACACCAATTACTGAGCCTGAGAAAGCATTGAAAGTTCTATGAGTTTTACCACCCAAGAGGAGTTTAATCTCAGCTTCCATTATAAAAACTACAATGGTAAATAATTTTTAAATAAAATATCTCATTGGAATTCTTATTATGTATAAATTTGAAATGTAATTTTAAGCTGGATAATATAAAATGGTCAAGAAAGAAAATATTTCCTTGAAATTTTTTACTTATAAGACTGAAAAGAAAAAAATAAGAATATAGATCAATCAAACATCTGAATAAGAATATTCCTCAATCTATTATAAATCAAATTATGAACTTGCATAGTTTTCTCGAAAGTTAAAAAAGTTTAATAAGAGGAGAATAGATTTTAGAAGACACTTCAACAAGCATAGAAAGCATGGTGACAACTATGAATAAATAAGATCATATGATTGTAAAAAATATAGTACATATCAATATTGATTGTCTACAGCTTAGATATGATAAAAGGTTATAAAATAAATACTTCAAGGAATTTAGATATAATAAGAGATATAAGAAAGCTATGAAGGCCACCTAGAGTGATTCTGAAGATTCTAGTGAATGCTCATCCTTAGAATCAAAATATGAAGCACTTAATCAAAAGGGTAATACATGCTTTATGGAATATTTGGATGAGGTAAATTCTTATTATTATTATAAGCATGAGTTAGAATAAGAAAATGAAAAATTCCCATATTAAGAATTAAATGAATATTATACCATGTGAGAAACTAAGTATGAATTTTTGAAAAAGAATAATAAAGACCTCATAAATTCATAAAATAAAATTGTTGATGAAGATGAGGAACTAAATAAAAAATATATATTTTAAAAATCAATTAGAAAAGTCTATTACCTTATATACTGAACAAGTTAAGGCAATATAGAACCTATAAGAGGTTAAAAACATTAAATATGTTGCAAGTGTTTTTACTAAAGGAGATTATTATTTAAACATAATCCTTGGTTAAAATCAACATAAAAAGGAAAAATTTGGAAAATTATTTCAAGTATAAAGGCCCAAACTTTACAAGAAATATTTTTCCTAGTTTTAAATAAAAAAACTCTTTATAAAGTTACTCATTTTTATTTTGTAGAAATGGTACATTATACTAACATCTGTAATCTAAAAAATACTCAATTGTTTACAATATAAAATTATTTTTAAAAAAAAATATTTTTCAAAAAATGTAGTTAATTTTTATAGAAAAAAAAACTTATTTGGATCCCCAAGTATTTTTTAGCTAACATTTCTAGACTCAAGAAAATTTGGTTACCCCAAAATATTGTTGTTTAATTTGTCATTTTAAGGAACAAACCACATGAAAATAAATGAAAATGGTTTGTGGATGGTATTTTTTCAATGAATATGAGTGGATATTTCCATAACATTCACTCACTATCCAAGATAGATTGAGGATATATCATATTTTGTGACAATGAAAAAGTAATAATTATTGGAACTGGATTAGTTGGAAATCTAAAATCTATCCCCATCAACAAAGTTATTTATGTTGAAGTATTAAATCACAAATTGATAAGTATTTGTAAACTTTTTGATGATGGTTATTCAGTTGAATTTTATAACATTTCATGTTTGGTTTTCAAAGATATGCCTCTCAATTTTAAAACACCTATAATATATAATGTCGATACATTATATCTTAAATCATTATTTAGACAAAATGAAAATTGTTTGAATACTTATATTGATGAATCATGGATTTTGAATAGAAGGCTAGGACACTATAATGTTCACTCCTTGAAAAAGTTATCTAAAATAAATTTGATTTATGAATTACCTAACCTTAAATCGGTCAGAAAAACTATGTGATGCATGTCAAATGGTAAATAAACACAATTCATCTTTCAAACTAATTAAAGAGGTTTCTACATCTAGACCTCTATATATTTTCCATATATATCTGTTTAGACCTACTAGAACAACAATTCTTGCTGGTAAATAATTTTTATATGTGTTGGTTGATTATTTTTCAAGATTTATGTGGGTTTACTTGTTTTGAATTAATATTGAAGCATGTTTTGTTTTTGTTAATTTCTATAAGATTGTGAAAAATTAAAAAGATTCAAAAATTGTGACTTTGAGAAGTGACCATGGAGGTGAATTTTAGAATCATGAATTTAATTCATATTTCTCAAAGTAAGGTATTAAACATACTTTATTACCCCTAGGAAACCTCATCATAATGGTATTGTTTAAAGGATTAATATTACTTTTTAAGAAATTTCTAAAACCATTTTATATGAATATAACATGCCCACTCATTTTTTGGATGAAGCTGTTAACAAAGCATGTTATGTTATTAATAGAGTTTTAAGAAGATCTATCTTAAAGAAAACACCCTATGAGTTATGTAATAATATAAAACCAAAGGTAAGATATTTAAAAGTATTTAGATTCAAGGTTTACATATTAAAAACCATGTATAATATTGATAAGTTTGGTCCAAAAGCTGATAAAGGTATTTTCCTAGGTTATTCTACCACTTCCAACTACTATAGAGTTTTAAAAAAAGTTCAAGGATTATTTAACAATAAACTCATAACATTTTTAATGAAAGTGATCAATTTAATCATAAAATGATTCAAACTGATTTGTTGAATGATTATATAAATAAAATTATACATAAATATATCTTTAACAATAATAAGTTTGATGACTTGGAAATTGATTATCTTGAACCAGATCATGTAAGAGTTGATTCTAGAGAACAAAAAAGTGTAATGGATAGATTACATAGAAATATTAAGTACCATCCTTTATAAATAGTTATAAGAATCTTAGATGATGGGTTTTTATCTATAAAAAATATAGGTAACCAATTATAATTCTCTTCCTTTTATCCTAACTAAAACTGAAAAATGTTAAAGAATCCTTAGCTGATGAAAGCTGGTTTTTAGCCATATAAGAATATTTAAATCAGTTAAAAAGAAATAAAGTATGGTAATTAGTTAAAAGACCTTATGATTATCCTGTTATTGGAAAAAAAGGGTATTTAGAAACAAACAATATGATCATAGTGTAATCACTAGAGATAAATTTATATTAGTTGCAAAAGGTTATAATCAGTAAGAAGAAATAGTTTAAGAAGAGACCTTTTCTACTATAGCTAGATTAGAAGCAATTACAATTCTTATAGAATATTCATCTTATATGAATTTCAAATTATATCATAGGGATATTAAATATTATTTTCTAAATGGATTTGTAGTGGAGGGGTTTATGTTGAACAACCTCCTAGTTTTGAAGACCCTCACTATAAAATTTTTACTTCCAAACATACCAAAGCACTATATAGACTTAAACAAGCACCAAGAGCATGGTATTACTGACTAAGCTCTTTTATTTTATCAAATGTTTTTATTGTATAATTGGAAGATCCTAAATTATTTAAGAAAAAATCATCCTCAGTTATTTTTTTAGTAGAAATATATATTGATGATAATGTTTTTGGGTAAAAAAATCAAAAATTATGTAATGATTTTTCAATACTTATGGAAAAGAAGTTTGAAATATAGAAACCCTAGCCTTTTACACATATCATTACAGAATTTTAAGTATAATAAAACATTATATTACAAACCAAGGATCGTGAAGTCTAATGTCTTGGAATACTAGGTACATAAAACCGAAAACATGGGACTAAATAAAACATTTCTCTATTTAATATTTATAAAGGGATCCTAACTTCCATTGTTCTCATACATCTTCATAAGGTAACCTAGGTATAACATGGAAAAAGGGATGAGCTAAAATCCTACTAAGGAAAAAACATAGTAACAAAGCTTTAGCACATGGGTTAGAAGTCATGACATAATGATATAAAATGCATGGAGCATGTGAAATCATAAAATATAAACATGGGGTCACATAAACATGGAGTCATAATAATGTGTGAGCAACATAAAACATGACTTTATCACTATTCAAGGCTTGTTTCACATAGAGTATCACAAGTAAAGGTTAACCACCAATACCGTTGCACATGGTATCACGAGTCATGGCTAACCGCCAAGACTGTTGCATATAACGTCTCATGAGACTCAACATTACCCAATTCATTGGAGCGCTATCTGGGTGAACCCATATTAACATGTTCATGAATATGTTTTACACATTAATAATCATACATAATCAATCATACATAAACATAAGGCTGCCCATGTAAAGAAATGGGTATCATAATCATGTCATAAAACATAATGAATGGGTGTATCATACAAGTGTTCATAAAATAAATGAATTAAAATATACATGTAAATTCATAATTTAAAATAATCATATACCATTGAAAGTTATTTCAAACAAAATTGACAACATAAAAGAAGAGTATTTAAGGAATTTTAGCATTAAAACATTTTAGTGCGGTTTTATGGAAAATACTAATGAGAATTTAAAATAGAACAAGGAATAATATTTTATATATAACCAGAAGTTATAAAATATGGTTTTCATAATAAAAACATTATTTTTATAAAAACAATTGTGGATTAAAATATATGGTATAATTCACTTTAAATTGGGTATAAATTCGGTAAGTTCCCTTAAAATGGGTTTGCTTATCGGGAAGTATTGAGGATGGAATAAATTAAAAGTATGTATATCCCCAAAAGATAATGTCTAATGGATATTGATACATAATTTTGGAAATATAAAAATCAATTAAAATATGTACATAAACATAATATAGTATTTAATTTGGGTAAAAATAGAGTAATAATAACCCGAAAGAATAATGGAGGTTCAGGTAGAATCCCGTACGGAATAACAACATAATATCGGGTGTACATAGAAAGGATTAATGAGAGAGAAATGAGTTTCTATTATTGTATACATCATGAGGTTAGTATGGGGAAGGTGTGAAATCATACCCCATCATTAGTAACTAAACATAAAAGTACATAACATAAAGTAGATTATTGAATAAATGTGAGAAAGAGAGGATCCCTTACCTTAAGTCTGATAGTGTTCTTCTCTTGATCTTAATGACCTGAATAAGAAAATTAGGTACATTAATAATAATTTAATAACCTCCAACACATTTTATTTATTTAGTATAACCTTATTGAGTTCATCCATGTACTTTTTGATGAGTTAGTAGGTTCAATTTCATTGTTTGGGAGCGTTTGCTTCCTTGGTTTTAATGATCGGTTCACTTATATTCATGTTCAGATAAACATGTATGATGATAATGGTTGTCCAAAATTGAAGTTATATGACATTAGTGAATATCCAAAATATTATATGGTTATGAAGTTCATTTGCTTATTTGGAGTGAAGGTGAATCATTATATAAAACAATAATGATAAATGATTGGATTAATTTGGTGATTTTGCTCACAATTAACTTGTTTGGTATTAGTATTTTACATCATGTGTGAAAAAGGATTACAAAACATAACATAAGATAAAATACATATTTAATAGTATAGTTCAACCATAAAAATGGTTTCATGACCATAATTGAATATGGTAATAGAAATTGATAACTCGTCGTCCTTGAATGTGATAAATTAACACATCTCAGACGATATTTTCATTTCTCTCGTACAAAAGGATGGGAAAGGGGAGATGATAATGAATTATCCCATTTGAATAAAAATATTATAGTACATTTATGGAACTGGTGTTATCATACCATTTTTATGAGGAGATATTAGGGGAGAAAAGAGAACAAAGGAACATGAAAAAAATGAAAGAAAAGAAAAGAGGAATTTACCGCTTGATTTAATCTTCCTTGAGAGCCTCTTAAGGGGATATAATTTGTTATTTTGAGGATACCAAGGGCTTTTGGAAGTGGGTTAAGATCTTGGGTAGATATTTGGGAAAATTTTAGGGAAGAATCAAGTCTTGAGAGGAGTGAAGAGAAGAGGGGAGTGTGGGTGGTTTTAATAGTGGAGGGGACGAGGGTTTTCTTAATATTTTAATCATTAGTTTATTATTTTTCCATAAGACAAGAAATAGTAATGATTATTGTGAAAAAATAGTAATATGTTCATGTGAGTTTTAACCCAAGGTTGTTGAGACTCGGTTTTTTTCCCTGTCAGACTTTGGAATATTTCTATAAATAATTCCAGAGCTAGGCGCGAAGATGGCGTGAGATTCTGAGGCCCGGTGTGCCTGGAATTAATTTTATAAAAAAATTAAGTATTTTTATACTATGCATGTGGTGGGGTTCTGTTTTCTCATAAATAGTAGCTCAGATCGGGAATATTAGGGCACGATTGCATCCGGATCATGCTGTTTACCCTAGGTGGGGTGTAAAAAGTTGTGGGCGCAGGCCTACTGTGAGAAATGTCACCCAGGGGAAAAATCGTCATTTTAAAATAATGACTTACTGGTTTTTATCACTGGAATCCTTTTCAAATAACTTTCAAAAGAAGTCTCGGAATGGAAATCTAAGACTTCCATTGAGTCCAAAATGGGGTGTTTTTCCTAGGCATGATATAAAATAGGCGGGCACAGAGGTTTCAGAATCCTCGCCCATCGGTAGAGTTTTAGAGAGAGTTTATAAATTCATTTAAGTGTGGAATTAGGGGAAAGCCTTAATTTCCCTTCTCTCACTCTCTATCTCTCTCTCTCTCTATATATATATATATATATATCTTGTTCTTCGGAATTTTTCGGTGTTCATCGCAAGATTGAAGAGTGAACTCTGGCGGAATGAAGTAGGATCGCAACGGGTGTGTCACCAACGACGAACGACCGGATCGAGGTAGGATTTCGGTTGATTTTCTGCTCCTTTTTCAATTTCTTGGGTTTTTTTGTAAATCATTCATTTTAATTCTATAATTTTAGAATTGGGACGATGGCCGAACGAACATGGCCACCGTCTGAGTCCCGTTTTAAATCCCATGTTCGACGCGTTCTTCGTCCGAATTTTTTGGATGTTCCAATAGACTGTTGGATCATTAATCAGGGGACAGGCGTTGCAAAGGCCTCATATTGAGGTTTCCAAATCCACCTTTGGTTTCGAAATCGGACCACTAGAGCAGTTGGGGAGGCCGACAGAATCCCCGGCTCAGGAAAGGGTGGTGGCCATAGATCGGGGTGGTGAAGCGGTGGAGTCGGCCAGAGGCGTTTGGTGCAGCGCGGTTAGTCTGAGGCCGAGCTCGGAGGGCCGACGTGTGGAGGGCCGGTGGAAGAGCGGAGATTGGAGGTGCTCGGTACGGAGGCAGGATAAGGAGGAGCTCAGAGGGGGGATGGTCCAGTGTGGCAGTGTCGAGTGTGGCCGGCACGGACGGGGTGCGGCTGGGAGGAGTCGCGAGGCCCGGCGAGCCCAGGCGACGACAGGCAGCGGAAAGCGGAGGAGCCAAGCGGAGCGGTGACGGAGTGGGGGCCCAGGCAGCCGGCGTGCGGTGGTGCGATCGGCTGGTCGGGGGAGATGGCAGCCTCGGCCGATCATGTTCGGGGCAGAAGACCCGAGGCGTTGACCTCGGGGGTGCAATGCGGACAAGGACCCCCGTTCGGCGGGTCTTGCTGGTGCGGCGGGCGGACAAGACCGGCCATGTGGCCGGTCTGCAGGGAAGAACCAGACCTGAGGGGTCCAGTGTTTTTTTGGACGGGCTGCGGCGAGCTGGACCGGACCTGCGGTTGGGCCGCGGGCCGGCGGTCTGGACTGGCCCGGGCGGTCCGGACCGGCCCATTTTGGGCCCCCTTTTGTTCAAGGGGGCATATCTCCTAAACGGTGCATTTGTTTGATGCACCGTCTGTGGCCACAAGTTCGTGTTAGCGAGATGGATGTTTTGAAGTAGGTTTCGGGGTTTTTTTGTTCTGTACCTGAGGGCGGGTGACCTGAAATGCTATAATTTAATAATAATAAATTATTATTAAAGCGTGCAGCGGGCGTACCTTGCGAACCGGACGTCCGATTGACACTCCTTCGGTGGCAGCATGACCCTAGTCCTCATGTGGACTTTTGAGATGCTCCTTTCAGTGTTCGGGCTAAAGGTAGGGTGTGGGCCCCGCAGTGCCCAGTTTTCACATTTTCCAATGAAATGTGGCCTTTTCACCCGATGTCTGTTTGAAACGATCAAGTAGTCGATTCCATGTGTTTTTTAGAAGGGATCGTAGTTGTATGATCTTCTTGACGAGTTTCGGGATTGTGGAAAGGGACCCACATGAGCTGGCTTTGGTGAATAGTGAATTTTTCACCGGTTTTCCGTTTCGGGTGAGTGAATAGCCTATCCTACGTGTTTTTTCACGTGGATCGCGATGGTGACCTTGGTATCGGTCTTAGAGTTGTGTGGTGTGGAGTTGTGACTGTAAAGACCTGGAAATTTCAAGGATAATTGTTTCTTAAATTCTTTGGAATTTTACGAGTCCGCAGTTTCTAACGGCGCCTGATTCCGAGGCCCGGTGTGCCCGGAATCAATTTCTGAAATTTGATCGGGTATGTTCTGTAAACGTACGTGCGGATTTTTCTATCTTTTGAACCGGTTCTCGGAATTGAAATCCAAGGACACCGATGAACTCGTAGCGCCGGTATTCACTTAAGGGGACCTTTACTGCAGTTGTGTTTTATGCAGGTTGAAGGTTAATTTTTGGGAATTTTATTAAACTAAATAAAATTATGTGTTACATAGTTTTATTTAGGGTGGTGGTTATTTCCTCCAAAAGGGAGTTGGAGGTGGGGCCCACACCCCACATAACCTCTGTTGGGAGGATATAACTAATGGTGGGGCTCACACGAGACTAACCCCTCAACTTCCCCTTAAACTCCCCATTAACTCCCCTTAATTAATTTGACACCTCCCCTCTTTAATTGAGACTCTCCACATCCTTCTCTCTCCCATAAATTTTCTAACACCTTTTAATTAATTAATTGAACTCCACAATTAATTGATTAATATAAGTGTTTGAATTTTGAAAACTGTAAGCCATCCTTTTATATGGGTGGTGTGTTTTTGAATTTGAGTTTGGTTGGACTTTTTATTTTGGTGGGAAGGCTTTGGGAGAATTCACCATCTCTGACAAAGAAGGCGAGGGACTTCTCTAAGGAAGCTTTCTCTTCGGACGCACCCCAACGTCAACGGAATCGACGTCCGTCTTCCATGACGCCCGACTTCTGTGAAACTGTCTTCTGCGGCTCGTCGACGTGCAACGTACCTTGAATCGAGGTAGGGGTCATTATTAATTGATTTAAATCCTCATTCCTCATCATTTATTATGGTTCTTTTTTATCCAATTGTTATAATTTAACGCAGAGGGCGTGGGCCCAAAAAACATGGTCCGACGTCCCTCTGTTATTTCTTGATTGATTGACGATGGCGGTGGCGGTGGCGCAACGGAACCTCTGGTAGAGAGAACGTTGGAAGATACTGGTGGTGCAATTGTCACTGGGTCGTCAGAGCTGTGTGAAGAACGGGACAGCGGCCACCACGGGCCGTGGCGGTCGAAAGAAAGCACAGCATCGTCGCTCCGTTCAGTAGAGGGGTCGCGGCCATGTGGGTCGCGACGGTAGAAGATGGCATGGCGCCATCGCGTCGCGTCGGTGGGGAAGTCGCGGCTAGCCGCGGCGGATAGGCGGGAGGGTGGCCGGCTGAGCCGGCCTCTGGCGAGGGGCGCGCCAGGGCGGAACTCATCTAGGTTCCGTGGAGAGGAATCGACATCTGTTGGTTCTGTTACAGGGAGACAGGGGCGCAACACCCCCCCCCCCTTGATTGATTAGGGTGGGCCCCACAGGGCGCCACCGCCGCCTGGTCTCCATGACCAGGCGGGCTTCACCGCCCCCAACCGCTACGGGCTGGGTCACTGCACCACGCGGGCCGGGACACAGCTCCACGTGGGCCGGTCCATCGCGCCACGCGGGCTGGGCCACCGCGCCACACGGGTCGGGCCACCAGGCCACACGGGCCGGGTCGGCACCCTGGGCCGGGCCGCCGTGTGGGGTCGGGCCACACCCCCCGGGCAGTGCCGCGACCTACTGGGCCAGACCTAGACCCGGGTTGGGTCGACCCGGTTCGGGCCGACCCAGGGCGGGTTGGGCCGGGTCGGATCGGACCCAAACCCCCCTCTTCGGACTGCTTTTTGTTTTTTGCCCATAAATTGAGTTATGGACCTTCGATCGACGCACTGTATATTTCATAGGATTCCTTGGATCGAGACGGTCATCTTGGTATATTTCAATCAAGGTTTTGGCAAAGTTTGGGTATGGCTGGGTTGGTTCGAACCCGAAACCAACCGGACCCTCGGAGCAGAAACACTTATAACTTAAGGATCAAACGTCCGATTGACGTACCGTCAACTACGTTGGATTCCTTTTGATGAGACGGTTCTTTTGGCATACTCCACAAAGGATTTGGATGAGGTTGGAGTATGTCCAGTTTGGATTGTACCCGAAATCCAACCGGGCCCCTAGAACGGAAAAGCCAATAACTCACAGACCGGGCATCCGATTGACGCACCGTCTGTCGCGTTGGGTTTCTTATGATGAGTCAGAACTATGGGATAAATAAACTAAGGACTTCATGATAGTTGATGTATCAACACTTGGCTCGAGGAGCGGACCCTCTCGGAATCGAGCATGTTGTGTGTGGGAACCCTATGGCTGGCTGCGACTGAGATTATAGGATCCTCTGTGGGTTCGACAGTGATGACTACTATTACAGGATCCTCTGTGGGTTCGACAGTAGTGACTACTGTACCAGGATCCTACATGGGTTCGACGGTGATGACTTCTGTACCAAGATCCTCCGTGGGGTTGACAGCAGTGACTTCTGTACCAGGATCCTACATGGGTTTGACAGTGATGACTTCTGTACCGGGATCCTCTGTGGGTTCGACAATAGCGACTTTTGTACCAGGATCCTACGTGGGTTCGACAGTGACGACTTCGGTACTAGGATCCTATGTGGGTTAGACAGTGCTGATTTTGTTCCAGGATCCTACGTGGGTTCGAAAAAGGATATGAATTAGATGCTACATCTAATCATCTATACCCTTCTTTGTGAGTTGTATACCTGTGTGACCTGAGTCATGTCTTTCAACCATTATCTATGTGGTGATTGAATTACTTACTTTTTGTAATGGTTTGTGCTTGGGCTCGAGAGTTGGAGCCAGACTGTGATTGGTAACTTAGGTATATGTATGGGCATATACCTAAGTAGGGTTGGTTGATACTTTGTGATTGTATCTTTCTACTGTGGTTTATCCTTTCTGGATTTTAGTGAGACCTTGAGGGTCTCGGGGTCCCTACTGAGTATCGTTATACTCACCCTTGCACGGGCTATGACCACACCTCGTTTTGTTGGATGCAGATGACGAACAGCGCTGACGGAGGTCGAGAGCGCCATGACTAGACGGTACCTGGAGGTGGACCTTGCGACGAGTCGACACATGGTGGAGACTGACGGACGTGGGTGCTGAGATGTCCATATGTACCTACCCTTCAGGTAGGAATCCCCGGATGATGAACTAGGAGCTTCTCTTTACTTTCAGCTATTTTTCCCTTTACATGTACATGTTGTTTAGTTGGGTTTGTATACTGGCCCATTTACTTTCCAGCACACTCTTTGTATTCAGTTTTACTTAGTGTTTACTTCCTGTTGCGTACTCTGTTGTGTTTGTTTACTTTCATAAAGGCAATGCATTCCCAGCTTAGGGATTTACGCCTTTGGTTCCAGTCGCCAGCCACTAGCCTATGGAAGGTGGGCTTGGGGTAGTCACGGCATGGGCCCCGAGGATGGGTTGTGACAAATTGGTGTCAGAGGAGTTGGTTCTACTGTAGAACTTAGGACTTTGATCTTTATTTTATGTGAAGCAATAGTGTTAAGATTATTGAGTGTGTTTTTCAGTCTAGGGAGTCCAGTGTTGGTGCGGCTGCCGACGTATCCATACACCAGGACCCTGACCCCTAAATTCTGACTCAGTGCACGAAAACACTGATTGCGTGTGTGTTTCCTTTGAAAAGTTTTCTTTGTGATTACCTAGTGTAAGCTCACCAGGTATACTGTTTTAACAGTTTCGCACCTATTTCCTTTCAGGATGGCCCCATGAAGGCATCCATCTAGGGTTCTGAGTGAGGTACAAGATGGTATCCCACCGAGCAACGAGGCTTCGGTGCAGGGCCCCATCACAGTGGAGGCACCAGCGGTACCACTACCCGCGGGGCCACCGATACCACCAGCTCCAGCATTAGAGAGTGCACGCCATTTGAGTGATTTGCACGAGTTATGGTGCCAGAGACCGCCTAGGTTCCAGGGAGAGATGGACCCACTGGTAGCTGAGGATTGGTGGGAGGTTGTTGTGAGAGTTTTCATATTGGTAAGGACACCAGCTGACATCATGGTGATCCTTGCCGCGAGTCTCCTGCAGGAAGCGGCAGGAAGATGGTGGAGCCTGATGCTCCAGATGCATGATGAGGCATCACAACTTTGGACAGACTTCGAGAGACTATTCCAGGCAGAGTTTGTACCATCCACCCTTTGTGCGGTGCAGATTCAGTAGTTACTACATCTGCAGTAGGGAAGCATGACAGTAGCTCAGTACTCATCGTGGTTCACTCACCTCTCACGCTACTCTACGAATATGGTACGATATCCATTCTTCATGTCCCAGACCTTTTAGCATGGACTCAGGCATGAAATCAGGGCTTCGATGATCTCCCTCAACATTCTGACGCAGGCGGGGGTACTGGAGCGAGCCCTTCTAGTGGAGAGATTTCTCGTTGAGCAGTCACCAGTAGTGAGACCCACCATAGGGCGACATGTAGCGGAGTCTTCTATAGTCGGCAGTAGAAAAATGACGCAGAGGTCCAAGAGGACCAGACCTGCTGGTGGTTGACTGCACGACTCAGGTTTGGTTGTGTGGGGCACACAAAAAAGAGCTAGTCATACGAGGAGCAGGAAGTGCTATGCATGTGGTGAGTAGGGTCACATGGCTCAAGACTGCCCGACCCGTCATGCAGATGAGCAGTAGGAAGTAGAAGGACCTCCCAAGAAGAGGTAGAGGTTCGACTGTGGTGGTCCTCCGGGAGTAGGCAGACGTGGAAGAGGAGTTGTCCAAGTAGTAGGTGGTGGATGACGCTTCGAGGACCTACCATCACCACCACCAGAAGGTCCACCCCAACCACAGGGAACGGGTGGACAGGGGAGAGCTCAGCTTTAGGCAGCTGAGGCCTATGACCATAGTGCTCCGGGAGTAGGTGAACAGGAGCAGGACTAGTTCCAGGCCTAGAGTCCTTTGTTCATGAAGCTTATATATTCGTTGATGTCATTGTTTGTGGTTGATTTGTGTCTTTGTACTTTAAGTTTCAATAATAAAAGACAATTGTCCTTGTGATGTTTGATTTCCTACCTTTTGTGTGGATTATACTAAGAGAATCCGGATAAAACCGTTGACTTGACCCTCACATTCATGATTTCTACTGGAAGAGACCTAGGGACCACACACTGATGCTGATAGTGTGACTCAACCCTTGGAGGCGAGAGTAACAGTTGGATCACTTGGTAGTAGCGTAGAGGCCTTACGACGTCGCCCATGGCATTAATTAGTACCGTTCATATCAGGATTGACTGTATTATGAAATGGGTGTGGTTCATCCAAGGGATGAGACCAGATTTCTCTTTTTTGGTAAAGGATAAATCTTAACATCTCTTGTAATACGTAGGAGAAGAAGGGTGTAGACAAGTTCTTTTAAATTGGCTAGTCTCACCCATAGTTCGTTGGGCGAACGCTTTGCAGTCTACTCTGACCACTAGAGTCTCAGGTATATCTTCTCGCAGAAGGACCAGAACCTGAGATAGCGATGATGGCTTGAGTTCCTCCATGACTATGACTCTGAGATATTCTATACTCCTGGGAAGGGGAAACGTTGAAGCAAATGATCACAGTAGGAGATCGGGCATTCAGCTTCTAGGAGAGGCGACAGAGCAGCTGGCCGCATTGTAGATATCCTTTGTGGAGGAGAGATGAGATATCCATGGACTTTGTGATGGGTCTTCCATGTACGTCTAGGGGACACGTCTCATTTTGGGTGATCGTTGACCGACTTACCAAGTCGGACAACTTCCTACTGACTAGAGATGGTATGAACTACCACGGGGGAGGTGCAGGTCATTCAAGAGATGGAGACATCTAGAATTTGGGGATAGCGACCACGTATCTTCACGGGTCTCACCTCGATGAGGTATAAAGATATTTGACTGAGGCGGAAAGTTATCTCTGCGATTAATCGGACCTTTCCAGGTCCTCAGCAGAGTAGGTGAGGTGAATTACCACTTGGCCCTTCAACCTCAGTTGCATCAGGTGCACAATGTCTTCCACATATCTCAACTGAGGAGATACATGCACGACCCGTCCCACATCATTGACCACGGGGATCTAGATATCGATGATAGGGAAACTTTCACGGAGGTTCCAGTGGATATTGAGGATCGATAGGAGCGGGTACTGCGTGGATGGTCAATACCTCTAGTGTGCATTCGCTGGCCGCACGGGAACCTCCAGGAGAGCACATGGGAGCAGGAGGCTCAGATGCATGCTCAGTACCCCCTTTAGTTTCCCTAGTGTGTGTTATAGCTCGATGGGGATGTAAAGCCCTACAGTGGGGGTAATTTAAAGACCAATAAATTTCAAGGAAATTTTTTTCTTAAATGCTTTTAAATTTTACGAGTTCGCAGTTTCTGAAGGTGCCTGATTCCATGGCCCGGTGTGCCTGGAATCAATTTCTAAAGTTTCTTCGGGTACGTTAAGTAAACGTACATGTGGGTTTTTCTATCTTTTGAACTGGTTCTCAGAATTGAAATCCTAGGACACTGATGAACTCGCAGTGCTGGTATTCTCTTAAGGGGACCTTTACCGCAGTTTTGTTTTATGTGGGTTGAAGGTTAATTTTTGGGAATTTTATTAAACTAAATAAAATTATGTGTTATATAGTTTTATTTAGGTTGGCGGTTATTTCCTCCAAAAGGGAGTTGTAGGTGGGGCCCACACCCTAAATAACCTCCCTTGGGAGGATATAACTAAGGGTGGGGCCCACACGAGCCTAACCCCTCAACTTCCCCTTAAACTCACCATTAACTCCCCTTAATTAATTTGACACCTCCCCTCTTTAATTGAGACTCTCCACATACTTCTCTCTCCCATTAATTTTCCAACACCTTTTAATTAATTAATTGAACTCCATAATTAATTGATTAATTTAAGTGTTTGAATTTTGAAAACTATAATCCATCCTTTTATATAGGTGGTGTGTTTTTTATTTTGAGTTTGGTTGGACTTTTATTTTGGTGGGAAGGCTTTGGGAGAATTCACCATCTCTGATGAAGAACGCGAGGGACTTCTCCAACGACACTTTCTCTTCGGACGCACCCTGATGTCAACGGAATCAATGTCCGTCTTCCGCGACACTGTCTTCCGCGACTCGTCATCATGCAACGTACGTCGAATTGAGGTAGGGGTCATTATTGGTTGATTTAAATCCTCATTACTCATCATTTATTGTGGTTCTTTGTTATCCAATTTTTATAATTTAACTCGGAGGGATTGGGCCGAAAAAACGTGGCTCGACGTCCCTCCGTTAGTTCATGATTGATTAACGAAGGTGGTGGCGCAATGGCGCCTCTGGTAGAGAGAACTGCGGAAAAACTGGTGACGCAATTGTCACCAGGTCGCCGAAGCTGTGTGAAGAACAGGGTCGCAGCCACCACGGGCCGCGACAATGCCCGAGGGGCGCGGTGTCGTCGCACCGCGCCGGAGGAAGGGGGGTCACGGCAAGGAGGTTCGTGGCCGTCGGAAGAAAGCATGGTGCTATCGCGTCGTGTGGTAGAGGGTCTGCGGCCATGCGGGCCGCGGTGGTCGGAGATGGCGCAACACCGTCACGCCGCGCCAGTGGGGAAGCCACGGCTGGCCGCGGCGGATAGGCTGGAGGGCGGCTGACTGAGCTAGCCACCGGCGAGGGGCGCGCCAGGGTGGAACCAGGATGGGTTCCGTGGAGAGGAACCGACATCTTCCGGTTCCGTTACAGGGAGACGGGGGGCACAACACCCCCCACCCCTGATTGATTAGGGCGGCCCCCGCAGGGTGCCGTCGCCGCCTGGTCTCCCTGACCAGGCGGGCTTCTCACCCCCAGCAGCTACGGGCTGGGTCACCACGCCACGCGGGCTAGGCCATCGTGCCACGCGGGCCAGGACACCGCGCCACTTGGGTCGGGCCACCGCTCCATGCAGGCCGTTCCACCGCACCACGCGGGCCGGTCCGACGCCCTGGGTCGGGCCACCATGCGGGGTCGGGGCGTACCCGCCGGGCCGGGCCGCGCCCACCAGGTCGTGCCGTGCCCACTGGGTCGGGCCGCGCCCACCAGGCCAGGCCACACCCTACTGGGCTGGACCTGGACCCGGGATGGGTCGACCCTGTTTGGGCCGACCTAGGGCAGGTTGGGCCGGGTCGGACCGGTCCCATACCCCCCTCTTCAGACTACTTTGGATTTTTCGCCTATAACTTGAGCTACGGACCTCCGATCGAGGCACCGTCAGTTGAATAGGATTACTTGGATCGAGAAGGTCATTTAGGTTTATTACACTCAAGTTTTTGGTGAAGTTTGGGTATGGCCGGGTTGGTTCGAACCCGAAACCAACCGGGCCCTCAGAGCGGAAACGCTTATAACTTAAGGACCGGACGTCTGATTGATGTACCATCAACTATGTTGGATTCCTTTTGATGAGACGGTTCTTTTGGAATACTCCGCAGATGATTCAAATGTGGTTGGAGTATGGCCGGGTTGGATTGTACCCGAAATCCAACCGGGCCCCTGGAACGGAAAAGCCAATAACTCACAAATCGGGCGTCCGATTGACGCATCGTCTGTCGCGTTGGGTTCCTTATGATGATTCGGAACTACCGAATACATCAACTTAGGACTTCATGATAGTTAATGTATCGACACTTGTATTGAGGATTGGACCCTCTCAGAATTGAGCATGCTGTGTGCGGGAACCCTATGGATGGCTGCGACTGAGGATAGGATCCTCTGTGGGCTCGACAGCGATGACTACTGTTCCAGGATCCTCCGTGGGTTCGACAGCAGTAACTACTGTACCAGGATTCTATGTGGGTTCAACAGTGACGACTTCTATACTGGGATCCTCTGTGGGTTCGACAGTAGTGACTTCTGTACCAGGATCCTACGTGGGTTCGACAGTGACGACTTTTGTACCAGGATCCTCCGTGGGTACGACATTAGTGACTTCTGTACCAGGATCCTACGTGGGTTCGACAATGAAGACTTATGTACCAGGATCCTATGTGGGTTCAACAGTGCTGATTTTTTTCTAGGATCCTACGTGGGTTCGACAGAGGAGATGAATCAGAGGCTACATCTAATAATCTCTACCCTTCTTCGTGAGTTGTATACCTGTGTGAGATGAGTCATGTCTTTCAACCATTATCAACGTAGTGATTTACTTACTTCCTTTGTGGAATAGTTTGTGATTGGGCTCAAGAGTTTGACCCAGACTGTGATTGGTAACTTACTTATATGTATGGTCATATACCTAAGTAGGGTTGGTTGATACTTTGTGATTGTATCTTTATACTGTGGTTTATCCTTTGTGGATTTTGGTGAGACCTTGAGGGTCTTGGGGTCCCTAATGAGTATCGTTATACTCACCCCTACATGGGCTATGACCGCACCTTGTTGTGTTGGATGCAGACGACAGACTGCGCTGATGGAGGCCGAGAGCACCACGACTGGACGGTACCCAGAGGTGGACCTTGCGACGAGTCGGCACACGGTGGAGACTGACGGACGTGGGTGCAGAGATGGCCATCTGTACCTACCCTACTCAGCATATGGTTTTTGTAGGGTTGTGGCATCGTCAGTTCGATCCCCTACAGTGCAAGATGTACCAGATAGGGTTTTGGTATCATCGTGACTGTCGTGACACGGGTGACGATCCTCTATCTGGGTGACGTGTTTCTGTCGAATGCCAGATCGGGTTGTGGTATCCCCTAGTGGATCCTGGGAGTGATCCCCTATTTATGATATATTTGAATACTGGTGTGGGTTTTGGAATCCCCTAGCGGACATTAGGAGTGATCCCCTAATCGAGGAGTTTGGTGTTTTTTCTGTTTCAGCGTGAGGTTCTCGGTGACGTTTTTTGATGAGCATGTATCTCTAGGAAGAGTGTCATCTAGGATGACAGAGCTCATGGAGTGTGTTCTCCTAGTTATGTACCTGTTTCAGGTTACGAGGTCGAAACCTTATGAGGCTTGGTGCGTGGTTTGAGTATATTTGGATGTTCATGGTGTATGTACGGGCACACACCTGAGCTGAGCTGACTAGTCGTGTTTAGCTGAGGATAGTCTTGAAATGGAGTTCCTCTCTCATTTGGGTTCCCTCTGGCTGGGATGAGATGACTGTTTCCTTACAGTTTCTCCTTTTTATTTTGGGGTTTTGGGGGTATTTTTATACTCACCACTGCACGGACTTTGCCCGCACATGTTAGTGTCTTGTGCAGACCACAGGCCTTTTGACAGAGTTCCAGGAGGACCTGAAGCAGGCAGACCTTAGTGAGCAAGACTGACTGGGTGTTTACTAGAGCTGTGCCGAGGAGCTTACCGGCAGGTGCTTTTGGCGGTGTTCTTCCCCCTTCTGAGCAGGTTGGATGTTTTTTTAGTTTCCTTTGGTGGGATCTATTTTTCCCTTTTGTACTGCTATTGTACTCCGGTTTGGGATAGATGTATGCATGCTTTTCCTTTTCAGTTTTTATATATACATATATGTACTGTTGCATGGAGGTGTATGTGAGTGCGCGTGTACAGGTATCTTAGGCTAATGTCTCCCGTGTGTGTGATAGCCTACTCGGTGCTAGACGCCAGCCCCTGGCCTATTGTAGGCAGGCTTTTAGAGTCATGGTTCGAGCCCCATTGGGTCGGGTCATGACAATTACATCATCCATGACTCAATAAATATTGTATTTAACATATAATGTATATATATGGTAAATTACCTTATTTTACTATTTATCAAAAATTCAAGTATTTCAGAAAAATCCAAAAAATTCACCCTAACCATTTCTCAATGTGTAGAATCCAAAAATGAAATCCATTTTTCAAAAATAATTTTATAATTATGATTAATTTAATTTTTAATTAAAATCTTAATTTACTTGAAAAATACGGATTTTAAAACTTTGACTAATTTTATAATGCTTTCAAAAATTATATAAGGTAATATAAAATTATCCTAAAACTGGAAGAAATAAAATTGTTAATTTATGAACACCTTTTTGGAAAATAAATTTTCTTTTAAATTAATTAATTAATTGTAATTAATTATTTATGAATTACCAAAATACCAATACTTTTACTATGGTCATATTATCACTTATAAGATGCCTACATTTTATTTATACATTCAATGGTGAGGTTGCTATTCTTTTAGATGATGTACTATTCATAAGGGTCATATTACTATTCATAAGCGTAGGTTACTATTCACTGAAAAATTATATTTTTCTTATCGGAATCCAAACATCTTACTGATCGTAACCGTTTATGTTATATTTTCAAAATTCAAATCACAGAAGTGACAATATTATGTTTAAAGGTCATATAGTACTTAGTAGTTCATTTTGTTGTGTTTTCATGTGATTATATGGTATAATTATAAGAAGGGAATTTCTATTGATAAAAAAATTGGGTTTATATTATTCCCCCTATTGAAATTTCACCCTAGAAATTTCATTTTACATTCTAAGCCATAAACAGGTGCAGGTACTTTTCCTTCATTGCCTCCTCCAGTTCCCATGTTTCCTCTTTGTACTTATGGTTCTGCCATAATACTTTGACCAGGTGAGTAGTCTTATTATTTAGAAATTTATCACTGTGATTCAAGATCTTCACTGGATTCTCCTCGTAAGAAATATCAGTCTCAAATTGTACCACCTCTGAAGAGAGTAAATGTGAAGGATCTAGTATGTACTTCCTCAAGAGGGATACATGGAAGACATCATGTACTTTAGACATGGTATGTGGAACTGCCAGTCGATAGGCCACAACCCTGACATGATCAAGAATCTCTAAGGGTTCAATGTACCTGGGACTTAGCTTTCCTTTCTTCCCAAACCTCATCACCTTATTCTATGGAGATATGCAGAGAAATACTATGTCTCCCACTTTGAACTCAAGGTCTCATCGACAATTTTCTGCATAAATATTTTGTCGAATTTGGGCTACCTTGATGTGTTGATGAATAGTTTTCACCTTATCCACCATCTCTTCAACCATTTCAGGTCCTAGAAGCTTATTCTCTCTGACTTCATCCCAACACACCAGGGTTCTGCACCTTTTCCCATAAAGGGTTTCGTATGGTGCCATTCAGATGCTCAAGGGGAAACTATTGTTTTAGTAGAATTAAACCAATGGAATATTTTGTTCCCATCCTCCTTTAAAGTCCATAAAACATTCTCTCAACATATATTATAGCGTTTGAATAGTTCACTCAGATTAGCCATCATTTTGAGAATGATAGGTCGTAGTGAAGTTTAGTTCGATGCTTAGAGCATGTTGAAGAATTTTCCAAAACTTCGAGGTGAATCTCGAATCTCTACCAGATACAATAGATATTTGTACTCCATGATTCCTTACCAATTATTTGATATATATCTATGGAATTTTATTCAATGAGAAGTCGTATCAAATCGTGATAAATTGAGTTGTCTTTGTAAGACAATTCAAAATGACCCATATAGCGTTATTTCCTCTAGATGTCCATAGAAGTCCAGTGACAAAGTCCATGGTGATGTTATCCCACTTACATGTTGGTATGGGTAGTGGTTGCATCATCCCCTTATACTTCTCTCTTTTAGCCTTCACTTTTTGACATACCAGGCACTTTTATGTATACTAAGCAATCTCCATCTTCATATTGTCCCACCAGAAGTTCCCTCGAAGATCTCGATACATCTTTGTGCTCCCTAGGTGAATATAGAATGTTGATCTATGTGCGTCATTAAATAGTTCATTCTTTATCTCTAGATCAATTGGTACACATAATCGTGACCCAAATATTACAACTCCTTCCTCATCAATCATAAACTTAGAGGATTTCTCATTTCTAATGACTTCCACCCTTTTCTGAGTTTCCACATCTTTTCTTTGAGAATCCTTTATTTTCTCCACAAGGGATGGTTGAGAAATAATTTGAGAAAGTATTGATTATTTTCCTCTCTTAATGATTCACATGTCCATCCTCTACAAATATAAGAATATTGGATCCTTTTAAATTCTCATCATTGATAAAGATGCAGGATCCTTTCTACCTAGAGCATCTGCCACCATGTTTGACTTATCGAGATGGCAGTGGATTGAGAATTCATAATATTTGATGAGATCTATCTATCTTCTCTGGAATATATTAAGCTGTTTTTGTGTGAATATATATTTTATAGTTTTGTGATAAGTATATATCCTACATTTCTCCCCATAGAGATAATGCTGCCATATTTTTAATGCAAACATCATATACGCCAACTCTAGATCATGCATAGTATAGTTTTGCATGTATATTTTTAGCTACATTGAGGCATAGGCTATCACTTTATCATTCTGCATCATTACACAACCTAATACCTTCTTTGTAACACCCCAAGATTTCATAGTGTGTTATTTCTTCAAAATAATTCAATAACTTGCACTACACGCAACACCGAGTTCAATTGCACCATGACTTACCAAAAAAAATCCATTAAAAGAGGTCATGAATAGAATTAACTACATTTTTAACTTTATATAATCCTTATAATTTTAGAATCCATATTATGAGTTTCTTAGTCATAATGCAAGAACAGATTCATTTTCAGTATTGCAATTTTATCAACTTTTGATAGTGAAACCTTTTTAAATACAATATTTTAAACTTTTTGACTAAATGGAGACATCAAAAAATTTAAAATGAAACATCCCAAGCTTCCACGGTACACTTTCTTTGAATAATACAGTAGCGTGTGTTGTACGCAACCTTGAGTTCTAACACACACCACAACTAATTAAACTAGCCGTTGTGAATAGTAATACCTACTTTTTGAAATCATATATATTCTATATTTTAAAATGGACTTCATTTTTGGATTCGGAATATCAAAATTAGCCTAGGGTGAAATTTTGGTACATTTCGGATAACTTTCATATTTTGATGAATAGTGAAAATTTCTAAATTTTAATTAAAAACAACTTTTTTAATCAAAATAATTAATAGTGATAAATTATGAATTTGAGTGGTTTTAAAGTATATTTAGAATATATTTTTACCATTCAATTTAATGTTTATCATTGGACATAATTTTACAATTAAACCGAACATAAACAAGTGTCAATCTTTTGATAGTTATTATCTCTTAAAAACACGCTTTTTGTTTTGACAGCGGGAATTAATTTTAAATTAATTTCTGACACTTCTGTGTTTTGAATTTAGGAAAATGGATTCCATATTTGGAATCAGGATGTCCAAATTATGTAAATAGGTAACTTTTATTTTTTACACATTTTGAATAATTACTGCGGTAAATATTTTATTTACCATGGTTAAAGGGTAAATCCGGTAAATAAGGGTTAAAAAATAATATTATAATAATACAAAATTACCCTAAAACGTGTCCTAACCTTATTGGTGGACACATACCCGACCATGAGCATCCTTGGGTCAATTTGGGGACCCCTTGGAGCCACTTGTATGTGGTAGGGACACATTATATTAATAAAGTTAAAATAAAAATAAAAATGGCATAAGCTTACATCTTTTAGAAGAAAAATTTTTACATAGGGTTATACATGTTGGATTTTCGATTATAAATATTCATTAGAAAGATAAAAAATTTCCTACATGATGATATTTTATTTATAATTTTTAGACATCAAATAAGTTAAATTATTAATGACACAATAATGATGCAATGTTTACCTCATTAATAAATCATTTAAATAAATAAGATTATAATGATTAAAATATTATCTAAAACCTGTCCAATTCTTATTGGTTGATGTTATTTAGAATATGAGTCATCTTATCTTAGACCTCAATTATTTTTGGACCATTATAAACCGAATATAATTATATTATAAAGTAATACTTTCACTCTTTCCTAAAGAGCCCCTCCTCTCCCTTATAAAAGGAGACCACTTCTACTCATTCCTCACACCTCTCAAGCCACTTGGCTCGTCCAAACTCTGCCCAACTAAGCTCCCCACATCCCTCTCCTCCTCCTTGAAGCTTCCCCTTAGGCAGAAAGCATTTCAAGAAGTCCTTTGGTTCCAACCAAAGTGAGTTACCTAAATTAAAGGTAACGATTTCTCTTAAATTATTTTCATTTATATTGCTTCTCCAACCCCCAAACTCTTTTTATTTCCTTTCTTTTGTAACAACACCAGTATCCTCAATATACTAGGATGTTTTTATAAGAAGGATTCAAACTACACATACACACAACTCCATCTAATGGATGATGAACATACTGTTTCTGTGGATGGAAAACTAACGCCTCACGAAACGATGATTGTTCAAATACATCTTACCGCCTCTCATGGTGGCCATTATGATGGCACTGTAATTAAATATGATATTAATGATATATATTTTATATATAAGCTTCTGTAATTCCATTTTATTTCATACCATTATTCGTTTCATGTTGTATATACATACGATAATTTCATTTGAGGAAGTGCGGACTACCGCCCCCTTAAAATGATATGACTCGTTCATACCACACATGGAACGTATAAAGGATGGTGTTAATGAAATTAAGTAACATATATAAAATATTATATTATACTGGAATAGTAATATACCTATGTATCATTTGGATTCGATTCTTTTAAAATAAAAATTAAATGGAAGTAGCATTCGTGCGTACGTACGGACTACCGTCTCCACGAACGCGATGAGATTCATTCTCCATCGTATCCATTCAAGTATAATTATCATTTAATGATTTAAAAATGATGTTTAAGGACTTGATATCATTCTGGATATGAATAAGATACAACAAACAAGACTTATGTAACAAAACATATAAAAGAAAATGAGTAAGTTAACACACGAAACGGCGATAATACTAAGATATTATTACCAAATCAATATTAAAAGATCATATATGATATCATATTAATGTATATGATTCTTTTATAATTTAATAACAATTATTTATCCATTATACAGGAGTTTAACCTACCCCAACCAAGGAAAAGTACAAGGTAAGGGTTTATTTCACAATCTCTTCATTATCCGAGGTTGTTTATACGTAATAATCTACTGGGATATCTTTATCATCCACATCCATGTTTCTTAAAAATGTATTTCAAAACATTTTTACTATTTACAAGAATATGGGTTAAAGTCATTTATACCCTTGTTTGACTTTTTATAAGAGGTTTATAAAGGAATCTTTCCGTCGTTTTCAAAACAAGGTCCTTTTTAACCTTTTCGACAGAATTGAGGTAAGAATGTTTTTTTAACTTATACGGCGGGTGCGGTTATTTTACGCCGTTATAAAATCTTCAAAGCTTTCCTTACAAGCTTATAAGAATATTTTCAAAGAAAATGTTTTATTTTATATGGATCTTAAATGATTTCAAAATAAAAGGAGATATTTCTTTAAAAAGAATTTTGATTTCATCTATGTCAACATCCTTTGACGGATTTTAAGATTATTTGAAGTTGATTTATTATGATACAAAACTTCTATATTGTATTGAAGGTTTTGTGATATGTTTGACTATGGATGTGCTATTTTTATACCATTCATAGTTTATGGTGAAATTATTGACATTTCGTATGCTAGTTTTAATACGAATGTTTATGTTATGTTTAAACCTTTTCATATGGGAATGCATTGGACTTAATAAGTGATGGGTGGAGCCCGCTATAGCTCCTCGATGCATCGGTAGGTCTCATGAGACAAACTAGTGTCTTGGCACAAGGCCTTGACAAAATCTTATTTGTAGTCTTGGCACGAGGCCTTGGCTATGTGGTTATGATAGTCCGGCATTATGCATTCCAACATTATGAAAGTGGTTATTGATTTTGCATGTGATTATTCTATTAGTAGAATATCCATGTGAACAAGTAAATGGAATTATTTCATTTTACTTTTGCCATACTATGTTGATGTTCAAGTTTAAAAGGCTTTTGTTTTAGTAATTCATTGCCTTAAATGTTTATGCTTATTTTGAATGTTCCGCTATATTGTTATCCTTACTGGACATTTGAGCTCACCCCTTTTCTATGTTTTATTTTTCCCAGGTAGTGAAGAAGTAAATTATGATTGACTTGCAGGGATATTATGAGGGGTTAATAGTGTGGATATGAAGACTTTGTTGTTGTAGTAGTTTTTCACTTTGAAATGTAATGTAAAACTTTATGATTATATCTAGTGTTTCCAAGGCTACTAAACTAATCGGTCTTTCGAGATTTGATCTTTCTTGTGATCATGCCAATGTTACGAAGTAATGCACCGACTCTGGGTAGCTGGGGTCGGGGCGTTACAGTTGGTATCAGAGGAAGTTTAGTACAAACCTTGGAAGCTAGATTTAGATAAACTCTGATTAGAGCACGTAGACCTAAGATGAACTTTGAGGATTAGTATAGAAGAACTTCCTAGAATTTTGGTATTGTAGAGATTTTGTGAGTTTTCCGAGCAATACATCCCTGTCTGGATACGAGCAGGTAGAGGCGGCTCTGGCACAGATGTACCTAGGGGTAAAACCCGAAAACACTGCTTTGAGCTAGACTCGAACGGGAACTGGTGCACGACAACGGGCCTTGCTGCACTCTTGGTTACGACACTCCCGGGGGATATGCTTAGGATAACTCTCATTTTCTTTACAAATCATTTTGAAGGGATTATGAGTATATACTTCCTCAAAGAAAACATTCTTATGATTATGGATTATATCCATAAATAGTTCAATTTATGTTAAGTGTTTTATAAGTATGGGATTATGTATTTTGATTCATCAACTGATCTAGTGTATGCCATTGTTTAGAAATGGCGCCCAGTAGAAGGAATGAGAACTCCAGAAATGCACATGATCCAAAGAGAAGAAAGGATCATATCTTTCATGGTCTTAAGCTAGAATTTATAAGAGAAATAGTCTCCCATGTATTATCATCATATGAAGAAATAATATCATGTGTTGATAAGATAAGTAAAGAGTTTACCGAGTCCTATGGCTTTGAAGGGAAGCAAGAGAAGAAAAGGATGGAAGAGAGAAAGATGGATAAAGGGAAGAGGGAAAAGAAGAATTTTCCCATGTGTGGTAACTGTGGAAAGAAACACCCTGGAACTTGCCTGAAAGGAATGGGAGTTTGTTATAAGTGTAGAGGAAAAGGGCACAAAGTACGTGACTGCAAGGGTAAGAAAATGGTTTTAAATGTACAATGCTTCATTTGCAAGGAGTTTGGACACTACGCGAACCTATGTCCCAGTCATCAGACTATGCCGCAAATGATGTTATTGGATAATAATCAAGTTATGATACTACCACAGATGAAGAGGAATGATTAGAGTTCTTATGTTGATTATGTCAATTGAGTGTTGTATCAACAATGTACTTGTTACAATAATCATGGAGTATATAAGGATTGTACTGCAGTACTATTTCATTAAGGACTTGAGATTGTGTGGAACAAAGAAAAGTGACTCAATAGCAGGATAAATTTTTGGAAAATATATGGTTGAGAGAATGATAAACCATAATATAGTTCTGATACCGAAGTAGTGATTTTGGAATAATACATGATTGTTTTGGATAAATTATATTGGATATTCTTAACTACCTTCGAACTGATTAATGATTTGTATATTCCATCATTTTTGGGGTTTAAAACATTTTTGGATTAATGAAGTATATCCAGCTTTCTATATGGAATAAGGGAGCATGAATGTAATCAATAAGGAATATGGTAATTCAGGATGTTTCGGTGTATTAAAAGAATACATGATGAAGGTATTCATATGCTATTGCGGGGTAAAAAGGTTCTACATTATGTTTACCTTACTTATAAATGTTGGACTGTGAGTTTGGATAGAAGTATTTTGGATAGTTCTAGTTTGGATTATTTTGGATTGCCATAAAAGGACAACCCGGAGGTCGGGCGGCAACCCGTCGCGTCCGGCAAGGCTGCGAGACTTGAACCCGCAACCGAAGGGCGACAAGGGTGTATCACCTACCACTGGCCCACGAGATGTCCTGGATTAAATAATGTTGTTTTTTTAAGATCTGGTAGATGAATTATAAATTCATTTATTTTGGAACCCTGTACGAATAGTATAAATAAAAAAATTACATTCTACTATCTTTTAGAGTGAAAGATGAGTTTGTGGTAGAAATTTATTAATGGATAAAACTCTAATTATAAAGTAAGTATATCTCCTTATGATCTTAGCCAATCTCATAAATAAATTCCTCAATATTAAGAAAAGCAACTTAGAACAAAAATGTTTTCCTAGATGGTACCTTAAATCATCACTAATTTATGGCTTTGGGATTGTTGGCCTTTTCATAGCCATGTTCTCTACCACTCTCCATCAGATAATTGATGGTTAGATTTCTCTTCCATATCCATATTTTCCTACATTGAACCCTAGTATGTGTTATTTTCGGTAATCTTCATACTTTCGACTCTTTATTTTAAATAGAGGCCTCGTTAATTCATTTTTCGATGTGGGATTTCAACTAAGATATTTTGAAACGTCAAAAATGTGTTATCCCAATACCCTATATTTTGTTGAACCGATGGTACTTCAAATCATCATAGATTGATGAGTTTAAGGACCTCAATTATACACTTGTTTGTGATTGATGACCTCAATCACTACCTATAAATATTTACGTTTTTCCTCCGATTATATGTCTCTAATTGCCACCAATGTTCTCCTAATCAAGATCATAATTTGGTGGTGACCCTTTCATTTTTCTTTTCCTCATATTAAGACTAAATTTTAGTAACCCAATATCCGATGTGGGTTTTCCCACAAATATATTATCTATTTTCAACCTTTTATTTTTGAAGAACAATTTCAAATTGCGAGGATGCAATTTATTGAAGGAGGGGAGAATGTAACACCCCAAGATTTCATAGTGTGTTATTTCTTCAAAATAATTCAATAACTTGCACTACACGCAACACCGAGTTCAATTGCACCATGACTTACCAAAAAAATAGCCATTAAAAGAGGTCATGAATAGAATTAACTACATTTTTAACTTTATATAATCCTTATAATTTTAGAATCCATATTATGAGTTTCTTAGTCATAATGCAAGAACAGATTCATTTTCAGTATTGCACTTTTATCAACTTTTGATAGTGAAACCTTTTTAAATACAATATTTTAAACTTTTTGACTAAATGGAGACATCAAAAAATTTAAAATGAAACATCCCAAGCTTCCACGATACACTTTCTTTGAATAATACAGTAGCGTGTGTTGTACGCAACCTTGAGTTCTAACACACACCACAACTAATTAAACTAGCCGTTGTGAATAGTAATACCAACTTTTTGAAATCATATATATTCTATATTTCAAAATGGACTTCATTTTTGGATTTGGAATATCAAAATTAGCCTAGGGTGAAATTTTGGTACATTTCGGATAACTTTCATATTTTGATGAATAGTGAAAATTTCTAAATTTTAATTAAAAACAACTTTTTTAATCAAAATAATTAATAGTGATAAATTATGAATTTGAGTGGTTTTAAAGTATATTTAGAATATATTTTTACCATTCAATTTAATGTTTATCATTGGACATAATTTTACAATTAAACCGAACATAAACAAGTGTCAATCTTTTGATAGTTATTATCTCTTAAAAACACGCTTTTTGTTTTGACAGCGGGAATTAATTTTAAATTAATTTCTGCCACTTCTGTGTTTTGAATTTAGGAAAATGGATTCCATATTTGGAATCAGGATGTCCAAATTATGTAAATTGGTAACTTTTATTTTTTACACATTTTGAATAATTACTGCGGTAAATATTTTATTTACCATGGTTAAAGGGTAAATCCGGTAAATAAGGGTTAAAAAATAATATTATAATAATACAAAATTACCCTAAAACGTGTCCTAACCTTATTGGTGGACACATACCCGACCATGAGCATCCTTGGGTCAATTTGGGGACCCCTTGGAGCCACTTGTATGTGGTAGGGACACATTATATTAATAAAGTTAAAATAAAAATAAAAATGGCATAAGCTTACATCTTTTAGAAGAACAATTTTTACATAGGGTTATACATGTTGGATTTTAGATTATAAATATTCATTATAAAGATAAAAAATTTTCCTACATGATGATATTTTATTTATAATTTTTAGACATCAAATAAGTTAAATTATTAATGACACAATAATGATGCAATGTTTACCTCATTAATAAATCATTTAAATAAATAAGATTATAATGATTAAAATATTATCTAAAACCTGTCCAATTCTTATTGGTTGATGTTATTTAGAATATGAGTCATCTTATTTTCTACCTCAATGATTTTTGGACCATTATAAACCGAATATAATTATATTATAAAGTAATACTTTCACTCTTTCCTAAAGAGCCCCTCCTCTCCCTTATAAAAGGAGACCACTTCTACTCATTCCTCACACCTCTCAAGCCACTTGGCTCGTCCAAACTCTGCCCAACTAATCTCACCACATCCCTCTCCTCCTCCTTGAAGCTTCCCCTTAGGCAGAAAGCATTTCAAGAAGTCCTTTGGTTCCAACCAAAGTGAGTTACCTAAATTAAAGGTAACGATTTCTCTTAAATTATTTTCATTTATTTTGCTTCTCCAACCCCCAAATTCTTTTTATTTCCTTTCTTTTGTAACAAAACCAGTATCCTCAATATACTAGGATGTTGTTATAAGAAGGATTCAAACTACACATACACACAACTCCATCTAATGGATGATGAACATAATTTTTCTGTGGATGGCAAACTAACGCCTCACGAAACGATGATTGTTCAAATACATCTTACCGCCTCTCATGGTGGCCATTATGATGGAACTGTAATTAAATATGATATTAATGATATATATTTTATATATAAGCTTCTGTAATTCCATTTTATTTCATACCATTATTCGTTTCATGTTGTATATACATACGATAATTTCATTTGAGGAAGTGCGGACTACCGCCCCCTTAAAATGATATGACTCGTTCATACCACACATGGAACGTATAAAGGATGGTGTTAATGAACTTAAGTAACATATATAAAATATTATATTATACTGTAATAGTAATATACCTATGTATCATTTGGATTCGATTATTTTAAAATAAAAATTAAATGGAAGTAGCGTTCGTGCGTACGTACGGACTACCGTCTCCACGAACGCGATGAGATTCATTCTCCATCGTATCCATTCAAGTATAATTATCATTTAATTATTTAAAAATGATGTTTAAGGACTTGATATCATTCTGGATATGAATAAGATACAACAAACATGACTTATGTAACAAAACATATAAAAAAAATGAGTAAGTTAACACACGAAACAACGATAATACTAAGATATTATTACCAAATCAATATTACAAGATCATATATGATATCATATTAATGTATATGATTCTTTTATAATTTAATAACAATTATTTCACCATTATACAGGAGGTTAACCTACCCCAACCAAGGAAAAGTACAAGGTAAGGGTTTATTTCACAATCTCTTCATTATCCGAGGTTGTTTATACGTAATAATCTACTGGGATATCTTTATCATCCACATCCATGTTTCTTAAAAATGTATTTCAAAACATTTTTACTATTTACAGGAATATGGGTTAAAGTCATTTATACCCTTGTTTGACTTTTTATAAGAGGTTTATAAAGGAATCTTTCCGTCGTTTTCAAAACATGGTCCTTTTTAACCTTTTCAACAGAATTGAGGTAAGAATGTTTTTTTAACTTATACGGTGGGTGCGGTTATTTTACGCCGTTATAAAATCTTCAAAGCTTTCCTTACAAGCTTATAAGAATATTTTCAAAGAAAATGTTTTATTTTATATGGATCTTAAATGATTTCAAAATAAAAGGAGATATTTCTTTAAAAATAATTTTGATTTCATCTATGTCAACATCCTTTGACGGATTTTAAGATTATTTGAAGTTGATTTATTATGATACAAAACTTCTATATTGTATTGAAGGTTTTGTGATATGTTTGACTATGGATGTGCTATTTTTATACCATTCATAGTTTATGGTGAAATTATTGACATTTCGTATGCTAGTTTTAATATGAATGTTTATGTTATGTTTAAACCTTTTCATATGGGAATGCATTGGACTTAATAAGTGATGGGTGGAGCCCGCTATAGCTCCTCGATGCATCGGTAGGTCTCATGAGACAAACTAGTGTCTTGGCACAAGGCCTTGACAAAATCTTATTTGTAGTCTTGGCACGAGGCCTTGGCTATGTGGTTATGATAGTCTGGCATTATGCATTCCAACATTATGAAAGTGGTTATTGATTTTGCATGTGATTATTCGATTAGTAGAATATCCATGTGAACAAGTAAATGGCATTATTTCATTTTACTTTTGCCATACTATGTTGAAGTTCAAGTTTAAAAGGCTTTTGTTTTAGTAATTCATTGCCTTAAATGTTTATGATTATTTTGAATGTTCCGCTATATTGTTATCCTTACTGGGCATTTGAGCTCACCCCTTTTCTATGTTTTATTTTTCCCAGGTAGTGAAGAAGTAAATTATGATTGACTTGCAGGGATATTATGAGGGGTTAATAGTGTGGATATGAATACTTTGTTGTTGTAGTAGTTTTTCACTTTTAAATGTAATGTAAAACTTTATGATTATATCTAGTGTTTCCAAGGCTACTAAACTAATCGGTCTTTAGAGATTTGATCTTTCTTTTGATCATGCCAATGTTACGAAGTAATGCACCAACTCTGGGTAGCTGGGGTCGGGGCGTTACATTCTTTGAAGCATCACTGTACACCACAAAGAGTTCTCCACTTATTGGGAGTGTGAGTATTGGTGCAGTGATAAGCCTCTTGTTCAACTCCTTAAAGCAGTCTTCATATTCTTGAGTCTATATGAACTTCACTCCCTTCCATTTCAGCTTGGCCATTGGTTTTTAAAATCATGAAATGTTCTTCAAAAATCATTGATAATGACCGTATAGACCCAGAAATCTCTGGATCTCCGTTACAGATGTTGGCTTGGGCCAAATCTTGAGGCATGTTTATATTGGTTTCTAGAAATTATTAGTTATCTCATGTAGGTTAATCGATGTGGAAAAATTATAAATAATAAACTATTTAATTCAATATGGGAAGTAAAATTGTTTTTTAAATAATATTTTTTGGGTCGGAACGAGACCATATTTGTTTTGGGAGTTTTGAATTCCTCGAAGCTTTGGCCTTAGTTTCCTTTGAATTTTGTGCAGAGAAGAGATTTAATATTTATGTATTCTCTAGGATGATTAAATCCTTATAGTTACTTGATGTGTTTGATTCATAACTGGATATGGTTAAAAACTCTTTATGTGTAATGGCATGGAGGCTTGAGGCAGTAGTGATGGTCAATTTTGGTGAAGGAGGTATGGATTATGCTATGTGCAATGGTGTGGGAATGACACCATGGTGGGGAGGATGAGTTCAGAGTGGGAATTTATCAATTATTTATATTATTTATTGATTATTTTAAATGTATGGATAAAAATATATTACCTTATTGGTTTCTAACTGCTTGATGTAGTTCAACTATATGCACTACATGTGCATCTTTATTGTGGTATCTTAAGATGAGTTATATTGTACATGGATAATTTATGATATTATAAATAAATAAATTAATTAATTAGGATGTTTCATGTTATTTATAGATGATGATGACATAATCCAGAATATAAGTAAGATGAATTGAGGTTCCAATGGAGCTTGGTTTTTATGATTAAAGTATTAATCTTGGAAATAAAACAGAATAATTAAAATTAACGGTTGGATAATTAATTAATATGGAACTTGAATCTTATGTATTTTTTGAGATCTATACCTTAGTGTGGTAGCCGACTGTAATGTAAAATTATAGCTACAAATTATTCTAAGAATATGTATTTTAAATTTTTGTTATTATGTGTGTTATATTTTATATTTTCTAATTTCATAGGCTTCACCACCAGCGTCGGTGGGGAAATTGAAACCTAAATATTTTGGAGGGGTTTTTTCCTCAACATCTAGGATAGTGAGGGAATAGATGGATGAATTCCCCCTCTCCCTAATCTCCCATTTTCTATAGTTTATGTGTAGGTATATCTTATCAAAAAATGGATTATATTATAGGGTATGTTCCTACCAGGGTTGTGATGGCTCTCAGTTTTACTATAAGTTTATGTGTGGGCTATAACAGATTAAGGTATGGTGCATACTTATATATGGTCATTGTGGCTACGAATTCCCATTGGTATATTTTCATGGGTTGTGATTTCTTGAGGAATAATATATTTACACAGGCTGTAATGGATTCCAATTATACACTTGGTTACTACTAGCCATGATCATGATGAGGTTTCAGGTAACACAAGTTTCAGAATGACTATGTTATGAACTTAAAATATGCTGGATGAATTATGGAAGGGATGACCACAAGAAATGAGTCGTTGGAGAATGATAATGAAAAACCAGTATGGGGGTTTTAGTTGGTTGATTTTAGTTATATATATTCTTTAGATAAAGAATTATTTACTTCTATGTGTTTATTAGTGAGTGAGACATGGTGAGGATGAAGAAATAGTTTTACCTGTTTAGGTGATGAGTTGGTTTTATTTGTTTTATTCGCTTGGATTTATTATTATCCAATAAAAATACATATTTTAATTACATTTTAATGGTATTAAATGTTCATTTTTGATCTTATGGGCCTGATTTAGTGGATTTTAATTTTGAACATCCATTCTCATCATTCGTGCACTTCATGCCTAATGTACACCAATTTAGGCCCAATGATTCATCTAATTTTAAGGAATGTAATTATCCATATTTTAATTTTATATTTTGGTAAATTTATCTACACTTCAATATGAACATCTTTCATTCAGGGATCAATGAAAGATTCATAAAGGATGATGGAGATATTTAGAGATGAATGGAAGCAATTCTAGAGAAGGCAGATTGGACACCATCCCACTAATGAGAATGTGGGGCCCACAATACAGGCCCATTTAATCCAAAATTTAGTGGGATGATAGAAAACGTATAGAGGAACAAATAATTCTTCCAGATATAGTGCTAATTCGGCCTCTATGATGGCAATAAAGGCGGTCCAAATATAATATAAAAATCTGGGCTAGAATCTGCATCCCAGAATATTATCTCACTAAATCGGCCATAACTACCGATTCACAACTCCAAATGGGCCTAAATATTACAGGAGGTTAGGATAAATCCGAATATTCACTTTTTTATTCTATGTCCCACTCTAATTAGGCCATCTAGAAGGCCATCCAAGTGCGTCTGTTCAATGGTTGCAAGCTAACTGCCACCTATGGTCAAGAGTGGAAAAGTACAAGTTCCACAAGCTTTTCACAACCCTAGGCCTACTATAATCAAGTGGTATGCTTTGTACTGTTGGAGGCTCGACCCAAGGCTCACAAAATACCTCTTTAAGGTAGTGGTGTTGGAGGAGTTTTTCATCTTTAAGCTCTGTTTTCATCTTAATGTTATGCTGCCAATTTGTCTTTATAACGTCCATCCTTCACATGTAAGTTGTTTTAATTCATCCCAGTTTCTTAATAAAAATTTTTCTTCTCATATTATTGTGTTTTTATCCATCTCACTTTGATACTGTTTCCTCATGTTGTGAATTTATTCACACCAAACCTTGTGAAATTATTCACACAATGGTGGAGTGATCATTTTCTTTTTATTTTTTTCTTTACTTCTTCAATTCCTCCCTCATGAGTATACTTCCTGCTTCCATTGAAACCATAGCATAAATGGATGGATAATCCACTTATGGGTTGATCCAAGGGAGTATCAAGGGGATGGATTGGATTTTATTTATCAATCTATTAATTTCTAATCACTTCTTTTAATTGAGATTTTTATTTGATGATTTTTAAACTCCATCGTCCTTGTTGAATTTAAGGTCACACACTTCAAGTGCTAATATGAAACTTTACCTTGAAGTGCTCAATGCTTTGATAATTAAAGTGTATAGGTGATTAGTATTAAAGTGTTTAGGTATTAAACCAGTAAGTGAGGATGTTGTTTGATCTTCTTAAATTAACTCATCTCAAATATAAGAAATTGAAATAGTTGAAAAAAGAATTTCATCCAATCCACCCCGAGTGATAACCTTGGATAAACTCATTCTTTTAAATTGAATTCACTTAAATCAGTTATATATCCTTTAAACCCATCTAAAATCAATCCAAGTTTTCCAATTCATAGCCAAAAACAATCCATAGAATGTATGTGTCTGTAGGTTACTTCTTAGGTCTCTGAGGATTTGACAGCCCAAGCTAGACTACAAGGACTGTTCTACCTTCTTCTCTTGGGTAAATTTGAGCGTGAATCAAATTTTGGCACCATTTCTTGGGACCTAAGTAATTCATTTAAACACCAATTATATTCTCCCCCATTTCTTATTTTCTCATCCAAATTCTCTTATGTTTTCCCTTTCTCATTGTTTTTCTTTTGGCACATGTCCGCCTACACCCGCGATCAATCAAACCGTCTCGTTAGGGTGGATAGTCCTGGGGTTGGGGAGTAAATTACACCAAGGTAACTCTTTACATTAGATCATAATCTTCATAATACTCCAGAGTCAAAAATTGAGCCTATTTCAATGGAATGTCTTCAAAGAAACCAACTCATAAACCCGGGTGGGAACCAAAATGGAAACCCAAATGAGGCAGCCCCAAACTTGGGGAATGAAATTGATCAAACCATGAATGACTACCTCACACCTTCCTAAACCAATGCCCACTCATGAATTAGACAAAATTCCCTATGATATTCCAACTACATATTTAAACCCCATGTCCTAAACCACCTTACCACATTCCATGGAGTGGAGTCTGAGATTCCCTACCTTCACAATAAGGAGTTCAATGACATTGTAGAAACCATGTGTCCCCCACATCAACTAGAATTAGCTAAGATGAGGCTATTTCTTTTTTCTATAAATGATCAAGCTAAAAATTGGCTAAAAAATTTGAGACCATCATCCATCAACTCTTGGGACCAACTACAAAGAGAATTCTACAAAAAATACTTTCACCACCATAAAACAATTTCACTTAAAAAGAACATCCAAAACTTTTTTGAAAAAGAGGGAGAGTCATTCTATGAAACATGGGAGATGTTCAAAGACACTATAAACATGGTTCCACACCATGGTTTTTCTATTACAGAACAAGTGAAAATTTTCTATAAAGGGTTGGGTTCGGGGAACAAACAATTCATTGACATGATGTGTAATGGAAATTTTAAAAACAAAGCCCCAAATGATGCTTATGAGTATCTAGAAAGCCTTTTTGAACAAGACCAAACATGGGGAACTTCACCTTATTCTGAAAATCCACAAAGAACTACTGAAATTAATACACTTAGAGAAGATTAAATCCTTAGGGCTAAACTCACAGAACTCCCTAGGAAGGTTGAAGATATAGACCTTAGGAAATTTCATGAAATCCAAACTGTAGACCCTGTTTGCACAATTTGTGACAAACATGACCATAAGACAGACAACTATCCAACCATTCCATCCATCAAGGATGTTCTTTTAGGGGGACCCCTAGTGGAAGTAAATGCCTTGAAATTTCAAAAGCCTCAATACCAAAACAACTTCAACCCAAGGTATAATGACCACCAGGCTTCCATTGGAAAGATAACCAACAACCTAGACAACCACATGGATAAAATCATTACCCCCATCAGAACTACCAAACACATAACCAATTCTAAACCCGATCTATCCAATACCAACATTCAACGGTCCATTTTCAACAAACCATCCCACCTCTAAAATATCCCCCTGGGATAAACCAATCTTCTCAAGCACCAACCCAAACTTTTCCAAAAATCCTACTAGAAAATTTTTGCAAAAAAATGGAAAAAATGAACTCGGAAGTCTCTTCCCTTAAAAAAGAACTTCAAACCATCAAAACTGGAAAGGCACCCATGCCTACTCAGGAGGTACCATCCTCAAATTTAAGGGGAGAGTTAAGTTACACTCAAACAACTCATGAAAAACTAAAGAGTGTGACTATTTTAAGAAGTAGGAAATAAATTGAGAAACCTGAACAACTAATTAAGAACCCACCTGAGGATTCAAACTTGGATGAAAATTCAAATGAACCAAATGATCAAACTGAAAAACACGATAACATTTTCAAAGAAACAACTCTTCAATAAACAACCCCACAACCTTCACCATTTCCTCAATGCATGAGGGGGAAAACCAAGCCTGAATTGAGTGAAACATTGAGGGAAATCTTCTCACAATTCAAGTTGAACATTCCCCTTCTCGATGCAATCCAAACCATACCTTCCTACTCAAAGTACCTTAAGGACTTGTGCACTTTTAAAAGAAAATTTTCACATAAAAACCAAGTCCTTTTGGCTACTAATGTGAGTACCACCATTCAAGGGACCATTCTTCCTAAGTTGAAAGACTCGGGTTTCCCTTACATCAATGTTGAACTAGGAGAGAGAAAATTTTTCAAGGACTTGTGTGACCTAGGTGCTAGTTCCAATCTCAATACCTATACTGTGTACTACCAGTTAGGCCTAGAAGAACTCCAACCCACATCTATCACACTTCAACTTGCTGATCACAGCATTAGGGTTCCAAAGGGTATTTTAAAGGACGTTTTGGTAAAGGTTGAAAACTTCATCTACCCTGCTAACTTCATTGTCCTTGACAACCATCCAAACTTAGTAAATAAGGAACAAACCCCAATCATCCTTGGTCGTCCATTCCTTGCAACATTCAACTCTATTATCCAAGTCTAAAATGAGAACATGACCATCACCTTTGGAAACATGAGTCTAGACTTGAACATCTATAATGAAAGCTCACAAATAGGGGATGACGAGGACATTCATGAAGTAAAAATGATAGTAAGCATTGATAATGAATCCATAGAACATCAAGGAATATTTGATGGATGTTTAAGTAAGGATGAGATTTATTTCCTGTGTTTACATGAAGGAATTCTATCTCCTTGGCTTGAATCATTTTCAAATTTCTCTTATGATGAAGTCTCAGGTCCAACAATCTGTGAAACCTTTCAGGAAACCACTTTCATGGAGACCACTCCAACTTCCTTGCCTAAATCTGATCAAGCCAGTCTAGTAGCTAAAACTTCTACATGTGAGGAATCAATCCTATCTAAAACTCTAGGAAATAAAATTTATCTTGATCCAATTTCTCAATCTTCTACTGAAACTCTAAACCAACCTGATCTTGAATTGAAGGAACTTCCCACTACACTCAATTATGCCTTCCTAGGGGAAAATCAAACACATCCTATTGTCATTTCTTCTTCTCTTGAATCCAATTATGAGAGGATGGTTTTAGATGTCCTTAAAAAACATAATAAAGACATTGGTTGGACCCTGTCGGGTATTCCTAGTATTAGACCACTTATCGGGACTCATAAGGTTGTTCTAGAATCTGATTCAAAGCCATGTCGTCAACCTCAATGATGACTCAATCCTAATCTCATGTAAGTAGTGAAAAAGAAATTCTGAAATTGTTAAAAGCTGGTATCATCTATGCCATAGCTAAAGGTGAGTGGGTGAGCCCAATCCAAGTGGTTACAAAAAAGTATAGAATCATAGTGATAACCAATGAGGATGGTGAGATTCTTCCAACAAGGATGAGTAGTGGCTGGAGAGTCTGTATCAACTATAGGAAGCTAAACTCATTTACCAAGAAGGACTATTTCCCCTTACCATTCATTGACCAAGTCCTTAAGAGAGTGGCAGTTCATTCCTTCTAATATTTCTTAGATGGGTACTTGGGGTATAATCAAATTGAGGTCTCCCTAGAGGATCAAGGGAAGACAACATTCGCATGTCCATTCAGCACCTTTGATTTCAAATGCATGCCCTTCGGGTTATGCAATGCCCCTGGAACCTTCCAGAGGTGCATGATGGGAATATTCTCAGACATGGTAGGGGATTTTCTTGAGGTCTTCATGGATGACTTCTCTGTGTTTGGGGATACATTTGAGGGATGTCTGAGGAATTTGGAGAGAGTATTTTCAATATGTGAAGAAAATAGTCTAGTCCTAAACTGGGAAAAATTCCATTTCATGGTTAAAGAGGGACTAGTTCTTGGCCATCTAGTGTCAACTAGGGGGATTGAAGTTGATAAATCCAAGGCTGAAATAATTCGTCACCTTCCATCACCTAAAACTGTCAAGTAATTGAGGTCTTTATTAGGACATGTTGGTTTCTATAGAAGATTCATCAAGTACTTTAGTTCAATATCATGTCCCCTTTGTTCTCTCCTAGTAAAGGATGCTCCATTTTTTTGTACAGAAAGCTGTGAGGGTTCATTCTCAACCCTCAAATCCTCTCTCACTTCTCCTCCCATTATGAAATCTCCAAATTGGAACCCACCTTTCAAACTTATGTGTGATGATAGTGACTTTTTTGTAGGAGCTGTGTTAGGAAAATGTTGTGATAAAACTCTTTATGCCATTACTTATGAAAGAAAATCTTAAATGATGCCCAAATCAACTACACCACCACTAAAAAGGAGTTACTTGATATTATGTTTTCCTTATAGAAGTTTAGGTCCTACCTCTTAGGATCCCCCATCACTGTGTTCACTGACCATTCTGCACTAAAATACCTCTTCCAAAAACAAGATTCTAAGGCTAGACTGATTAGGTGGGTCCTTCTTTTACAAGAATTTTACCTCACAATCAAGGATAAAAAGGGCGTTGAAAATGTTCTATCTGATCACCTCTCTAGGATGGAATTAAAAGACAACTCAAATCACCTTTCTGTGTCTGATTCATTTCCTGATGAAAACCTATACTCTGTGAGGGACTACCCTTGGTATGCCGACATAGCCAATTTCTTAGTAAGAGGAGTCATTCCAAAATTATTAGGGACTCAAGCTCGAAGGAAACTCATTTTTGATGTTAGACACTATGTGTTTGATGATCCATACCTCTATAATTTCTGCCCTGACCAAGTCATTAGAAGGTGTGTCCCAGAATTTGAACAAGAGTCCATCCTTAAATTCTGTCATAGTGAGGCATGTGGAGGTCACTTTTCCTCTAAGAAAACATCTGCTAAGATTCTTTAGTGTGGTATCTTATATCCCACCTTCTCAAGGGACTCCTAAAAATTTTGTCAAGGCTATCCTAAGTGGAAAAAAGTCGGGTCAATCACAAAAAGGAATCAAATTCCACTCACTCCCATCTTAGTGATTGAAATATTTGACTGCTGGGGAATCGATTTCATGGGTCCCTTCCCAAACTCTAGGGGATACCTCTACATCCTCTTAGCTGTTGATTATGTCGCAAAATGGTTTGAAGCCATCCCCACTAAGTCTAATGACCATCATGTTGTGATTCGATTTCTGAAAGAGCGCATATTTTCTCGATTTGGAATTCCTAGGGCTATAATCAGTGATTGAGGAACCCATTTCTGCAACCGTCCATTCTCTTCACTCATTTCTAAGTATGGGATTTCTCATAAAGTTTCCACTATGTTCCATCCTCAAACCAATGGTCAAGATGAGTTAGAAAATAGGGAGATTAAGAATATTCTTGAAAAAATGTTAATCCTTCTAGGAAAGATTGGTCTGATAAACTCTCAGATGCTCTTTGGGCATATCGTACAGCATACAAAACCATCCTAGGAATGTCACCATATAGGTTGGTTTATAGAAAAGAATTCCATTTACCTGTTGAAATTGAGCATAAGGATTTTTGGGCAATTAAGAAAATAGATTATGACCTCTCATTGGCCAGAAAAAAAAGGAAATTAGATCTCAATGAGCTGGATGAACTAAGGATGGAGGCTTATGAAAATTCAAGGATCAATAAAGCTAGAGTTCAAGCCTACCAATCTAGGAATATCAAAGTCAAACATTTTGAACCGGGAAAATTTGTGCTCTTGTATAGTTCAAAACATTATTTACACCTGGGAAAGTTAAGGTCTAGATGGTCAGGTCCTTTCATAGTGCATCATGTGTACCCCCATGGGGTAATAGAGATTCAAGATCTCGTTAGTGGTCACATTTTCAAGTTCAATGGTCAAAGGTTAAAACAATTCATTGAATCATTCAATAAACAAGAAATAGAGGTTTAGTTAACTGAGCCAACCTATAAACCAGGAAAAAATTTATAGATTTAGGATCCATGTTGGGCTAAAGACGTTAAACAAAGCACTGTATGGGAGGCAACCCATGGTTTTCAAGTTTCCTATCATTTTGTTGTTTTAATTAACTTTATATTTTAAATAGTATTAATTAATAATTTTGATATTTAATAAAAAAATATATAATTTTGACTTGTTCTTCTATTATGAGTATGGATGGGTATGAAAGGGGAGCGCCATATTCATCCGTGTCATGTGGTGTGATCCTTGAGTAGTACCTTACCCAGAAATTTAAAAATAAGACAATGTATCATCAGTTTATTTTATATTATTTTTATGTGTTTGTAGGTTAAAATAAAAATACAAAAAAAAATAAAAATATAATAATAAAAAAAGGCCACATCGTAGGTCATGGGGAAAACCCTGTCACAACCGACTAAGCAGCGGAGATTCGAACCCGGGACCGAAGGGAGACAGGGGTGCGTGCTTACCACTGACCTACGGCTTTTTATGCTTCCTTATTCTATAATTTTTATATATATAATTATATTTTACTTTCTTTATTATATAAATAAATAAATATATATATATATTTGTTTTGTTTTTTCTTTCCTTCTTTTTTCCTTTTTCTACTAGGGAACTCTGCAAGTGACATGGATATCAAAGGTCTAAATTAGAGCAGCAAGAACTTCAACTTCAACCACCAGGTGACTTCATTCTGTGATCCTCAAATTTCAATTTCCTTTTTGAAATTCCCTTAATTTACTCTACTCCTTCTAAATTTTCATTTCTTCAAACACTGGGGATAGTGTTATTTTAAGTTAGGGGGAGATAAAATTAAAAAATGCTTTTATGTCAAAAAAATGAATGATTTGAAAAAAAATGTGTGTAAATGGAAGGAAAAATTCCTTTAACTTTGAACATGGTAATACACATTTCACACTTTGAAAATGAATATAAAATAATTTAGCATGCCCCGATTCTAATTTTAATCCTTGTATAATTTCATGAGCATAGATTTTGGAAAGTCTGGATGACCAATGTGATATTTCATCGTGTATATTTTCATCCAAATAAAAAAAAAAGATCACAATGCACGTCCTTTGGATAGTGGGGTATTAGTTTGAGTTCATGTGGTCCCCCAAATAAATATCATAGGTTTGGTGATCATTTTATTTTTAATATGAGTATTCAATAAAAAATTAAAAAAAACAATAAATTTGCACGTAGAGCAATGAAATGACCTAATGCGTGGCTTTAGACACTTGGGGGTCGTGACTCTATAGTTGTCTGGACCAGAATTAGTAATTTTATCTCTATTTTTGGTAATTTGAAATTGTTTTTGACTTATTTATCTTGATATGATGCCTGAGTATGTGGGATTCACTCAGTTCCCTATGTTCTTTGAGCCTGGGAGTCATCGGCAAAGTCTCGCTACAGGGGTTGACTCTTTTGAGTACAATTTCAATTACCATGTAAAAATTGAAAAAACAAAAAAACAACAACAAAAAATTGAATACTCATCTTAATATTGAAATTTTATTCCATCTAGAACTTCCATCATTTCCCTCTTGAATAAAGATGAACCCCCATGTCTAATGCGATACTCAAAACATCATCACTCTTAATTGATATTGGATGAAATATGGAAATGAATTTGAACATAGGAATGGGATTGGGATTAGGATCTGCTTATGAAACTATCTTGTATTAAAATATTTTTATGGGTTTCATGATTTTTGGGTATAAGGGTTTTTGTTGATCATTGTGTATTAAAATGTTTTTGGAAAAGGGAATTCGAATTTCATATTGTTGATATACATTTTGCTTGGGACTAGAAAATCTCAAGTTGGGGGTTGTGATTATCCAATAAAAATACATATTTTAATTAAATTTTAATGGTATTAAATTTTCATATTTTATCTTATGGGCTTGAGTTAGTGGATTTTAATTTTGAACATCCATTCTTATCATTCGTGCACTTCATGCCAAATGTACACCAATTTAGGCACAATGATTCAACTAATTTTAAGGAATTTAATTATCCATATTTTAATTTTATATTTTGGGAAATTGATATAAACTTCAATATGAACATTTTTCATTCAGGGATCAATGGAGTATTCATAAAGGATTATGGAGATATTTGGAGATAAATGGAAGCAATTATAGAGAAGGCAGACTGGATATCATCCCACTGATGAGAATTTTGGGCCCACAATACAGGCCCAATGAATCCCAAATTTCATGGGATTATATAAAACTTATATAGGAACAAATTATTATTCAGGATCTAGTGCTAATTAGGCCTCCATGATGGAAATTATGGCGGCCCAAATATAATATCAAAATCTGGTTCAGAATCTGTGGCCTAGAATATTATCTCACTAAATCGACCATAACTACCGATTAACAACTCTAAATGGGCCCTAATTTTACAGGAGGTTAGGATACATCCTGATCTTCACTTTTTTCTTCTATGGACCACTCTAATTCTGCCATATATAAGTCCATACAAGCTCTTCAGTTCGGTGGTTTCAAACATGCTTTCACCTCGGATCAAGAGTGGAAAAGTCCAAGTTCCACAAGCTTTCCACCACCCTAGGCCTACCATAATCAAGTGGGATGCTTTGTACTATTGAAGGATCTACCCAAGGCTCCAAAAATTCCTATTTAAGGTAGTAGTGATGGAGGATTTTTTCATCTTTGAACTTTTTTTTCATCTTAATGTTATGCTGCCAATTTGTCTTTGTAACGTTCTTCCTTCACATGTAAGTTTTTTTAATTCATCCTAATTTCTTAATAAAAGTTCTTCTTCTCCTATTATTGTGTTGTTATACATCTCACTTTGATACCTTTGCCTCAGGGTTTGAATTTATTCATACCAAAACTTGTGAAATTATTCACACAATGGTGGAGTGATCATTTTATTTTTATTGTTTTCTTTACTTATTCAATTCCTCCCTCATGAGTCTACTTCCCGCTTCCATTGAAACCATAGCATCAATGGAGGGATAATCCACTTATGGGTTGATCCAAGTGAGTATAAAGGGGTTTTATTGGATTTTATTTATCAATATATTAATTTCTAATCACTTCTCTTAATTGAGATTTTTATTTGATGATTTTTAAACTGCATCATCCTTGTTGAATTTAAGACCACACACTTCAAGTGCTAATACGAACCTTTACCTTGAAGTGATCAAAGCTTTGATCCTTAAAGTGTATATGTTATAAGTATTAAAGTATTTAGGTATCAAACCAGTAAGTGAGGATGTTGTTTGATCTTCTTAAATTAACTCATCTCAAATATAAGAAATTGAAATAGTTGAGAAAAGAATTTCATCCAATCCACCCCGAGTGATAACCTTGGATCAACTCATTCTTTTAAATTGAATTCACTTAAATAAGTTAGATATCCTTTAAACCCATATAAAATCAATCCAATTTGTCCACTTCATATCCAAAAATATTCCATAGAATGTACGTGTCTATAGGTTACTTCTTAGGTCTCTGAGGATTCGACATCCCAAGCTAGACTACAAGGACCGTTCTACCTTCTTCTCTTGGGTAAATTTGAGCATGAATCAATTTAGTATAAAAAAATTGTGAGAGGTTTTGGATAGGTTCCTACTGATTATACATGCTATGTTAAACAAACTGGAATGAGCTTCCATCTAACCTAAAAACCCAACGTGATTCACTACAAGGCTCAAAGGGTGTTTCCAATCCCCATGGGCTATAGACAAGAACCTTTGTATCACAAGAACTATTTTGGAAATAGTTTTTCCCAAATAAGATATCTATTAGTGAAATAAAATAATATAGAAGTGAAAATAAAAAATATCATGTCAAACAGGATAAAACCAACTACCATGATCTGACCCATTTTCATATACATGATCAACATCCATAAAAAATTAGAAATAGACAGGTAGGAAAAATCAGGAACAAAACTAACTGAAATTTAAACTACTATAAACCAACTAACTTGAGTTTAACCCAAAAATAACTCCACACAACCTCTATTTTCTCACTACTTCCCAACTCACCCCATGTCAGCCATGATGAATATGAAGGATCCAACTGGGAACTTGGAACCTAAAATTTTGTAAGCTTGAGATAAAAATCCCATTATTTCACCACAACCCATTTAAACAATGCAATTCATTTCATAATTCAATTCATAAATGCATGTTTTAAAATAAAGCTAATCTTTACATGTATATTATGTATGAAAAAAAACAATTCTATAAAGCATTTTCAAAACAGTTCGCTTTGTTTTCCTAAACCAAACACACATGTTTTGATATAAAACCCATCTTCCTAATCCATTTCAAAAATCCACACATATACATTTATTTTCCCAAAAACAACTCACATTCTTTATTTAAAATAAAATTATTTCTTTAAACCATTTCATCGATTGAAGCCATCTTTTATCTGAAAATCCATTTTGAAATCCACCTTAAATTACTCACACAAGACTCTTTATAGATTCAAAATATGTTTTCACAAACATCTTTGAAAACTCATTTTTAAAGGAAACAACCCAATTCACATGGGTTAATCACAATAAGAAGGCACCACATATGTATCACAAGGCATATAAAAATGCAACATATGAAAGGAAGATTCCATATCTGAAAAGTAGGGTAAATGATATAGTCAAGAACTAGATCAAAATCCCCCTAATCAATAACTCACCAAGAAAAATAATTTGTCACGGTCGTACCTGAAGTCACTAATGTTCCAAGCATATAACCATATATGGTTATGACCACCTAAACTAGCCAGCGACATATGCTAAGTCCATATCGTCATCTTGGTAGCCCACACAAGAATCACAACGATGAAAAACCACCCACCTAGCCCTTTTTTCTAGCACGACTATTGGGAAACTAGTGGCATGTGAACCAACTAGAGGAACAAGTTGGATGTTACTCTTAGTACCTGACATCACATGACCAATAAGGGAATTTAGGAATAGTGAAAACATTCTATGTATACCCATGAGGCGTAAACATAATTATCCTCACCCCAAACACCAAATTATGAAAATCCCCATAAATATAACATGAAAACAAGGCATAGCAAGCACATTTCCCACTCAAGTGGATAAACAAACATCACATAGTGATCGCCAACCCACACAAGGGGTACACAAGTAAGGAGAAATCAAGGGGTTTCTTTTAAAAACTCCATTCAAAAATAGGGTTCCAAATGGGCCTTTAACATCAAAACATAGACTAGAATTCCAAGACCTTTCACATTTCATAAAATAATTTCCCAGCACCATTTGGAAAATGATGGAAATCACCCAAACATTTAAAACATTTAAAGTTTACCCCTATATAAGGGCTCTCTACTTTGAAAATATGAAACATGTCTAAATCCTTTATTTCCACCACAATTTTCATAAAATAAGACTTAAGACATTTTAAGAGTTCCAAAGAAATCATCCATTTCTTTTTAAACTGATTTAAATCTACCCTTCAACAAGGGTCTTTCTCTTAGAAAACCAAAACAAGGCTGAAAGTCTAACAACTTCCAATCAACCATTTAAAACAATCCAACATGGAATTTCATAGGGGTTAAACTACATTCACATTTCAATTAACCATTTTAAATAGATTAAAACACCCCATTACATATTATTTTTAGCTTTATACCTTAATTTAAAACCAAATTACCTTTAAGGCCTTTCTTTTCATTCATTGAAATCCGAAAAATAGGCTAAAACCAATTCCACCACATGTAAATAATTTCAAAATCCATAAGTCATTTCACAAGAGACTTATAATAATTAAAAAATTCCATTTAAAGCATGAAAAACATGGAATTTACACAAAAAACAATTATTCCAAGTTCAAAACATTACAAAATGGTTCCAAACATCACAAGGGTATCACATATAATCAAATATTCATGAAAAGGGAAGTTATAAAGTTAAAAATGATTAGAAATCCAAAATTAAACAATTGTGTAGTAACACCTACCTCAAATAGGTGGAAACCAATCTACGACACCTTGAAACATAGCACCTTCAATGGTGACCACACCCATAAGATAAGCAATGGTGTCTACAACCCCTAGAAACCAAAATTCCCATCAATAAATCCACTAGGAACCCTAAAATAAAGGCACATGACAACTAAGATTCATGGGGGAATACAAAATCCAAGGGACATGATAGTAGAATGAAGGAAAAGGGATATATAAGAGAAAGTCACCTCAAAATTATTGGAAACTCCATTAGAAGGGTAATAATCAAGGGAGGGGGAAGGTGGAACACCCCCAAGAGATCTCATGGGTCATTAGTCTCATGTGAGGAGAAGATGGGTGAAATAACTCTTAATTTAGAAGGGAAATTTTATAATTACCCAAAATTTTAAACACCTATAAAAATCTCACAGTTTGGCCACATGGTTAACCAAATTGTGCACCAACCATGCAGGTTACACTGCCTCCTAAGAATTTTATGTTGCACTGTTACTCCTAATAAAATACATGATTAAACAAACCGTTCACCTCAATCCAGAACCACCCCAATCCACACATGGCATCCTGGAGTGCCTTGCATGGTTTGAAAAACCGTGAAGAAATTGTGAAAATGGTGTTGTCAAAATCTATAGAGTCAACTATATACCTTCCACATGGTTTACAAAAACATGAATAATTTGTACACCTCACTTAAAAAACACTAATAACCTCACACATTTTCACCTAGGTGATGCATGATTTGGACTTAACCATGCACAAAATATGATGACAAACTATGTATAGTTCAAAATGAATTAAAATGGATCCTCTTTAAGAGAGGCCACATAGTTTCCCTCAAACCATGCACCTTAACCATACATAGTTAGAAAACCTCAAAAGTTTCCAAGTTCCAAGTTGGAACTCCATGGAAATAAAACCCATAGCTCCACTTCTCAAAATAAAACCAAAACAACACCACCATGAAATAGGGGTGACACAAACTCCCCACCATGAAACTTTCTACCCCTATAAAGTCCTGATCAAAAAGAGAGGCAAAGGAAATAGAAGATCCCAAAAAAGAGCTAACCAAAAAAAATTCTCAACATAGCTTAACCTCAAAGCCAACAACCAAGATCATCAAAATGATCAAACATATCAACCATAATAGAACCAAACATCTCCAAGAAGAACCGGAACAATAAAATTAAATAGAAATCCCTATAAGGTGTGGGAGACCTAATGTGGTCTCCCCACCATTTAGATTTCATCTATCATGGTGGTACAAAGGAACCATTACCAAGAATGCATCCTCGAACAATGAACAACCAAGAAACTATGAGAAGAATACACTCTCAATAAAAAACACTTCCAAACCCAATGGAGGGAAAAACAACCACCAAAGCCTCAAAAGAACCAAAAGAGAACTGACCTTGGGCCATGGCATGCATGGATAACCTCGAGTCAACACCAGATCACCCTCACATGGTTAATCCTACAAAAGGACAATATTATCACACTGGTTAGTATACCACACTTAACTGGTATATCACACACCCTAGTTACCCAATAGTGCACCCAAAGGTCCATCTTAAGTCCAAACAATGATCTCCACTATGATCAACCAAAATAACAGGCACACTCACTATCTCCAAGAGAAGTTTTACCAAATAATGAGGCTCAATTAAATAATTCTCATAGCCTAGACACAAAATACCCAAGAGGGTGGGAGAGGATGAAACATTCCTCAAAAGAACAAAAAATGCCATAAAATAGCATTCATACCATCCATTAAACCATCTCAAAGGGACTCATCCACAAAGAACACCCCAAAAGTGGAAAAACATCCACAAAAACCCACCACAACAACCAAATCTTATGAGGAAAATTACAAAACCATAAAATAAAACTCCCAAAAAAACTAACCATTCCTCAGAAAGTTTTAAACCAAGAAATTTCCCAAAAACTAGCTTACTAAACTTCCCTCACACAATAGAGAAGGAGACAAAAACTCCCACTATATTAGCTAAAAACTAATCAATAATATCTAAACAACTCTCAACCGAGAATATCTAAGTGTCCCAATAGAATTGTCGATCACCTCAATATCTTCCAACCACCTCTTTGCTTCTAAACTCAATAGAACTACCCTACCCACCACTCTACTTGGAGGTTGGGTAGGTACCATAACTGAGAAAACCTTTCAACCATTATGGGGGAAAGAAACAAAAAATGCATGAACAACCTTGATCCATTTCCTATAATGGAAACCCAAATGAATCATTCATGGACAAGGAATAAAATCCACAATATAAAGTACTCAAGAGAGGTACAACATTCACACATCAAAGGAAATTTCTCATTTTAAAACCATCATTTTTCAAGGAATTATTTAAAACCAACTTCCACCAAGTTATTCATTAAAATACCAAGACAACATAAGATTTAAAACAAAACCAACTCAGTGGAACACACACATTTCCCAAAATAAGGAAAATAAGAAATTCCTTCCAAAATCTATTTCCACTTTTAAAACCAAGAATCTAAAATTTATTATCAAAACCCATATTCATTCTTCAAAACACTTTCCAAGATTGTTAAAAAAACAAAAATTCTTTTTAAAACACCTCATTTCTAAAATACAATAAGGGGAACCAACATTTTCATAAAAACACTTGAAACATTAGGGATTCACCCTTCCTATTTATTCACAAAACTAAGTTTGAAAATAAATTTTTTACAAAAACCCTTTATTTTCCAAAACAAGGTTTGACAAAATAAGCACAAATAAGAAACAACAGTATCATCCAAGAAAGGATCACAAAAACTACATCCCCAAAAGGGAAACATTATACTCTTTATTCCACTTCCAATAAGTGGAAAACACTTTTGGACAAATACAGAATCAAGAGGAGTCCAAAACAAGTTGAATGGGGAAGAATAGTTTTATTCATACCTTGATGACCATGGTTTGGTAAATCGAGAATAAATAATACAACACACCTTGCAGAAAGAGCAGAATCAACCACAAAATCACCATATGGTTTCCCAGGCTATGTGATCTAACGGGGAAGCTCGAGTTCACTTCCACCCCAAATCCAAAGAGTGGTCCCCAATATCACTCAACAGTTAATGGGTACCCAAGAACATTGATCACATCAAAATCAAAAAGAAGAAACTTAAATAAACCTTGAATTTCATAATTTGAAACCGAACAACCCATCGAAGCATGAGGCCCAATATGGGTAAGAACTAGCTTGACTCTCTGAAACCTTACATATCAAGCCTTGAAAAACATAATCTCCCATATACTAAGACATCCCAAAATAAAAATGTTTACACAAGAATCTTAGATTCCTATTAAAGGAATCCCAAAGCTCAGATACCATTTTTTAATAAACCTACTTGGGATGTTATCTGACCTGGAACTCGGTTGAATTCATCACAAGGCCCAAAGGATGTTCCTAATCCCCATGGGCTGGAAACAACTTCCTAGACATCACAGTAACTCTTTTGAGAATATTTTTTCCCAAATTAGAGATGAAATAGTGGAATAAAAGAATACATATGTGAAAATAAAAAAACAGCATGCCAAATAATCCACAAAAAAACTACCATGATCAAACCCATTTGCATATAAAAGATCAACATCTATAAAAAAATAGAAATAAATAGGAAGGAAAAATCTAAAACAAAACTAACAAAAATTAAAACTAATATAGAAAAATTAATTCAAGCCAAGCCTAAAACCAACTCCATGAAACCTATGGTTTCTACCCACCTCCCAAATCACCCAACATTGTCCACAAAGAACCAAAAGGATCCAACTAAGAACATGGAAAAAAATTTGTAGGTGTGATATAACAATCATTGTATGTCACTATAACCAGCTGAAACTATGAAATTCATTTCACATGAAAATTCATAAATTCTATTTTGAAAAAAAAGCTAAAAATTAATATTTACATAAAAAATATGTATAGAAAACAAAACATTTCTATAAATAATTTTCAAAACATTTCACTTTGTTTACGTAAAACAAACACACATGTTTTGAAAGAAATCCATTAGACTAATCCATTTCTAAAATCCACACATAAACATTTATTTTCCCAAAAACAACTCATGTGCTTTATTTAAAATAAAATGGTTACCTTATGGAATTTCACCAGCCAAATCCATCTATAATACCAAAACTCATTTTTATATCCACATTAAAATACTCACATAAGAGTATTTATAAATTCAAAATTGGTTTTCACAAACAAATTTTTAAACTCATTTTTAAAGGAAACAACCTGAAAGGCATGGGTTGATCACAACAATCAGGCACCACATATGTATCACAAGGCATATAAAAATGAAACCTAAGAATGGAAGGTTCCATATCAAAAAAATAAGGGGAAATTATATAATAAAAAAAAACATAAAACTCCCCTCAATCAAAAGCTCACTGAGAAAATGAATGTGTCATGGTCATACCTGAATTCAATAACATTCCAAGAATCTTGCTGTATATGGGTATAGCCACCTGAACTAGCTAATAGAATATGTTGGTCTATACCATCATCCTGATATCCCACACAAGCATCACATTGATGAAAAACTCCCAGCTAGCCCTTGTGCCTAGTAAGATTAGTGGGAAACTAGCAGTGTGTGAGCCAACTAGAGGAAAAATCTAGACCTTCCACTTAATATCCAGTATCCCATGACTAATAAGTGAAGTGATCATAGTTCAAAGAAGACAAGTCTACCTGTGAGGCATAACCATAACTATCCTCACTCCTATACCCAATGATGAGAATCCCCATACACATAACATGCACACATGGCATAATAATCAAATTTCCCACTTAAGCAGAGCAACAAACATCACATAGTAATCATCAACCCACACAAAGGGTTCACAAGAAATGGGAAATAAAGGGGTTTATTTCACAAAAATCATTTGAAAAAACGAAGTTCCAAATGGGCCTTTAACATTAAAACCCATATCAGAATTCCAATCCCTTTCACATTTTATAAAATTCTTTCCAAACACCATTTGGATAATAATGAAAGTCACCCAAACATTTAAAACATTTCTAAGAAACCAAAACATAAGGGATCTATTATTTGAAAATATGAGACATGGATAAATCATTTATTTTCATCACACTTTTCATAAAATTCCACTTAAATCATTTTAAGAGGTATAAAGAAATCACCCATTTACTTTTAAAAAGATTTCAAGATACCCTTCAATAAGGGTCTTTCTATTTGAAAACCAAAATAAGGATAAAAGTATAACTACTTCCAATTAACCATTTAAAACAAGACACCATAAAATTTCACAAAGTGAGGGGGGTAAACTACACCCATTTTAAATACATTAAAACACCCCATTACATGCTATTTTTGAGGTCCACACCTCAATTCAAAACCAAATTCCCTTTAAAACATTTTTTCACTCATTTAAAGTCCAAAATCAGGTTAAAACCCATTGAACCACATGGAAACCATTGCTATAAGGAATTTTACAAGTGACTTATCATAATTAAAACATTCTGTTTCAAGCATGAAAAACATGGAATATTCACAAAATCCAATTATTACAAGTTCAAAACATTACAAAATGGTTACACTATGACATAAGGTAATCACATATAATCATAATTTCATAAAAATTGAATTTATTAATTGAAAGAAATCATAGAGTTCCAAAATTAAACTATTTAATATTAAAACTTACCTCAAAGAAGAGAAACTAATCCAAGACACCACAGAACATGTTAGCATCAATGAAGACCACACCCACAGGACAAGAAACAGTTTCTATGACCTCGATACATCAAAATCCTCATTAATAAATCCACTCAAAACACTAAAAGTGATCCACATGACAAATAGGGTTCATGGGGAATCCAAAATCCAAGAGAGAAGATATGGAGAAAGAAGTAAAAGGAAAAGATAAGAGAAACTCACCCCCAAACTTCTTGGAAACACCATTGGAAGGGTAAGAATCAAGGGAGGAGGATGGTGGAACACCCCCAAGAGCTCGCAAGTGTCGATTGACTCATATAGGGGAGAATAGGTGTGGAAGTCCTCATAATTTGGGAGAGAAATTTTAGAATTAACCAAAATTTTAAACACCTTGACAACTTGAATGATTTGGCCACACAATTAGGTAAACTGTGTGTGTTCCACTACCTCAAAAATATTTTAATCCATAAAGTTACTTATGAGAGGTAACATAGTTAAATAAACTATGTGCCTCACTCCAGAACCACCCTAAGCCTTGCACATTCTCTTGGGGTACCCCGCATGGGTTAAAAAATGTGCAAAAGCTATGTAAATGCCTCATAAAAAACTACATATCCAACTATTTTCTTGCCACATGGTTTACCTAACTATGAAAAAGTTTTTCACCTCACTTTAGGCACACCAAATACCTCACATGGTGTCTAATAGTATCCTCATAGTTTAGAACTAATTGTTCGCAACCCATGTTGCCAAATTGTATACAATTAAAAATGAATTGAAAAGGATACTCGTGAAGGGAGGCTATATGGTTTCCCTCTAACTATTCACCTTAACTATGAATAGTAGTAAAACCTATCAAATTTATAAGTTTTGAGCTAGAACTCCATGGAAACACAACCCCGACCTCCACTTCTCAAAATAACACCAAAATAACAACATTGTGACATGGGGGGTGTCAAAAACTCCCCACCATGACACTTTCTACACCCAAAAGGTCATTTCCAAAGGGAGAGACAAAGGAAATGGAAGATCCTAAAAATGAAATAACCAAATGAACTTCTCGACATAGCTTAACCTCAAATCCAATAACAATGATCCTAAAAAAATAAAACTAATCAACCATAAGAGAACCAAAACATGAACCTCAAACAGGAATCCTTATAAAGTAGATGAGACCTAACTTAGTCTCACCACCATTTTTAATTCATCTAACATGGTGGCATAATGGAACCCTTACCAATAACGAATCCTCGAACAACGAACAACTAAGAAACTATTATACGAACACACTATCAATCACAAACACTTCCAAACCCAAAGAAGGCTGACAACAGTCTATGGTTGTGTGTCAACTAGTGTCCTTTGAATCAATTTATAGTAAATAATTTCTATCATCTCCTATGGACTGATGATTTAATCGATTAGTTGAAGGGATCTATATGGTTTTCAAAAATTTATTTACATTCTATATATAATCATATGCAATTGAAGGATATAGATAACCAAAATACTACTTTTAGATGTCATTATGAGAATTACAAGCTCTTTGTGATGTCTTTCAGAGTTATGAATGCTCTATCCATGTTCATTGGACTGGTGAATATAGTGTTCCATGAGTTTCTAGACTGACGTGTGTCCTTGTCACGAGGATGGTCAAGCTTACATTTATAAAGACCCAAGATATAGCACAGTGGCTAACCTCAGGGTCACTCTCAAGGAAGTAGTGTCGAGAGCCTAAGCGGTCTGTTCCGAAAATCTTTTTGTATTTTTAAATACTTTGAAATCATAAAAACACAACTACTAAGAAATTACAAATCTGTGCTGAAGAGCATAGTGGAGGGGGAAACAATGATGAAAAAAATGAAGAAAACAGAAACACAGGACAAAACCAGAGAAAGAAAGCAGGCGCGGACAGAACAAAAGACACATAACAAACAGATGACTCCAGGACAAGACAATAGTCAGAGAAATCAAGACAGGAAGGGGAAAAGAAATTAAACCAGAAAGTGGAAAATCTTCCTACGCAAGATCTTGCTCTCACTTAATCTAACTCACAGATGTGATTTACTAAGGCGAATAGAAATAATGTGATTGCATTAATGTGCGGATCTCCAGATCGTGTCAGGTTTCATAAACTGGATCCAACCCCGCAAGTTAGATCTCCATTTCTGGAGATTTGAGATCACAGCACGAGATGAGAAAGAATGAACGACACAAAAAATTAAACATAACTAACATCATAATTCAATTAACAAAACACAAACACAAGTATTTACAGACATGATTGAAATTAAAACTAAAACAGAGCAACGAGGGTGAGGCAGAGAATGGAGGATCAGGTCTCGTCTCCAAGTCGAAGACGATCCCCATCCGTGAGAAGTGGATGAATGGATGGTGAATCAGGAGGAGTCTCCTCCCCCTACTGTGGAATGGTTCCCTCCCCTAGGTACTCTGGTCCTGGCTCCTGTCCTCACAGCCTCTTGGCCCGCCTCTTTGGCCCTCCTTGAAGAGTGGAGTCGAGATTCATCTTATTCGGAGATGAAAACAGAAAAAATGCAATAAACGACCTAACAGACAGCAGATCCACGTGGCGCGCTTTCATGTGTACATCACCAGCTTTTAATGTGAACTCCCTGTAAGCGCATACAACCTAGCAACGAACTCATGAATATTCTCGTGTCCTTCCCGCGAACTGCTTCATTTATCACCGCTTCTACGAGTGACTTCCCCTGCACGGAACAAGAGAAAAAACAAAACAAGTTAAACAAATAAAATGAAAAAAAACTATATATTAATATTATTTCTTAGATTAGTTAATAAACATACTTATTAATATATATATATATAATACTTAATATTATTAATACCACTATATGTAAATATAATTATTATATTTATTTAATAACATATATTATTATGATATAAAAGAAATTAATATTATATATATAAGCTTATATTACTTTACTAATATAACTATTATTATTTCATAGTATATGATATATATATTATATAATATATATATTATATAATATGATATAATAAAATAAAAATGAAAACTAAACTAACAACATAAAAGATGAAATGGGGGGGTCGGGTCTGTCCCACGAAGTGAAGGGGGAGAGGGAGATGGGCCGATGGGGTTCGATGCAGGGGGGGCTCGGAGTTATGTGGGTGGTGGTTCGTCGGTGTTTGGAAGGAGAGGCCACGGGTTACGGTGGCTTAGAGGCGGTTCTGGCGAGAGAGGAAGGTGCAGTGGCGGTGAGGCAGAGGGACCACCAGTGGCTTCGGGTGGGTGGTGCGGCGGGGGACGACGATGAGGTCGGAGCGGAGGTGGAGATGGGGGTCTCCTGGTGTGGGTTTGCAGCGGTCAAGTGGCTCGACGGCAAGTAGGGGATGCGGGTCGCGGCCGAGGTTTTGAGCAGAATGGTGAGAGTCTGGGGATTTTCTGTAGTCTGGTAAGAATCATTGGGGTTTGGATGAATTTTGATTCTTGATTTACCAGGATCTGAGAATTTTCTTTCTATTATGGTGTATAATTTTTTTGTGTTTCTGCAAAATCTGTTGCCTCTAATTTGTATTCAATTGTTCCTTTGAAATTGTTTTGTGGTTGAATTGTTCGGCTGAGATTTGTGGATGTTGCAGTAGTTTTTGTTGAGGTGCTGCGTGTTGAGGATTTGTAATTCTTTATTGTGTTGTTGATTGGTGATTGTGGTGGTGTTGCGCAAATATGGGTGTGGTTAATGGCAGGGGATGGTGATGGAGAGGTCTGTGAAAGGAGGCACCATTGGAACGATAGCAAGGGATTGCATGTGTCACCATGAGTAATACTCACGGTGAGACAGTGAAGAGATGAAACGGTGGGTGATGTTCATGGTGGCAGAAAGGGGTGGAAACGATGAGACAGTAGAGATTAACGGTGTGTGGGGGAACCGGTGAGACAGTAGGTTTGAAACGGTGGCATAGGAATGGAGGCACCGCGATGGAAACGGTGTGACGTGCCACCGTGAGTACCTGCAAAATAAAAAGAACAGATTAAATAAATTAATAATTAAATAAAACTAAAAATGATTAACAAATTAAATTGAATTAAAAACTAAGTAAATAAAACAAAATTAAATAATAAAATTAATTGTGTTTTATTTAAAAGAACGAATTTATTAAAATTTATAAACAAACTTAATTTAAAACAAACTAAAACAACTGACGTCAATTGCTTAAATTAATCAATCAATTAATTAACTGATTATCAAACTAAAGAATTCATTAACATAAAGAATAAATTTATTAATTGAATAAAATTAAATTTTTAAAACTGGTTAAATTATTAAAAGACCAAAAACTAAAATAAATTATTTATTTAAAATTTAAAGAATAAAGAATTAATTAATTTAATTAATGGATTAATAAACTAACTAGAATGAAAAATTATAAAAATAAAAGAATAAATAAATAAAGGTCTAATTCCGAAGACTAAATTAATATAATAATTTTTTAAAAAGACACAAATGAATAATAAAAACAACTTATTTAAAAAATAATTTATTGTTTTACAAAACAAGTACAACAACACAGTAATTACCAAATATTTACTAAAAACAATCATTTTGGTATAAAAAAGACAATAAAAATATAAAAAGGATGTGGAAAAGAGTGTAAAAACACTGCCACATCAAAATCCCCCACACTTAAATCTTTGTTTGTCCTCAAACAAGTATATGCATTTGACATTAAAGCGGAAAAATGATTTGTGAGTTTAAGTTCAAAACGTACATGATTAAACTTTAATATCCAGAGGAGCATGACCAAACAATGAGTCAGGTTTTTCAAGGGTATTCAAAAATGATGTCCTGCCTAGCTTCAAATACTCACTGGAAATCAAAATCCTCACAAACTCATACACTGCCAAGTGTGTCATGCCTACTATGTGTAATCATTAACCATCCTACTTCACCTTCCAATTCAAGTTCTAATTCAAGGCGTGTTGACAGGTTAGATGAAATGGAACTCAAAACTTAACAAAGGGCACCATCCATTCTCACCTTCCCCCAGGTTCCAAGAATTATTGTCACGAACAAACCCGGGTCAACCCTAAACTGGTCACCCGATCCGGTCCACGACATGACCCGAGAGGCGTTTCCGATCCTCCCGGGTTGGCGACAAGCGTCGGGGCATCAACAAAGAGCAAGTGGGAACGATTTCTCCCAATAAAAATAAATAATTAAAGCAGCAGAAAATAAACAGGGCAACGCAAAATAAATTAACAAAGTAAAGTAACTAAGAAAAAAAGAAAATAAAACTAACCGAAAGAGACAACCACTATCTCCATGTGACCTCACGGGTCACTCTCCAACTCACGACCAAACATCTCCCATGGTGAACGCACCCAAGCTGTAGCCTGCACAACACTAAAAACAGAAAGGAACTATAGGCGTGAGTATTAAAACTTAGTAGGTTAGCCCGATATCTATTCCCAATGCATTACCTTTAAATAAAGAAATTTACCAATTACAGGTTTGAACTAAATATACAAAAATATTGGTTTTCACACACACGCACTTCCATTTATAAAACAAGTATTAGTCCATTGCCCTTTTTTTAATTTTAAAACAAGTTTAATGTCTGAAAGGAATAGTTTTATTTCTTTTTAAAACATTTTCTGCGATCCATTTAGAAATCAAAACTTCAGTTATTATCCAAAAATGAAAAACCACACATACCAAGGGCAATGGAAAAAGTGACACATAGGGGCCAGCAACCGAACTAGTCCTCTCAACCATCCACCACATACAAATAAACATTAATAGATACATGGGTCGAACCTAGGAGATCGTGAACAATACAGAACGTACTATACATCTGACTCATCCTGAAGGCATACCCTAACTCGATGACGTCATAACGCCCTAACGCCCGGTATAGCCCTGCATGGCCTAACTGAGGGGCCCAATCCCCATAGCAGCAATAACTAAGTATTCCCCTGCTATGGGGCCACTAGCCAGTGCGTAATCTAAACTATTGCAACAATATTTCTCAGAAGATTCACTCACTATGCCAGGTTCTCATGTCAACACATAAAATAAAAAGGGGTGCGTCCTCAATGTAAATCAGTCAGTCACGATGCACAAATATCACGCACAATTCATGCAATCAACGCACACCAAAGAACACCCCTTACTAACCCCAAAGTGAGTTTTTCCAAAATAATTTATTTTATTAAAGTGCCAAACGGGCCTTCACCAACTTTAAAGAAAAACCTTGTTTCTTAAGAAAACCTAAAACGCTTGTTCAGAATAAACCATTTACCTTTAAAACCCGAACCACATTTGAAATTCCGTGAATTATGTTTAAAGTCCAAACAGGCATTCTTTCAATATTGGGTTTCCTCTCGTCAGGAAAATGTTTCAAGTGTTCAGAATAAAATAAACGGCTCTTTTCGCACCAAATAATCATATAAAAATTAATTATATTATATTATTTCCAATTTATTAAAATTAATAAAACATCAAACAATTAATATATTCTAAATCTAAAGGTATGTGCAGTGGGGGACCTACCTCAAGACCAAGGCGCGACGACGACACACGCTCAGAAACCAGGCGCGACGACGACGCTCACTCGGAAACAGGCGCGACGACGGCGCTCACTCGGAAACAAGCGCGACGACGGCGCTAACTCAGAAGCATACGCAATGACGACACTCACTCAGAAGCAGGCACGAAGACGACACTTACTCGGAAACAGGAGCGACGACGACGCTCACTCGGAAACACCCTGCGCGGGTCCTAAAAGGTCAAACCGACCCAAATAACATTTAATTAATAAAAATTCTCGACAAACCAAGGCATACATATATTTATATATATAAATCAAATATATATATCAAACAGGCATAAAAAAGGGTTATACCAACGGGGGTTCGCGACTAGAAAAGTCCACCAGAGGGCTGGTCGAGCAAAACCGAACGGGGGCTACGGAGGGCGCGCGACGGAGGAAGCTAACTCAAAGGAGGGTTTGTCCAGAATGAGGCCAGATCGGGGTAGCATAAGGGTGGCGCGGGGTCCCGGACAGGGAGGCAGCGAGGTCGGGACACGGGCGCACCGTCGAGGGTGAGCTAGAGCTGGCGGAGGCCTGGCGGAGGCGAGCGGGCTGGGGGCGTGGCTAGCGGACAACGGTGAGGGTGGTGCAGCGTTGTTGGATAGGAAAGCCGGGGATGGTTTTTTGCGGCAAAGAGAATAGGAGGGGTCGGCACCGGCTGGGTCTGGCGAATAGGAGGGCGTTGTGCGTGCTGGCTGGGGTGCAGGCTGTTGTGCGGCAAGAGCCGCATGCAAGGGGGCCGAGACATCGTCAGGGCTTCTGGGTGCAGCGGCGGAAGCCATACAGGGAGGTGGTTCTGTAGGCTGAGGCGGTTGGGATGGTGAGCCGGACCAGGGGGTGTAGGAGGTGGAGGTAAATCGCTGCACGGGTGGGGCAGCAAGGCAAGCGCTGCAGGTGGGCAGAAGAGGGAGGTAGCGGGTCTAGGGCGAGCAGGGAAGCGGGATGCTGCAGGTGCGCTACATGAGGAGGAAGAGATGAACAGGGCAGGGAGGGCGAGCTGGACATGAAGGAGGGCGGATAGGGAAGTCAGTGGCAGGAGGAGCCGGACCAGGCTGCTGGGAGCTGCTGCTACATGGCTACAGCGGCGTGCAAAAGAGAAAAGAAAAATAAAAGGAGAGAAGGCAGGAGGGTATGTGGGCACGGCGGTGGCTACTGGGTGGTCTGCAGGAGGGTGGAGTCGGAAGCAAGGGTTGGGCGGCTGGAGGGCACTGGTTGGAGGAGCTGCTGCTCAGCAGGGAGGGCACCGGAGTGGGGCGCTGCAGCCGATCGAAGGCGCTGGCAGAGCAGGAGGTTCGGGAGGTGGGGGAGGTAGGTTGTACAGGCTGTTCGGGAAGAAGAAGCGCATGGGGGGCGCTTCTGCAAGAGGGGAATGATGGATCAGGGTAGCGGGTCGCGCGCAGGACCAAGTGGGGGGACAACCACGTGGAAATAACAAAGGAGAGAAGAAAAAAAAGAGAAGAAGAAATAGGAATAAATAAGAAGAAAAAAAATTAAAAGTAAACAAAGATAAATAATAATAACAATAATAATAATAATCCAATAATAATAATAATAATAATAATCTAATAACAACAACAACAAAAATAATAATAATAATAATCCAATGATAATAATAATAATAATAATAATCTAATGATAATAATAATAATAATAATAATAATAATAATAATAATCCAATGATAATAATAATAATAATAATAATTACAACAATATTATAAATTATTATTATTATTATTATTAAACATTTTATAAAATTCTCCTCAAATTAAATTTATTAATTTAATTTTATTATTCATACAAATAGGTGGGCAATCGCGCACTCACCAGGTCCGAACGCATGATCAGACCGAATGTGTGGTGACCGCGCACCACCCCAGACCAAATGCGCAGCAACCGCTAGCAGTGCAGTGACTGCACACTAACCCGAAACCCACTGAAAACATCAATGCTTCAACGAAAATTCAAACTTGGACCCAACGCAACTCTTCCAAAAGTCGCGGGACCGAGAAAATAATAAAAACAACAGGCGTCCGTGGTCGGGGTGTGACAATTCTCCCCACCACAGACACTTTCTGCCCCCAGAAAGTCACCAAGACAACAGTTGACACAACTTGAGTTCATTCCCAGACAAAGTCATAGAGGACTGAGAGCTTCGGGGTAACCATTCCCAACAAACGTCACACCCGACCAATTTAGGGGGGGGGGACCACTACCCGATATTGAGGGGAGAACATGAGAGGGTTCTCCCCACCACAAGAATTCACTAATACAAAAACCCTTGAAACTCGAACAAACCATCCCCTGGGGGGGCAACACGGGAACTCCCAAACCAAACTCATTCATTTTTCCCACATGTACCAAACAACACACCTGAGACTTGATGAAAATCTTGTCACGGAACAATCAAGCAACTAGAGGATGAGAAATTCACTCAACACCTCCCAACATATTCAGGAAACGAACATTCCCCTATCAAACACAGCTAGGACCAACTCAAAATTAGAACATGTCTGTTTATTCATGGGCCCACACCATTCAAAGAGACCAAACAACTTAAAAACCACACCGAGGGTAGACAAGACCGCTTGGATTGTGGGGAAAAGAGCTCATCACGCCACCGCGACAAAGGATGAGCTTACGACAACGATGAGAATAGAACAAGGGAAATTTTGGATATTTCCATTCCAAATCCAAAGACATTATCTAGACCAAGCTTCCACAAACCCTCGACAACTCCTGACTGCGCGCGAGCTTCACCCCAAGACCTGTGGCTGGGGCCCTGATGGCTGAAGCATCTCCTGCCTCACAGTCAGGCATTTTCATCTCCTGGTTTCTAACTCCTTCTTCAATTCGATGATTCCAACAACCACGATGGTCGTACATTTTCAAATGGATGCAACATGATGACTTAGAATGTCCAGACAGGCCATACTGGTGGCGCACAAGAGAGAGGTCCGACGAACTAGGAGCCGGTACTGACGAACTAGGAGCTAGTACCGACGATGATAGTTTCTTAGAGACAGGTTCCACCGGCCCACACTCCTTGCCAGATGAGGAACCTTCGCGGAAGCTGACCACTGTTAATCACACCCAAAACTCTAACGACGATGAGACATTTCATCTTTACTAGTCCAAAACTGAACCCTCAAATAAATCTAGGGTGGTACGAACCTTAACTACCCTGGGATTTCCCAACAACTCGAAGACACACTATCTTTCAGAACAATACAACTACCTATAGTAGACTTCGACTACCTCGATAAGCAAGAAACACAAAAAAGGAACTGAGAACTGAGAATAACTTATTATCAAATTTAGGAGGCTTTCTAAGAGGCATACTCATGACAACATGAAAAACACCATCAAAACTGGCATCAAGCCAAAACTCAATCAAAGCAACAACACAAACTAAGGGCAATATGCCCATAATCCAAACATATACAACACAAGGAGAAACCACTTTTCCAAAACTGTTATTTCTTTAAAATTTAAAAAAATCTCACCTAGGGCACCTTATGAACCATCACACGTGCATTTATTCAATCCCACTCACATCATCTGTGAATAAGTGCCCCTACGCACTTTCCATACATACCCATGCACGTGTGACCCTCCATAAGGAGTGCCAAGGTTCAAACACTGCTTTTCTAAATCCAAGCACATACCAAGTTTTTCCAAACCAATACACCTTCTCTTTAAAAACCCACTTTAGTAATTTCAAAAACAATTTGGAAGAAAAACTTTTCCATTTCAAAACCAATTTCACTTTTAACACACTCTCAAATCAACTGAGACTAAAACAAAACACAAGAGAACCCACTGGAATGAGGAACTAGTGCATATGTCTGACCCAGCGACATGGTGGTGAGCCATGCCCTAGGTAAAGCATAACACTAAGAGGACCTTGAGCCAGACACTTGGAATCCACATGGGTCACCACCCCATGTGAGTCCACAAAGTGAACCGATTCGCCTCTATTGTCATCCCTCAATCCAAAGAAACCAAAGATAAGAGACTCAAATCCCGGACTAACCCTGGTAACTCAGGTCTCGTCACGAGCGGTGGTGATAAGGCACCGACCCGTAACCTACCTCCTGAGCTCCGACAGTCCTAATCTCCATCTACTGGACATCCCAAATAACAAAGGGTGCTCTGAAAAGTGAGGTCCGCTAAGAGATGACCTCCTATGATACTATTTTGTCATGAACCAACCCGGGTCAACCCTGAACCAGTCACCCAAGCCGGTCCGCGACATGACCCGATAGGCGTTTCTGATCCTCCCGGGCTGGCGACAAGCACCAGGGCATCAACAAAGAGCAAGTGGGAACGATTTCACCCAATAAAAATAAATAATTAAAGCAGCAGAAAATAAACAGGGCAGCGCAAAATAAATAAACAAAGTAAAGTAACTAAGAACAAAAGAAAATAAAACTAACCGAAAGAGACAACCACTATCTCCGTGTGACCTCGCGGGTCACTCTCCAACTCACGACCAAAAATTGCCCACGATGAACGCACCCAAGATGTAGCCTGCACAACACTAAAAACAGAAAGGAACTATAGGCCTGAGTATTAAAACTCAGTAGGCTAGCCCGATATCTATTCCCAATGCACTACCTTTAAATAAAGAAATTTACCAATTACAGGTTTGAACTAAATATACAAAAATATAGGTTTTCACACACACGCACTTCCATTTCTAAAGAAAGTATCAATCCATTTCCCTTTTTTTAATTTTAAAACAAGTTTAATGTCTGAAAGGAATAGTTTTATTTCTTTTTAAAACATTTTCTGCGATCCATTTAGAAATCCAAACTTCAGTTATTAGCCAAAAATGAAAAACCACACATATCACACAACACACTCCAAGGGCAATGGAAAAAGTGGCACACAGGGGCCAGAAACCGAACTAGTCCTCTCAACCATACACCACATAAAAATAAACAATAATAGATACATGGGTCAAACCTAGGAGATCGTGAACAATCCAGAACGTACTATACATCTGGCTCATCCTGAAGGCATGCCCTAACTCGATGACGTCATAACGCCCTAACGCCCGGCATAGCCCTGCATGGCCTAACCGAGGGGCCCAATCCCCATAGCAGCAATAACTCAGTATTCCCCTGCTATGGGGCCACTAGCCAGTGCGTAATCTAAACTAGTGCAGCAATCGTTCTCAGAAGATTCACTCACTATGCCAGGTTCCCATGTCAACACATACAATAAAAAGGGGTGCGTCCTCAATGTAAATTAGTCAGTCACGATGCAGAAATATCACACATAATTCACGAAATCAACGCACACCAAAGAAAACCCCTTACTAACCCCAAAGTGAGTTTTTCCAAAATAATTTATTTTATTAAAGTGCCAAACGGGCCTTCACCAACTTTAAAGAAAAACCTCGTTTCTTAAGAAAACCCGAAATTCTTGTTTGGAAGAAACCATTTATCTTTAAAACCATAACCACATTTGAAATTCTGTGAATTATGTTTAAAGTCCAAACATGCATTCTTTCAATATTGGGTTTCCTCTCATCAGAAAAATGTTTCAAGTGTTCGGTATAAAATAAACGACTCTTTTCACACCAAATAATCATATGAAAATTAATTATATTATATCATTTCCAATTTATTAAAATTAATAAAACATCAAGAAATTAATAAATTCTAAATCTAAAGGTAAGTGAAGTGGGGGACCTACCTCAAGACCAAGGCACGAGGATGACACAAGCTCGGAAATCAGGCGCGACAACGACGCTCACTCGGAAACAGGCGCGATGATGACACTCACTCAGAAACAAGCGCGACGACGGCGCTCACTCAAAAGCATGCGCGATGAAGACACTCACTCCGAAGCAAGAGCGACGACGACACTTACTCAGAAACATGCACGACGACGGCGCTCACTCGGAAACACCCTGCACGGGTCCTAAAAGGTCAAACCGACCCAAATAACATTTGATTAATAAAAATTCTCGACAAACCAAGGCATAAATATATATATATATATATATATATATATATATCAAATATAAATATCAAACAGGCATAAAAAAGGGTTATACCAATGGGGGGTCGCGACTAGAAAAGTCCACCAGAGGGCTGGTAGGGCAGAACCGACCGGGGGCTGCGGAGGCCGCGCGACGGAGGCAGCTAACTCAAAGGAGGGTTTGGCCAGAATGAGGCCAGGTCGGGGTAGCAGAAGGGTGGCGCGGGGTCCCGGACAGGGAGGCAGCGAGGTCGGGACACGGGCGCGCCATCGAGGGTAAGCCAGAGCTAGCGGAGGCTTGGAGGAGGTGAGCGGGCTAGGGGCGTGGCTAGCGGACAGCGGCGAGGGTGGTGCGGCGCTGTTGCATAGGAAAGTCGGGGCTGGTTTGTTGCTGAAAAGATAACAGGAGGGGTCGGCACCGGCTGGGTCTGGACAATAGGAGGGCGTTGTGCGTGCTGGCCGGGGTGCAAGCTGTTGTGCGGAAAGAGCCGCATGCAGGGGGGTCGAGACGTCGTCGGGGCTGCTGGGTGCAGCGGCGGAAGCCGTACAGGGAGGTGGTTCTGTAGGCTGAGGCGGTGGGGATGGTGAGCCGGACCAGGGGGTGCAGGAGGTGGAGGTAAATCGCTGCATGGGAGGGGCAGCGAGGCTAGCGCTGCAGGTGGGAAGAAGAGGGAGGCCGCGGGTCTAGGGCAAGCTGGGAAGCGGGATGCTGCAGGTGCACTACATGAGGAGGGCGAGCCGAACAGGGCAGGGAGGGAGATCTGGACATGAAGGCGGGCGGATAGGGAAGTCAGCGACAGGAGGCGCCGGACCAGGCTGCTGGGAGCTGCTGCTACATGGCTACATCGGCGTGCAAAAGAGAAAAGAAAAATAAAAGGAGAGAAGGTAGGAGGGTATGAGGGCACGACGGTGGCTGCTGGGTGGTCTGCCGGAGGGTGGAGTCGGAAGCAAGGGGTGGGCAGCTGGAGGGTGCTGGTTGGAGGAGCTGCTGCTCAGCAGGGAGGGCGCCGGAGTGGGGCACTGCAGCCGGTTGAAGGCGCTGGCAGAGCAGGAGGTTCGGGAGGCGGGGGAGGTAGGTTGTGCAGGCTTCTCGGGAAGAAGAAGCGCATGGGAGGCGCTACTGCAAGAGGGGAATGAGGGAGCAGGGTAGCAGGTCGTGCGCAAGACCAAGTGGGGGGACAACCGCGTGGAAATAACAAAGGAGAGAAGAAGAAAAAAGGGAAGAAGAAATAGGAATAAAGAAGAAGAAAAAAAGTAAAAGTAAACAAAGATAAATAATAATAACAATAATAATAATAATCCAATAATAATAATAATAATAATCTAATAATAATAATAATAATAATAATAATAATCCAATGATAATAATAATAATAATAATAATAATAATTACAACAATATTATAAATTATTATTATTATTATTTTTAAACATTTTATAAAATTCTCTTCAAATTAAATTTATTAAATTTATTTTATTATTCATCCAAACAGGTGGGAAATCGTGCACTCACCAGGTCTGAACGCATGATCAGACCGAATGTGTGGTGACCGCGCACCACCCCGGACCGAATGCGCAGCGACCGCTAGCAGTGCGGTGACTGCGCACTAACCCGAAACCCACCGAAAACATCAATGCTTCAATGAAAATTCAAACCTGGACCCAACGCAACTCTGCCCAAAGTCACGGGACCGAGAAAATAATAAAAACAACAGGCGTCTGTGGTCGGGGTGTGACAATTAAGGTCGATTAATTCCATCACTTTATTAATCCAACTCAAATGAATATTAACCAAGTCAATTTATCCCTTCTTCATATGGGTTCAAAATTCCCCTCACCTTAATGAGTTCATTTTTGACAAGGGCACTTTATTTATATTTTTCCCAGCCATATTCCATGTGCAGAGCACTATTCATAGCACTTATTAAGATCGAAATTGGCTTTATTTATTCACATAAACGCACCCAGCACACCTTGTCTCAGATACTCATCGTGGGGTCCCATTTTCCCATTTTACTCTAGTTACAAAGGACTTAATTAATAATCATTCGGATTGACTTCCTAAAGTGATTGAATATTTTTTTTAAAATGTCAGTCCCATGGGTTCTAGTGAGAACATCAAGTTACCCTAAGACATGATCCTTACTCCACAAAACATATCCTGTCATACTCTCATCCTCAATTCCTAAACAGACAGATCCATAGAGACAGTGAACAATTGCACTCAGCAATCATTCATACTTAACAGTTTTTGACTCAGTGCTACTCTCAACATCTAGAAAACAGTTATCCACTAAACATGACATAAATGAAGTACCAGTGAACCTCCAATGACCATCATGTGATGAAAGAATTTTGAAAATTTGTCAAATAATTTTGAACCCTTTTTTTTGAAAAAAATTTGACCTTTTTTTTACAAACTCAGGTTCAAGAAGGGGGAATTCGACATGACACTAAAATGACCCCTATCCCCCACACTTAAAACCCAACATTGTCCCCAATGTTGTATCTCAAGGTGGGAGAGAGTTTATGTTCAAAATAGATGGAAAATTCAGATGAAAGAGGTTATGGAGGGGTATCAATGAAGTTCAAATTTTTTTTGCCACACAAAAAAGTAAAAGAAAATAAAAACAAAAACAAAAGAAAAACAGAAAAGACCAACTCCACTAGCCTCACCCAAAACCATGTACAATTTTGTTCCTAAAAAGTTCATGCTTTGAATCATTTTGAGCAGACAAAAGATTTTAACAATTTACTTCAAAAAGTATCATGTTTAGCAATGATGTGTAGCAGCAGCATAATGAAAATAATAATAGTGGGTGCAAGCATGTTTCATCAAATCGGCTCAAGTACATTCTCAACTAAGTAGATATTAGCAGCTAACACCCAAGAAAGAAAACACAGTCATTACTCACATATTGGGAGGAAGTCCCCCACACTTAGTTCAAAGCAGAGAGTAAGGAAGTAATTGAAATTGAAAAAGGGAGAACAACACTTCCCTGAATTATTGGACCTTTAACAGTGGCTTTCATCAACAAGTCCTCTTCAGCATCACTGGATTGTTACTCCTCTTCAGAAACCTGCAGGTTAAAACAAGAAACATAAGATTTCAGAGTTTACAGTTCAAGAAAAGTAACCCAAGAGAGTGAGTAGAGATAAATGTTATCCATATGATGCAGAGGATTGCTCCCTTGGGTTTTCTAGGCCAAGTTTCTGGCAGCAACAACTCTCTATAACACAATAATAGATCATGAAACACCATTATTAGTTAAGAAATTGAACTGGAGAACAAGAAACAGGGATTAATTTATTTAAAAAGATGAAATAAAAGAGAAACTACTAAGCAACCATGGGTTAGTTCCCATGCAACACTGAGTTTATAGTCCTAAGTTAGACTTGAATTAGTTCATTCTTCCAACAGAGATATGGCAGCCGAGCCCTTTGGATTCCCTTCAAAGAAGTGATTTATTCTTTGACCATTGACTAAGAAAGGTCTATTATCTTCTCCCACAAGCTCAACTGCTCCATTAACCAAGACTCTAACAATGGTAAAGGGTCCTGACCACTTGGACTTCAAATTTCCTGGAAACAACTTCAATTTAGAATTGAAAAGAAGGACCCTATCACCAACCTTGAAATTCTTATTTTTAATGATTGAATCATGAATAGCCTTTGTTCTTTCTTTGAAAATTTCAGCATTCTCATAGGACTCTCTTCTGATCTCATCCAGCTCACTCAGCTCTAACAGTCTCCTCTCACCAGCAGACTTAAAATCAAAGTTAAGTGCCTTCACTGCCCAATAAGATCTCTGATGTAACTCAATAGGTAGATGGCATGCTTTTCCAAAGAGGAGCCTATATGGTGACATCCCTATAGGAGTTTTATAAGAAGTTTTGTAGGCCCAAAGGGCCTCATCCAACTTCCTTGACCAGTCTTTCCTAGAGCTAGACACCGCTTTCTCTAAAATTTGTTTGAGCTCTCTGTTAGAAACTTATGCTTGCCCACTGGACTGTGGGTGATAAGTAGTGCATGTCCTATGTGAGAACCCATACTTCTCCATCAAACCTTGGAACTTATAATTCCGAAAGTGAGTTCCATTATCAGTTATAAAAGCTCGAGGCACACCAAATCTGGAAAAGATGTTTTTCTTAATGAATTTTACCACACTAGCAGCTGAATTGTCGTGCAGAGCTACTGCCTCAACCCACTTGGACACGTAGTCCATAGAAACCAAAATGTACGCATTCCCATAAGAGGATGGAAATGGTCCCATGAAGTCTAAGCCCCACACATCAAAGATTTCAACCTCCAGAATACCTTTTTGGGGTAATTCCTTCCTTCTTCCAACATTTCCCAACATTTGACATTTCTCACAGTCAATGAACAGACTCCTATCATCCTTGAATAGTGTTGGCCAGTAGAAACCAGCCTGTAGGACCTTCTGAGCAGTCCTTTCACCTCCATGGTGGCCATCCCAAGGTGATGAGTGGCAGCTCTCAAGTATGGGTAGAATCTCATCCTCAACCACACATCTTCTCAGAATCCCATCAGCACACCTCCTAAAGAGAAGAGGTTCATCCCAAAAATAATATTTCAATTCAGATATAAACCTCTTCCTCTGGTTGTGTGAGAGATCCTTGGGCATGACTCTAGCTGCCAGAAAGTTGGCATAGTCTGCAAACCAAGCAGACTGTTGCACTGAAGAAGAAAATAGTTGTTCATCAGGGAAGGAAGTGTTGATCTCTTTTGGTTCCTTACTCGGGGAATTAGGCAATCTGGACAAATGATCTGCAACCACATTCTTAGCCCCTTTCTTATCCTTAATCACTAAATCAAATTCTTGTAACTGCAAAGTCCACCTCATGAGTCTGGGCTTTGAGTCCTTTTTAGCCAGAAAATACTTAAGGGCTGAATGATCTGTGAAAACTATGATCCTTGATCCTATCAAATACTAACTGAACATTTCCAAAGAAAACATCACAGCAGCCAGCTCCTTTTCAATGGTAGAATAATTCTTCTGGGCATCATCTAGCAGCTTGCTTGAATAGTAAATAACATGAAGTTTCGTATCCTTCCTCTTCCCTAACACAGCTCCTACTGCAAAATCACTAGCATCACACATAACCTCAAAGGGAAGCTGCCAGTCAGGAGCAGTAATTACAGGTGAAGTAGTCAAATTCTCCTTGAGCAAATTAAAGGCCTCTAGACATGTGTCATCAAAGACAAAGGGTGTGTCCTTAACCAGCAGGGAGCACAGGGGTCTAGTAATCTTAGAAAAGTCCTTAATGAACCTCCTGTAGAACCCAGAATGACCCAAAAAACTTCTAATTCCTTTGAAATTTTCAGGTGGGGGAAACTTTTGTATGACCTCAATTTTAGCATTATCGACCTCCATCCCCTTCTTAGAAACCTTATGTCCCAAAACTATGCCTTTAGTGGCCATGAATTGGCACTTTTCTCAGTTTAAGACCAAGTTGGTCTCTTGGCATCTTCTTAACACTAATTCCAAATTTTTCAAACAGTTCTCAAAGTTATCTCCCACAATAGAAAAATCATCCATGAACACTTCAATAATCCTCTCAATCATGTCTAAAAAAATTTCCATCATACATCTCTAAAAAGTGGTAGGATCACCACACAAGACAAAGGGCATCCGCCGGTAGTCAAATGTCCCAAATGGACATGTGAATGTGGTTTATCTTGGTCCTCAGGTGCAATGGAAATCTGTTTGTAACCAGAATAACCATCAAGAAAGCAGAAAATTTCATTGCCTGCCAACCTATCTAACATTTGATCCAGTAATGGAATAGGAAAGTGATCCTTTCTTGTGGCAGCATACAACTTTCTGTAGTCTATACAGACTCTCCATTTGTTCACTGCTCTTGTCTGGATTTTCTCATTCCTTTCATTAGTAACCACTGTCACTCCACTCTTTTTGGGAACCACCTGGACAGGACTGACCCAGGGGCTATCAGAAATTGGAAAAATTATTCCAGCATCCAGCAACCTAATCACTTCTTCTCTCACCACTTCTTTAATGTTGGGGTTGAGTCTTCTTTGGGATTCTACTCTGGGCTTACACTCAGGTTCCATGGGAATTTTATGCATACAGAAGGCTGGACTTATCCCTTTGATATCAGCAATTGACCAACCTATGACAGACTTGTACTTCTTCAAAACAGTAAGCCGATTTTTCTCTTGACCCACCTCTAGATTGGATGAAATGATCACAGGAAGGGTGGAATTGTCTCCTATTAAAAAGAATATTTTAGATGGGTAGGGAGAGGCTTGAGTTCAAGGGTGGGTGGTGACAGGATTGAGGGAAGACACTTGGGCCCGGATGGCCCAAGGTCTTCATGGTGCCTCTTGAAGAAGGCAGTAGACATGGATTTTTCCTTAGTATAAGATCTTACAAAAGATGTCTCCTCAAACTTAGAATCCTCTCTCGGGGTAAGAATATGCTGCAAGAAAAACTCATCTAGGTTCTCCAAAAAATCACCCTCATACTCATCAACAAATTCTCTCTCCTTACTTGAGCTGATCCCCATGCAAGAGGCAGCAGGGATTTCAGGTTCACTGTTGATTTCAGCTATCATCCTCATAAACTCTTCTTCCTCCTTATCAACACTACTCTCAGCAGCTAACATCTCATCTTTTGGGAAAATTGGGTGGGTGGGATCTTGGATTTTCTTAAACACATTGAATTATTATTTCTGCTCACCCAAATTGAAAATCAGTTTCACCTTAGACACATCTATCACAGCTCCCCATGTCACCAAGAAGGGCCAACCCAGAATGATAGGAACCTCCTGGTCACACTCCATATCAAGGATAATAATGTCAGCATGAAAACAAAGTTTGCCTACTCCCACTAACAGATCATCGACCCTACCCACTAGATGAGTAATAGACCTATCAGCAAGCTGTAACACCACAATGGTGGGTTGGGGAACTCCTTATCTTAGGTGCTGGAAAAGTGACAGTGGAATCAGATTCATACTAGCACCTAGACCACACAAACAGTTGAACTTACCACCTATATCCCCAAATGTGCATGGGATGACAAAGCTTACAGGGTCCTGAAGCTTAGTAGGTATCCTATTCTGCAAGACTGCACTACACTCCTCTATTAAGCTATAGGTGGCAAATTCTTCCAAAGTCTTTTTGTTTGAACATATTTTATTGAGTGATTTCAAATATGATGGGATTTGTATCAATGCTTCCAGGAATGGGATATCAATGTTCAGATTTTTAACCACTTTCAAAAATTTCAACAGTTCAGAATAATGAATTGGTTTCTTAATTCTTTGTGGGAAGGGGATTTCAGGGGAAAAATTCCTCACAATTGGGGGCATCTCTACAGCTTCTTCTTCAACAATTTTCTTCCCTTTATTGTCTTTGTTTTTCAAGCCATTTTCTTTGGGTTTTTGAGTTGGAACAGCAGAGACTGGAGGGATTCCAGTGGTGCTGTCTAGTTTTCCAGATTCAGGTTCTTTCAAATTTGAGTTTTCAGCTTCATTCAGTTTTTCATTTTCATCATTTTGGGGTTCTTTCCTAGGCTCTTGGTGGGTTTGGAGACCACTTATGGTGGTCACAACCATGGAATTCTCCCTAGTATTGGCTTCAGTGGTGCTGGGCATCCTACCCTTTTCTCTATTACTAGCATCCCTAGCCAACTGCCCCATTTTAATTTCCAGGTTCTTCATTCTAGCATCCATTTGAACTTTATCAAAATCATTTTTGGTCTTTTATTCATCAAACCTCCCTATCAACTGATGGAACATATCACTCACCTCATATTTTGAGTTGGATGAATCGGCCTTTGGTTGGGATTAGGGTTGGAATTGCTGCCTAGGCGGCTACTAGAATCCAGGAGGAGTAGTAGGTCGGAGGACTCCCTGCTCCCTCCATGATAGGTTCGGATGGTTACTATACCCCTGATTGTAGGTGTTGGAAAAAGGATCATCCCTAGGCTGCATCCAAGGTCCATAGCCAGCAAATCTGGCACTCTCATGAGGATGGACAGGCATATCGAAGTTTGGACAACAGGTTTGAGAATGGCCATACATGCCACAGTGGTGACACTACTCCTTAAGTATTTGATGTGGGTTCTCATTAAAGAACCCAGCAGCTTGGGATTTCAGCTTGAAGAGCTGGGGTGGTTTCTTTTCTAACAATGATTCTTCTCCTATAACATTTGTGCTGGGAATTCTGAGCTAATGTGTTAAAAATCTGTTTGATCTCCTCAGCAGTCCTATCACTAAAATCTCCTCCAGAAGACTGATCCACCAAAGTTTGGTGGTAAGGGGTGAGACTATTGTAGAAGGTGTCCATGAGGAATTGAGGTGCACATTGATGGTTTGTACACTGCCTAAGAAAACCTCTAAACCTATCCCAGGCTTCATGAAACAGTTCTCCTTCATCCTGAAGGAATCCAGTGATTTTGTGCCTAATTTCAGATGTTAGCCTCCTTGGATAGAATTTCATAGTAAATGCATTGTAAACTTGATCCCAGGTGACAAATATTTCTTCCTATAACTGTTAGAACCAAGACCTAGCATTGCCCTTGAGGCAGAATGGGAACACTCTTAGTTTAAGCTCTTCCTCAGTGAGACCCCTAAGTGGTAGCTGTTGGAAACTACAATATAAGACTCTAATGATGTCAAGAGAGTCTTCACTAGGCATTCCATTGAAGGTGGGAAACTGACTAAGCATGGATTTCTTGATCTCATAATTCCTAGACTTAGGAGAGAGTCTAATGCACGAAGGGTTTCTCGACACTGAAGGTAGCAAGCACTCTCTCAAACCGTGCCTCTCAGCTATCTCATTCCCAGGTGGGTTCATCATTCCAGGTTGGTTCACATTCTCAGGAAGTGGATTGTTCAGGTTCTCATTTCTTTTTTCTTCCATTTTGAGCTTGTCTTTGTTCTATTTCACTTCTTTGAGGTGCTTATCAATCTCAGGGTTACCAGGTACTAAGTGTTCATACTTAGACCTGGTTTTCATGAAGCAGGTTCACACTTTTTTTTTTGAATTTTGAATTTATTTTTGTAGATTTTTTTAGTGATTTTTTATGTGATTTTTTTTTTGATTTTTTATGTGATTTTTTGTTTGGTTTTTTTAAGTGCACCTAGCCTCCCCGGAAACGGTGCCAAAATTTGACGTGCGTCCTTATCGTGAGGACGGTCAAGCTTAAATTTATAAAGACCCAAGATATAGCACAGTGGCTAACCTCAGGGTCGCTCTCAAGGAAGCAGTGTCAAGATCCTAAGCGGTTTGTTCCGAAAATATTTTCTGTATTTTTAAATACTTTGAAATCATAAAAACACAAATACTTAGAAATTACAAATCAGTGCTGAAGAGCACAGTGGAGGGGGAAACAATGATGAAAAAAATGAAGAAAACAGAAACATAGTACAAAACCAGAGAAAGAAAGCAGGCGCGGACAGAACAAAAGACACATAACAAATAGATGACTCCAGGACTAGACAATAGTCAGAGAGACAAAGGTCGGACCCAGGTTAGTTCACCCTCTACTCCCTATCCTGGATCAACCTAATAAATTGATCAACAATTCTTAAATTCGCACAGTGCATGATCGATGTCTCGGATCACACACCAATCTCGCATTGAAATTAAACACTCAAACATAGAATTTCTTCCATGCTCAAGCATTCCTCCGAACTAAAAGGTGATTCACTCAGCAAAGTCATTCTGTAAAGAATTTCTCACAAGACAGAATGATTCCACTAAGATCATCAAATTGCACAACAAATATTGATTCTCAGTTCGAGAAATCAAGATAGGAAGGGGAATAGAAATTAAACAAGAAAGTGGAAAATCGTCCTACGCAAGATCTTGCTCTCGCTTAATCTAACTCGCAGATGCGATTTAACAAGGTGAATAGAAATAATGAGATTGCATTAATGTGAAGATCTCCAGATCATGTCAGGTTTCATTAACTGGATCCAACCCCGCAAGTTAGATCTCCATTTCTGGAGATTTGAGATCGCAGCACGAGATGAGAAAGAATGAACGACACAAACAATTAAACATAACTAACATCACAATTCAATTAACAAAACACACACACAATTATTTACAGACACGATTGAAATTAAAACTAGAATAGAGCAACGAGGGTGAGGCGGAGAATGGAGGAGTAGGTCTCGTCTCCAAGTCGAAGACGATCCCCATCCGTGAGAAGTGGATGAATAGATGGTGAATCGGGAGGAGTCTCCTCCCCCTGCTGTGGAATGGTGCCCTCCCCTGGGTACTCTGGTCCTAGCTCTTGGCCTCTCGGCCTCTTGGCCTGCCTCATTGTCCCTCCTTGAAGAGTGGAGTTGAGAGTCCTCTTATTCGGAGATGAAAACAGAAAAAATTCAATAAACGACCTAACAGACAGAAGATCCACATGGCACACATTCATGTGCATGTCACCAGCTTTTAATGTGAACTTCATGTAAGCACATACAACCCAGCAACGAACTCACGAATATTCTCGTGTCTTTCTCGCGAACTGCTTCATTTATCACTGCTTCTACGAGTGACTTCCCCTGCACGGAACAAGAGAAAAAACAAAACAAGTTAAACAAATAAAATGAAAAAAAACTATATATTAATATTATTGATTAGATTAGTTAATAAACATACTTATTAATATATATATATATATAATACTTAATATTATTAATACCACTATATGTAAATATAATTATTATATTTATTTAATAACATATATTATTATGATATAAAAGAAATTAATATTATATATATAAGCTTATATTATTTTACTAATATAACTATTATTATTGCATAGTATATGATATATATATTATATAATATATATATATATATATTATATAATATGATATAATAAAATAAAAATAAAAACTAAACTAACAACATAAAAGATGAAATGGGGGGGTCGGGTCTGTTTCGCGAAGTGAAGGGGGAGAGGGAGCCGGGCCGATGGGGTTCGATGCAGGGGGGCTCGGAGTTATGATGGTGGCGGTTCGCCGGTGTTTGGAAGGAGAGGCCATGGGTTGTGGTGGATTGGAGGCGGTGCTGGAGAGGCAGGAAGGTGCAATGGCGGTGAGGCAGAGGGACCACCGGCGGCTTCAGGTGGGTGGTGCGGTGGGGGACGATGGCGAGGTCGGAGCAGAGGTGGAGTTGGGGGTCTCCTGGTGTGGGTTTGCAGCGGTCGAGTGGCTCAACGGAGAGTAGGGGATGCAGGTCGTGGCCGAGGGTTCGAGTAGAATGGTGAGAGTCCGAGGATTTTCTGTAGTCCGGTAAGAATCATTGGGGTTTGGATGAATTTTGATTCTTGATTTACCAGGATCTGAGAATTTTCTTTCTATTATGGTGTATAATTTTTTTGTGTTGCTGCGAAATATGTTGCCTTTAATTTTTATTCCATTGTTCCTTTGAAATTGTTCTGTGGTTGAATTGTTAGGCTGAGATTTGTGGATGCTGCAGTAGTTGATGCTGAGGTGTTGCGTGTTGAGGATTTGTAATTCTTTATTGTGCTGTTGATTGGTGATTGTGGTGGTGATACGCAAATCTGGGTGTGGTTAATGGAAGGGGATGGTGCTGGAGAGGTCTGTGAAAGGAGGCACCATTGGAGCGATAGTAAGGGATTGCATGTGTCATCGTGAGCAATACTCACGGTGAGACAGTGAAGAGATGAAATGGTGGGTGATGTTCACGGTGGCAGAAAGGGGTGGAAACGATCAGACAGTAGCGGGTAACGGTGTGTGGGGGAACCGGTGAGACAGTAGGTGTGAAACGGTGGCATAGGAACAGAGGCACCATGATGGAAATGGTGTGACGTGCCACCGTGAGTACCTACAAAATAAAAAGAACAGATTAAATAAATTAATAATTAAATAAAACTAAAAAACAATTAACAAATTAAATTGAATTAAAAACTAAGTAAATAAAACAAAATTAAATAATAAAATTAATTGTGTTTTATTTAAAAGAATGAATTTATTAAAATTTATAAACAAACTTAATTTAAAAAAAATAAAATAACTAACGTCAATTGCTTAAATTAATCAATCAATTAATTAACCGATTATCAAACTAAAGAATTCATTAACTTAAAGAATAAATTTATTAATTGAATAAAATTAAATTTTTAAAACTGGTTAAATTATCAAAAGACCAAAAACTAAAATAAATTATTTATTTAGAATTTAAATAATAAAGAATTAATTAATTTAATTAATGGATTAATAAACTAACTAGAATGAAAAATTATAAAAATAAAAGAATAAATAAATAAAGGTCTAATTCCCAAGACTAAATTAATATAATAATTATTTTAAAAGACACAAATGAATAATAAAAACAACTTATTTAAACAAAAATTGATTATTTTAAACAGCAAGTACAACAACACAGTAATTACCAAATATTTACTAAAAACAATCATTTTGGTATAAAAAATTCAATAAAAATATAAAAAGGATGTGGAAAAGAGTGTAAAAACACTGCCACATCATAGACCAATTCATGGTTTTATTTATCAAATAAATCCTTGTGTTCTTTAGGATGAATGAGGATCACATTGAGATTCTATGATATGTGTTAGAATTTATTCAGTTTCATCAACACCTTGGGAAGCTGTGGAAGTGTGATTTCTGATCTCTTGAGGTATATTTCTTAGGGAATGTTTTAGATCATCATGTAGTAGTGGTATATCCTTCAATTATTAAGGCATTAGTTTCTTGGGTATCCTTTAATAATATTGTGTAGGAATGGAATTTTCTTGGTCTCACTGAATGTTATAGGATGTTTGTTCCCATATTATCCCATATTATGAATCCTGTAAAAGTTGTTACCAAGAAGGATTATATATTCATGTGAACTAACCAGTTCCATGATGCTTTCAATTAATTGAATGATAATTCGTTCTGTGCTATGATCCTTCATCTATTAGAGGAGGGTGTTGTGCTTGAGATTTATTAAGATGTTTCATGTCTTAGATTGAGTTTTCTGTTAATGAAGTATAGGGAGGGTATCCCTTATAGGACTCTAGATTTATGGCCACATGAATTTAATTATACCACCCTTGATCTTGATTTTACTTCGACAGTGTTTGATCTAAAGTTTTTGCGGCACTATCTCATCAGTGATTGTTTTGCGATCTTTACTGTTCAAAAGATTTTGGATTATGTATTCTACCATCAGGAATTGAATTTGTATCGGTGATAGTGGGTGGAGTTATTGAAGAACAGTGAAATTTATATTTCTTTTATGCCTAGTAAAGAGAATGTTATGATGGATTCCTTGAGCAGGAAAGCATGTGGAGGTGTTATATATGAGGCTAGAGAATATTTTGGAGTGATGAAAGAGTTGTTCATGATGCACCTTGATATGGGAGAAATTGATGGTAGGAGATATATTTTTAATATGAAAATAATATCATATTTTATATATAAAGTGAAGTCCCAGGTAGTGGATTCTGAGGTATAGTTTTTACATGATTAAGTTTTTGTGGTGATTCTCCTGAGGGATTCTTAGAGGACGAACATCATCAATTTTTGTTTTAAGGAAAGGTTTTCATTACTTCAACAATGAAAGTTGAATACTCAGTGAGTTCCAAAATTCTCCCTTGGTGGTATATCCTAGTGTAGAGAAGATGTATCATGCTTTGAGAGTCTAGTATTGTTGGTCTAGTATAAAGCACTCAATTGTAGAGTTTTTCTCTCGGTGTTTGGTTTTTCAATGGGTGAAGGTGGAGAATTGTGTTCCTAGTGGTTTGCTTCAGCCACTTGATGTTCCCTAAAAGAAGTGGGAGGGAATATTTATAGGCTTCATCACCATTTTATCCAGATCTCATGGTGTTCATGATGTTATATGGGTGATCATGAAACAATTGATGAAGTTTTCTCACATCTTAGAGATTATGGAGTTGAGATTAGGGGAGGTTTTGTTGAGGTAGTATATAGATGATGTGGTGAGGTTATATGGGGTTCAAAATATTATTATCTTTAATGATGATCTCTGGTTCACCTATAGGGTATGGAGAGGTATCCAATGTTCTTTTTTCTACTAATTATGCCTTAAAAATACTTTTTCCCCTATATGTATTTTCGGACAAAGAACATTGTCCATATTTTAGAGGATATTTTATGCACGTTCATTCTATATTTTGGAGGTTCATTAGTGATACACCTACCCTTAGTGGATTTTTTTAGAATAAAAGTTATAATTATACCATTTATATGGAACTATTTGAAACATTGTATATCCAATATTTTTGATATCTATTATGTTAGACTGAGTCTGAAGATTCAGGTGCTCTCAAACTAGAATTTTTTCAAAGAATTATAGAGAAGGTACATGTGATCTATGAGTAAATAAAGTTAGTTTATGATCATCTTAAGTCCTATTCTAATCATAGGAGTCCTATGGAGTTTAAAATTGAATAACATGTATTCTTGAAGGTATCTACTCATTGTGGGCATTGGAGGTTTAGTAATGGGGGTAATATTTCTCCCCAATTTTTGGGGCCTTTTGAGGTGTTGGTTCATCTTAGAGGTGTGGTATATCAGGTAACTCTACCCTCAAAAATGATCTGGATCCATAACATCTTCCATGTATCACAGATTCTCTGATATCTTCTTAATGATTACCATGTCATCGATTGGGGTGAGATGGATGTTGAAGATGGTGCATACTTTTAGGAATAACCTATTGAGATTCAAGATCATCGATAGAAGGTGTTTCATGAGTGAGTTATCACTTTGGTCCATGTCCTATTGTTGAAAAGTGTCATGGAGGAGATCGCTTAGGATTGGGATTCATATATGCGTGCTCAGTATCTTGGGTTGTTTGAGGGTTGATCTTCCATTATGATATTCTTTGTTTGTTTCATTTATTTTGATATGATGTGTTTAAACTTATTATATTTTATAATATTATTTCTCTTCCTCGATTTGATATTTTTTATGGCCTTTACCTTTTTTGAGAGGTATCTCCATAATATTATGTTTTGAGGTTGGTTAAAGATGTTTTTTGGTTAAACACTTTGTTACTATAGTGGGATAGTTGGGTTTATGATATAAAGAAATCCTTGAGAGGTATCTCATAGATAATTTGTTTAGACCCATTTAACTTCCTTCCAGGTTTTGGTTTAAATTCTCAAGGATTAGAATTGTTTGAGTGGTATTTGATGTAAGTTCCCATATTTTTAAAACCCTTATTCTAGGAATTTTTGAAACATAGAGGTTTTGAGAGGGTTCTTGGAGTCTTTTCCCTAATTAAGTTATAAGTTTGATCTTGTGGTCACATGGTTTATTATTATGTTTGGTCCTTTGATCATGTAGTAACATGTCTAACTATTCGGTCACTAGTTTGTTCATTAGGTAGATCCTTCCCTTATTTATGTATTCACTTGTCTAATCATTAATTAACTAATTTTTTCATGTAGTTGATCCTTCCTTTTTTCATATAGTTGATCAACACGATCGATTTTTTTGTTCATGCAATCGATCTATGAAATTGATGGTTTGTTTGTGTGGTCAATACTTTATTCTTAAAGTTGTTTTTTTACATAATGTGGTCAATATATGTGGATGCTTCACGTGATTAGTCTTCACAGTTGGTTAGCTACTTAAGAAGAATATTTTCAATTTTTCCAGAATGACATAAAATTTATTTTTCGTGTAAAATAAGGAAAAATTAAATGAAAAGGAGGATTCAAAACCCAAGTCAATTAAGATAATTTATATCTTTTATTTCCTTAATATTATGGGATTTAAATAAATTATTAGATTATAATTAAATCTAAATCAAATTAATACTAATTAAAATTAAAAATTCTGTCTGGGTTTCTTGGAGATATATGAAATTTTATCTATTATTCCTTAAATGAGAGGTTATTTTCCTAATTAATTTTTCTTACTTTATATCAAGTCTGGATGATCCAAATTTTCCTCTTGGAGTCCAGCAACCCTTCTATGGTCATCCCAAAACTCTTCCTTTTTGTTTCTATCCTGCACCCAAGTCTCACTCTTTCTCCTCTCTTATTGGTACAATAGAATCATGAAGATCTCACAAGGTAGGTGATTCAATTATTCAACTTTATTTTATGAAAGGTTTGATTTAATCACGCTTTATCATCCTTTTTTATCAAATTATATTAACCATAATAAGATAATAATAGAGAATTATTGAAGAAAAATAATTGGATTATCGCATTCCATGTTCTTACTTCTTTATTAAGAAAAGTAAAAGGGGGAGAAGAAACTATTCTCCCATACGGATGTACAATTTATTTTTTGATATTAATGCATGTTGTAGGATGGTAATATTATTCTATAAATGATATAAGGAAGAAAAATATAATAATCACATGTAAAATACTTATTATAAATTCAGAGTACAGAATCTAAAGGAATAAAGGAAATATCACATGTTGTGGTATTATTAATTTATTATTTGATGTTAATAAGTGTTTTAAAATTATGTAGTGAGATAATATAATTACCATATATCATAGATAAATAATATTTCATGCTATTGAGATTTAAACAATGGTTGGAAAACAACGTTCACATGAGTTTTTACATTTTTTTTTGATGTTGCCTCTTGACAGTTATTAGATAGTTTGATTTCTTCTTAGATGTGTTTTTTTTTGTTTTTTAGCATAGTATAATTTCTTGAAAGTGGTTAAACAATTTAATGTTGTTATGATGTTATAATTTAACAAAATTGGTATGATAATTAACTAATTTTAGCATTAAAGAAATAATTCATGAAGCATGACTATATTGATTTCTAGATATTGTTAGCTATTTCCTATAGGTTTATTGATGTGGGAAACATATTCATAATAAACTAATGAATTCAAAATGGGAACTAAAATGGTTTTTTTAAAAGAACATTGTTTGGGACTAAAGATATGGTCTTTATTGTGGGAGGCTTGAAAGAATTGATGTTTTGGCCTTAGTTGTAATTGAATTGTGTGAAGATAATACAATTAATATGTATGTATGTTATGGGATGATTAAAGTATTATTGTGACATGATGTGTGTTATTGATAACTGAGTTTGGTTTGTAAAGTTTGAGGAGAAATGAGTTGGAGGATTAAGGAAGTAGTGATGGTTGATGTCGATGATGGTAGGATGGATTATGCTATATGAAATAGTGTGGGAATGACATTGGGGCAGTTGAGGTGAGTTTTTAGTGGGATTTATCATCGATATATATTCTTGGTTGATGATTTAAAATGACCAGATGTCCAAATATTACCAAATTTATTCCCAACTTCTTGACATTGTTTGACTATATGCACGACATGTACATATTTTTTGTGGTGTCTTAAGATGAGTCATAGAGTAGATGAATAATTTATGATATGATAAATGAATTAATAATTGAATGGGGTGGTTCATGGTAATCATAGATGATCATGAAATACTTGAGAATATAGTTAAGAGGAATTGTGGTGCCAATGGTACTTGGTTTTGATGATTAAAGTATTAAACTTGGAAATGAAAATTGAATAACATAAATTAATGGATGATTAATTAATTAATATGTAACATTTATTCTTGTATATTTGTTGATATATATTCATTAGCGATGGATTCTAGGTGTCTTGTTTGATGATAGCTGATGATGAGTCATGTTATATGAACTTATGTTGTTCTAAAATATCTCAGTTTTTATGTGTTTTGATGATTCATAAAATCCCTATTTTTATTATAATGATTTTATTTTATTTGTTTCGGATAATAATTTTACCAAAGGAATTTATTTTACACTAAATTTAAGATTTTATCTTACATCATGAAAAATGATCATTCTATGGAAAATTATTTTATCTTATGAGAATTAATGTTTTGAGAGAATATATTTCATATAATAAGAATTAGAAAAAATTGTGTTGGATATTTATATTACTGCATACAATATTATCTTATGAAGGTAATGATTAAGATTACATGTTTTTAAAGTTAGATATTTCAGATATAATGGAATAATACAATTTTTTATCTTACGAAAAGGTTAATCATAAACAATTATCTTACGAGTGTCAAAAGAAGTTTTGAGAATTAAGTATCACACTTCAGTAACATGTTTATCTTACATTGAAAAATTATCCTATGAAATATTGAATTTGGTTTATCTTATGCTTAGAATAATTCAAATCTATGTTTTATCTTACAAAGTAATTTAGAAATCTATATTTTGAGATCAGTTTTATCAGTTGAATATCTTACAAAGATCTAGGTATTATGTATAATGATATTATTAATTTTGTGGTATCTTAGTAAGTAGTTTCATGATTTTGGAGCATGTCGGAAAATTTATTTTCCATTTAAGGAAATTTCAGTTTTTATAATTTTTTTTCATAAATAGAAAGATCTAAAGAAGGATAAGATTTCTGACATCACAATTGCATAAGTGTTTTCTATATTTGGAAAGAATGGAAACATGCCTTTAATAGTCTATCTCGTCAATGGATTTTCAATTAAACCATTGTGATTATCTTTCTTCTTATGTTCAAAATCAAGTGGAGATATAAAAGGAACATTTAGTCACTACATGCATAGAAATGAAATAGAAACTTATATCAATGTGCATACACTGAAGAATACTATAATAGCAGTAAAAACAAACATGTGTACATAGAAAATATAAAATAAAAATGATCACATGCTATTATTTCAAGTTTATCAGTTGCACTGAATATCATACAGAGCTATACCTTGAAGTTTATCATCTTCTTATGACATATCTTCTTCTACTCTCAGTTGCTTCTTGTAACTGTGTGCTGTAATAGTTCTTCAAAAGTTTATTTATATATTTTCATTTACACTCATTGTAAGTGAGTGTGTTAAGGATGTGGATAAGTCTTATAAAGGTATATCTTGGTTTAAATATCTTTTACTTTTTTATTAAGTGAATTTTTTTTTGAAATTATCCTGGTGCCCTTGGGAAAAGTGAAATTATAGTGAAAATTAGCAAAATCATTGGGTAGAGTGTTGGTGGAGTGGACTAGAGGATTTCTATTCCCTAAACCACTATAAATATATTTTTTTCAATATCTTTCATTTAACCTTTATATTCCCACTTCCTATCTTCATTATGGAAAATATTTGAACTTTTATACCTCAAAGTGGGTGGTTTAAAGAACAAAAATTTTGAGGAACTCAATTCACCCGCTTCATGAGTTTTTATTTAGCCATTCTCTGGGACAACAATTGGAATCAAAGAACACGACTCTTGAGTTCATGAATTTAAAAGGATAAATTAAAAATATCTATTTTCAAATGTATTCTATGGATGATAACATAGAAGTTATGTTAATTGTTAGATCTCCATACCTTAATGGTGAAAATTATGGTCATTGGAAGGATCATATGACCATCTATTTGAATAATCTTGTCTTGAAAGTTTATCTTAATGAAGTAAATACCAATTAAATACCAAATAAAAAACTTGAAATGTGGGATACTACAATTAAATAAGACTATAATCTGAATTCCAAAGCTATGAACACTATAATCTTTGGATTATGACAACATGAGTTCAATAGAGTTTATCAATGTCAAATAGCTTATGAAATATGGACTACTACAATAGTTTCTTATGAAGGTAAAAACAATGTGAAGTCTATTAGATATGATATTTCCAAAATTCATTTTAATACATTCAAAATGGATAAATGAGAAATAGTTTCTCAAGTGAATGGAAGACTCACTGAGATTGTGAATAATGTTACTACTCTAGGAACACCAATTACTGAGCTCAAGAAAGTATTGAAAGTTCTATGAGTTTTACCACCCAATAGGAGTGTAATCTCATCTGCCATTAGAAAAAATACAGAGGTAAATAATTTTGAAATAAAATAACTCATTTTAACTCTTATTATGTATAAAGTTGAAATGGAATTTTAAGATGGATAATATAAAATGGCCAAGAAAGAAAATGTTGCCTTGAAGGTTTTTACTTCTAAGATTGAAAAGAAGAACAAAAGAATACATATCTATCAAAAATCCAAAAAATAATATTCCTCAATATATTATAAATAAAATTATGAACTTGCATAGTTTTCTTGAATGTTCAGAAGGTTCTATAAGAGGAGAAGAGGTTTTAGAATACCCTTCAACAAGTACAGAAAGTAAGGTGACAATTATAAATAAAAAAGATTATATGAGTGTAAAAATCTAGTACATATCAATCCTGATTATCTAAAACTTAAATATGATAAAAGGTTATAAAATAAATACTTCAAGGATGTTAGATATAATAAGAAATATAAGAAATCTATGAAGGAAACCTAGAGTGCTTCTGAAGATTCTAGTGAATGCACATCCTTAGAATCAAAATATGAAGCACTTAATCAAAAGGGTAACATATGCTTTATGGAATATTTGGATAAGGTAAATTCTTATTATTATTATGGGCATGAGTTAGAATTAGAAAATGAAAAATTCCCATATAAAGAATTAAATGAATATAATACCATGTGAGAAACTAAGTATGAAAGTTTGAAAAAGAATAATGAAGACCTCATAAATTCTTACAATAAAATTTTTAATGAAGATGTCACGACCTGTCCTCAGGGCCCGTTCCATGACTACCCCAATCCCACCTTCCATAGGCCAGGGGCTGGCGACTAGAACCAAAGTCATAAATCCCGATAAAAGGGAATGCATTGCCTTTATATAAGGAAACAAAAACAACAGAGTATGCAAGCTGAATTAAACACTAAGTAAACTGAGTACAAGAGTAAGTGCTGGAAAGTAAAAGGGCCATTATAAAAACCCAACTGAATGTATAGTACAACTAAGAAAAGTAAAGTACAATAGCTGAAAAGTAAATCAGCAACCACCGAGACGTCCTCCAGAAACCCCACCTAAAGGGTGGGTACAGATAGTGTCCTCAGCTCCTCGAATCCGTCCGTCTACACCGTGTACATCCCGCCTGATAGTCCACCTCCAGATACCGTCCCGCTCCACCAGCCTCAACTACGATCGGCATTGTCCGTCATCTTCAACCAACATAATGTAGTGCGGGCATAGCCCGTGCAGGGGTGAGTATACGATACTCAGTAGGGACCCCGAGACCCCCGAAGGCCTCCCAGAATCCACAAAAGATAAACCAAAAAGGAAAGATAAAAATATGAAGTATCAACCAACACTACTTAGGTATATGACCATACATATACCTAAGTCAACAATTCCAGTTCGGCTTCAACTTCTAAGCCCAAGTTCAACCCAGTCCACATAAGAAAGTACAACCCAATCCACACAGGAAAGCACAACCCAATCCATACAGGAAAGAAAGTCAATCATATCGAAGATAATGATTGAAAGTCAAGACTCATCTCACACAGGTATACTACTCACGAAGAGGGGTGGAGATGGTAGATGTATCCTCTGAATCATCTCCCCTACCGAACCCACGTAGGATCCAAGTACAGAAGTCGTCATTGTCGAACCCATGTAGGATCCTAGTATAGTAACCATCGCTACCGAACCCACATAGGATCCAAGTACAGTCGTCCTCGCTACCGAACCCACGTAGGATCCAAGTATAGTCGTCCTCACTGCTGAACCCACATAGTATCCAAGTACAGTCGTCATCATCATCGCAGTCGCAACCAGCTATAGGGTTCCCACACACAGCATGCTCGATTCTGGGAGGGTCCGCTCTTCGAGTCAAAGATCGGTACATCAAATATCACGAAGACCAGAGTTGATGTATCTTGTAGTTCCATCCCATGTCATAGGGGAAAAAACAAGAAAATTTTTCCCAAGTCACAGAGAACAAGACGACCAAGCCATTTCCCCAAAGTACACGGCGTGTAGGTAAGCGATACACATTGTGTCATCAGACACCGAGTACTGCCTATGTGATACTGCTCGTGTCGTAGGATTGGACGTGTAGATCAGTAAGTACACAACGTGTAGGTAAGCGATACACACCGTGTCATCAGACACCAGGTACGACCCATGTGATACTGCCTGTGTCGCAGGGTTAGACGTGTAGATCTATAAGTACACGACGTATAATATGGTCACACGCCGTGTCCAAACCTCTAGGGTCGGTTCCTTGTGCGCTGGCCAAGCCTGGCCGTGTGGTGGAGTACATGCCCGTGTACTCCACCCTATGTCTGTGTATTTCCAAAATACACGTTGAGTCATAACGTAGCCACTTCTTCCATGGTGAAGGTAGTACACGCCATGCCTCTTGGCCGTGTGGTTTTTCCCTTGTCCGTGTATCTCCCAGATTACACACCGAGCCTCATGAAGCCTCTTCTTCCTTTCTATGAAGAGAATACATTCCATGTTACTTGGTCGTGTATTTTTGTCTGTGTCCGTGTATTTTCCCTGAATACACGCCATGTCCAACAAAGTCTCCTCTGTCAAGCAGTATGGAGAGTACACGTCGTGTGTCTAGAGTCACACGATGTGTACTACTTTTCTAACGTCCGAAATGGAAACCACGGTATGCTTGTACTACACAGCATGTGCTCCTGGAGTACACGCTGTGTATTTTGTAATTTTCCAGAAATGACACCTCTAGCCAGCACGCCTCCCAAGGTGTCTGTTCTTCATTCCGATGATCTGATTTCTACAAAAATTCCACTTATAGGTCACCCCGATGCTCTGAGGTTGTTTATGATGTTTTTGGGCCTCTGGTCGTCTCTAAAAACATAACATTATTCACCACTCAAGAACGCTTGAAGAACTCCACATATTCACAAGAACGGTGGAGGAATCGGACCGTGTCAGTTTGTTCTGGTCCCTTCCGCATTAGTCCGATAACAAGCGGTTTAAGAGAATCATCAACATAGAAGGAAAACCAACATACTCAATCCAAACACACCCCTACCTCGATTAACGATGTCTTTTTCCGGCGATGCGAAAGATGGCACCGCGGGGTAAGGTTTCGAAGACGACGTTGGTGTGCATCCAAGGAGGGGATGGCATCTCACACTAGCTATAAAGAGACAAAAAAAATGTCATGTCTTCTCTCCTTGTGGTGACGGCGTTCTTCGTCGAAGGGTGAAGTTCTTCGCGGAAGGAACTAGAGCTCTCTCCCCAATTCTTAACACAACAAGATAACCCCAAAATAAAATAACTCCCATATTATTTTATTAATTCATGCCACGCATTTAAATTTTAAAGTTCAAACACATAACTCTCTCTTAATTGATTAATTGTGTTGGCATTATTTAATGTGGGGAAGGTGGGGAGAGGAGAAGTCACCCATTTAATTACAAGGGGGTTTAACAAGTTTAAAGGGGGAGAGTTAAGGGGTTAGGGAATGTGAATGGTTGGGGCTCGTGGGGTCCCCACCTCACAAAAATCTTAACTTGAGTAGTTAGAAACTTGTGGGTCCCACCCCAACTTCGCCATATAGATTAAAACCACTTTATAAAAAGAAATAAAATTGTAACACAATTTTATTTTACTTTTCATTTAATCCACAATTTTTTCCAACTCCTCCCAATAAAACGCACCTCTGGTAAAGGTCCTATTAACTAATTACTGGAATTGCGGTTCCATCGGTGCCCTCGAATTTCAATTCCAAGCACCGGTTCAAAAGATAGAAAAACCCGCTCATTCATTCACTGAACATACCCGAGCTAAACTTCATAAATTGATTCCGAGCACACCGGGCCTCGGAATCAAGTGCCGTCAAAAATTGCGTACTCGTAAAATCCCAAATAATTTAAGAAAAAATTTTCCTTGAAATTTACGGGTCTTTACATTACTCCCACCTCAGGGCTTTACGTCCTCGTAAAGATACATCACAAACTAGGGGAATAAATGAGGGTACTGAGCACCCATCTGAGCCTCTCACTCCCATGTGCTCTCCTGGAGGTTCCCGTGCTACCACCTGATGCGCACTAGAGGAATTGACCATTCACGTAGTACCCACTCCTGTTGATCCTCAATCTCCACCGGAACCTCCGCAAAAGTCTCCCCATTATTGATTTCCATCTCCCCATGGTCGATGATATGCGTCGGGTCATGCACGTATCTCCTCAGCTGAGATATGTGGAAGACGTCGTGCACCCGATTCAACTGAGGAGGAAGAGACAAGTGATAATCCACCTCGCCATCCTGATGAGAACCTGGAATGGTTCGATGAATCATGGAGATAACTTTCCACCCTGACCAAATCTCCATAATCCATGTCGAGGTGAGACCCGTAAGAAAACTTGGTCGCCATCCTCGAACTCTAGTGGTCTCCACCTCTTATCAGCATAGGACTTCTGTCGGCTCTGTGCAGTCCTCATCTGCTCCTGGATGATCTGAACCTTCTTTTTCGTGGCTTGGACCATCTCTGGCCCTACAAGTGTTGACTCCCCAGGGTCTGTCCAGCACAGAGGTGATCTGCAAAGTCAGTCGTACAATGCCTCGTATGGTGTCATCCCGATGGTGGAGTGGTAGCTGTTGTTGTACGCAAAGTCCGCCAAAGGTAGGTGATCCTCCCAGCTACGACCATAGTCGAGGACACATGCACAGAGCATGTCCTTGCGAGTCTTAATGGTACTCTCCACCTGGCCATCCGTCTGAGGGTGAAAGGCGGTGCTCAGGCGTAACTGTGTCCCAAATGCCTCATGTAACCCCTTCCAAAGCTGGGAAGTAAAGAGAGCATCTCGATCAGAGACAATAGACGATGGCACACCATGAATCCGTACGATCTCCTGAACGTAGAGGTGTCCCAAGCTCTCCACTGAGCCCTGCTCTCTGATAGGTAGAAAGTGGGACGACTTGGTGAGTCAGTCTATGATCACCCAGATGGATTTGTGTCCTCTGGAAGTACGTGGAAGCCCTGTCACGAAATCCCTAGATATCCCGTCCCACTTCCAGTCCAGGACCTCCAAGGGTTGTACCAAGCCTGTTGGTACCTGGTGCTCTACCTTCACCTACTGGCAGGTGAGGCATCATGAAATGAACTCTGCCACAACCTTCTTCATACCTGGCCACCAGTGCTGTCGTCTGAGATCCTGGTACATCTTCACTACTCCTGGATGTACTGCCAAAGGGTAAGTGTGGAACTCTCTCAGCACCTCCTCCTGTAATCAAACTGGTACCATTGTACGTCCTATGAAAAGGATGACGTGATCTCTTACTATATAAAATCCATCGGGTGCCTATCCTGTGGATATCTATGCACATCACGTCTCACAATCAATGTCCCCACGTTGTGCCTCTCTGACCCGCTGAAGTAGTAGAGGAGTGACTGTGAGTGACTATAGAAAGGATGCCCCATCTCTATCCACGTAGGATATCTGTAACACGACTAGCTGCTTCGTCGCCTCTCCATGTAGCTGAATGCCCAACCTCTTGCTGAGAGAATCAGCTACTACATTCCCCTTCCCAGGAGTATAGACTATCTCAAAGTCATAGTCCTGGAAGAACTCGATCCATCGTCATTGTCTCAGGTTCAGGTCCTTCTGCGAGAAGATGTACCTGAGACTCTGGTGGTCAGAGTAGACTATAAAGCACTCTCCCATCAGATAGTGTCACCACATCTTTAAGGCTAAGACCATTGTTGCTAACTCTAGGTCATGGGTAGCGTAGTTATACTCGTGTTGCCTCAACTGTCGTGAACCGAAAGCGATCACTGCCCGCTCCTGCATCAGGACACACCCGAGTCTGATCCCTGATGCATCACAATAAACTAAATACCCTACGCTCTCCTATGGTAACCTCAAGATGGGTGCATTGGTCAATCTCTATCTCATCTCCTGGAAGCTCTGCTGACATCTGTCTGACCACACGAAGGGTTGCCCCTTCTTCGTTAACATTCTGCAAAGCTGCAAAGATTTATCCTTTGCCGAAAAGAGAAATCCAGTCTCATCCCCTGGATGAACCATGTTCCTTGCCTAATACAGTCAATCCTGACATGAAAATTTGTAATTAATTCCATGGATGATGTCATAAGGCCTCGACGCTACTACCAAGAGATCCAACCTTTACACTCACCTCCAAGGGTTGAGTCACACTGTCGACATCAGTGTGTGGTCACTGGGTCTCCTCCAGTAGGAATCTCATATGTGAGGGTCAAGTCAACGGTTTTTAACCGGAACCTCTTAGTATTATCATACAAAAGACAAGAAAGCAAACGTCACTATTGCAAGTGTCTTTTATTACTGTAACTCAAAGTACAAAGACATAAAGCAACAAAAACAATGATGTCAACGAAGCTAGAAGAATTATGGACAAAGGCCTCCATGCCTGGAGCTAGTCCCGCTCTTTTCCACCCGCTTCTGGAGCTCCATGATCATAAACTTCATCTGCCTGAAGTTGTGCTCTCCCCTGTCCAGTTGTTCCCTGTGGTCGGGGTGGACCTCCTGGTGGTGGTGGTGGTAGAGCCTCGAAACGTCGTCCACCACCCGCTGCTCGGCCAGCTCCTCTGCCACGTCTGCCTGCTCCCGGAGGACCACCACGGTCGAACCTCTGCCACTGCCTGGTAGGTCCCTCTACGGTCTGCTGCTCACCTACAGGGCGGGTCGGGCAGTCACGAGCCATGTAGCCCTACCCGCCACATGCATAGCACTGCCTGCCTCCCGTATGACTAGCTCTGCTGCATGTGCCCCACACATCCGAACCAGTATCCTGAGGTCTCCCACCTAATGGCCTGGTCCTCTTGGACCTCTACGACATATGTCTATTGCCGTCTGCAGAAGACTCTGCTACGTGTCTCCCTACAGTTGGCCTCGCTGCTAGCGTAGGCTCAGCAAGAAATCTCTCCACAATAAGGGCTCGCTCCAGTACTCCTACCTGCGTTGAAATGATGAGGGATATCATTTAAGCCCTGATCTCAAGCCTCATTCCCTGCTCAAAGGTCTGGGCCCGGAAGAATGGGTCTCGTACCATGTCCGTGGAGTAGCGTGAGAGATTAGTAAATCTCGCCGAGTACTGGGATACTAACATGCTGCCCTGCCACAGTTGTAGTAACACCTGAATGTGCACCGCACAGAGAGTGGCTGGAATGAAATCCAAGCAGAAGAGGCTCTCGAAGTCTGTCTAAAGAAGAGATGCCTCATCGTGCACCTGGAACATCAGGCTCCACCATCTACCTTCTGTTGCGTGTAGGAGACTCGCCGCAAGGATCACCATAAGATCTGATGGTGTCCCTACCAATCTGAAGACTCTAACAACATCCTCCAGCCAATCCTTGGCGGGCTGAGGGTCCGTCTCCCCATGGAACCTGGGCGGTCTATGTTGCTGAAACTCGTTCAGTGCACTCAGGCGACATGCACTCTCAGCTGCTAGGGCTAGTGGCATCGGTGGGTTGGCAGGTAGAGGTATCGCCGGTGCCTCCGCTGTAATGGGGCCTTGCACCGAGGCCTCATCGCTCGGTGGGCTGCCATCTCGCACAAATATCGGATCCCTAGATGGCTGGTGTCGTGGGGCTATCCTAAAAAGAAACTGGTGTAACAAGGTTAGTACAGTATACCTGGTGAGCTGACACAAAGTAATCACAAAGAAAACTTTGAAACACACATGCAATCAATTTTTTCATGCACTGAGTCGTAAATTAGAAGTCATGGTCCTGGTGTATGGATAAGTCGACCGCCGCACCAACACTGGACTCCCTGGACTGATAACCACACTCAATACCCTTAACACTATTGCTTCACATAGAAGAAATTATCAGAGTCCTGAGTTCTGCGGTAGAACTGACTCCTCTGATACCAATTTGTCACGACCCGTCCTCGGGGCCCGTGTTGTGACTACCCCAAACCCGCCTTCCATAGTACAGGGGTTGGTGACTAGCACCAAAGGCGTAAATCCAGATAAAAGGGAAGGCATTTCCTTTATATAAGGAAACAAAAACAACAGAGTACTCAAGATGAAGTAAACACTAAGTAAACTGAGTACAAGAGTAAGTGCTGGAAAGTAAATGGGCCAGCATACAAACCCAACTGAAAGTATAGTACAACTGAGAAAAGTAAAGTACAATAGCTGAAAAGTAAAGCAGAAACCGACGAGACGTCCTCCGAAAACCCCACCTAAAGGGTGGGTACATATGGTGTCATCAGCTCCTCGAATTCGTCCGTCGACACCGTGTACGTCCCACCTGATAGTCCACCTCCGGATACCATCCCGCTCCACCGGCCTCAACTACGATCAGAGATGTCCTTCATCTGCAACCAACACAACATAGTGCGGGCATAGCCCGTGCAGGGGTGAGTATTCAACACTCAATAGGGACCCCAAGACCCCTGAAGACCTCCCAGAATCCACAAAGGATAAACCACAAAGGAAAGATACAAATACGAAGTATCAACCAACACTACTTAGGTATATTCCCATACATATACCTAAGTCAACAATTCCAGTTCGGCTTCAACTTCCGAGCCCAAGTTCAACCGAGTCCACACAGGAAAGTATAACCCAATCCACACAGGAAAGCACAAACCAATCCACATAGGAAAGAAAGTCAATAATATCGAAGATAATAATTGAAAGTCAATAATCAGCTCACACAGGTATACTACTCACAAAGAGGGGTAGAGATGATAGATATAGCCTCTGAATCATCACCCCTACCGAACCCACGTAGGATCCAAGTACAAAAGTCATCGCTGCCGAACCCACATAGGATCCTAGTGCAGTAACCATCACTGTTGAACCCACGTAGGATCCAAGTATAGTCTTCCTCGCTACCGAACCCACGTAGGATCCAATTACAGTCGTCCCCGCTACCGAACCCATGTAGGATCCAAGTACAGTCTTCATCGTTGTCGCAGTCGCAGCCAGCTCTAGGGTTCCCGCACACAGCACGCTCAATTCCGGGAGGGTCCGCTCCTCGAGTCAAAGATTGGTACATCAATTTTCATGAATACCAGAGTTGATGTATCCCATAGTTCCATCCCACTTCATAAGGGAAAAACCAAGCAAAATGTGCCCATGTCACAGAGAACAAGATGACCAAGCCATTTCCCCAAATTACACGGCGTGTAGGTAAGCAATACATGCCGTGTCATCAGACACCGGGTACTGCCCGTGTAATACTGCCTGTGTCGCAGGGATGGACATGTAGATCAGTAAGTACACAGGTTGTACGTAACCGATACACACCATGTCATCGGACACCGGGTACTGCCCCAAGTGATATTGCCCGTGTCGCAGGGTTGGACGTGTAGATCAGTAAGTACACGGCGTGTAGTATGGTTACACGCCGTGTCCAAACCTCTAGGGTCGGTTCCTTGTGCGCTGGCCATGCCTGGCCGTGTGGTGGAGTACATGCCTGTGTACTCCACCCCGTGTCCGTGTATTTCCGAAATACATGCTGAGTCATCACGCAGCCACTTCTTCCATGGTGAAGGTAGTACACGCCGTGCCTCTTGGCCGTGTGGTTCTGCTCGTGTCCATGTATCTCCCAGATTACATTCCGAGCCTCGTGAAGCCGCTTCTTCCTTTCTATGAAGATAATACACGCCGTGTTACTTGGTCGTGTATTGCTATTCATGTCCGTGTATTTTCCCTGAATACATGCCATGTCCAACAAAGTCTCCTCTGTCAATCACTATGGAGATTACACACCATGTGTCAAGAGTCACACGTTGTGTACTACTTTTCTAATGTCCGAAACAAAAACCACGGTATGCTTGTACTACACGGCATGTGCTCCTGGAGGACATGCCGTGTATTCTGGAATTTTCCAGAAACGACGTCTCTGGCTAGAACGCCTCCCGAGGTGTCTGTTCTTCATTACAATGATCCGATTTCTACAAAACTTCCGCTTCTAGGTCTCCCCGACGCTCTGAGGCCGTTTATGATGTTTTCGGGCCTCCAATCGACTCTGAAAACATAACTTGATTCATCGCTCAAGAATGCTTAAAGAACTCCACATATTCACAAGAACGGCGGAGGAATCAGACCGTGTTAGTCTGGTCTGGTCCCTTCCGCATTTGTTCGATAACAAGCGGTTTAAGAGAATCATCACCATGGTAGGAAACCCAACATTCTCAATCCAAACACACCCCTACCTCGATTAATGATATCATTTGCCAGCGACGCGGAAGATGGCACCGCGGGGTAAGGTTTAGAAGATGGTGTTGGCGTACGTCCAAAGCGGGGACGACATCTCACACTAGCTACGAAGAGACAAAGGAATGACACATCGTCTCTCCTTGTGGTGACGACGTTCTTCGTCAAAGGGTGACGTTCTTCGCGGAAGGAACTAGAGCTCTCTCCCCAATTCTTAACATAAGAAGCTAACCCCAAAATAAAATAAGTCTCATCTTATTTTATTAATTCATGTCACACATTTAAATTTTAAAATTCAAACACATAACTCTATCTGAATTGATTAAGCGTGTTGGCGTGATTTAATGTGGGGAAGGTGGGGAGAGGAGAAGTCACCCATTTAATTACAAGGGGGTTTAACAAGTTTAAAGGGGGGGAGTTAAGGGGTTAAGGAATGTGAATGGTTGGGGCTCGTGTGGGCCCCACCTCACAAATATCCTAACTTGAGTAGTTAGAAACTTGTGGGTCCCACCCAAAATTCCCCATGTAGATTAAACCCACTTTAGAAAAAGAAATAAAATTGTAACACAATTTTATTTTAATTTTCATTTAATCCACATTTTTCTTCAACTCCTCCCAAGAAAATACACCTTTGGTAAAGGTCCTCTTAAGCAATTCCCGGCGCTGTGGTTCCATCGGTGCCCTCGGATTTCAATTCCGAGCAGCGGTTCAAAATATAGAAAAACCCGCTCATTCGTTCACTGAATGTACCTAAGAAAAACTTTGGAAATTGATTCCGGGCACACTGCACCTCGGAATCAAGTGCCATCAGAAACTGCATACTCGTAAAATCCAAAAGAATTTAAGAAAAAAATTTCCTTGAAATTTACGGGTCTTTTCAGAAGATGAGGAACTAAATAAAAAATATATATTTTAAAAATCAATTAGAAAAGTCTACTACCTTATATATTGAACAAGTGAAGGCAATAGAGAACCTATAGGAGGTTCAAAACATTAAATATTATGCAAGTGTTTTTCCTAAAGGAGAGGATTATTTAAACAAAATCCTTGGTTAAAACCAACATAAAAAAGGAAAATTTTGGAAAATGAATTCAAGTAGAAAAGATCAAACTTTACAAGAACTATTTTTCCTAGTTTTAAATAAAAAACTCTTTATAAAGTTACTCGTTTTCATTGTGGAGAAATAGGGCATTATACTAACATCTATAATCTAAAAATCCTTAATTTTTTAGAATCTAAAATGATTTTCTTGAAAAATATTTTTCAAAAAAAATTATTAATTTTTCTAGAAAACAAAAACATATTTGTATCCCCAAGTATTTTTTAGCTAACATTTCTAGACTCAACAAAATTTTGTTACCCAAAAATATTGTTGTTTAATTTGTCATTTTAGAGAACAAACCACATGAAAATCAATGAAAATGGTTTATGGATGGTGATTTTTCAATGAATATGAGTGGATATTTCCATAACATTCACTCAATATACAAGATATATTGAGGATATATCATATTTAGTGAAAATTAAAAAGTAATAATTATTTCCACTAGATCGGCTGGAAATCCAAAATCTATCCCCATCAACAAAGTTATTTATGTTGAAGGATTAAATCAAAACCTGATAAGTATTTCTCAACTTTGTAATGATGGTTATTCAGTTGAATTTTATAAAAATTAATGTTTAGTTTTCAAAGATAATCCTCTCTAGTTTAAAACACCTGTAATATATAATGTCGATAAATTATATCTTAAATCATTATATAGAAAAAATGAAAATTGTTTTAATGCTTAAATTGATGAATCATGGATTTTGAATAGAAGGCTAGGACACTATAATGTTCACTCCTTGAAAAATTTATCTAAAATAAATTTGATTTAAGAATTACCTGGCCTTAAATTGGTCAAAAAACTATTTTATGCAATTCAAATGGTAAAGAAACACAAGTCATATTTTAAACCAATTAAATAGGTTTCTTCATCTAGATCTCTTTATATTTTCCATATATATCTGTTTAGACCTACTAGAACTGCAATTACTGTTGGTAAATCATTTTTATATGTGTTGGTTGATGATTTTTCAAGATTTAAGTGGGTTTGATTTTTAAGAATTAATATTAAAGCTTGTTTTGTTTTTGTTAATTTCTATAAGATTCTTAAAAATTAAAAATATGCAAAAATTTTGACTTTGAGAAGTGACCATAGAGGTGAATTTCAGAATCATGAATTTAATTCATATTTCTCAAAATATGGTATTAAACATAATTTTTGACCCCCAGGACACCTCATCATAATGGTATTGTTGAAATGAGTAATATTACTTTGTAAGAAATTTCTAAAACCATGTTATATGAATATAACATGCCCACTCATTTTTTGGATGAAGCTGTTAACACAGAATGTTATGTTATTAATAGAGTTTTATTATGACCTATCTCAAAGAAAAAACCCTATGAGTTATGGAATAATATAAAACCAAAGTTAAGATACTTAAAGGTATTTAGATTCAAGTTTTATATCTTAAAAACCATGGATATTCTTGATAAGTTTGGTCCAAAAGCTAATAAATGTATTTTCCTAGGTTATTCTACTACTTACAACTACTATAGAGTTTTCAAAAAAAGTTCAAGGATTATTTAATAATTAACTCATGAAAATTTTAATGAAAGTGATCCATTTAATCATAAAATGATTCAAACTGATCTGTTGAATGATTCTATTAAGAAAATTATACATAAATATATCTTTAAAAATAATAAGGTTGATGATTTTGAAATTTATTATCTTGAACCAAATCATGTAAGAGTTGATTCTAGAGAACAAAAAAAGTGTGGTGGATAGATTACCTAGAAGTATTAAGGACCATCCTTTATAAATGGTTATAAGAATCTTAGATGAAGGATTTATAACTATAAAAAAAATATAGGGAACCAAGTATAATTCTCTTCCTTTTATCCTAACTAAAACCAAAAAATGTTGAAGAATCATTAGCTGATGAAAGATGGTTTTTAGATATACAATAAGAGTTAAATCAGTTCAAAAGAAATGAAGTATGGGAATTAGTTGAAAGACCTTATGAATAACCTATTATTGGAAAAAATGGGTATTTAGAAACAAACAATATGATCATAGTGTAATAACAAGATATAAAGCTATATTAGTTGCAAAAGGATACAATCAAGAAGAAGAAATAGATTATAAAGAGACCTTTTCTCCTATAGCTAGATTAGAAGAAATTATAATTCTTATAGAATATGCATCTTATATGAATTTCAAATTATATCATAGGGATATTAAATATTATTTACTAATTAGATTTGTAGTGGAGGGGTTTTATGTTGAACAACCTCCTAGTTTTGAAGACCCTCACTATCAAAATTATATTTCCAAACTTACCAAAGCACTATATAGACTTAAACAAGAACCAAGAGCACGGTATTACTGACTAAGATATTTTCTTTTGTCAAATTGTTTTATAGTAGGAATGTAAGATCCTAAATTATTTAGGAAAAATTCCTCCTCAGATATTTTTTTAATAGAAATATATATTGATGATATTGTTTTTGGGTCAAAAAATAAAAAATTATGTAATGATTTTTCAAAAATTATAAAAAAGTAGTTTTAAATATAGAAATCCTATCATTTTACACATACCATTACATGATTTTAATCATAATAAAACATCATATTACAAGACAAGGATTGTGAATTCTAGTGTCTTGAAATACTAGGTACATAAAACTGAAAACATGGCACTAAATAAAACATTTATATATTTAATATTTATAAAGGGATCCTAACTTCCATTATTCTCATACATCTTCATAGGGTAACCTGGGGATAACATGAAGAAAGGGATGAGCTAAAATCCTAGTAAGTAAAAAAACATAGTAATAAAGCTTTAGCACATGGGTTAAAAGGCATTACATGATGATATAAAATGCATGGAGCATGTGAAATTATAACATATAAACATGGGGTCATATAAACATGGAGTCATAATAATGTTTCAGCAACATAAAACATGACATTATCACTATTCAAGGCTCATTTCACATATAGTAGCACAAGTCAAGGTTAACCACCAAGACCGTTTCACGTGGTAGCACGAGTCAAGGCTAACTACCAAGATTGTTTCACATAAAGTCTCATGAGACTCAACATTATCCAATGAATTGAAGCGTTATCTTGTCATACCCATATTAACATGCTCATGAATATGTTTTCCACATTAAGAATCATACATAATCAATCATATATAAACATAAGGGGGCCCATGGAAAGAAATGGGTATCATAATCATGTCATAAAGCATAATGAATGGGTGTATCATACAAGTGTCCATGAAAGAAAGGAATTAAAACATAAATAGAAATTCATAATTTAAAATAAGCATATATCAGGGTACATGGTTTCAAACAAAATTTAAAACATGAAAGAAGAGTATTTAATCAAGTTTATCATTAAAACATTTTAGTGTGGTTTTAAGTAAAATACTAATGAGCATTTAAAATAGAATAAGGAATAATACTTTATATATAACCAGAAGTTATCCAAGAATGTTTTCATAATAAAAAAATTATTTTTATAAAAACAAAAGTGTATTAAAACATATGGTATAGTGCACATGAAATTGGGTACGAATTCGGTAAGTTCCCTTAAAATGGGTTTGCTTATCAGGAAGTATTGAGGAGGGAATCACTTAAAAGTATGTATATCTCCAAAAGAGAATGTCTAATGGATATCGATACATAATTTTGGACATATAAAAAGAAATTAAAATATGTACATAAACAGATTATAGTATTTAATTTGGGTAAAAAGAGAGTAATAATAACCCGAAATAATAATGGAGGTTCGGGTAGAATCCCTAATGAAATAACAACATAGTACCAGGTGTACATAGGAGGGATTAATGAGAGAGAAATGGGTTTCTATTATTTTATAAATCATGAGGTTATTATGGGGGAGGTTTTAAATCATACCCCATCATTAGGAATTACACATAAAAGTACATAACATAGAGTAGATTCTTTAATAAATGTGAGAAAGATAGGATCCCTTACCTTAAGTCTGATGGTGTTCTTTTCTTGATCATAATGGACTGAATAAGAAAATTAGGAACATTAATAATAATTCAAGAACCTACAACACATATTATTGATTTATTATAACCTTATTGAGTTCATACATGTCCTTTTGGATGAGTTAAGAGGTTCAATTTCATTGTTTGGGAGTGTTTTATTCCTTGGTTTTAATGATCGGTTCACTTATATTCATGTTCAGATAAACATGTATGATGAGAATGGTTGTCCAGAAATGAAGTTATATGAAATCGGTGAACATAAAACATATTATATGGTTATAAAATTCATTTTTTTATTTGGAGTTAAGGTGAATCATTATATAAAACAATAATGATAAATTCTTGGATTAATTTGGAGATTTTGCTCACAATTAACTTGTTTTGTATTATTATTTTTCATCATGTGTTAAAAAGGATTCCATAACATCACATAAGATAAAATACATATTTAATAGTCAAGTTCAACCATAAAAATGGCTTCATGACCAGAATTTAATATGGTAATAGAAATTGATAACTCATAGTCCTTGAATGTGATAAATTAACACATCTCGGACAGTAATTTCATTTCTTTCGTACAAAAGGAGGGGAAAGGAGAGATGATAATGAATTATCCCATTAGAATAATAAAATTCTAGTAAATTTATGGTACTAGTTTTATCATACCATTTTTATGAGGAAAGATTAGGAGAGAAAAGATAACAAAGGAACATGAAAATAAAATGAAAGAAAAGAAAAGAGGAATTTACCTCTTGATTTAATCTTCCTTGAGAGCCTCTTAAGGGGAGAGAATTTGTTCTTTTGAGGATACCAAGGGATTATGGAAGTGGGTTAGGATCTTGGGTAGAGATTTGGGCAAAATTTAGGGAAGGAAAAAGTCTTGATAGGAGTGAAGAGAAGAGGGGAGTGTGGGTGGTTTTAATAGTGGAGGGGAGCAGGGTTTTCTTAATATTTTAATCATTAGTTTATTATTTTCCCATAAGAAAAGAAATAGTAATGATTCATGTGAAAAAAATACTAATATGTGTATGTGTGTTTTAACCCAAGGTGATTACATTATCCACGACTCAATAAATAGTGTATTTAACATATAATGTATATATATGGTAAATTGTCGTATTTTACTATTTATCAAAAATTTAAGTATTTCAGAAAAATCCCAAAAATTCACCCTAACCATTTCTCAATGTTTATAATCCAAAAATGAAATCCATTTTTCGGCAATAATTTTCTAATTATGATTAATTTAATTTTTAATTAAAATATTAATTTACATGAAAAATACGGATTTTAAAACTTTAACTGATTTTATAATGATTTCAAAAATTATATAAGGTATTATAAAATTATCTTAAATCTAGAAGACATAAAATTGTTTATTTATTAACACCTTTTAGGAAAATAAATTCTCTTTTAAATTAATTAATTAATTGTAATTAATTATTTATGACTTACAAAAATACCAATACTTTTACTATGGTCATATTTTCACTTATAAGACACCTAAATTTTATTTATACATTAAATGGTGAGGTTACTATTATTTTAGATGATGTATTATTCATAAGGGTCATATTACTATTCATAAGTATAGGTTACTATTCACCGAAAAAATTAAGTTTTTCTTATCATAATCTAAACATCTTACTGATCGTAACATTGAATGTTAGATTTTCAAAATTAAAATCACAGAAGTGACAATATTATGTTTAAAGGTCACATAGTACTTAGTAGTTCATTTTGTTGTGTTTTCATGTGATTATGTGGCATAATTATAAGAAGGGAATTTCTATTGATAAATAATTTGATCATTACCTTACTCCCCCCTTATGAAATTTCACCCTTGAAATTTCTTTTTACATTCTAATCCATAAACAGGTGAGAGTACTTTTCTTTCATTGCCTCCTCAAGTTCCCATGTTGCCTCTTCGTACATATGGTTCTTCCTCAATAATTTGACCAGGTGAGTAGTCTTGTTATGTATAACTTTATCTCTATGATCCAAGATCTTCCCTGGCTGCTCCTCATAATAAATATCTTTCTCCAGTTGTACCAGCTCTGAAGAGAGTATATGTAAAGGATCTAGTATGTACTTCTTTAAGAGGGATACATGGAAGACGTCGTTTACATTAGAAATTTTAGGTGGAAGTGTCAGTCGATAGGCCACAAACCTAACATGATCAATAATATTGAACGGTTTGATGTACCTGGGACTTAGCTTTCCTTTCTTCCCAAACCTCATGACCTTCTTCCATGGAGATATGTAGAGAAATACCATGTCTCCCACTTTGAACTCAATGTCTCATCAAAAATTGTTTGCATAAATATTTTTTTGACTTTGGGATGCCTTGATGTGATGTTGAATGGTTTTCACCTTATCCATCATTTCTTTAACCATTTTAGGTCCTAGAATCCTACACTCAATGACTTCATCCCAACACACCAGGGTTCTGCACCTTTTCTCATAAAGGGTTTCGTATGGTGCCATTCAGATACTCGAGTGGAAACTATTGTTTTAGGAGAATTCAACCAGTGGAATATTTTGGTCCCATCCTCATTTGAAGTTCATATAACACGCTCTCAACATGTATTCTAGTTTCTGAATAGTTCACTCATATTGGACATCATTTTGAGAATGATAGGTCGTACTGAAGTTCAGTTCAGTGCTTAGAGCATATTGAAGGCTTTTCCAGAACTTCAAGGTGAATCTCGAATCTCTACTGGATATAATAGATATTGGTACTCCATAGAGCCTTACCACATATTTGATATATATTTGTGAAATTTGATCCAATGAGAAGTCATATCAAATTGTGATAAATTGAGTTGTCTTTTTAAGACAATTCACAATGACCCATATAGTTTTATTTCCTATAGATGTCCTTGGAAGTCCAATGACAAAGTCCATGGTGATGTTCTGCCACTTCCATGTCGGTATGGGTAGTGGTTGTATCATCCCCTTAGACTTATCTCTTTCAGCCTTCACATGTTGACATACCCGGAACTTTGATTTATACTAAGAAATCTCCTTCTTCATATTGTCCCACCAAAAGTTCCCTCAGAGATCTCGATACATCTTTGTGCTCCCTATGTGAATAGAGAAGGTTGATCTATGTGTGTCATTAAAAAGTTCCTTCTTTATCTCTAGATCGGTTGGTAAAAATAATCATGACCCAAATCTTACAAATCCTTCCTCATAAATCATAAATTTAGAGTATTTCCCATTTCTAATGGCTTCCACCCTTTTCAGAATTTCCACATCTTTTCTATGAGCATCCTTTATTTTCTCCATGAGGGATGGTTGAGCAATAATTTGAGAAAGTATTGATTATGTTCCTCCATTAATGATTCACATGTCCATCCTCTACAAATTTAAGAAGATTGGATCCTTTTCAATCTTCATCATTGATAAATATGTAGGATCCTTTCTACTTAGATCATCTTCCACCTTGTTTGCCTTACCGTGATGGTAGTGGATTGAGAATTCATAATCCTTGATAATATCTATCTATCTTCGCTAGTTCATATTAATATATTTTTGTGTGAATATATATTTGATAATATTTTGATCAGTATATATCCCGCATTTCTCCCCATAGAGATAATTCTGCCATATTTTTAATGCAAATATCACATATGCCAACTCTAGATCATGTGTAGGATAGTTTTGCTCATATATTTTTAGTTTCCTTGAGACATAGGCTATAACTTTATCATTTTTCATCAGTAAAAAGCCTAAGACCATCTTTGAAGCATCACTGTACACCACAAAGAGTTCTCCACTTGTTGGGAGTGTGAGTATTGGTGCAGTGATAAGCCTCTTTTTCAACTCCTTAAAGAATTATTAAAATTCTTGAGTCTAGATGAACTTCACTCCCTTCCATGTCAGCTTGGTCATTGGGTTTGATAATCATTAAAATTTCTTCAAAAATTATTGATAATACCTGGATAGACCCAGAAATCTATGGATCTCTATTACAAATGTTGGCCTGGGCCACTCTTCAATTGCCTTTATTGTGGAAGGGTCCATAGACATCCCTTTGCTGGTGATAAAATTCCCCAAGAATGATACTTACTCCATCCAAAACTCACATTTAATGTACTTTTCATACATATTCTCCCTTCGCAAAGTCATTAAGAAATTATTAAAATTCCACTCATGTTCCTCCTTGCACATGAGCCTCAGCCCAGTTGGTTATGACTCCTTAAGTGCATCCATGAGACCCAGGTTTGAAACCAGGTGGAGGCATAATTCCAGGGGTACTGTAGCTAGTACTGTAGTAATTACTGTAGCTGGTACTATTCGGTTCTGTAGCAGACGGAACTATTCACCTTGGGCCACCGGTTTGGGCTTGGAGTCCTTAAGGCCTTCAGGACACCCAGGCCTTTGGTTCAATAAGGATTTCTGGATACCTTTAAGGACTTAGTGCCACCTCAAGGCCCTCGGGCCACATGATTAGTGAAGTTGCCCCAGACAGACTCTACAAAAAAAAGGGCATCCCTAGAGGAGGATTCAGAGAAAGTACACTCACCAAAGCAGAACCAAGTGGATTTGGGAGAATGAGAGGGTATGGCTATGCCATTGGGACTAGCATGTTCTTGCACAGGAATCCTAGCCAGACAGTCATGCGAAGGTGAAGAGCTACCATCACGATGTAGATGCTGGGGAGGGGAAGTTCCTTGTAGTTATAGTCTGGTTGAATTTCCTAATACCTTCATGTCATGTAATCTCTTAAGCCTATGGGCCATGTAATCTCTAAGCCTACGGGCCTTGTAAGGGTTCCCCCTCATCCCTTGAATGGGGTTTTATCAAAAATAAATATAAATTAAGGCCTTAGGGCCATTCGGGCTCATGTTACTCCTTTCTCTTTGATTATATCCTAATATCATCAATAAAGAATACAAAAAAATTGTGGAGGTAATCTATAATGACTTTATTCATTAAATCCATGAAAATTATTAGAGAAATATTGAGTCTGCAGGGTATCACTATGAACTCATAGTGTCCATTGTAGGTTCCGGGCGCAGCGGAAGCACGTGGGTGGATGTGCCCACTTAGCTTTTTGTCATTAGCAATGATCAATCTGGGATCAATACGACGATAAACGCCAGTCTCCACGGATCGAATCACAGAAAAAGAAAAAAAATATGGTTTGTCCTGGAGCCACAAACAAGGATCGTTACAGGTTTATTATAGTTAATTTAATTAATTATAAATAAATACCTTTTGGGTGTTCTTTCTTCGTTGATGTTCTCGATCACGTTGTCGATGTGATCCGTCGTTGCATCGTAGAATCCAAGTGTAGACTCCCTCTAGCTGTGATCCACACATGTACCTTGTATCTCTGGACATCGCCAAAGGATTCTCTAGGTGCTAGCATGGAGAAGCCTTTGTTGGCGTTGTCCGCCTTAGATCATCTTGATCCGATGGAAGAGGATCTCTCTCGGTCTTGAGATCGTTCTTGGAGGAAGAGGTTCTTTCGGTCTTGAAATAATTCTCGAGAGATGTTGTGCACAACGATTCTCTTGTGTGTTAGAAAAGAGTTGGGGTTGTGAGGATATTTATAATCGGGTGTGTGGGGTTATAGAGTTATGAAAATAAATAAATGCGTTACGCATTTTATTTATTTCATTGACTCTTTATTTAAAACCCCCATGTCGAATAAATAATTCCTTGACATGCGCCCACGCTGATTATAATAAATATCATTTAAAACAATATTATATCCTCAAAATCCTGACTGGAAAAACTACACGGCGTGTAATAATAAATACACGGCGTGTAATTTTTTTTCATTGAAAACTACACGGCGTGTACATTAAATGTACACGACGTGTATATCTTGTTTTCATTTATTCATTTCCTTTCCAAAATAAAACTACACGGCGTGTACATTTAATAATACACGGAGAGTACTTGTTTTATTTTATTTTTCTTCCATCGTTTAAAAAAACTTAGGCTTCCTTGAATAATTATTAAACCACGTACAGGAATAATCTTTATTCAACTTGAGATACTTGGATACACTTAGTGTGTGACCCTCTAGGCCTCTTTCTCGTTGTCATTAGGCGGGCTTGCCTAAAGTCCAAGATTAATGTCTAATAATGGGTCAAGTCACCCAAGAGAAAGAAGTTGACACCGCATTGACGTATCACCTCATACGAATGCTTACTGTGTAATTTAATACCTTTGTCTCGATATCTCATCAATCAGGTTTCATGGTAGTGCCATAAATCTATATGCTTGATCTGTCGTTTTTGACTACCTGAAATAAACTCGTCGTTTACACCATGGCCATGGAATTTAATGCGATAGTTCTATTTCAATCAAAGGGCCGAGATATCAACTTCCATAAATGGAAGGGACAAATCCTTCCTCGAATTATCCATTAACAACATGTCACTCGTGACGCACCCAACGTACCCTACTTCCTGCCAACTATCTGCGTGACGGTTTTCACCAGTAAATCTAAGTGTGCGAGTCATGACATGAGTTAATGATAATATTTCAGTCTAAGGACCATTACACACGCTCGCAGATAGCAATATCTGATGACACCAAGACATGCAGAATTACTACTGGTGGGTCTGTTCTCATAATCTCCCATCTTGGAGATTACCAAGTGCGAACTCCATGAGAGAGAGTCTCGTCTTCTTACAAGTACTCGCACATGACGGTCTGTATACTACGTGTCCTATCATAGTATGTCATCCAACCGCAGAACGTTATTTAATAATATTGTTATAGCATTTCAAGGTTCTCATCATAGTGGGGATCTGCTATGACCTTATTAATGCAACAAATATTCCAAGACATTATTATATTATAGTCATGCAGAACAACGAAAAATATATAATAAGTGAACATTTATGTAATCAAAGTACAAAACAGTTGGTTCTGAGGACACCAACCCTTACAAACTCCCACTTGGACTTGAGCCAACTGCCTATGACTTTTAGTCCGCTATAACTCACATGATGATCATGTTTCTGCTGATTCAAGGCTTTAGTCAATGGGTCTGCCACGTTGTCTTCCGTGGAAATACTGCTCACTGCAACTTCACCTCTCTGAGAAAAATACCTAAAGAGATGATACTTCCGACGTATGTGCTTTGTCCACTGATGTGACCTTGGCTCTTTTTCAAGTGCCACCGCTGCAGTATTATCACAATAGAGTGTGATAGGATCTTTACTGCTTGGTACTACATCCAGATCTTGGACGAAGCTTCTCATCTATACTGCTTCTTTAGCTACCTCATAAGCTGCGATATACTCGGACTCTGCTGTAGAATCTGCCACCACACTTTGTTTTGAGCTCTTCCATCTCACTACACATCTATTCAAACTAAATATGTATCCAGTCTGCGACTTCATGTCATCTTGATCAGTCTAGAAACTAGCATCTACATTTCCTCTGATGACTAGTTCCTCATATCCTCCATAAACCAGGAACATATCCTTTGTACGCCTCAGATACTTAAGGATAGTCTTGACTGCCATCCAATGGCGGTCTCCTGGATCAGCTTGATATCTGCCTACCGCACTTAATGCGTAAGAAACATCTAGCCTCGTACATAGCATAGCATACATGACTAACCTAATCGCGGATGCGTAAGGGATCCTTGCCATCCTCTTTCTTTCCTCATGTGTCTGAGGACACATTTTCTTGGAAAGATGAATGTCATGTGACACTGGAAACAATCCTCTCTTGGACTGTTCCATACTGAATCTCTTCAGTATCTTGTCAATGTATGTACTTTGACTCAGGCCCAGCATTCTCTTGGATCTATCACGATGGATATTAATCCCAAGAATATATGCCACCTCGCCCAAGTCTTTCATGGAGAAGCATTTATGCAACCATGCCTTAACTGACTGTAAGACAGGTACTTCTTTTCCAATTAGCAATATGTCATCAACATATACTATTAGGAAAACAACTGCACTTCCACTAAACCTTTTGTAGACACAAGGCTCATATTCATTCTTAAAAAAGCCAAATTCTGTAACAGCTTCATCAAAACGAATATTCCATGACCTTGATGCTTGCTTTAATCCATAAATGGATTTCTGTAACTTGTATAACTTGTTGGCATCCTTTGGAGTCACAAACCCTTCAGGTTGTGTCATGTAGACATCTTCCTAGACGTTCCCGTTAAGGAAAGTTGTTTTTACATCCATTTTCCAAATTTCATAGCCATGGTAAGAAACAATGGCCAATAGGATTCTGATGGACTTCAGCATTGCAACCGGTGAAAAGGTTTCATCATAGTCAATTCCTTGACGCTGTCTAAAACCTTTTGCAACCAGTCGTGCCTTGTAGGTGCTGACTTGCCCCTCCATGTCCAGTTTCTTCTTGAATACCCATTTATTACCAATAGTCTTTACATCAACTGGAGGATCTACCAAAATCCAAACTTGGTTTTGGTACATGGAATCCATTTCAGAATTCATGGATTCTTTCCACTTGGCAACGTCTGTGCCTTCAACTGCTTCATTGTAGGTAAGAGGATCATCATTGTCAACCAATAATGAGTCACCATCCTCGGTGACAAGAAAACCATATCGTTCTGGTTCTCTCACCTCTCTCATGCTCCTACGCAGTTCTTGTGTCTCTGGAACAGATTGTTCTTCCACGGGGCTTTGTGGAATCTGTTCTTGTACCAACTCATGTGTATCTTGAGCCTCGACTTCATCAAAGTCTATCTCTCTCCCACTATCTCTTTTGGAGATGTGCTCCCTCTCAAGGAATATGGCGTGTCTTTCCACTGTAACCTTTTTGTCTAAGGGGTTGTATAGGTAATATCCCCTTGTTTCCTTGGGATATCCTATAAAGATACACTTTGTGCCTTGGGGTGAAAGTTTGTTACCTAAAGAGGCCTTAACAAATGCTTCACTACCCCACACATGTAAATTTGATAACATGGCTTTGCGTCCACTCCATAATTTGTATGGAATACCATTTATCGATTTAGTTGGTACTTGGTTTAGTATGTGTGCTGCTGTTTGTAATGCATATCCCCAAGAGGATAATGGAAGACTCGCATGACTCATCATTGATCTCACCATGTCCAACAGGGTGCAGTTCCTCCTTTCACTTACACCATTCCACTGCGGTGTGTAAGGAGGAGTGAGTTGAGATAGAATCCTAAACTCCCGTAAGAAATCAATGAAGTCTTGATTAAGATATTCTCCTCCTTTGTCTGAGCAGATTTTCTTAATCTTCTTACCAAGCTGGTTCTCAACTTCATTCTTGTATTCTTTGAACCAATCAAAATAATCTGACTTATACCTCATTAAATAGATATATCCATATCTACTAAAATCATCAGTAAAAGTTATGAAGTACGAGAACCCACCCCTTGCTTCAACTGGAAATGGTCCACACACATCTGTGTGAACTAATTCTAGAAGCTCTTTAGCTCTTTCACCTTTCCCACTAAATGGGGCTTTGGTCATTTTGCCTTGTAGACACGCATGACATACACCAAGTGGTTTTAGTTCGAAAGAATCTAAATACCCATCTTGATGTAATTTTGTCAAACGTTTCTCATTGACATGACCTAGCCGGTGATGCCAATGTTGGGTGTGGTATGATTCATGTGAATTAACTTTGTTATCGATTTCCATTACTTGGTTTGTGTAGTCTAACACATAAAGGCTGTTATATAAATGTTCCCTACAAAAAAATGCTATCTTTATAAAAGTAGCAACATTCATTTCCAAACTTGAATATGAATCCATCAGTATCTAATCTGGATACTAAAATAATGTTTTTAGTAACAGAAGGAACATAATAACAACCTTTCAAAACCAAGACCATCTCGGTAGGAAATGTGAGGTGGTAGTCTCCGACAGCTACAATAGCAAGCCTGTCTCTGTTGGCTGCTCGTAGATCTACCTCCCCTCAATCAATATTCCTGAATCTACTTGGTTCCTATATTTGGATACAGATGTGAGCACCACAAGAAGTATCTAATACCCAATTAGTAGTAACAGATAGATTGCATTCGATAACAAACGCACCTGAATCTTCCCCTTGCTTCCTTGGCTGGGTGAAGTTTTTCTTCGAGTGGCCCTTCTTGCCACATGCGAAACAAACATCATCATGTTCCTTTGCCTTCCCTTTGATCTTTCTTTTCTTGGAAGGCCTTGAAGAAGCTTTTGGATTAAAGCTTTTCGCCTTCCCTTTCCTTTTATTCACCATAAGGACAGAAGGCTTTTCACGCTTCATGTCATTGTCCACTTGGAGAATAAGGATAAGAAGATCAGATAGAGACTTCTCAATATTGTTCATGTTGAAATTAACAACAAAGTTTGAGAAGCTCTGGGGGAGTTATACGAGAATGAGATCGGTACCCAGTTCTTCAGGGAGTTTAAACCCTAGAACCTCCAAGCGCTCAATGTAGCCAATGAGCTTAACTACATGAGGCCCAGCTGGGGAACCCTCTCCAAGCTTGCTCTGAAACAGAGCCTTGGAGATCTCAAACCTTTCCTGTCTTTCTGTCTCCTGGTATAAACCACGGAGGTGCTCGAGCATGTTGTAGGCATCCATGTCTTCATGAGACTTCATGAGCTCACTAGACATAGATGACAGCATTAAACATTGAACATCAAGAGCATCGTTCAAATGTTGATCATAGACTAGGAAATCTTCATCACTCACCCCTGGGGTAGGAGAACCAGGAAGTGAGGACTCCAGCATGTAAAACTTCCGTTCATGGCGTAGGATAACCCGAAGGTTCCTAAACCATTCCTGAAAGTTACTGCCGGTGAGGATGTTGTCTTTATCCAGAATTGATCGCAGATAAAATGTGGTTGATGTGTTTGTCATATTGATTCTACAAATTAAAATAGAAAATTCATCAGTACTTTCTTGATTACATTTTATGAGAAATAATAAATTTTATTAAGTCTCCCACTATTTTATCAAGTCCCAATGGCCCTCACCATTGAACTCAGAATTTTCAGTTGCTTTGACATTCTAGTGGAAAGGATCCATATTCCCCTTTTCATAACCCCAAAAAGGGTTGGTCAAGCTATTTGAAGGTATTTAGGTAGGCAGGTCTTTTCCAACTTTGAGCTTATAGTTCCTTGATATGTTGAGTGGACTCCCCAATCCTGAAATCCTAACTTGGATTTCCTCAACTCTTGCCTCCAATATTACATCAAGTCTAGCAAGGGCTACTTCTCTTGATGTAATATGGTTAAGTCAACCCGAAACCTTTCATAAGGGCTTCCTTTATAAAAGTAAGTGTCCCAACAAGGGTTGGTCAAACACATAGTTTTATTGAGTCTTGCCCTTAATAAAGTAACGGAAGGCTTGGTCTGACTTAATATGGTATTTGAGGGATTTTATTCTTTATGCGTATCTTTGCATTATCACATGCTTGTTAATATTAAGTGATGCTTTCTTAAGTTATTAACCATGTTCCGATAATGTTTACGCATAGTCCGGTTTTAATTTTATTCCATCTTTGCATGCTTGTTCATTTTATTAATTATGTGATCACGACAACACATACATAATAAATAAACCATGCAATCAGACAGAAATAAAATAAGATGGCATGATCGTGATCTTCTACTTGGTTATCTTATCTAGCGGTTTTGATAAGATAACCCTGACCTAGGGAAAACACCTTGAACCAGATGGTTTGTGTTTTGAAGCTCCCACCTGTCCACCTTTGTATCTTCTTGTGTCGGTTTTGCCTCGGCTTCGGGATTTGAATCGTCTCCTCTGGCTTGGGAGATCCTCCATTACATGGGTTTACATTAAAGAAACCATGGTCATGCAGGCCCTACATTTTATTGGAAGAAGGCTCGCAGGCCAAAAAAATTAAATTAAATAAATTTAAATGAAACCATACACATACAAAGGGTCTTTGGTCTAGCTCATGATCATCCATAGTATGCAAGGACATTTACGCATATTTAGAATTCAAATTCTTTCAATCGTTCTTTTATTTAACATAAGACGTGCTCGAATTCAATTAATTATGATATTATAATTAATCAATTCTTTATCTTAAATTCCTTTCTGAATTTCCTTGAGATTCTTCTCATCCACATTCCTTGTACGGGTCTTTGTACATTGAAGGAAACCTCGTGAAATTTCATTTCTGGAAAGTACACGGCGTGTAGTTTATAATTACACGACATGTATTTTTCTTTTCACCCTTTATCCAAAGTACACGCCATGGATTTGGTGTGTTTTCTATACTTTGGAAATTTTAGAGTACACGGCGTGTAGATGAATCATACACGGCGTGTACTTCCTTGTTACGCGGTAACCGGCCTGGCGATCCCGTGTACGCGGTACGCGGCTTATCTTTGTAAACGGTTTCACCTGGGTCGGAATGGACTACACGGCGTGTTGTTCCAACATACATGCCGTGTATTCCGGTTTCCACGCACCGTTCTATTCTGGTCAACACGGCATGATTAAAACTTAGGCATAATCAATTCACACTGCGTGGTTTGGCGGACCAGTGCTGGTTCATTGAACCAAAGTACACGGCGTGTAGTTTTAATTACACGCCGTGTAATCCCATGTTGTACAGAAAGAAAGAGCGGCTCCTCCGGATGAGTTCCTCATTTTTATTTTAATCAAAATTAAAATTAAAAGGTCATTTCTGTGATATGAATCTAGAAACGAAGGAGGAATAATAGATCTCGTTAATTCAGATTTATAGAACAATTTATTTCGAATTGAATCAAATATGTCACGAACGGAATCGGGTCGCCATCCGAACCGACGCCCAACCCGGCCCGCGGCAAGGCCCGAAGGGAGTTCCCGATCCCCACGGGCTGGCACAAGTGCCCGGGTATCAAAATAAACTTTGGTAACGATTTACCCAAGTGAACAAATATAAAGTAGCCAACCAAAGTAAACAAAACATAAGTAAAGGTTACAGTCAAACGTGTAGTTAACCAAACAGGTTTTTGGTTCACAAGTATTCAAAAACCCAAATAACACTAAAACAAGATGACCAAAAACCAACCTAAGGACTGCCGCCCGGTGTGAGGACACCGCCTCTAAGCCACCACCAAAACGCCACGTAGATAGTCCTGCTAACAACCTGAACCACTGCTCCCAAAAGATGGACCCTTACCTATATCAGAAGTAAACAAGTCTACTTACACCCAAGGGTGTAAGTAGGGTGTGAGAAATCGCCAAGTAGGATATCACCAAGAAAAGATTCCACGCACAACTATCAAAAGACAAACCATTTGCAATGCTAAAATAAAGAGAGAAAGAAGTGCATAAGAAATGGTTTTCATAAAATGATTTAAAAGAAAGGCAGTTCAAGATAAACACATTAGGATAGCAGTTCAAGTGACATATCACGTATCATTATGCATGCAAAGTAACTGGTGGCACCAAAGGATGGGAGATGTCCTATGGGTACTAGAACTAGTGGGATCCTAGAACGTCGTGTCTCGGTGAAACGTGGCTTAGGCTGCCACGACCCTCAGATAACGTGGCTTAGAAGGCCATGACCCTCAGAACACGTGGCTTAGAAGGCCACGACCCTCAGATAACATAAGTTTAGTTAGTGTTGCAATCGTCAAACCTGCCAGTGAAACCGGGTCGGGTCATCTCCGGAGCACTAGCTCACTAGTCCCAGTCTCCCCACCTAATACCCCGGCTTCCCTCCTTGTGCTCACCTAAAGATCAAAGTTCATATAACATGTCACATTATCACTTAGAGCCAAACGTGTCACCTACACACTGATATCCTCTTTGAAAACCACACACACACCAAAACTTCTTTTTTTTCCTTCTTTTAAAAAAAACTTAAACCACACTGCACAGTTTACAAATAATATTAAACAGTCAAAGTGAGTTTTCGCAATAAAAATGGACTTGCATCAAAAAAATATACCACTGGCAAATTAGATGCACATTTAAAAAAAAGTAATCAAAACTAATTTTTTAATATGGAAACTAAATAGCAGGGTGCTGAAAAATTAAACCAACACGCAAAATATCGCCAGATGATAATTTAGTGTGGAATCACCTACCTCAAACAGGTGCGGAAAAGGACACGGCGCAAGACTCCAGTTGCGCCACGGTCACACCGTCTTGAGCTGTCAAACAGGTCCTAAAAACAGCAGATCGTACCACAGGTTCAATAATATTGTTAACATAATAATAATAATGATAATAATAATAACGTAAAAATAATAATAGTGATAACAAAAACAAAATAATAATAACAATAATAATATAATAATAACAACAATAATAATATTAATCATAATAATAGCATAATAATAATAATAATAATAATAATAATATAAAAATAATAATAATAGTAGTATCAATAACATGATAATAATAATAATAATAACATAACCATAATATAATAATAATAATAACATAATAATAATAAAAATAATAACATAATAATATTAACATGACAATAATAATAATAATGACACTAATATAGTAATAATGATAACATAATAAAATTAAAATAATAATAACAATATTAGTATAATAATAATATTAATAATAATAATAATAACATAATAATAATAATAACAAAATAAAACGTTAATATGTTATTAGATAAAACAAAATAAAATAAATAAATAAATAAAATAAAAAAAAGAACACAAAGCGTGCAGAGGAGAAAGGGAGTCCGACCGAGTGGGGAGGGAGCACACCGGCTGGGGCGGAGGAAGCTCGGGCAGCAGGAGGGTGCAGTGGCGCTGTCCAACGGGACAGAGGAGGAGGGGGTGCATCGGTGTGGGTGCAGGTGGCTGGTGCAACGGGGCGGAGCCGAGCTGGTCTGGTGGGGCTGCTGTCCGGCAAGAGACCGCGGCGGAGAGGGAGAGAGCGCCGGCTGGGGTGGAGAGGGGTGGCGCGAAGCAGGTCTGGGTGTGGCTGAGTGTGGAGGACATGCCAAGCAGGGAGGCCCAGAGGAGAAAGGAAGAGCGACAGGGGTCTTGTGCGGTGTGCAGCAGAGGAGAACGGGCAGGGGGGAGGCGCTGGCTGGTGACGCCGGTCCGGCGTGGATGCAGCAGGGGCGCAGTAGGGGCGTAGCAGGGGCGCAGCCGGGAGAGGTCCGAGGCGGAGAGGTGGTCCGGCAGCTAGGGTTTCGGGGGGGGGGAGGAAAACCGAAAAAAAAAATTGATAACAATAATATTTATATCATAATAATATTAGAGATAATAATATTAATAGTAATAATAATAATCATAATCTTAATAATAATAAACACATAACAATAAAATAATAATAATAATAATAATAATAATAATATCATAATAATTATAAAGATAATAATAACAATAATAATAATATAATAATAACAATAATATAACAATCATAATACAATAATAACCAATAAAACCATAATAAAAATTTATCCGGTTATTTAACATTCGAGCATCGGCACCACGTGCCGAGCGACGTGAAGCCAACGCGCACTTATCAACGCGCACTTATCCGCGCGCACTAATCAGCGCACAAAAAAAATTATCCATCTTGCTCGTGCCTCGCGCACACGCCAAGCGATGTAAGGCCAACGCGCCTTTATCAGCGCCACTGCGGAATCCCCTTGTCAATTCAGTCCACACATCAACCAAGCAATTAAATAAACCGACAATTTAAACTCATGAAATAAAAATTTAAAAAAAAAATTAAAGTTGTACCTCTAAATGACGACCGAGCGTGACAATTCTCCCCACCATGAAAACTTTCTGCCCTCGGAAAGTCAGCTCAAAGCCTGATTAGAGAATAGAAATGGGTACTCCTGCTCAACCCATGACTTCCACTCCCAAGTCTCGTGTTCATCATTCCCGTGCTGCCAAAGAACATGGACCAGAGGAATGGACTTTCCACGCAGCACCTTTTCTCGAGAATCCACTATACGCACTGGTCGCTCGACCACAGACAAGTCGGACTCTATCTCCAGCTCCTCCCAATTCAGCACATGCGACGGGTCAGGGTTGTACTTCTTTAGTTGGGAGACATGAAATACATCGTGAATCGACGTCAACTGCGAGGGCAAAGCTAACCTGTATGCCACCTTGCCAATCCGCTCAAGAATCTCGAAGGGTCCGACATATCTCGGTGTCAGCTTCCCCTGTTTCCCCAAACGACGGTGACCCAAGAGAGGGGCCACTTTCAGGAACACTCTGTCCCCCACTGAAAATTCGAGATCCCGCCACCTCTGATCTGCATAAGACTTGTGGCGACTCTGAGCTATCAACAACCGCTGCCTAATCAGCTTGACCTTCTCAAACGTCTCCTGAACAAGGCTCGGTCCCAAGAGCGAGGCTTCTCCTACCTCATCCCAACACAGGGGGGACCAACAAGGCCGGCCATAGAGATCCTCAAAGGGTTACATTATGATGGAAGACTGGTAACTGTTATTATAAGCAAACTCGACTAGTCCCAAATGGCTATCCCATGAGCCTCCAAAATCTAGCACACAGGCTTGGAGAATATCTTCCAGAATCTGATTTTCCCGCTCCGTCTGGCCATCGGTCTGAGGATGGTATGTCATGCTCATCTTAATCTGCGACCCCAAAGCCTTCTGGAGGCCTCCCCAAAAACGAGATGTAAACGGGGGTCCCTTTCAGAAACAATTGCTGACGGCACGCCATGAAGTCTGACCACCTCCTGAACATACAAGCGGCCCAGTTCCTCTACCTTTGCTGTATCTCTGATCGGAATAAAGTGAGCTGACTTGGTCAAACGGTCAATCACCACCCATATAGAATTCCTCCCTCGAGGTGTACAAGGCAAGCCAATGATGAAGTCCATGACGACCTCATCCCACTTCCAGGTAGGAATGGGTAATGGTTGGAGTAGGCCAGATGGTCTCTGATGCTCTGATTTCACTTGCTGGCAGGTGTAACATCTGGACACGAAGTCAGATATGTCCCGTCTCATACTTGGCCACCAGAACTGACGGCGAACATCGTAATACATCTTGGTGGTACCAGGATGGACGGCCCACTGAGATTGGTGGCTATCCTGCATCACCACCTTTCGTAGAGACAACGGCACTACAGCACAGACCTTGAAGCATAGGACCCTCTGGGAAGACAAAGACCAGTCAGAAGGAGTCTCCCCATCATGAAGAAACTGCATAGATCGCTGACACAACTCATCACCAGGCTGCTCCCGCTGAATCAACTCTAGAAGAGCAGGAGTCAACTGGATGCTAGCCAAGAAAGTACCTCCACTGTGCTCCCTGCTCTCCAAATGCATCTGGGCGAAGAGCCCCATCAAAGTCCACTCATCGCTGGACTTCCTCAACGCATGCACTGGTACTTTTCTGCTCAGAGTGTCAGCTACCACATTACCCTTGCCAGGGGTATAGATAATATCAAAATCAAAACCCTGCAGGTACTCGACCCAGCGGCGCTGCCTCAAATTGAGATCCTTCTGAGAGAAAATATAGGCCAGGCTTTTATGGTCAGAGTAGACCAAAAAATTCTCCCCAAAAAGATAGTGGCACCACGTCTTCAAAGCATGCATCACCGCCGCCAACTCTAAGTCGTGAGTCGGATAGTTCTTCTCATGCGGCCGTAGTTGGCGAGAACCATAAGCCACAACATGGTCATCCTGCATGAGCACACATCCAAGGCTCGTACCTGAAGCATCACAGTACACCACATAGCCCTTTCCTGACTCCGGTAAAGTCAACATGGGTGCGGTGGTCAACCGCTGCTTAAACTCCTCAAAATATGTCTGGAACTGTGGGCTCCACTCAAACTTCACCCCTTTCCGGGTGAGTGTGGTCATGGGGGAGGCAAGCCGCGAGAAGTCTCGGACAAAGTGCCTGTAATAACCAGCCAAGCCCAGAAAACACCTGATCTCAAACACATTTCTCAGCTGCTCCCAAGACATAACTGCTCTGATATTTTCGGGATCCACTAAAACCCCTTGTTCTGAGACGACATGCCCCAGAAACTTCACTTCCCTGATCCAGAAAGTGCACTTCAAGAGTTTGGCGTACAGGCGGTGATCCCGAAAAGTGCCCAAAACAACGCGCAGGTGATGCTCATACTCCTCCTTAGATCCAGAATTGACCAGGATGTCATCCACGAATACCACGACAAATGAGTTGAGATATTGGTGGAACACCCTATTCATGAGCGCCATGAAAACTCCAGGAGAATTCGTCCATCCGAAAGGCATGACCAAGTACTCGAAGTGACCGTACCTGCTTTGGAAAGCCGTCTTCAGGATATCTGCTTCTCTCACTCTGAGCTGGTGGTATCCCGAACGCAAATCAATCTTGGAGAACCACTTTTCCCCCTTCAGCTGGTCGAACAAATCATCAATCCGAGGCAAAGGGTATTTATTCTTGATGGTTACCTTGTTCAATTTCCGGTAATCAATGCACAACCGAAGGGTTCCATCGGCCTTCTTCGCGAATAAAACCGGTGCGGCCCAAGGAGAGACGCTCGGGCGAATGAATCCTTTGGATTCCAAATTGTCCAGCTGTATCTTTAATTCCCTCAATTCGGTGGGGGCCATGAGATATGAGGGAAGAGATATAGGTTGTGTTCCCGGTGCCAACTCAATCGAGAACTCCACGTCTCGCTCTGGGGGTAAGCCAGAAAAATCATCTGGGAAGACCTCTGGGAACTCATCCACTACACGAGGTAACCCGCCCTGTGAAATACCACCATCGTCCTCCAGCGCGAGCGACGACAACTGATAAGCAAGATTTCCAAGCTTAGGGAGTGGAGGTCCTGCACGTCCCGACCGAGGATCCCATTCTCCGTGAAATAACCGGGGAGTCCCATCAGGTGTTGTAAAGCTGACTCGGCGTTGATAGCAATCAATGTGCGCCTGGAAGCGCACCAGCCAGTCCATACCGAGGATCACATCAAATAGGTCCATGTCAAGGACCAATAAATCCCATTCCATCTCGAATCCCGACACAGAGAGTGCGCACGATCGGAACTTAAGGCCTTTCTCCCTCTTTTTCCCCAATGGTGTTACCAACTCCATAGCAAACGATAACAGCTCGGTTGGTAGGTTCAGCAGATTCACAAAACGAGCATATTTGAAAGAAACTGAAGCACCAGTATCAAATAAAACTGCAGCTATAGAAGATGCAACCAGAATAGTACCTCGAACCATCGAAGGCCCTGCATCAGATCCCGCTGGTGCCTGATCCACAGCATGCAGTTTCCTGGTCCCTGCCTGAGAACGACCGCTCGCCTAAGGCTCTGCCCTGATATGGCTCTGCCCTAAAGACGATCCGGTCCTACCACCACGCCCACCAAACCGAGATCTTGTCGTCCTGGTCGGCTCTGACTGAACTGATACCCCTCTAGAATCCACTGATCCAGCCCCACTCTGATAAGGGTGTGCAGTCCTGCAGAAGCGTTGTAGATGTCCCACAACTCCACATCCATGACATGGTCTGGGAGGGTATGGACAAACAGGTCGGATGTGCCCTGCCCTTCCGCACTGATGGCACACAACAGACCCTGCACCAGAATCCCCAGATGAAAACTGCCTGGGAGGATGACCTGAGCTGCCATCACCCTTCTTCCATTGCTCATCGCGCTTCCTCTTCTTCTCAGATGAACTGCCACTGCCAAGCCCTGACACTGATCCAGAAAACCCCGACTTTCCCTTCTGGTCAATCTCGGCCATACAAGCATGATCGTCCACCTCAGCATAAGTCTTCAGCATGAACAAGAAAACCTGGGAGTGAATTTCTGGTCGAAGTCCCTTCTCAAACTTCTGAGCTTTCAAGAATTCGCTCGAAACTATCTCAGGTGTGTACCGTACCAGTTCAGCAAAGCGATTTGAATACTCCATCATTGTCTGATTCCCCTGCGAAAGCTCCATGAACTCCCGAGATCTAGCATAGGCTACGAACTCAGGGAAATACTGCTCGTTGAAGATACCCTTGAAATCCTTCCAGCTCATGTGCTCATGCTTCCCAGCCTGGACCACTGATTCCCACCATTTGCGACTAGAACCCTCTAGCTGGAATGAGGCACACTTCACCCTGACTTCCTCAGGCGTGTCAAGGAAATCGAACATGTGTTCTATCTTTTCAAGCCACTCCTCTTCCTCCTGAGGTTCTGAACCAACTCGGAAAGAAGGAGGTTTGATCCTCAGAAACTCCTGAGCTCTATCCTTCCTGGAGCCAAATTCTTCCCCTCTAGCTGGAACAGGGGCGGGGGCAGGAGTCGCCCCTTGTCCCAAAGCCTGAACGGCTCAGACCATCGCCTCAACCAATCTCTGATCAAGAGGCGCGGGAGAACTCTCTCCGGCTTCCTCCTGTGGATGCATGGGAACTCTCCGGGGAGGCATCTTACTGCAAAAGGGCAGCAATCAAGAAAGAATACCATCAATATCACATATATAAAAAGGAAATAAATTTTTCCAACAAAATATATAATCACTAGTAAACCAAACATGTAAAAACAACATTGTGCAAAAACTCTACTTTCTTGCCTGGTGTCCACGTACAATCTGCAGCCTGCACGTCCCACCCAGAAAATAAGTGAAACAAGCACCCTGGAATCCCATGGTGACTCAGTATCTGTCATGAGGCGTGCTGGCCAGGCACCCTACTCGCAACATGAATTATGTGCCCCGACAGACCCAACTCATGTATAATCCAACTCATCCCAAATAACATAAACCACCAACAAACCTGTCCTTTGATACCATTTTGTCACGAACCGAATCGGGTCGCCATCCGAACCGACGCCCAACCCGGCCCGCGGCAAGGCCCGAAGGGCGTTCCCGATCCCCACGGGCTGGCACAAGTGCCCGGGTATCAAAATAAACTTTGGGAACGATTTACCCGAGTGAACAAATATAAAGCAGCCAACCAAAGTAAACCAAACAGAAGTAAAGGTTACAGTCAAACGTGTAGTTAACCAAACAGGTTTTTGGTTCACAAGTATTCAAAAACCCAAATAACACTAAAACAAGATGACCAAAAACCAACCTAAGGACTGCCGCCCGGTGTGAGGACACCGCCTCTAAGCCACCACCAAAACGCCACGTAGATAGTCCTGCTAACAACCTGAACCACTGCTCCCAAAAGCTGGACCCTTACCTGTATCAGAAGTAAACAAGTCTACTTACACCCAAGGGTGTAAGTAGGGTGTGAGCAATCGCACAACAGGATATCACCAAGAAAATATTCCACGCACAACTATCAAAAGACAAACCATTTGCAATGCTAAAATAAAGAGAGAAAGAAGTGCAAAAGAAATGGTTTTCATAAAACGATTTAAAAGAATGGCAGTTCAAGATAAACACATTAGGATAACAGTTCAAGTGACATATCACGTATCACTATGCACGCAAAGTAACTGGTGGCACCAAAGGAAGGGAGAGGCCCTATGGGTACTAGAACTAGTGGGATCCTAGAACGTCGTGTCTCGGTGAAACGTGGCTTAGGCGGCCACGACCCTCATATAACGTGGATTAGAAGGCCACGACCCTCATAACACGTGGCTTAGAAGGCCACGACCCTCAGATAACATAAATTTAGTTAGTGTTGCAATTGTCAAACCTGCCAGTGAAACCGGGTCGGGTCATCTCTGGAGCACTAGCTCACTAGTCCCAGTCTCCCCACCTAATACCCCGGCTTCCCTCCTTGTGCTCACCTAAAGATCAAAGTTCATATAACATGTCACCTTATCACTTAGAGCCAAACGTGTCACCTGCACACTGATATCCTCTTTGAAAACCACACACACACCAAAACTTCTTTTTTTTCCTTCTTTTAAAAAAAACTTAAACCACACTGCACAGTTTACAAATAATAATAAACAGCCAAAGTGAGTTTTCTCAATAAAAATGGACTTGCATCACATAAATATACCACTGGAAAATTAGATGCACATTTAATAAAAGTAATCAAAACTAATTTGTCAATATGGAAACTAAATAGCAGGGTGCTGAAAAATTAAACCAACACGCAAAAGATCACCAGATGATAATTTAGTGTGGAATCACCTACCTCAAACAGGCGCGGAAAAGGACACGGCGCAAGACTCTAGTTGCGCCGTGGTCGCACCGTCTTGAGCCGTCAAACAGGTCCTAAAAACAGTAGATCGTACAACAGGTTCAATAATATTGTTAACATAATAATAATAATGATAATAATAATAACGTAAAAATAATAATAGTGATAACAAAAACAAAATAATAATAACAATAATAATATAATAATAATAATATAATAATAACAACAATAATAATATTAATAATAATAATAGCATAATAATAATAATAATAATAATAATAATATAAAAATAATAATAATAGTAGTATCAATAACATGATAATAATAATAATAATAACATAACCATAATATAATAATAATAATAATAACATAATAATAATAAAAATAATAACATAATAATATTAACATGACAATAATAATAATAATGACACTAATATAGTAATAATGATAACATAATAAAATTACAATAATAATAACAATATTAGTATAATAATAATAATATTATTATTATTAACATAATAATAATAATAACAAAATAAAACGTTAATATGTTATTAGATAAAACAAAATAAAATAAATAAATAAAATAAAAAAAGAACACAAAGCGTGCAGAGGAGAAAGGGAGTCCGACCGAGTGGGGAGGGAGCACACCGGCTGGGGCGGAGGAAGCTCGGGCAGCAGGAGGGTGTAGTGGTGCTATCCAGTGGGACAGTGGAGGAGGGGGTGCGTCGGTGTGGGTGCAGGTGGCTGGTGCGACGGGGAGGAGCCGAGCTGGTCCGGCGGGGCTGCTGTCCGGCAAGAGACCGCGGCGGAGAGGGAGAGAGCGTCGACTGGGGTGGAGAGGGGTGGCGCGAAGCAGGTCTGGGTGCGGCCGAGTGGGGAGGACAGGCCAAGTAGGGAGGGGCGGAGGAGAAAGGAAGAGCGGCAGGGGTCTTGTGCGATGTGCAGCAGAGGAGAACGGGCAGGGGGGAGGCGCTGGCTGGTGACGCCGGTCCGGCGTGGATGCAGCAGGGGCGCAGCAGGGGCGCAGCCGGGAGAAGTCCAAGGCGGAGAGGTGGTCCGATGGCTAGGGTTTCGGGGGGGGAGGAAAACCGGAAAAAAAAATTTGATAACAATAATATTTATATCATAATAATATTAGAGATAATAATATTAATAGTAATAATAATAATCATAATCTTAATAATAATAAACACATAACAATAAAATAATAATAATAATAATAATATCATAATAATTATAAAGATAATAATAACAATAATAATAATATAATAATAACAATAATATAACAATCATAATACAATAATAACCAATAAAACCATAATAAAAATTTATCCAGTTATTTAACGTTCGAGCATCGGCACCACGTGCCGAGCGATGTGAAGCCAACGCGCACTTATCAACGCGCACTTATCCGCGTGCACTTATCAGCGCACAAAAAAAAAATATCCAGCTTGCTCGTGCCTCACGCGCACGCCAAGCGATGTAAGGCCAACGCGCCTTTATCAGCACCACTGCGGAAGCCCCTTATCAATTCAGTCCACACATCAACCAAGCAATTAAATAAACCGGCAATTTAAACTCATGAAATAAAAATTTAAAAAAAAATTAAAGTCGTACCTCTAAATGACGACCGGGTGTGACAAAATATGAATGCGTAAATTATCAACGAAAATTAAATAACTATAATCAACGTTGTAACCTCCCTTTGATACCATTTGTAGGTTCCGGGTGCAGCGGAAGCGCGTGGGTGGATGTGCTCACTTTTCCTTTTTTCATTAGAAATGATCAATCCGGGATCAATACGATGATAAATGCCAGTCTCCATGGATCGAATCACAGAAAAAGACAAAGAAGATGATTTGTCCCGGAACCACAAACAAGGATCATTACAGGTTGATTATAGTTAATTTAATTAATTATAAAGAAATACCTTTTGGTTGTTCTTTCTTCATTGATGTTCTCGATCACGTTGTCGATGTGATCCGTCGTTGCGTCGCAGAAGCCAAGTGTAGACTCCCTCTAGTGGTGATCCACACATGTACCTTGTATCTCTGGACGTCGCCAAAGGATTCTCCGGGTGCTAGCGTGGAGAAGCCTTTTCTTGCGTTGTCTGCCTTAGATCGTCTTGATCCGATGGAAGAGGATCTCTCTCGGTCTTGAGAGCGTTCTTGGAGGAAGAGGTTCTTTCGGCCTTGAAATAATTCTCCAGAGATGTTGTGCACAACGATTCTCTTGTGTGTTAGAAAAGATTTGGGGTTGTGAGGATATGTATAATCGGGTGTGTGGGGTTATAGAGTTATGACAATAAATAAATGTGTTACGTGTTTTATTTATTTCATTGACTCTTTATTTAAAATCCCCATGTCTAATAAATAATTCCTTGACATGCGCCCACGCTGATTATAATAAATATCATTTAAAACAATATTATATCCTCAAAATCCTGACTGGAAAAACTACACGGCATGTAATAATAAATACACGGCGTGTACTTGTTTTTCATTGAAAACTACACGGAGTGTACATTAAATGTACACGGTGTGTATATCTTGTTTTCATTTATTCATTTCCTTTCCAAAATAAAACTACACGGCGTGTACATTTAATAATACACGGCGTGTAATTGTTTTATTTTATTTTTCTTCCACCATTTAAAACAACTTAGGCTTCCTTGAATAATTATTAAACCACGTACTGGAATAATCTTTATTCAACTTGTGATACTTGGATACACTTAGTGTGTGACCCTCTAGGCCTCTTTCTCGTTGGCATTAGGCGGGCTTGCCTAAAGTCCAAGATTACTGTCTAGCAACGGGTCAAGGCACCCAAGAGAAAGAAGTTGACGCCACATTGATGTATCACCTCATACGAACGCTTACTGTGTAATTTAATCCCTTTGTCTCGATATCTCATCAATCAGGTTTCATGGCAGTGTCATAAACCTATATCCTTGATCTGTTTTTCTTTGACTACCTGAAATAAACTCGTCGTTTACACCATGGCCATGGAATTTAATGCGACAGTTCTATTTCAATCAAAGGGCCAAGATATCAACTTCCATAAATGGAAGGGATAAATCCTTCCTGGACTTATCCATTAACAACATGTCACTCGTGATGCACCCAACGTACCCTACTTCCCGCCAGCTGTCTGCGTGACGGTTTTCGTCAGTAAATCTAAGTGCGCGAGTCATGATATGAGTTATTGATAATCTTTCAGTCTAAGTACCATTACACACGCTCGCAGATAGCAATATCCGATGACACCAAGACATGCCGAATTACTACTGGCAGGTCTGTTCTCATAATCTCCCATCTTGGAGATTACCAAGTGCGAACTCCGTGAGAGAGAGTCTCTTCTTCTTACGAGTACTCACACATGACGGTCTGTATACTATGTGTCCTATCATAGTATGTCATCCAACCGCAGAACATTATTTAAGAATATTTTTATAGCATTTCAAGGTTCTCATCATAGCGGGGATCTGCTATGACCTTATTAATGCAACAAATATTCTAGGACATTTTTATATTATAGTCATGCATAACAATGAACAATATATAATAAGTGAACATTTATGTAATCAAAGTACAAAACAGTTGGTTCTGAGGACACCAACCCTTACATCCTTAACTCATTCAAAAGGTAGTCTTGGAAATATCTTCCTTCCTCACCTTTAATTACTGATATCTCGACTAGAGGTCCACCATAGAGAAATAACTGGCCCCATGAAGTTGATTGAATAATTCATATATCCATGGTACGGGATACTTGTTCTTTATTGTGATTTTATTGAGCTCATGATAATCAATGTAGAGGTGCATTGATCCATCCTTCTTCTTGAAGAAGAGGACCGGCACACCCCATGGTGAAGCACTCAGGCATATAAAACCCTTATCCATATTCTCCTCTAACTGCTTCTTTATCTCTTCCAACTCTACGGTGGCCATTCTATAAGGTATCTTTGATATAGGTAGGGATCTAAGAATAAGTTCAATTGATAACTCAACCTATCGATCAAGAGGAAGACCAGGAAACTCTTTAGGTAATACATCAATGTAATCCCTCATGATGGTCATGTCTTCAAGCATGCGTCTCTCCTTTGTCTCAATCATTTGATCTAGACATGCCTACTCATAAGGAATTAATATCCACACTAGACACAATAATTAGAAAGGAGATTCATCTTCTTCCTTACACTTGTAAAGAATTGGAGAATTCTTCGGGATGTGAAGAGTGATCTCCCTTTCCCGAAAGTTGATATTGGCTTTGTATAAGGATAGCCAATCCAATCTCAAGATAACATCCAACTCCATTAAAGTATGAAAAGATTTTCTAAGAGGTTCAGTCCAAAAACATTTATCAGGGAGGTGTTATAAACCTTGGATGTAATAATTTCCCCATTCACTGTTCTCATAGATAACATATCCTTTAATTTTGAGGTGGTGTTTGAATAGTTCTACTAAACTTGAAAGATATGAAATATTGCGTAGAACTAGAATCAAATAGTAAATTATCTATTCTTGAATGAATAAATAGTGTACCTGTTACCATATCATTTTTTGGATCCACCTCATTAGTAGTGATAGAATAAGACCTTCCTTGTTTTGTTGTAGGTTGTTGTTGATTTCCTCTAACAACCCTTGGCATAGGGAAATTGTTCACATAATTCCCACATTCCTTATAGTTGTAACACTGCACCACTGGTTAAGTGTTTATCTAAACCTTATTTTCTTCTTACACATTAGTGGGATTATTCATATCGCATCAGCAGTTTTTATCTAGATGTCCCATATTTCCACATTTTAAGCAATTCTTGGTTCCCTTTAGACAATTACCTGGATGCTTCTTCCCAAAATTTTTACATGTGGGATAGTCGGGCTTCTTTCCATCATGGAATTTATTTTCGGAACCTCCCACATTAGATTACATTTTCCTATTATTATTATTGGGCCCACGATACCACTGAGAGTCTCTGATCTCTATTTCAATCTTAAGATCACAATAGAAAATCTCCTTATAGCTATCAATGTCTTGAATCGACAATTATTTTCATAGACTCAGCTTTAATCTGCTAAAGAAGTGATCCACCTTACTTTCAATGTTCATGGAAAAGCCAGAGGTGTACCTTGAAAGCCTTGAAATTATTTCTTCATATGCCCCAATTGAATCATCTTCCTTCTAGTTGAGTCTGAGGAACTCTCTTTCTATCTTGAGATGAAGGGTTTAGGTAAAATATTTATTAAAAAACATTCTGTTTAATTCCCCTCAATTCATGAATCAATTTCCTCCTAGGGGTTCATATTCTTGATCACAGTCCACCACTGATCAGCTTCCCCATAAAAGCGATAGACCGCCAACACAACTTTCTCTTCTTCTAAGAATTGGAAGACAGAGAATATCTTTTCAATGGAGTTAATCCATTGTTCTACGAGGAGGGGATCATAAGATCCACTAAACATGGGAGGCCTTTTTTATATGAAGTATTCTACAGAAACTTGATCTTTCCTTGGGGGATGAGGTTATTCCACGTTATTCAAGTTATTATTCACAACTTGAGCCAGCTGAGCAAGTATTGTCATGAAATTTTGAGCACCTTCTCCCATAATATTTGGAATATCATTAGGTAAATATTCACATTCCCTATCACATTAATTGTTGGCACATGTTCTTCTATTTACCACCTTTAACTAAGAAAAATAACACATAATTTGATGGATTTAATACTTAGCTATTGATAAGAAAAAGGAAACTTTGAACAAAAAAGGATAAACTTGTAAAGGAGAAGTATGCCCTAACTTGTGATTCCTTAGGTTTCAATCTAGGTTTTCCTTGATCTATTTCTTAAATTATATTCTTATGGGAATTTTTTTTATTCCCTTAATAATGTTTTATACTAATCACATTAATTTATCAAAGAATATCCATTGATAGTGTCAAACCAAGAGTGAAACAATGCCCGTTGTCGTGCACCAGTTCTTGTTCGAGTCTAGATCGAAGCGGTGTTTTTTAGTTTTTACCCCTAGATACATCTGTGCCAGAGCCACCTCTACCTGTTTGTATCTAGACAGGGATGTATTTTCTTGATAAACCACTTAATCTATACTTACCAAAATATATGGATGTTTTCTTATACTTAGTCTCATCCTTAAGGTTCTTAATAAAGTTCTCTATTCCTAATCCCAAAAATAACTAGACCATCCTCTAATACCAACTATAGAGACCCTGGCCTTTTACACATATCATTACATGATTTTAAGCATAATAAAGAATAATATTACAAGCCAAGGATCGTGAAGTCTAGTGTCTTGAAAGACTAAGTACATAAAACTGAAAACATGGGACTAAATAAAACATTTCTCTATTTAATCTTCATAAAGATATCCTAACTTCCATTATGATCATACATCTTCATTGGGTAACCTAGGGATAACATGAACAAAGGGATGATCTAAAATCAAAGTAAGGAAAAAAAACATATTAATAAAGATTTAACACGTGGGTTAGAAGGAACGGCATAATGATATAAAAATGTATGGAGCATGTGAAATCATAACATGGAGTCATAATAATGTGGTAGAATCATAGAACATGACTATATCATGATTCAAGGTCTGTTTCACATAGAGGAGCACAAGTCTAGGTTAACCACCAAGACCATTTCACATGGTGGCATGAGTCAAGGCTAACCGCCAAGACTGTTTCACATAACGTCTCATGAGAATCAAATTTGCCCAATGAATTGGAGTTCTATCTAGGTTCACTCATCTTAACATGTTCATGAATATGTTTTCCACATTAAGAATCATACATAATCAATCATACATAAACATAAGGGTACCCATGTAAATAAATGGGTATCAAAATCATGTCATAAAGCATAATGAATGGGCATATCGTACAAGTGTCCATGAAATAAAGGAATTAAAACATACATAGACATTCATATGGTAAAATAATCATATATCATGGTAAGTTATTTAAAACATAATTGACAACATGAAATAAGAGTATTTGAGGAATTTTAGCATTAAAACATTTTAGTGTGGTTTTAAGGAAAATACTAACGATCATTTAAAATAGAAAAGGGAATAATCTTTTATATAAAACCAGAAGTGATAAAATAATTTTTTCATAATAAAACTTTGGTTTTATAAAAACTAAGTTTTATTAAAACATATGGTTGAGTGCACTTGAAAATGGGTATGAATTGGGGAAGTTCCCTTAAAACGGGTTTGCTTATTGGGAAGTATTGAGGAGGGAATCACTTAAAAGCATTTATATCCCCGAAAGAGAGTGGATAATAGATATTGATACATGATTTTGGACATATGAATAGAAATTAAAATATTTTCATAAAAAGAATATATGATTTCATTTGGGTAAAAAGAGAGTGATAATAACCTAAAGGAATAATGGAGGTTCAGGTAGAATCCCTTACGGAATAACGGCATGGTACCTGGTGTACTTTGGAGGGATTAATGAGAGATAAAGGAGTTTCTCTTATTTTATAAATAATTAGGGAGGTATGGGGGAGGTTTGAAATCATACCCCATCATTAGGAACTACACAAAAAAAGGACATAACATAGAGGAGATTCTTGAATAAATGTGAGAAAGAGAGGATCCCTTACCTTAAGTCTGATGGTGTTCTTCACTTGATATTAATGACATGAATAATCAAATTGTGTTCATTAATTAATAATTATAAAACCTTAAAAAAATTTATTGATTTATTATACCCGTATTAAGTTCATCCATGTCCTTTTTGATGAGTTAAGAGGTTCAATTTCATTATTTGGGAGCGTTTTCTTCCTTGGTTTTAATGATCGGTTCGCATATATTCATGTTCATATAAACATGTATGATGAGAATAGTTTTCCGAAATTGAATTTATATGACATTAATAAACATCCATAAGATTACATGGTTATAAAATTCATTTTGTTGTTTGGAGTGAATCTGAATCATTATATAAAACATTAATGATAAATGCTTGGATTAATTTTTCAATTTTTCTCATAATTAACTTGTTTTGTATTATTATTCTAAATCATGTGTGAAAAAGGATTCTAGAAAATCACATAAGATAAAATAAATATTTAATAGTCTGGTTCAACCATAAAAATAGTTTCATGACCAGAATTGAATATGGTAATAGAAATTGATAACCCGTTGTCCTTCAATGTGGTAAATTAACACATCTCGGATGGTATTTTCATTTCTTTCGTATAAAAGGAGGGGAAAGGGGAGATGATAATGAATTATCCCATTATCATAAAAAAAATTCTAGTTAATGTATGGTACTATTTTTTTCATACCATTTGGATGAGGATAGGTTAGGAAATAAATGAGAAAAAAAGAACATGAAAAGAAAACAAAAGAAAAAAACAGGAATGTACCTATTGATTTAATCTTCCTTGAGAGACTATTAAGGGAAGAGAATTTAGTCTTTTGAGGAGAACAAGAGTTTATAGAAGTGGGGGTATATTGGAGAGAGATTTGAGTATAATTTTGGGAAGGCACAAGGATTGATAGGATTGAAGACAAGAGGGGAGTGTGGGTGGTTTTTCTAGTGAAGGGAAGGAGGATTTTCTTAATATTTTAATCATTAGTTTATTATTTTTCCATAAGACAAGTAATAGAAACAATTATTGTTAAAAAAAAATATTAATATGTGTGTGTGAGTTCTAACCCAATGTGATTACATCATCCATGACTCAATAAATAGTATATTTAACATATAATGTATATATACAGTAAATTACTGTATTTTACTATTCCTAAAAAATTCATGTATTTCAGAAAAACCCAAAAAATTCACCATTACCATTTTTCAACATGTAGAATACAAAAATGAACTACATTTTTCAACAATAATTTTTTGAAATATGATTACTTTAATTTTTAATTAAAATCATAATTTACTTGAAAAATGTGGATTTTAAAACTATAACTGATTTTATAATGCTTTCAAAAATTACATAAGGTATTATAAAATTATTTTAAAACCAGAATAAATAAAATTGTTAATTTATGAACACATTTTAGGAAAATAAATTTTCTTTTAAATTAATTAATTAATTTTAGTTAATTATTTACGACTTACAAAAATACAAATACTTTTACTATGGTCATATTATCACTTATATGATGCCTAAATTTTATTTATACATTCAAGGGTGAAGTTTCTATTCTTTTAGATGATGTACTATTCATAAGGTTCATATTACTATTCATATGGGTAGGTTACTATTCATAAGGGTAGGTTACTATTCACCAAAAAAATAAATTTGTCTTATCAGACTCCAAACATCTTACTGATCAAAACTGTGTATGTCATATTTTCAAAATTAAAATCATAAAAGTGACAATATTATGTTTAAAGGTCACATAGTACTTTTTAGTTCATTATGTTGTGATTTCATGTGATTATATGGCATAATTATAACAAGGAAACTTCTATTGATAAAATATTGGGTCGTTACATTATTCCCCCCTTATGAAATTTCGACCTCGAAATTTCATTTTACATTCTAAGCCATAAATAGGTGCGGGTACTTTTTCTTAGTTGCCTCCTCCAATTCCATGTTGCCTCTTCATACTTATGGTTCTGCCATAGTTCTTTGACCAGGTGAGTAGTCTTGTTACGTAGAACTTTATCTCTATAATACAAGATCTTCACTGGATGCACCTCGTAAGAAAGATCATTCTCCAACTGTACCACCTCTTAAGAGACTACATGTGAAGAATCTAGTATGTACATCCTTAAGAGGGATACATGGATGACATCGTGTACTTTAGACATGGTAGGTTGAAGTGTCAGTTGATAGCCCATATCCTCGACATGATCAATAATCTTAAAGGGTCCGATGTACCTAGGACTTAGCTTTCCTTTCTTCCCAAACCTTATGACCTTCTTACATGGAGATATGTAGAGAAATACCATGTATCCCACTTTGAACCCAAGGTCTCATTGATGATTATTTTCATAACTCTTTTGTCTAATTTGGGCTTCCTTGATGTGATGTTGAATGGTTTTCACCTTCTCCGCCATTTCTTTGACCATTTCAGGTCCTAGAAGCATACGTTCACTGAATTAATACCAACATGTTAGTGTTCTACACCTTTCCCATAAAGGGATTTGTATGGTTCCATTCAGATGATCAAGTGGAAACTATTATTGTAATAGAATTAAACTAGTGAAAGATATTGGTCCCATCCTCCTTTGAAGTCCATAGAACATTCTCTCAACATGTATTCCAGTTTTTGAATAGTTTTCTCAGATTGGCCATCATTTTAAGGATGATAGGCCATACTGAAATTCATTTTGGTGCTTAGATCATGTTGAAGACTTTTTCAAAACTTCAAGGTGAATATTGGATCTCTATTGGATACAATAGATAGTGGTAATCCATGAAGCCTTACAACTTCTTTGATATATATTTGTGAAATTTGATCCAATGAGAAGTCCCCTCGAATTATAATAAAGTGAGATGTCTTTGTAAGATGATCCACAATGAACCATATAGCATTGTTTCCTATGGATGTCCTTGTAAGTCCAGTAACAAATTCCATGGTGATGTTCTACCACTTCCATGTTGGTATGGGTATTGGTTGCATCATCCCCTTATACTTTTGTCTTTCAGACATCACTTGTTGACATACCAGGCACTTTGATGTATACTCAGCAATATCCTTCTTCATAGTGTAGAACCAAAAGTTCCCTCGGAGATCTCGATACATCTTTATACTCCCTAGGTTAATATATAAGGTTGATATATGTGCGTCATTCAAAATCTCCTTCTTTATCTCTAGATCATATGGTACACATAATCATGAAGAAAATCTTAAAATTCCTTCCTCATCAATAATAAACTCAAAGTATTTACCATTTCTAATGGATTCCACCCTTTTCTAAATTTCTACATCTTTTCTTTGAGCATCCTTTATTTTCACAATAAGGGATGGTTGAGCAATCATTTGAGAAAGGATTGATGATGTTCCTGGCTTAATGATTCCCATGTCCATCCTCTACAAATCTAAGAAGACTGGATCCTTTTCAATTCTCATCATTGATAAAGATACAAAATCCTTTCTACTTAGGGCATCTTCCACTTTATTTGCCTTACTAGGATGGTGGTGGATTGAGCAGTCATAATCCTTGTTGAGCACTATCCATCTTCACTGGCGCATTTTAATATCTTTTTATGTGAATATATATTTGAGACTCTTGTGATCAGTATATATCCCAAATTTCTCTCCATAGAGATAATGCCGCCATATTTTTAATGCAAAGATCACAGCCGCCAACTCCAGATCATGCCTATGATAGTTTTGATCAGGGATTTTCAGCTGCCCTAAGGCGTAGGCTATCACTTTATCATTTTTCATCAGCACACAACCTAATCCCTTCTTTGAAGCATCATTGTACACCACAAAGAGTTCTCCACTTGTTGGGAGTGTGAGTATTAGCATAATGATAAGCCTCTTTTTCAACTCCTTAAAGCAGTCTTTACATTCTTGAGTCTAGAAAAACTTCACTCCCTTCCCTATCAGCTTGTTCATTGGGTTTTACAATCATGAAAAGTTCTTCACAAATCATTGATAATACCCTACAAGACCCATAAATATATGGATATCCATTATAGATGTTTTCCTGGGCCACTCTTCAATTTAATTTTTCTTAGAAGGGTCCACAAATATCCTTTTTCTAATGATAACATGCCCCAAGAATAATACTTACTCCATCCAGAACTCACATTTACTATACTCTGCATATAGATTCTCCCTTCTGAAAGTCTTTAGCATAGTATTTATATTCTCCCCATGTTCCTCCTTTCTATTGGAGTATATCAGAATATCATCAATAAATAATACCACAAAATTTTTTGAGGTAATATCTAAAGTCTCTATTCATTAAATCCATGAAAATTTCTGAAGCATTAGTGAGACTGAAGGGAATCACTATGAACTCATAGTGTCCATAACTCATTCTAAAGGTATTAATGGGCATATCTTCGTTACTCACCTTTAATTGGTGATATCCCGATTAGAGGTCCACCTTAGAGAAATAACTGGCCCCAACAAGTTGATTGAATAAGTCATATATCCATGGAAGGGGATACTTGTTCTCTATCATGAGTTTATTGATCTCACAATAATCAATGCATAGGTGCATTGATCCATCCTTCTTCTTGATGAAGGTGCACCCCATAGTGAATCACTCAGGCGTATAAATCCTTTCTCTATATTCTCCTATAACTGCTTCTTCATATCTTCCATATCTACAGTGTCCATTCTATACGGTGTCTTTGATATAGGTAGGGATCCAAGAATAAGATCAATTGAGAACTCAACCTCTCGATCTGAAGGAAGACCAGGAAACTCTTCAGGGAATACATCAGTGTAATCCCTCATGATGGTCATGTCTTCAAGCATGATTCTCTCCTTTGTCTCAATAATTTGATCTAGACATGCCTAATCATAAGGAATTAATATCCACACATGAGATGATGATTTCAAAGGAGATTCATCTTCCTCCTTACAATTATAAAGAATTAGAGGATGTTTTGGTATGTGAAGAGTGGTCTCCCTTTCCCAAAATTTGATGTTGTCTTTGTATAAAGATAGTCAATCCATGCCCAAGATAACATCTAACTCCACTAAAGGAAGTATGACATGATTTTTTGGGAGGTTCAGTCCACAAACATTTACTGGGGAGGTGTTATAAACCTTGGATGAAATAATTTCCCCATTCGATGTTCTAACAGATAACATATCCTTCAAATTTTGAGGTGATTTTTGAATAGTTATACTAAACTTGCAAGATATGAAAGAATTCATAGAACCGGAATCAAATAGTACATTCTCTATTCTTGAATGAATAACTAGCATACTTTATGCCACATCATTGTCTGGCTCCACCTCAGTAGTAGTGATATCATAATCCCTTCCTTATTTCCATGGAGGTTGTTTTTGATTTTCTCCAACAACCCTTGGATTAGAGAAATAGTTTGAATAATTCCCATGTTCCTTGCAGTTGTAACACTATACCACTGGTTGAGTGTTTATTTTAACCTTCCTTTCTTATTCCACATTAGTGGGATTCTTCATATCCCATCAGAAGTTTTTATCCAGATGTAACATCTTTCCACATTTGAAGTAATTCCTAGCTCCCTTTAGACAGTTCCCAGGATGCTTCTTCCCAACATTTTTACACATGGGAAGGCCAGGCTTCTTTCCTTCATGGAATTTATTTGCGAAACTACCCACATTATATTCCATTTTCCTCTTTATTTCATTGGACCCATGATACCACTGAGAGTCTCCGATCTCCATTTCAACCTTAAAGGCACAACAGATAATCTCCTCATCATTTTCGAAGTCTCGAATCGCCAACGCTTTTCGTAGACTCAGATTTAGTCCGCTAAAGAAGCGATCCACCTTGCTTTCAGTGTTCATGACAAATCCATAGGCGTACCTTGAAAGCGTTGTAAAGTTTGCTTTATATGCCCTGATAGACTCATCTTCCTTCTGGTTAAGTATTAGGAACTCTCTTCCCATATTAAGATGGAGGGTTCGGGGAAAATATTTATTGAAAAACATTCTCTTGAATTCCTCCCAATTCATGGAATCAATTTCCTCCTAGGGATTCATATTCTTGATCAGTGTCCACCACTGATCAGCTTCCCCATAAAAAAGATAGACTGATAGTACAACTTTCTATTCTTCTAAGTACTGGAGGAAAGATAATATCTTTTCAATGGATTTAATACATTGTTCCATAAGGAGGGGATCAGAATATCCACTAAACATGGGAGGACTTTTCCACATGAAGGATTCTATGGAAAATTTCTATTTCCTTGGGGGAGGAGTACATTCCACGTGATTCAATTTATTATTCATAACTTTAACCAGCTGATAAAGTACTTTCATGAAGTTTTGAGCACCCGCTCCCATCATATTTGGCATATCATTAGGGTAATATTCATATTACTTATCACATTGATTGTTGGAACTTGTTCTTCTATTTCCCGCCATTAACTAAGAAAAATTACATACAATTAGAGGGCTTGAATACTTAGCTATTGAGCATAAAAACGAAACTTTGAACATAAAAGGATAAACTTGTAAAGGATAAGTATATCCTAACTTGTGATTCCCTAGGTTTCAATCTAGGTTATCCTTGATCTATTTCTTAACTTATATTCTTATGGTCACTTTTTTTGTTCCCTTAACAATGGTTTGTACTAATCTTGTGAATTTACCAAATCATATCCCTTGGGAGTGTCAAACCAAGAGTACATATAGGCCCATTTCCGTGCATCAGTTCTCATTTGAGTCTAGCTCGAAGTGGTGTTTTCAGGTTTTACCCCTGGATACATATATTCTAGAGCCACCTCTACATATTTGTATCCATATAGGGATATATTTTCTTTATAAACCACTTACTCTATACTTACCAAAATATAGGGATGTTTTCTTATACATAGTCTCATCCTTAAGGTTCTTACTAAAGTGATCTATTCCTAATCCCCAAAATAACTAGACCATCCTCTTATACCAAATATAGGGACCCTGGCCTTTTAAACATATCATTACATTATTTTAAACATAATAAAACATCATATTACAAGCCAAGGATCGTGAAGTCTAGTGTCTTGGAAGACTAGGTACATAAAACTCAAAACATGGGACTAAATAAAACATTTCTCTATTTAATATTCATAAAGAGATCCTAAATTCCATTGTGCTCATAAATATTCATAGGTTAACATGGGGATAACATGAACAAAGTGATGAGCTAAAAGCCCAATAAGGAAAAAAATAGTACTAAATCTTTAGCACATGTGTTAGAATGCATGTAATAATGATATAAAAATTCATGGATCATGTGAAAACATAACATATAAACATGGGGTCATATAAACATGGAGTCATAATAATGTGTAAGCAACATAAAAAATGACTTTAGCATGAGTCAAGGCTTATTACACATAGAGGATCACAAGTCAAGGTTAACCACCAAGACCATTGCACATGGTAGCACGAGTCAAGGAAAACCGTCAAGACTATTGCACATAGCGTCTCATGAGACTCAACTTTACCCAATGCATTGGAATTCTATCTGGGCACACCCATCTTAACATGTTCATAAATATTTTTTCCACATTAATAATCATACATGATCAATCATACATAAACATAAGGGTACCCATGGAAAGAAATAGATATCATAATCATGTCATAAAGCATAATGAATGGGCATATCATTCAAGTGTCCATGAAATAAAGGAATTAAAACATACATGGAAATTCATATGTTAAAATAATAATATATCATGGTAAATGATGTCAAACAGAATTGACAACATGAAAGAGGAGTATTTAAGGAATTTTAGCATTAAAACATTTTAGTGAGGTTTTAAGGAAAATAGTAATGAGCATTTAAAATAGAAAAGGGAATAATATTTTATATAAAATTAGAAGTGATACAAGAATTTTTTTATAATAAAAACATTTGTTTTATAAAAATAAAGGCGGATTAAAACATATGGTATAGTTCACTTAAAATTGGGTGCAAATTCGGGAGTTCCCTTAAAATGGGTTTGCTTATCGACAAGTATTGAGGAGGGAATCACTTAAAAGTGTGTATATTCCCAAAAGAGAATGGATAATGGATAATGATACATGATTTTGAACATATAAATAGAAATAAAAATATGTAAATAATCAGAATATAGGATTTCATTTGGGTAAAAAGAGAGTAAGAATAACCCAAAGGAATAATGGAGGTTCGGGTCGAATCCCTTATGGAATAACAGCATGGTACCGGGTGTACTTAGGAGGGATTAATGAGAGATAAAAGGGTTTATATTCTTTCATAAATTGTGAGGGTAGTATGGGGGTGTGAAATCATACCCCATAATTAGTAACTACACATAAAAGGACATAACATAGAGGATATTCCTAAATAAATGTGAGAAAGAGAGGATCCCTAACCTTAAGTTCGATGGTGTTCTTCGCTTGATCTTAATGACCTGAATAATAAAATTTGGTTCATTAATTAATAATTAAAGAACCTCCATGACATTTTATTGATTTATTATAACATTATAAAGTTCATCCATGTCCTTTTTTATGAGTTAAGATGTTTAATTTCATTATTTAGGAGCATTTTCTTCCTTGGTTTTAACGATCGGTTCACTTATATTCATGTTCGGATAAACATGTATGATGAGATTGGTTGTCCGGAATTGATGTTATATGAAATTAGTGAACATAAATAAGATTAAATGGTTATAAAATTCATTTGGTTATTTTTAGTGAAGGTTAATCATTATAAAAACATTAATGATAAATGCTTGGATTAATTTGGTGATTTTTCTCATAATTAACTTGTTTTGTATTATTATTTTACATTGTGTTTGAAAAGGGATTCCAGAACATCACATAAGATAAAATACATACTTAATATTTTGGTTCAACTGTAAAAATGGTTTCATGGCCATAATTGAATATGTTAATTGAAATGGATAACCCATCATCCTTAAATGTGATAAATTAACACATCTCAGACAGTGTTTTCATTGCTTTTGTATAAAAGAAGGGGAAAGGAGAGATGAAAATGAATTATCCCATTAACATAACAAAATTACATTACATTTATGTTATTGGTTTTCTCATACCATTTGTATGAGGATAGGATATTAAATAAAAGAGAACAAAGGAACACAAAAAGAAAACAAAAGAAAAGAAAGGAGGAATTTACCTCTTGATTTAATCTTCCTTGAGAGCCTCTTAAGGGGAGATAATTTAGTATTTTGAGGAGACCAAGGGATTATGGATGTGGGGGATGATCCTGGGGAGATATTTGGGCATAATTTAGGGAATTCACATGGCTTGAGAGGAGTGAAGATAATAGGGGAGTGTGGGTGGTTTTTATAGTGGAGGGGAGGAGGGTTTTCTTAATATTTTCATCATTAGTTTATTATTTTTCCATAAGATAATCTATAGTAACGATTATTGTGACCAAAAATAGTAATATGTGAATATGAGTTCGAACCCAAAGTTCTTACATAATCCATGACTCAATAAATAGTGTATTTAACATATAATGTATATATATGGTAAATTACTGTATTTTACTATTCATTAAAAATTCAAGTATTTCAGAAAAATCCCAAAAATTTACAATAACAATTTTTTTATGTGTAGGATAAAAAAATAAACTCCATTTTTCAACATTAATTTTCTAAATATTATTAATTTAATTTTTAATTAAAATTATAATATACTTGAAAAATAAAGATTTTAAAACTATAACTGATTTTATAATGATTTCAAAACTTACATAAGGTCTTATAAAATTATCTTAAAACTAGAAAACATAAAATTGTTAATTTATGAACACCTTTTAGAAAAATAAATTTTCTTTTAAATTAATTAATTTATTGTAATTAATTATTTTTGACTTACAAAAATAGCAATACTTTTACTATGGTCATATTATCACTTATAAGATGCCTAAATTTTATTTATACATTCAAGGGTAAGGTTGCTATTCTTTTTGATGATGTACTATTCATAAGGTTAATATTACTATTCATAAGGGTAGGTTACTATTCATAAAGTTTGGTTGCTATTAACTGAAAAAATTAAGTTTGTCTTATTGGACTCCAAACAATTTACTGATCGCAACTGTGTATTTCAGATTTTCAAAATTCAAATCACAGAAGTGACAATATTATGTTTAAAGGTCATATAGTACTTAGTATTTTATTATGTTGTGATTTCATGTGATTATATGGTGTAATTATAAGAAGGGAATTTCCATTTATAAAACATTGGGTCGTTACATGAAATGAGAATGATGGGTGGGTTAAATTATTTTATAGGATTTCAAATTTACCAAAAATATTTTGTAAATACCTTAAACCAAATAAAAAACATACTTGATTTAATTAATATGTTTTTACATTAAAATAATATGACTCATTCAACTCCTATGATCTTAAATGTTAAACTTGATATAGATGAAACTAAAAAACTAGTTAACAACAAGTTATAGATAGGAATCATTATATGTCTATTATATCTTACTATAAGTAGACTAGACATTACATTTGTAGTATTTATTTATACAATATTTCAATATAATCCATAATAATCTCATTTAAATGATGTCAGAAGAATTTTAACATATTTAAAAAGAATTGTATCATTTTATCTACTTTTTCCAAAAACCTCATATTTTCATTTAACTTCATATTTGGATGTTGATTTTGTTGTATGTGGACTAGATAGGAAAATATCCTCAATAACTAATCATTTTGTTTGAAAATATCTAGTATCTTGGTCAAGTAAGAAATAGAACTCTATAGAATTATCAACTGCTGAAGCTGAATATATTACAGTAGCAAGTTTTTGTGCACAAATGTTCTGGATGAAACACACAGTAATAGATTTTGGATTTAATTTTAATTATGTTCCAATAAAATGTGATGACATAAGTTATATCAACATTTCAAAGAATCCAGTTAATCATTCTAGAATAGTGCACATTGATCTGAGACATCATTTATTAAGAGATCATGCACGAAAAGTTGATATCTATTTAGAATTTGTTTTCACAGAAAATAAATTAGCAAACATTTTTAATGAACAATTTCCCACTGACATATTTGATTTTATCAAATATGAATTAGGATTATTTAATTTTAATTAATTTAAATTTTACTTACATAGTAAATTATTTATGTAATTCACTAAATATTTTACTTATTCTATATTTGGAATCACTATTTTAAAATCTATTCATATAAAATAGGAAAAATCACATAGTTTTCATAATGATTTCTCTACACATCACTGCATGACCCTTTGATTACCGCTAAACAAAAGAAATTGTGTAATATCTATCCATGAAACCTTTTCAAACCTTCAAACACTCATCTCTCTCTACTATCTGGACCTTGTTTCCCTAACACTCCAATCTTCCAAACCTTCTAAAAAATGGTGAAAACCAAATGAACTGATGGTGCATCTTTGAGAAGAATCAAGAATCTAAGGAATTCAAGAAAAGTGTGAAGTGGACGAGTAATATATTTTACCTAGATGGATGGAACAAATATGATTCTTAGAAATTTCATCAATAATTAGGTATGGGAATTTTTCTTTGATGAAAGAAGACCTAAGTTTTTCTTTGAAAATGAAGTTTGTGAGTTATATGAAATAGTTATATACCATTTTGGTGATAATGATAACCTCTTCAATGCAACCGTTAGCCATAAAAACTTTTCAATAGCCTCTTTAGAAATGGTTTATGAATTTAAGTGTCCTCATGAAGGCTATGAAGACTTTAATACCTCTTTAGTGGTTGTAGATGAATTAACCCTTCCAGAAATCATTAAGTCCCTGTTTGACATAGTGGATGTGGAGAAGAAACTACTGATGGACTTGGAACTCAAAAGAAAAGTTCTTATAGAGTTTATTCAATATTCCATCACATGGTGTAATGGTGAGTTTGAGAAGATTCTATTTCAATATGTTACTTTACTCTATATATTTATGATATAGAAGCTTGTCAATCTGGTATGATATATTATGAGATGTATGCATCATGTTCAAAAAAAGACTCTGAATTTTTATCTGTTTGGAAGGATATTAACCCTACTCTTTCATAACACTATAATTTATCTGGATAACTACAATGTGATCTCTTGTCATGGTCTAACGACATTGAGTATGAACATATTTAAGTTAAGTGTTTTTTTTGAATTCATATTTAGGTAAGTTTTTACCCATAACATCTGATGAAGAATTTGAAGTTGATCCTACTTAAAACCAGGGGGAGTCATCCCGCTTATTAGTTTTCAGTGGAGATATTTCTCATGAATCTACACATATAATAGTTTCAATAGAAAAACTAGTTCAAAGTGTTTAAATAATATAAGTTCCTAATGATGAGACTCTTTCTAATAGTAAAAGAAGATTTAGGGATATTGTTCAATCCAGAGAGAACTACTCAAGATAGATCACTTTTTTCTCATGTTTATCCTTCTTCTATTACAGTTTCTATTGATAGAAAAAGATTAACCTCGGTTATTACACAATTGGTTATTGTTCTTCAATAAAGGTCCATCAAAATAATTCCAAGTGCGTCACCTCTTGTTGAAATTTCTCTATTTTTCAATTTTAATTAGTTGGTTTCATAAAGAATAATCAGATTATAATCTATAGAACCACCACATTTTGGAATACTACTCTATGTTGGAGAGAACCAAAAGATTTATGATGGTCAAAAAACATAAGTACAATAGGAGATATACTCTCATATCCATACAAAACATAGAAATTTAGAAGTTATTAAAGATAATGATAATGCAGTTGAGAGAGCTCAAGAGAGCTACTCTATGTTGATTTCTGAAGTGGAATACATGAAATCTCATTTGGTTGAGTCTAGAAGTAGAATTATAATTCTTAATTAGCATGAAATATCCAAGGATTATGTCAATGAAGTAAATATTCTAGTTCAATTTGTATTAAAATTTTCTCAACGAAACCCTCTAGAGAATAAACCAATCAGATGGATGTACTCTCAATGTTAGGAGTGTCTCATGTGAAAGTCATAGTGACTTCTACAATTGTCTCAATGCAATGTGACCTTCTCTCTAAGGAAGTGATTTAGTATATTAAAAGGGATATAATAGAAGAGGTTAAGATTTTGTCAGTTTTTCCACAAAAATACCTTATGTCTATCGATCATTCATAAAAGAAGATCACCTCCTTATTAGTAAAAAAAAGGTTCCAGAAGTTCATCATCTTACATATAAAGTGAAAAAGGATGTTAGTTTCATTATCAATAGTTTGAAAAGGATTTTTGGGTCCTTGTAAAATAACTTTGAATTTTTAGAAAATGCATTTGAAGATCTATATCAGTTGTTCACAGGTAGTGTAAATCTAGAATCTTCTAAGGAAAAAGATGAAGGAGAGACTGATGATTTTTTTGAACCATAGGACCATCGAGTGTCTACAAAATGAAAAGAAATTGTTTTAATTTATTTTTTGGTTAGTATATCAGATAATCAATTTTATGTTTTGAAGAAACTAGTTATTGGTTTCACCAACAAGGGATATGTATAGAATATCTTTGGGGATTTTTTCAAAAAAGGTTTGCAATGGATTCAAAACTCTACTATATTACTATAAGAATGACATTATGAGAAGAATTGAAAATTTTTGTTGATGATCTATTTCATATTTGAGGGAGATATCTACCAGGACCTCCTATTTTCAATATCTGTGATTCTTCCACTCAAAGTCTTAAGTAAATATTTGATCCTTCTTATGTGTACATTAAGGAAAATCTCAGGTTTGCTGAAGAAGTCTCTTCACTATTACTAGAACCATCTTCTAAGATAAAATTTCCTCCTATAGATAATTTGATTTTGAGAGACCTGGGAAATCTTCCCTCAACAACCAATCAATGTCTATAAGGATCACTCGGAGTGATCAAGTAGGGCTTAGAGCATCATTACTAACATTAGGTGATATTTTTGGGGAAACAGTTGATGCTCCTCTACCTACTTTCTCTCTACCCTTTGGCCAACCTCTATCTTTCAAAAAACCACCCCCCCTCCAATTATTTCATGTTCTAGAGATGATACACCTTCATAGTTTTCATTCTTGTTTTTCTGGTTGAAAAGGAGTTTTATAGACATTTGAATCATGTTTGGTTGAATGAAATTTCTAAAACATTTGAATGCTTTTATTCTTAGTTTTCATGTTTTAATACATTTATTTATTTATGTTCTTCATATTATACCTTTCAGTTGAATTTTTTTATCTATACTATAAATATGTTTCTAATTTATTCTTTATGTTCATTATCTACTCCTATATTATGATTTCTTTCTTTATTTACTATTATAGTTTATATTGAATGATTTTATCTAGTTTCTTAATGTTTGTCTAATTATTTCATTGTTTATTTCTTCATTCAAGACAAATTCATGCCAAATTATGTTCACATTTAGTAGCATTAACTATTTACACTTGTTCATGTGCAGCATTGATTATAATCATTTTTTTGTTATTATACTTCATTTTGATATCACAAAAAGGGGGAGAAGAAAAAGTAGAATTCAAAAATTTTAAGATTTAAACATTTATTTAATGTTTTTAAAAAAATATTTTGATGATGATAAAAAGGAGAAAAAAAAATTTAATATCTAAATTTATTCTAAAAATGGGAGAAGAAACTGTAAGAATACATAATTTAAAAGTTTTATTTTAAGGGAGAAAAATACAAAAAATAATAATTTTTTTTAAATCTCCTTTCATAAAATTTTTGTTTTCTATTAAATGGGTTTTTTGATCATCAAAAATGGGGAGATTGTTGGAAAGACTTCTGTTTTTTAACAGATCTTAGTTTTTATGAGTTTTGATGGCTCAAAAATCCCTATTTTTATTCTAATGAGTTTATCTTAAGTATTCATATTCTAATTTTATCAAATAAATTTATCTTATGATAACTTTAAGAGTTTATCTTAGGCTGTGAAAAAATTTCAATCTATGACAGAGTATTTTATATTATGAGAATCAAAGTTTTGAGATAATATCTTTTGTGTACTAATAATTAGAAAACTCTATGTTGGACGTTTATCTTACTGCATACAATATTATCTTATGAAGAGAATGATTAATCTACCGTATATTCAAATTCAGATATTTCAGACAGAATGGAATTGTAATATTTTTTATCTTATGAAAAATGTTATTCGTAAAATATTTTCTTACAAGCATCAAAAGAAGTTGTGAAAGGTAAGTATCACACTTAAATTACATGTTTATCTTATGTTAAAGAATTATCCTACACAATATTGAATTATTTTTATCATACACACAGTATAATTCAAATATATGTTTTATATTACAAATCCCTTTAGAAATTTATCTTACGATATCAGTTCTATCTATTGAATATCTTAAGAAGAAGGATAAGATTTAAAACATCGCTAATGTAGAATTATTTTCTATATTTTTAAAGAATGGATGCATACCATTAATAGCTTGTCTCATAAACAGATTATCAATTTGAATATTTTGATTATCGCATTGCTTAAGTTCAAAATCAAGAAGAGATATAAAAGGAATAGTTAGATTCTGCATGAACAAACATGAAATAGAAACTTACAACAATGCACATACATAGACAAATACTCTGATAATAGTAACAATGAATGTTTTTACATAGAAAACATCTTATACAAGTGATCCCATGTTGTACTTAGAGGTTTATCAGTTTCACTAAAGATCATCCATAGCTATACCTTGATGTTTATAATCTTCTTAGAATGTATCTTCATCCACTATCAATTGTTTCTTGCAACTGTGTGTTCTAATAGTTCTTCAAAAGTTTATTTATATCTTTTCATTTTCACTCGTTGTAAGTGAGTGTGTTAATTTCATGGATTGTTCTTGTAAAGGGAGAGCCTAGTTTAAATCTCTTGTACCTTTTTATTAAGTGACAACTTCTTGTACTCAACTAGGAGCCCCTATGAAAAGGGATATTATAGTGAAAATCACCAGACTCTTGGAGTAGAGTGTTGGTGGATTGGACTAGGGGAATTTTGTTCCTCAAAACACTATAAATATTTTATGTTAAATCTCTTCCCTTTAATATTTATATTTTCAATTCCTATATTCATTAAGGAAAATATTTTAACTTTCATACATCAAAGAGGGCGGTTTGAAGCATAGAAAATTTTTGGAACTCAATTCACCCCCCTCTTGAGTTTTCAGTTATCCATTCTCTGTGACAACAAGTTTAAGAATAGTTATTTTCCCTTAGTTTGGTTGTGCATGATGTGTTCTATATTTTCTAATTTTATATGCTTCAACACCCACATCAATAGGTAAATCAACACTTGAATGTTTTGGGGGTGTTTTACTCAACATCTAGGATAGTGAGAGAACAGATGGATGATTTCTCCCTCTCTCCCACTATCCATTTGGTTATATATTATCTTTAATAGTTTCCTAGGATATAATGACTTATGGTATAGGGTGTGTTCTTACCTGGAATTTGATGGATTTTGGTTTTATTATACATTTATTCATAGGCTATAATGGATTGAGGTATAGCACATACTTGTAACTAGTCATGGTGGATATGGATTCCCATGGGTGTATGTGCATAAGATATTATGGATTTATTCATAATGAATTTACATGTGTTATAGTGGCTTCTAGGTATACACTTGGTTACTACTGGGGATGATGATGATGAGGTGTTAGGCTACACAGGATTCAGAATTTCTATGATATGAATGAATGAGATGTAGGATGACTTGTGGAAGGGGTGAGCATATGACGTGAGTTTTTGGGGTGTGATAATGAAAAACTGGTGGGGAAGTAGAACTGAGGTAAATTAATTTATAAATATTATTTTGATAAATAATGATTTAATTTTATTCATTAAATGGTGATTGATTCGTGGAGGGGGTGGAAAAATAGTTTTACCTGTTTGGGTGATGAGTAAGTTTCATTTTTCATTCACTGGACTTTAGTATGATTCTTTCAATTTTTTCACAAGGTTTTGGGGAGGATGCTACTGAGTATATATTTTATTCTCACCCTACATATATATAAACTATTTTTTAGGTCTACAAGGGTTGGTTGGTGATCGAGTTGGGCGTTACTAGCTCGAGGAGTTGTTCAAGAGCTGTTTGAACTTTTTAGTCGATGTTAAGGATTTTCTTTTGGTTCTTTCAGTTGATTCGGTTTTTTTATAACATTAAATTATGTATTGGTATTGATTCTTTATTTATTCATGGTTCTAGCTAGCGGTTTATCATCTTATCTCTTATTCCATAAACTTATATTGAGTTTGATCTCTCCTATGTGTGTGATCTATATACCTTTGATGCTAGTCACCAATCCATGGCCTATTGGAAATAGGCTTCGAAGGTCATTATCTATCTTTCTTCATTACTAGCCTAGGTGGGGTACCTTTAGAGAGAGGGGGTCATGAACATGATCCCTCAAAATGATTTAATGAGATTTACAATCTAATAAAATTTTCTCAGATATGATGATAAGAATTATTAATCTATGATGGCATTGGTTATAATAAACTCAATGATGACTTGATGAGGGATGTGATAAAAATTATGATGATGACACTATAAATAATGGTTAAGATAGTGTTCATGGTAATGCACACATATATTATTCAATTATATGATTGTATTAAGGGTTGGAGATACATTCTCCGACATTATAAAGTGATCATATTTAATTATTCTTATCGATGGGTGTATATGGGATATGTTGGATAGATTTTGGTATACCACTCCCTGGAGGTGTTAACCTAGGTGGAGGGTGGTAGTGTGATATTGTTTTCCCGATAGACTTATTATTAGGTTGGTTTAGTGTTTTGATGTTGATTAGTTATTTTTATTGGTTATTTGGTGTTCCCTAAGACTTTTTTGGTGTAAGCACCATGACTTTTGAGTAGTTTGAGTTGTAGATGATTAGTATAAGATGATGATGACATCAACTAAAAGGGGGTGGTATTGTGAGTTAATTCTTATTATATTTTGATTTTATTTCAACTATGAATACACCATTCTCTAAATAACCACCACCTCAGGGAAAATTCCTCTAGTAAAACCACTACTAAAAAATAGGTCTTTAATAGCACTAGAATCAGCCTTTATTAGGACTAGAAAAGCACTGACTACCTTAGTGTGGTTAAAAGTAAATTTCTTTTATCAGTGCTAAAAAAGCATTGATAAATAGTGTCTTTTATCAGTACTTTTTATTGTGATTATAGAAGTATGATTTATCAGTGATTTTATTTGCGCTAATAAAAGTATGATTTACTAGTTATTTTAAATGAGATGATAAAGATAGACTTTATCAGTGCCTATATAAGCACCAAAAAATGGTAGCTTTATCAGCTCATTTAGTAGTGCTGATAAAGGTGAAAACTGTAGTGTGATGCTGCAACACACTGCATCGCCAGAAACAAGTACAGTGTGTTGCACCCACACACTGCATCAGCAAAACTAGTAACACAAATTACCAAAATAAGATACAAATACTGAATTTAAATGAAATAAAATTTGTAACACCAATACAATAAAAATAAAACACTATTATAGAGTATGTTAGTTTTTTTTACTAAAATTAATGTAAATTTTGAATAAAAAGGCACACTTTGAGTCATACCAGTAACATTGTGAGTCAAATTGAGGTGTGACTGATTCCTACATGTTACAAATGACTTATGGATTGTTTTCCTAAAGTACCAAAACAATCATATTGTGTTTTCTCAGTTTTGAGTATGTCAGTTGTTTTTTTATTAAAATTAATGTCATTTTTGAATAAAAATACACACTTGGAGTCATACCGGTCACACTGTGTATCTTATTGAGGAGCGACTGATCCCTACACATAAAAAATGACATATTTATTATTTTTCTAAAGTATCAAAACAATCCAAATGTGTTTTCTTGGTTTTGAGTATGTCAATTGTGTTTTTCACTAAAATTAATGTCAATTTTTAATAAAAAATATGCATTTAGAGTCATACCAGTCACACCATGCATCATATTGAGGCATTTCTGAATGATACACATTCTAAATGACTCATGGATCATTATCCTAAAGTATAAAAATAATCAGAATGTTTTTCCTCAATTTTGAGTACGCCATGTTTTTTTACTAAAATGTCATTTTAAACAGGAATCATGCACTTTGAGCCATATAGGTTTCATCATGTGTGGATTTGACATGAGATTAATTCATACACATCAAAAATTAATTATGAATCATTTTCCCAAATTATCAAGACAATTTAATCATTTTTTTCTTATTTTTAAATGAGTGACACTTTTTTATATTAAAATGTCAATTTTAAACTAATAATAGAATCTGGGAGTCATACCAATAACACCATGAATCAAATTGAGGTGTGGATGATCCCTACATGTCACAAATGATGTATGGATCATTTTCCTAAAGTACCAAAAAAATATGAATGTGTTTTATCAATTTTTATTATGCCACATGTGTTTTTTACTAAAATTTAATATTAAACTAGAAAGATGAAAAATGGATCTTATCTTAAGTTACAAGTGTTTTGTGAACTTTTAAAAAATTATTCTCAAACACAATCATGGTATGATACTTATTCTAATTCATTGACCAACAATTTTATTGTTTGAAAGCAATCACTTCTTATCCTCCTCAGCCTTGGTCTCCACCTTAGTATTCTCCTTTGCCTCCTCCTCCACGTCGGTCTCCGAATATGACTTTTCATCCCCCTTATCCTCTACTTATGCCTCTACCTTCACCTCTACCTCCATCTCCATCTCCACAATTTCCCAAAAATTTTATTGTTTTCAGTTCAGTACTTCTAAACAAATTGATTTCCTCCATTACTCTTCTCCATGAGAAAGAAATCAAAAATAATATATAAGCATTCCGAAACTAATGCTTCACACCCCAAATATCTTTTGAATTTCATAACTCATACTATATCACAAACATAGCAGGTAATCATCTAAATTTTTTTCCAGCATACATTCTGACAAAAAGTATGTTGCCCGCTCATCTCTAAACAAATTGATTTCTTCTTTTGAGTAACTCTGTTGTTAGAAATAATAATAGTACTGAGAAAATATACAAAATCAAATGATTATGAAATATATTTAATGAAATTGTAATTACCTTAAGAAATTACCTATTGGGGGATGTTGGTATTTTCATGCTTTATGATTTCTCTCAGAAATTTTAAAGCATAATATCCACAATATATTACATTGTCTTGTTTCAAACACTTCAGAAACATTGACCAAAATAAGTAAATTGTTTCAAAATATTTTGATAGTTAAATATTTATATAAATACCTTAATTTTTTTCCATTTGTAGTAATCCACATGCTTTAACTTTTCAGACACTGAATTCATTCCATGATCTATCCTGTATTTAGTGATCGTCCTATCATAAAAAAATTCTTATTAAAACACATACTGAAGATATAATTAAAAGTTTATCTATAAAATTTTTATTGTAGTGTATTTCATATTCACAATACAAATCATGTGGGGTTAGTTGGTTGAAAATCCATGCATTGAATCTAAAAAATAAATATTCAGGATGTCTATGTTGACTTCTATCAGTATCCAGTGCTTTATAAGAAACAAATACAATTAAGTAATGAAAAAATTAAAAATATATTTTATGTGATTAGATCATAGAGTTTTATCCTTGCAAAGTAGTCATCAAAAAGTGTCTGTTGTCTGATGTTTTTTATTAAACACTTTGAGTAACTAATCTTTTTTCTTCTTAATTTATACCTCATTCAAAGTAATTTCTAGCATAGAAATGATGCAGGGATTAATGAGTACAAATATTTATTCAAACAATATTCCCTTTATAGAGTTGTAATATAAACTCCTGTAAAAAATATGAAGAGTTATTAACTTAATAAAAATATTTAGCTCACTATTTGGATAGATTTATTATGAAAATGTACCTTATGTATGTATTCACAATTGAGATGCCCAACCATTCATGATTGAGAATCTCATTTAGAGTCTTGAGACTAATTATGTCTATTAATAAATATACATATATTTCTTATTCATATTAAATATAAGACATAGCTTTATCTTTAAATGTGGTCTCTGAATGAAGTTGTAATGATAATAAATGTTTCTCTGGAACTGGCGGGGAGAAGTTACTCTCGAAATATCATTTTGTTTTCTTGGTTGATTCACTAGATTTTCTTAATTCGACCTTTCAATTCTCTGCCTCTTTATCCATCTTTAATATCACACCTCACTTAGTACCTTTTATCATCAATTGTTACATGTTTTTCATATGAAAAATATTGTTAAAGATGTACCTCGTGTATCTCTATAAGATTATACAACCATGTTATGAAATCTCTAATAGTAGCTTTGACCATTGTAATATCTGGACCATCAAGTGGAATATGAAACTCAACAGTCGGCTCATAAGATACCTCAAACCCCACTCTCATGTGATTTTTTGGGTGGGTTTGATTTTGTAGTTGGTCTCTAGAGATATTATACATTATACCCATTACAACACGGTGGTACGTGGGTGTTGACAGATAAAAATCACATACAACTGTACCCTGCAAAATTTTAATAATATAAAGTTATCCGAATTTTTTTGATTCAGATTTAGGAGAATGACTAATGAAAAAATTGATTGCCCTGGGTAAGGTATGCGATTTTGGGGAATGACTAGCCTCAAATAAAGTGGGATCATTTGGTTCATGTGCAGATATTTACTCCACCACCAGTTCTATTTGATCCTTTCTTATATATTGGTATACCAAAACAGATAGAAAAATAATATCTTTTAGTGAGTATATTTGTGTCTACATTCGTCTCATCATATTATATGTATCTTCCTGTGGTTTTTCCATCTCGAAATATCTTCAAGGAGAGAATCCAAAACCTAATCCTCTAATGCGACCATATTGTTTAGGCTACTTCAAATCTACTGAAATCCTCTTTTCTTCTGGTACAATCATTTTCGATTCTTATGTATAAAACATATAAAAAATATGAACATATTTATTTTTATGTAATATTGTCATAAATCATAATGAATTGCAATTATTTCATACTTACAAATTCTCCCCATATAGTTTTTGTGTTTTCATCAAATAATATATTATTCTTATTTACATGAGCCTCCTTACATAGCAAATGGAATGGGATAGAAGTGGCTTCAGATTTTGATTCATCAAACTTCATATAAAAAAAGGAACATATGTCGTTTCATATCACATAATTAAACTTTTATTTTTGATTTAAAATACATAAAAAAATTATCTAATGAAGTGTACCCCATCCTTCCTTTGTGATAGGGGTACGTTGGTTTTTATGCACATTCATTATTTTCAGCACTCTTTTGTTATTTCATAAATTAACAATTTTGAATCAAGTCAGATAAAATAAATAATTTCAAATAATATATTATAAACCACAATGAACCTGAAATTATTTCTCATTGTGAAAATTAATGAAAGAATTTTATGTTTCCTACTTTATAATGTGTGTATAACTAGGTGGTGGGTGTGGATTTATTTTCCCCTAATCATCCCTAAGATGTAACTTTGTTAGAAGAGTCCAAAATACTCTATGGGATTTTCCAATGGCCATTAAGACAAATTTATTATAGAAATATTCTAAAATAAACGAAGTCTACAAGGAATAATGAAATCCAAATCAACATTTCCTTATATAACTTTTCAGTAAAATAGAGAAATTATATTGTGATATTACCATTATATATTTCCAAAGCATTTCCTTCGTTATAGGTTGGACACGACACCATGAGTCAATATCAATCGTCACATTCATCCTTGTTGTGACCCTAAGATAACTAATGAATGATGACTTGTTGGGGTCAATAGGTTTTCCATGTTGATTCCAACCAACCTCAAATTTTATACCCTGACTTCTTACCTTAATAATTTTATTCAAAACTATGATGTTGTGTCGTTCTTGTTTTTTCATCAACATGGTGTTGATCCCCAAATAATTCCACAGTTTCTTCATCAATATTCTATTCTTTCTCAGGATTGGAAACATCATCATGTTCAGAATACATTTTCTACAAGAGTATTCAAACATTTAATTTTTCTTAAATAACAATAATGAAATACACTCCATGCATAAAAGTCCACAATTGTAGGCATCTTGCATGAAAATTATTACTATCTTGAATATAGATATAATAAGTTAATACTATAGTAAAACTAACTTTAACTACCTTTATTTAATATGTCTTTAGATGATTGATTGTCTTCCATCGCTTGATGATGGATTTGAGGCTACTCATTCCCACTTTCAAACTAGCCTTCCTCCTATCACTGTTCAGGAGGTATTTAATCAATGAACTTTGGAACCACAATGATGGGAGGAAGACTAGTTTGAAATAGGGAGTCCAATCAATCATCAAGATATGGAATACAATCAAGCTTATAAGGATTAAAGTGTCCTAGGAACCTACACTAATGTAATCACTCAAAAATTCACCTCAATTAAAGAGTAATTGGAATACCTCCACTTTAATGGTCTTGAAGAAATGAATCTCACCCCCACCTTCATTGGAAATCACTTATGTCTACTCAAGGATTCCTCACCTTCCAATTTTGGATATTTTTTTAATCCACCATAAGATCCCTCCAATAACATACATCCATTTAAAGGGTAAATTTTTCTACTTATGCTCAGTAATGATCTAGAATTTTTTACTCCTATAAATGAAATGAATCTATTCAATGTAATCCAAAATTTATTATTATGATATATTACCATAAAATTTCAGAGGAACCATAGATACTTCCTCTCATTGAATATTATACCACATAGCTTGAAGTAGGTCTAGAACTACCTCTAGGAATGTCCTACTTTATGACTGATAATGATATTATCAGTTGTAAAATGTAATATTGGAGAGAGGTATCCCTGCAACTCAATCATATTCTATGATGAAACATTTATCATACGCCATGACTGGTATCACCAAATATGATATGAGATATCGTATTTCTTTTATCATATTTGAAAATTGAGGTGATATTGTATTTGTGATCTGATCCTCTATTTTCACACAAACCATGGATGGAGTCATATTTTTTATATCATAAATTGTATGATAAAACATAGTTAAAATCCTTGTATTTTCTATATGTCATACCATATGATATATAATAGCCACATGCTATAGTTGAACAAATAAATCCTTCATATCATAATATATGATATTTACATAATACAAAATGATGTTTATTTATTCAAAATACTAATAGATTAATACATTGTGTCCTTGAAGAAAAAGTCTCTGATGCCACTTCTGAGTTTTAAGGTATCATCCTATGATCATTAGAGGGATAAAAAACCTAAATAAGGTATTATTTATATCAAGGATAAATGTGAATGGAAATAAATAAATAAAAACACTTATGGAATACTTGTAATATGGTATCAAGGGAATCCATCTTTAAGATTAAATGCAATATGTTTGATTTATAACACTGAAGTAGGAAACAAAGTATTCTATCCTTTAAGGAGATTACACTTTCCTTCAATCATATAAATATTCTTGAGTACCCTCAATCACTGAAGGAGTGTCAGCGCCTTAACCTAGTGATAAATAGTTATCAAAAAAGAAGAGAGGGTTAGATATGGAATAAAACAAAGGGTTAATTAAAATAGGGGGATCGTATCCCTTTATGGGGACTCTATATTTAATAAAGAGTGCCTTGAGCATTGACCACCATCTCATGGAAACTGATAATTTCATTATGTCAGAGTACTTCTTTCATTGAGTGTTTCAATAAATATTTCAAGACATCTATGATGTTTCTTATGATTTATAATTGATGAGAAACCATTTAGGATAAGTAGCCAAATTCATTCATACAATATCATATATTTAATGCCCTGCCAAAATTTATGTTGGTAATATGTCGTAGCCTGTGATAAAAGTATCTATAAGCTTAAATTTACATTTATGATTCAAGGATATCAGAAAATATGATATCTCTGTTTTGTTCATTTTGGACATGAATAACAAATTACATGAATTATTGGACATAAAGATCCAAACCATAAAAAAGTATGTTTTAATCAATTTTTGTTCTCTTTGTGGTTATTCACCATGTTAGATGACTTTTCAATTTATTTTTTTATCATATGAATTAATTATATATCTATTTTTATTATTAAATATATTAATGAATCACATATCATAGTTTTCTTAATCAACTATCCAACCATGGATAACTCACTTACTTTTGGGAAATACACTCTTTATATGTTGTTGTTTATTTCTATGTTTATTTACCCAATGATTTCTCACCTCTATCCAATATATGAAATTTTTAAAAAAAATTGAGCGTACTTTTCTTGCCAAATAAATTCCCCATCACTCTTTGTAACCCATGGTTAAAGTTTAATAATAATCTTGAATTATTTAAAAAAACAAAACACTCACAACATGCATCACTAAAATAATTTTTGGAACATGAAGGATTAATTAAATATTTTTTTGAATTCAATAAAAAATTATTCATTAAATCAACAATCTAAATAACCCATTTCATGGTTTAACAATTTATATGAATCACCAAAATCCACAAAACATGTTTTAATGATTTGTACACTTACCTTGGTCCCTATATGTTCATCACCCATAAATGAGGCCCATAACTTGGTCTCCTCTAATACTTAAAAACCCTCATAGTTAAGCCTTTAGAATCTATAATCTAGTATATAAGATGAATTAAATTTGAGAAAATACCTAGATTTTGGAACCCTATATTATTAAAATAAAGAGAAAACTGAGGGGGTGAGAGTACTTGTTAATGTCAAGACGAGAGTAAACCATCTATGTGTGTCTCTAGGGACAAATGGGATGGACACTCAAATTTATATGAAATGAGAAAAATGATGAAATAAAACCACACTCGTTGTATTTTAGTAGTGACAAGAAGATAAGTAGGGTTCTTCATGTTTAAGAACAACACAAAAATGCAAAACACAGAACCCAAATCATCAAATAATGATAGAGGAAGAGTAGAAAATAACATACATTAGATTCTAGACTTGATTAATCTAAGGGAATGTAGAGGATTCATGTTGGAAGTAGAGGAGTTCTGTGAGATCTTGAGAATCACAAGTGATTGAGTCGTGGTTAGGGTTTTTTAAATAGATCAGGGACACGTTTAACAGCACTTTTAGAAACCCACTGATAAATATCCCTTTTATCGGCGTTAAATTTATAATCCCTGATAAAATGAATATTTATCAGCGCTTTTTAAGTTCTGATTAATCTCAAGCTTTATCAGCATAAAAACGCCGATAAAAGACATATTTATCAGTGCTAACATTTTAGCGCTCAAAAATATATCTTTTAACACCACTTTCTTAGCGTTGATAAAGATTGATCTTTATCTACGCTAAAACGAGCTGATAAAAGTTTTATAATTATAATTATTTAAATAAATTTATTATAATTTAATAATTATTTAAATAAATTTATTATAATTTTATAATTTTTTAAATATATATAATTATTTATTTATAATTATATAAATACATATTTAAAAAAATATTATTATTCATTTATAAATATTGTAAATATTAATTTATAGATATATTTATGTATAAATATTTATTTTCAAATATATTTTTAACATTATTAATGGATATATAATCTTAAATACATGCATTTTAAAAATGATTGAAATTGAATAATTCAAAATGAGTACACTTTCAAAATATTGAAAAAATGGATAAGTTTTATTAATTAAATATAATTTATTAAAAAAAATATGGATATATATATATTGAATTGGATGAATACATAATTAAAATACTAAAACATGGTAAATAAATATATATATATATTGTAGAAAATGATCAAATTCAAAAATAAAATAAAAAATAGAAAATATTAAAAATGAATACCCTAACTGTAGTATTAAAAATAAATAAATAAAATTGACTGATTAAAAATATAATATATATTAAATGTATCATGTTATATTGAAATTATAAAATATACTAAAATTTGAATAAATTACATAAATATTAGGTGTATGTGTTTCTATATATTGTATAAATATATTTGTGTGTGAGTTTTTTTATACAAATACATTAACATATATATATATACTTGAAATAAATGCAACATGCAAAGTTTGATATAGGTTAAATTGAAAAATGAAACAAAATTACAAATGAATAAGACATTGATATGTTTTAAATTAACATTATATATATATTATACTTATTCATTTTATATATCTATATTTAATATATACTATTTATTAATATTTAGAATCTATATATATGTATATTAAATTTATTCATTTTTATCAATAATTATTTAATTAATAAAATGTTTCATATTTTTCTTAATTTACTCTTTTTATTTTTATTTGTTTAATTTTTCATTTTATTTTGTACCATTATTAGTACTAAAAACATGCTGATAAAAGACACCTTTTATCAGTTCTAAAAACAAAGCGATGATAAAGGTTTCTCTTATCAGTGCTAAAATAAAGCACTAATAAAGGTCACCTTTTATCAGCACTTTTTTTAGCACTAATAAAGGGATGCCTTTATCGGCACTTATTTTAGCACTGATAAAGATGGAAATTATCAATGAATGTTTCTAGCACTGATAAATGTTTGAGCTATTATAGGTGTGTTTTGTATTAGTGAACTCAACACACATTGAGTGAGTGATCTAGTGTGATAGACATCCAATAAACCTAGTTCCTCCTCACCTATGGATGTGGTTTTGATGAAAGTATGTGGTTTATATGATAAAGTCACAAAGTTGATATCCTTTATGATGCATTTATGAAGATTATATGGTCATGAATAGTAGGTAATGAGGTTGATGTCCTTCATGGAATGAGGTTTTGGGACTATCAATGACTGGTTTGGTAGTAGTTGGTTTTTAGGTGGCTATTATATTTTATAATTTTGTGTTATATTATATATATACCTTTTTATTTGGGGAATTATTTTTATAGTAATCCTTGGAATAGAATATTCTACTAAACTAGACTTATCAATTGAGAATGTAAAATATTAGAATAAAATAAACTCATATATAACACATGATGAGACATGAGATGAGATAATCCACTTGTTAAGGCATTACACACAGACTTATAGGATGTCCTAGTCAACCCTTAAGTTGGTATTTCAGTACGATGAGATAAAAATGACGCCTTGATGATTTCCACCATATAATTATTATACATGCATAATATTATTTGAGTTTTTTTATCCTTGTGGGGATGATCTATTAGTTATATAGATATAATAATCCCTTATTTCACATATATATTTGTAGAGTTTTTTTATTGAGTCTCCAGATGGTGTTATTTTTATTAATGATGTTGATAATAGAAGCTTGGTGTTTGGGGGTGTTTCATGTACTACTGAGGTATACTAGTGTATTAGGTTTTATCTATATTGTTTGGATTTAGTATCTACTTTTCCATAGTTGAAATTTTCTTTCATTTTAATTATGTTTTATGGAATTTATGCACTAAATATTGTTTATAAGATCAATTGATCATGGATTACATATTTCTCATGTTTTGGTTGTTTGAAATTCACTTTACTGTCTTCTGTTATATTATCTAGATGGTAATGTCGCTTATTTAGGAGATTTTTTCCCTCAGTTCTAGTCACCAACATGTAGCCTATTAGAATTGGGATTCAGATGACACACATGGTTTTTACACCAACCTAGGTGGTATCTTGGAAGAATCAGGTCTTGAAAAAGAGGTATTTGATAATTTGGTTGAGTTCTAGGCTATATTTTTGAGTTAGGTACATATTAAGTGTCAGTTGATTTGGGAGAACTAGGGCACCAATGGTGAAGGTAATAGGGTTCTAGTTGATAGGATAAATAAGCTAGCATAGGGTATGATTATTGAAAAATTCCTATGAATAGACTCTAATTTCATATTAAATGACTCGAGTACTTAAAGAATTGATTTTAGGGTATTTTTAGGTTGTAAAATTCAACATATAGTGGTTATGACAAGATCTATGTGATTTATTTATTATGGTAGGGAAATAGTTTTGGGAATGGATATTTGAGAAATTAAAATGATATATTCTAAATATTCTCTTTGTTGCACTATAAACTTATCAAGGTTTGTGATTTATTTTAAAATTGTTATCATGCCACATGTTATAATGTTATATGGGAAAATCTATGTGAATTTGTGAGCTTTCATTGATTTGTTTCAGACCTTCTTCCACACCAACTATTGAATTACATAGAGTGGTATATATTTTATCGGTGAGATATTGTGAGCTGAGTTTGGGGATTTTTGTGAGAGGGATGTGTGACCTCGTGATATTTCCTTTTATGATTATTCCCTCTTTTATTTCCCACTTCATTTTATTTCATTGGGATGAAAATATTCTCATTATTTGATGTTTGGACCCTATTTGATTAACCACTTTGATTTCTTTATTGTGGTGGTTGTTTCATTATGATGGTTGTGTAACACCCCATCCCATAACACTAATCTTATTTGAAGGACTATGTGGCCTCAAGAACACCTCCCCATACACCAGAGTTAGCTGACTAACAATGAGAGTCTAAATCATACATTTGGTAAACTATGCCCTCAAAATTAGATTAATAAATAATATAAATAACCAAACATCATACACAATAAACATTATAGTACACATAATCAATAAAACAAAAAATTTATTGAAAATATACCATGTGAAGCATACAATCATACATTCCAACTGGACCAATCTTCTCAATCATGTTGGTCCATGACGACGTCTTATCATTAAATACAATGTTGTTTCCTGGCCACTACCTTATCACTAAAGGTATAATCCGATGTCACATCAAAACTCATACCAGTCTTCTCACTCAAGACAGCCGAGGATAATATCTTCTCACTCAATGTAAGTCTATTATCTAGACCACTACCATATCACTCAAGGTAGGGCCTGTTATCACATCATAACCATTACCTTCTCACTCAAGGTAGGATTTTGAAAAAACTTTATCAATCAAGGTGAGGAAAATACTTGGTATTTTTCATCGACCATGCTGAGATCTGTCACCTATCATATTCACATGGTCAACACATACATGAAATAGAAAATAGAGCATGAAACCCGTCTCAAAATCTCACTAGGTTTTCACTAGGGTGCTAGTCACTCATGACTTTCCCCCATACCTATAAATACCTTATCGTCTATGCATCCCAAGAAAAGAATTTCTATCTTATCATAATTATCATATCACTTGTCAAGGAATCCACTGGGGTCATATAACCTATCTTGGTCTTAGCTCATTGGAACCAAGCCATATCCAACATCGAATCCAAAACCATTGGTTGTTTTGACAGTCAAAGGCTCTTCTTGACCTAGGCCTCAAAGACCCGGTCCAAACTTCATCAAAATATTACTCATAGCCTATCCCTTCTAACTAAGGATTGTCCTAAGATATCTCACTCTAAACAACTTTGATTTTTTATGCCAAGTCATTCTGCAACCCTCATGACACATTCTTGGGTCCTATCATCCACCACCCATAGGAGAGATCTCAACCCATCACTCAAAGTATTTCCCTCTCTATTTCACTATATCCAATCCCATGGGGATTATCCCAATCATAATCCACACTAAGCTTCAACTCATCCCTCAAGATGGTGTCACTCATCAAGTGTGATACATATGGTCATCTCACCCATAATCCCAAGGTTTAAACCTCTCATGCCTACACTAATAGCCTATGGAAACCAACCTAATCTACCCTCATCTCATTATGGTCCTGAGGCCTACCCCAAGCCTCTCGTAAGATCAACTAACACACCTCCCCTTGGATAAAGAGTCATAAGTCAATCCTAATTTACCTAAAGTTCTAAAGAGAACTTATTCCAACCTAAAGAGGATCAAGGCCATCTTATCACCTTTTTAGGGCACTCTCATTACTTGTCTCATATAACTAGTCCCATGAAAACATGTCAACATGAAAACTCATGCATAAAAAACATATGGTTTTTTATTAAAGGGACTACCTACCTCCATATAGGAGTTAGAATCCACATGATGCTCCACTCAACCTCATCCAAGACCATCCATGCCTCTTCCAAAACATGTATTAAACCCTTTGAATCGATATCATACCATAACATCAAAATAATTAATTTTAACAATTTATAATTAATTATTCAAATTAAACTACTGAGGAAAAATTGTCTAAAAACTAATTGGGCATCACCGATTCACCAAAACAGCATGGAACCATATGTATTCGTCCTTTTGGGATCTCCTCTAGCCATGCTGAACAAAAAACCCATTGAATCGGGATAATTTCACCATGCTCTAAATTAATCATCACTAAAACTATATCCCAAATCACATGAAAATTAGAGAGTGAAGAGGAACCAAAAATAGAGGAGGGAATAGAATAAAACACCTATAATTGCTACAAAATCATCTCAAAACCCACCCTACATAAAGGAGGTAAAGGGTAGGAAGATAGGGGATCCAACCGAAATGGCCCTCCCCTAATGCCCACATGACCTAAAACCTGAGCAGGAAACTAGTAAATTAACAGTCTTCCCGTGCTAAAAAACCACCCCAGTGCTAGGTCATGGTGCATCCATGAGGGTCATGGTGAAACTCCTTCAAACTTGGCCCCATCATAGTGCATCCCTCTATTGTCATGACGTAACCACCCTAGGAAGAGGGTCTAACCCCTGACCAAGCACCATTATTGTACAACCACCCTAGGTAGAGGTTCCACCCCTCAGCTAACCACTTCCATGATGTAGGCCATTTAGGTCACGACATGATACACCTCACCCAGGTGAGGCCCAAACCCCCAAGTCATAGCCTCTCCTCTCATGGAGTGGCTCCCCATGCTACACATTACCATCCCCCTCATTGCAGTCCCTTGCGGCACAACCAGTTGCCTACTCCCAAAAATTATCAAAGTAAAGGGTCACCCCAACCATTCTCCAATGCTCACCTAGGCACCTAAAACATATTCTTTCCTTGATCCCCATCAAAAAAATATTAGGGGCATTCCAACCCTAAAATTTCTGATCCGAGTCCCAATTCATGAAATGACCCCATCCTCAGGACCAAAAATTTAAATTCCCTCCAAAAAAAAGACCCAAAAAATTGTGTCTCATTAAAAACTCTCTACCATATTGCTTCTCATCCTTTAGAATCCACATTAATCCTCCATCCATCAATCTTGGCCTACATCGGTCATGAATTCACCACTAAATTTTTGTGTTCTATCCTTGAACACATAATAATCTTACACTATGAAAATCCAAACATCAAGGTTCATTATTCATAAAAAGATGAGCCACTCACTCATCACCATCACCAACGCCAAGATGAATCTCAACCGCACATGTCTATCCCAGGTTTTTGATGCATTATCATCAACCAATTAATCCCAAAGCTTATGAGGCTTCCCAATATAACTCTATACCCCTAATGGATGATCCTAAACCATATTTCTCCCCACTATAGGAATCGACTATTGAGAATTCACTTCTAGTGGTCCATCGACCATCTCAGTGTGGTTTCCACCACACCACACCCAATTCCACCCAAGTACATGGTTCGGTCCTTCTGTGGTCAACCTCTCCTGAAAACATTCAGTCTCACCCACCGACACACCACAACATCACCCGTTCAAGATGTATAAACTCCTAGAGGCATAACTAGATCATCCAAATGACCACACCAAAGTCTGAACATTACACTTGGTGTAATTCCATGGTTGGGTCCTCAACCACCCACATCATCTGTCATACTCTCTCCATGAGCATCGACGTATCTTCGACCTTAATCAATATTGGATCACACCAACTCCACCATGAGTTTGATTCCAAAACTCAGAATTCATATGAAATTGCATGTAAATCCCAAATATGGTATTTAATAAGGGGATAAACAAATTATATCAAGTTGCACACCAATATCCTAGTGCCATCTTGACCATTCACCAATTAGTCTCACCATATCCATGACCCTACCAACTCAAGGTTTGTACCTCCACAATCGATATGATCCTCCCCACCATAAGAGTGTTGTTATCATCATCTCACTAAACCAAAACCCCTAGCCACCAGAGCCTATTTTCTTTCCATTACCACGTGTAATGACTCAACTTATCTACCCTACTCATACCCGAGGGACAATAAAAATCACCAATCACCACTCATTCCAAAATCACTGGGAAATTCATCCTTGACATCCACCAAAATTCATCCATAATAAGGGTCACATCATATAGCATCACACCGGCATCACACCTCCCAAGCCATGCTTGCCCATCCAGTCAACACATGACACCTCTTATTCTTAGAGAGACCTTGAGCCACCATGACCACAGAGTCTCTTCAAATCCATCACTCTTAAACCCGCACAAAAATTCTCACTAATCTAGAATCCAATGGTCACAACACATAACCAATGCACACTTTCCCTAAAAAATCAAGGACTTTCCCAAAATACATTCCAATACTCACTCTCCTCTTCCAAAGGCAAAGTGATCCTCCAAAGAACCCTCATATAAATCACCATCTAACTTGATCTCATACAAACCCAATAGGTATACACTCCCATACAACCTGATCACATAACCTGACTCACTCTCCCATGATTCACATCCCATAGAACCTAGGATCACATGCCTAACCCAAAAATCATTCTCCTCTCATAGGTCAGTTTTATCTAACCAAAATCACCTTAATGATTCCACCCCAATGATCCCAAGGCATATCACTCATGAAAATTCCAACAACACAATCACCCACCACCTAGGAATAACTCCAAAACTTGTGAAGTTTCCATCCACAATCCCACCATTCCACCCAAAAGTGCATCAAGAATCAATAGGATCAGGCATCCAACTAGTCAAGACCTCTCACTCGACCTATATAATTGAAGTTCCCTAGGTGTTTCCTATATTAAGAACCCAATTAATTTCCACATTCCTCTCCTAAACCCTCTCAAGGGCATCAAAATACTTAGGGAAACCTATGATTATCCTCAAATAATTTCCCCAATGTATACAATGCCTATACCAACCCACCAGGATCACTATACATCCCTTTCACAAAGGGACTATATAGCCATTTTCAGATATCATCACTTCATAAGATCCACATGACATGTCATTAGAAGGAAAATATTTTGGTTTAGATGAGTTTAATTCCACAAAAAAGTTATATGATAAAATTCCATATAAGTTTTGTTGACACTTTAAACAACTAAGCTTCTGGTTTTTAGTGAGATCAATCACACAAAAGAACACATATATCATGTGAATCCTACACTCCAAATATGATGCATGTATATGGGACTATTTCCAATGGTCCAAGATCCAAACCATTAAAATAAAAATCTTTTGTAAACTCATAATATTGAATAAAAATATCAACCATAAAGGAAAAAAATAAGAAGAACAATCTCGTAACCCTATTAAATAGGACTTCCCATCAAAAAAGGTGTTCATGATGCACTATTCTGAGGTCCACCATGAGTTCTGGCACATCTATATTCCATGTCTACCATTTTTGAAATAATAAGATAAAATATATGACACTTTGATACCATTTGTAACACCCCATTCCAAAACACTAGTTTTATCTAGAGCGCTATGTGGCCTCAAGCACGGCTCCCCATATTCCAAGGCCTTCCGACTAGAAATGATGTCCTAAATCAAACACTGGGGAGACTATACCCTCGAATCATAGTAAAAAAAATTATAAATATACAAACATCATCCATAGAAAACATTAAAGTATTAATAACAAATAAAACAATAGTGTTATGAAAAATGTACCATGAAAAGCATACATTCATATATCTAAATTGGTCTCCCACTAGTCTGACCACATATAAAAAAAATACACAATAGTCTCTATTTTCATCCCCAAGCCTCACCTAAATCCCAATATTTGATACCCCATTGAGACGCTCTAGACTAATCCACTCCACAACCTATGCTCAACCTGTAAAATAGAAATAAGGTTTACACACACATGGGGGGTCCCATTTAGGGTGTGAGAAATACATCTCAATAGGGTCTCACCAAGTGAACCTAATATATGTCTTCATATACATGTATGCATGAGGAAAATAAATAATTAAAATAAACAAGCCCACACATGCACACTAGAACATCATGTGCTAACCATTCCACCATAACTCTGTGTGCATCAGGTCACCATGTGCTAACCAAGATACAGTGACACCCATCCATACTGACTTTGTACAAAGATGGAATCCAGACACCTCATGCCACATGCCACAACCCATACATGAAGACTCAGGGTAAGGTAAGGTGTCACCAAGACCCAACCAATTTCTAAAAATACAGGGTAGGTCTTGCATCTAAATATTAGACTATACCTTATCACTCAAGATAGGTCACCCATTAATTCCCAACCCCTACCTTATCATTGAAGGTAGGGCCTCATGCCATGTCCTGACCACTACCTTATCACTCAGGGTAGGGCCCATCATCAACCCGTGGACCAACCTTCTCACTCAAGAAATTCAATGACAACATCTTCTCACTCAATATGAGTCTATTTCTCAACCACTGGCTTATCACTCAAGTTAGGGTTTAATGTTATGTCATAGCCTAGACTAGTCTTCTCACTCAAGATATCCCATGACAATACCTTCTCACTCATGGTGGGGCCATTATGCATATCACTATCTTATCACTTAGGGTAAGGTCAATATCACGCCACAACCTCTACCTTCTCAATCAAGGTAGGGTTATTACAAATCCTTGTCACTCAAGGTGAGACCAACTATTAAAATCTATCATCAACCATGCCAAGATCCATCACTTATCACATGCACATGGTCAGAACATGCTTACAATAGAAAACACGGAACGTAGCTTATCTCATAATATCATCAAATTGTCTCTAGATCATTTGTAACTTGGTACTTATCCCTTCACCTCGATGTACCTAATCAACCATATAGCCTATGCACAAAATTTTATACTTATTTGAATTCTCATCTCACCCATTAGGGATTCTATTAGGTTCCTCTAACCCATCTAGATCTTAGATCATCAATACCAAGCCATATCCAACACTATATCTAACATCACGGGTTTTTTTCATAGCCTAAATTCTTCTACTGACCATGGCCACAAATAGATGATCCAAAACTCATCAAAATCCCACCCATAACCCAACCCTACTAAGGACCACCCCATGATATACCACTTTAAACCCCTTGTAAACCTAATTCCAAGTTGTTCAACAATCCCCATGACTCATATTTGGGTCCTATCATCAACCTCCCATAAGAGAGATCTCAACCCATCAATTGGATAAAATCCCTCTCCATCACATTATGTTTATACCTAGAGGTATTATCCTACTCATAGCCCACATTAAGCCTCAAATCCACCCTCAATAGGGTGTCACTCATTAATAATGAGATGTATGGTCATCTCACTCATCATCTCAATGCCTAAGACACCAATGATTTTCCAACTAGACTGAGGAAACCAACCTAGGATACCCTTATCTCATCCCATCCCCAAGTCTTACCTCATGCTTCTCATAAACTCAACCAACACTCTCACCCCTTGGAGACGTAGTCTATGGGAAATCCCAATTTACCCAATGTGATAAAGATCACTTATTCCAACCTAATAAAGCTCAAATATATCCTATCTATTTCTATAGGGAACTATCGGTCACTTTCCTTTCTACCTAATCCCATGAAAACATGAAACCATGCACACTCACACATAAAAAATCATATGGTTTTGTATTAAAGGGACAACCTACATCCATATAGAAGTTATCATACTCGTGATACTCTGCTAAACCTCATATAAGCCTTTCCATGCCTCTTACAAGCTCATATCAAGTCTTGAGATCTTATCTCATGCCATATCAACAAAATAATTAATTATAATAATTTATAATTAATTATTCAAATTGAACCAATGAGGAATAATTTCCTAAAAACTCATCAGGTATCATCGCATCACTGAAACTAAAAATAACCTCATGTGTTCATCCTTTAAGGGCCTCATCAATCCATGCTAATAAAAATACCCATCAAATTGAGATGATTTTACCATGATCTAGTGAAATCATCACAAAAAAACTTGCCCAAATTGCACCAAAATTAGAGGGTACTAAAGAGGAACCAAAAATGGATGAAGGAATGGAAAAATGATCTCGGAATCATCATGGAATCACCTCAAACCCCGCCTCACATCAAGGGGGGAAATGGGATGAGTATGGGGGAAGTATCTGGTCAAAATTTCCACCCCCACCACTTGTGTGACCTAAAACCCAATGGGGTAACTATAAATTAAAATTCTACCCCTGCTAAAAAATCACCCATGTTCTAGGTTATGGTGCGGTCATGAGTGTCGTGGCATTATGCCTTAATTCCTCACCTTGTTATAGATAACACCTCCTAGGTCATAGTGTGGCCTCTCTAAGAAGTGAGACTAAACCCCATCAAAGAACTGTTATGGAATGAACTCTCTTGTGATGAAAAATGACCAACCCATCTAGAAGAGCTACCCCTTGGACAACCATCACTATGACACAACCCATTTAGGTTGTAGCATGAAACACCTCACCTAGGCGAGGCTCAAACCACCAATTCCTAGCCTCCCCTCTTACAATGTGATGCCTTACACAATATATCATAGTTCCCCTCATTTCTATCCATCACGGTGAAACCAAGGGGTCATGACATGACCTTCTATCAACAAACAAAAATCAGCAAAGGAAGGGGTCACCCAAACCCCATTCCAATGCTCACTTGAGCACTCAAAACACCTTATTATCCTCAATCCCAATAAAAAAATCTCCTAAATATATTCTAATCCTTAGATTCATGGTCTGAGTCCTAATTCATGAAACATCCCTTTCCCCGTGACTAAAAATTCAAATTTCTTCAAATAAAAATGGCCAAAAATCCACGAGTCATTATGGTCTTAGTGTTGTGTCTCTTTGATTGGTATTTTTCAAGTCACCTACTTCTCGGAGGCCATCATTTAAAGTGGTTATTATTATACTATAGTAGGAACATCAGGACGATAATTTTCAAGTTCAATCAAAGGCTTATCATTAGGCTTATGATTAATCTCCTCTGATCTAGGTATTTGTTAAGCCTCGGGTTTCTATAGAAGGTGCATCAGTTTTTAGTCACTCTGAGTTGGAATTTTCACATATCATTGCGTTTCACTCTCAAACTATTTTATCTAAATTTGGGCATGATAGCACTTCTATTTCTGCATTTTCAAATTGGGTTAACATGTCTTGGGGGATCACATCCCCAGTTGCAGTTAGAATTCTTAACAATAGGCATTTATGTATTTTCCTTCAATTTGATGAGGATTTTGGTTTGGCGTGGTCTTTGATAACTTGGGTCTTCAATCGATCTCACTTCCTCCTACTCAAATGGAATCTTGACTTCCATATAAATAAGGATCCTTCATCTACAAGTTTTTGGATCTACCTTCCTAGCTCGCCTCTTCCTTTCCAGAACCATGAGGTCCTTAAGTGAATAGGTAACTCATTAGGGGTATTTCTTGAATTCTAATCAAGATACCATAGATCTCAGTTTCCCTGTGTCCCCTCATTTTTGCATCGAAATCAGTTTACCCAGCCTCTTTTGGATCTTATACAATTGAAGATAGGGGAATAGATCTTTGGTTGGAAAAAAATCTGATATAAAGCAGGTATGAGGTACTACATGTATTATCACCCTGAGGGTCATAGTGTTGATAGAAGTTAGAAACTCTCTTGTTTGAGAGTAAAGGAGCTGGTTCGTGTCCAAGACCCTTTGGACATCTAGTAGAATTTGGATAAGGCATTTGATCGAGTATCTGGGATCTAGCATGATGGTTCTTTGTTAAGGTTTTGGATACCTCTATCAGCCTCATTCAAGTATCAAGAGCTCATAGTGCTCTAATTTTTCAAGAAAAAAAGGACTCATATAACATCTTGCCCAACCCATTAGCTTGGGCGGCGATGGAGGAGCTACTAATCTTAGGTGAAATCTCCAAGATACCAAAGTCCAAAACTAAATTTATAGGGATTGGTAAAACAATGGGGGACAATTTTCCATAAAGAACCAATATAACCTGACAAGATAGAATAAAAACATTCAAACCAATGATATGATGCATGAGTAAAACCAATAAAACTCAATGTAAACCAAATAAATAGAAAAACATAGTAGTAATGAAAAATTAATAAAAGTAAATACAAGAAACCAAAGGGCACCAAAATGAAGAAATTCCAATATGGAATCAGTCTAATGACACCAAGAGAGAACTCCAAGATATGAACACCAAACTAAGGATAAAACATCATAATGAACCGCTAGAGAAATGTGACACCATTCCCCTACCTATATCTTAGTATAAAATATCGTAAAATTCACTAAGTTCCTCAAGTAGGGGATGAGTATAAAATTAGTAAATAATCCCCAAATACTTCCAAACACATGCCACTAGGACAAGAACATGTTATCTCATTTTATATAAAATAGAGGAGAATAATATAAAAATTTTATTAGAACCCCATAACAAGATCCATGTATGAAAAACATTAAACAAAGTTTCATAACCATTTCTTATCGCCTGTCATAATCAACCCATGTTCACACTCTCACACAGACACACACATGTTTATGTATACCATGGACCTCCCTATACCCGTGAGTGGTGATTCATCCTATCACCAAGCCTTCACTTGGTGATCCCCATTGATGATGGTACTTAATGACCATACTCCATCCCACATTGATGGTGGTACTTCATATCTATGCTACATCCAAAATTCACATGAACACACACCACCATGTTTTCTAAGTTCTTATATCAATTATTCCACATAAAAAATCTATTTTAAAACCCATTTTATTTCAAGCATTTTTATCAAAAACCATATGTTCACCATTCCAAAAACCGGGGATTTAGGTACTAAAACTAAGATAGTTTTCTAACACAATCATACATAAAGGAATTTAAACTCCAAGACTTCAAGTTCTAGAATGACTAGAATGGGAGAGAAGCCACCTACATCTCAAAAGTTGATGATAATGAAGAACAACACAAGAAACCTCTAGATCTAGCCATGAATATTTTGTCCTTCAATAGATTCAAAAATATCTCATCAAGATCCAAAAAAAATGACATAGACCTATCCATGAAATAATAAATATAAAAATTTGGGTGAGAGAAGATGAGAAGATATAAGAAGGAATAGAGAAAATGAGTACTTACCACTGATTCTGAAGATCCAACACCCTTAGATTCACAAAAACTTTCTTTCGGGCTAAAGGGGATCGCCAAGGGATCCTAGGATAGGAGAGCAGTTTGATATCTTGGAAGAATGGGATAAAAATGAGGGATTTGGGGCCTTAATTTGAGTTAAATATTGATTTTTAGAGTATTAACTACACGTCACATGGTTAGGCTACACGGATATTCAAATTATGTTCCAACCATGTGTATTCTACAGGACACAACCTAGGTAGACGCATGATTTTACCGCATGATTTGGAAAACCATGCACTAATCATTCACTGAAACAATCTAAAGGTTGTCCAATCACATTGTTGGATCATACAGTTTGAAAAATCATGTGTCAATTGTGTAGTGATAATGTCTCAAGTTAATCCCCTTGCATGGTTGGCTTACACTGTTTGAAAAACCATGCACCAACCATGCTTTTCCCACTGTCTCTATTTCCATGATTTCTCCTAGCATGTGCATAGTTTGGATAAACCATGAACTAATCATGTGCATACCCAGTGACTCCTAGAATCACCTCACATGATTTTTGGTAGATAGTGCATGGTTTCTCCTAACGGTTCTGAAACCGTGCACCTCCAAAAACACTTCCAAAATACTCTAAAACATTAAAGAAGCTCTTAAAACTCAACCCAAGTATTATATAACTTAAAAATACATAATAAAAGGGTAAAATAACTAAAATTTGGGGTGTTAAATTATCCCCACCATTTGTATTTCAATCAACAGAATATGGGAGACTGGCATTTCTTGGGAAGAGCTTAGGCCATTATTCCATCATTTTCTTCTCATGATCTCACGTTACTTCCTAAATCTGACCATGTTTCCATAAAACCCATACCAAACCAATTATTTTACCATGAAAATTATTCTCTTGTCTATTGACTATCTGTAGCAGTACATGAATCAATGTAGAATTTGGATTAAGATATATATGATCCCATCCAATAACATGGTCAGGATCAGGCTGATACTTCTTCAATTGAGAAACATGAAACACATTATGCACAAAACTTAATCTCTATGATAAATCCAATAGATAAGCCACATCACTAATTATTTCAAGTATCTCAAAAGGGTCAATGTACTGAGGATACATCTTTCCTGGCTTACCAAAATGAAGATTCCCTAGTCATGTAGTGATTATTAAGAAAACATGATCACCCAAATCAAATGATAACATCTGATGAAGATGATCTACATATGATTTATGATGAATTTGAACTATCTGCATTCTCTTTCTAATAACCTAAATCTTCTTATTCATATCATAAACAAGGATAGGTATGATAATTGAAGTCTCACCCACTTTAACCCAACAGAGTGGATAACAAAAAGGATGACCATACAAGGCTTTAAAAGAATCCCTATATATCAAGGCTTGGTAACTTTTATTATATCAGTTAACAGTATATGATCTACCCATTAGCCTCTAAAATCCATCACATAAGATTGAATAATTTCTTACTACATTTGGATCATCCTTTTGGATTAACCATATGTGTGAGGATGATAAGTTTTGCTCGTGGTGAACTAGTTTCTAGGGGCTTGCTACAAGGATTTCCAAAATCGGGATATAAATTTGGGGTCTCCTTCTGACACAATTGAAACTAGTATGCCATGAAACTTTACAAATTCCTTGATGTAGAGTTTCAAGAAGTCTTCTAGTGTATTTCATTCACAAATAAGAATGAACTGAGCTGACTTAATAAACCAATCCATGATCACCCATATGGCATCGTGTTTTCTAACCATTCTTGTTAGACCTATGAAAAAAATACAAAGTTATATACTAACATTTACAAATGGGAATAGGTAAAGAATTCAACATTCCAGATGGTCGTTGTTGATCCACCTTGACTTGCTAACAAGTGAGGCATCTCAAGATATACTCAAACACTTCTCTCTTCTTATCATCCCACCAAAACTATGATCTTATTACCTTATACATATTTTGAATTCCTAGATGAATAGACCATTTTGAGTGGTGGTAGGAAGAGAGAATTTGTTCATGATAAGTCATAGGAACCACAATTTGATCTCTAAAACACAATACTGAACTCACATCTAGCATCAATCCCTCAATGGTCTCCCCACCATTAATTTTTGACCTCATGGATAGAAATTTAGAATCATATTTCTAAGCATCCATAACATTATAAATCAAGTTAGGAACAAAGGAAAATGAAAATAAAACGACAACACTACCTTGTTCAACAAAATCCAGGTGCATATCGGCTATAACCGACTTCAATTTCCACCGATTCAAATAATATTTAGCTAATTGACTACATGAATTCCTACTCCATGCATCACCCATATAATTTACTTTACATGATATATACATCAAGTCAAAATCATATGTATATATATATATAAAGATATTCCATCCATCTTAATTACCTCAAATTCAAATATCTTTATGAGAAAATGTGATTCTAGCTCTTATAATCCATTAAAACTACTAATATCTCACCAAAAATATAACAATGACAGGTTTTCAAGGAATATACTACATAATCTAATTACAAATCATGTGTTAGGTAATTTTTCTCATGCTCTCATAACTATCATGAGTCATAAGATACCACATGATCTCCCTATATGAGAACACATCTAAACCCAGATCTAGATGCATCATAATAGACCACATATGCATGTCCAAACTATGAAAATGTAAGGATAGGTGATGATGTCAGTTGAAACTTAAACTCTAGGAATGATTTTTGGAACTCTTCGCTCCTTTGTAAAGGAATTACCTTTCTCAACAAAGCTATCATCGATGAGGCAAGTTGTGAAAAGTCACAAATGAGTGGTGGATTCATGAGGATAGTATAGTGAAGAATGGGTGGTTTATTCATGAGGCTAGAATGATGAAGAACCAAATTTTATTGATTTGAAATTATTTTCTAGCTTGGGGTAGCTTGTGAATGAAAGTATAAATTGGGGACTCCCATGAGTGAATTAAACTAGATGACTGTGATGTGTCTTAACATAGTGGGTGTGAGAAAGTTAGCTTATTTGAGTTGATGATAGTGATTCATTTCTTATTAATTGAGTTAAGGAATGGGGTCTTGAACAAGTTTAATCGTGATTAGTGACACACTCAAATGTTACGAGGTTGTACCATAAGTTTGGGAGATGGAATTTTTGACTGAGAAATGGATAAATAGATTTTTAGTCTCATTAAAAAGTGATATTATAGTGTTATATTAGTTGATAATCCCTGTACTGGGTGATTATTTACAATTAGGTAAGGATTCATTGATGAGAAAAGTGATATGACTTTTTATGTTTATATTATTAACTATCACTATATGGAATTGGGGAATTCTGTGAAATTGCCAATATAGGTAAGTATAAGTACACTATCTAATTTATTATTGACTTCTGTTTTTTGGTTTCATGATAAGAATATTCATTACCAAACATAAGAGTGGGAGAGAGTTTTAAGAGATGCTATAATGTTGAGAAGATGGGGTGTTGTCCTAATACTAAAATATCCTGAAATTTTAATTAGTGGTTATGTTACTCAAATAGAACCATGAGTTATTTTGTGTTGTTGTGTAGTGGGTTTGGGAATGGAAAGAATTTTTGTGGCTTATGTAATGAGGTTTCATGGAGTTCCATTGATGATCATGTCAAATCGTGATACAGTTCTACTCCCAAGATAGAGTGGGAATTTAATGAAATAAGTATACTATTTTTATTTTTAATGGAAATCATTAAGATCCTAGATTGGGTTTGAGTGTGATGAAATAATATAATATGGTCTCATAACCCATAGATTTTATGGATATAGAATGATTTATTTGGTTTTCTATTAAGAGGCATGGAGGTGTAGTGGAAAACATTAGGGAATTGGAAATTCAAAATGAAGATCATGAGCAATAACTTATGAGAATTAACATATAAGAGGTCTTGAGGTTGTAAGGATGAGATTATGATTTTATAGGATGAATTTTTTTTAAAGGTTTATCTACTATAAAGGTCATGAGATTTTAGTATTTGGAGTTAATGAAATTCTAATGGCACTTTTGTAATATTGCATCAGAAGTGGAAAAATATTTGTTTAACCTATAAAACAACCCTAGAAAGGAATTATGGGTCTATTGAGTTAAGAATGGGGTTTTTTCCTTAAGGTGAATGTTTGGATTGTGTCAAGATATTTTTGAGTTGCGATTCAAGTGATAATTTAAATGATTAAATATTTAAAGGGTTCCATGGGTGGTTTAAATTTGTGGGAAAAATAATCATTTTTTCCTAGAAGATAATTCCCAAAATTTTATTTAACCACCCCATTGTTTTCAAGACCCACCCCACTCTGATACCCCACCTGGGTTAGCAGTAAAGATAAGAGTGACCCCCAAAGCCTACCTCCAATAGGCCTCGGGTTGAAGACTAGCACCAAGGGTATGGAATACACTTAACTGGGAGTCATTGACCTCAAGTTATCAAGAAAATATAAATCACCACCAATAAAATCCATAATATAAGTAAATAATCCCAATCCCAATACATGATGCGTAATATAATGAAAAATAAAAACTGAAAATAAACCATGAACCACTCCAATGGAAATGACCATGAGCACCTAAAACTCACAAACAACCTCCTTAAGTTAACAGTATCTAACTCGATCACAAACACCCTCCTACTGACCTAAAAGAATATATATATAAGGGTAAGCATAAAAATATACTCAATAAAATCCTCTATGAAACCTCTTGTGAAAATTTGGAAAAATCATATCAAATCCCTAGTGAATATATAGATAAACCAACTCATCAACTAAACAGGTAAATTATATTTTCATCCTCAATAAGGCTTTATCACTAAGTATCACATAGGAAAACATAATAATGAAATGTGTATATAATAAGGGTACCACGCTACCAGTTTCCCACTGAACTAGTCACCCTAAATCCCCAACCACTTACATCCTGATGCTCTCATCTCCTCTATAAGTCATGTCACACGTCCATGAAAATATATCAGATCCACATCCACATAATCACAACCATATCTCATCAAATCCCATAATTATATAGTAATTCTAAGATCCATCACAAATTTTTTAATTATATACTATACCTTAATCCATTACAACTAGGATCCAAGTATATTCTATAACCATAAGTCGCCACAGGACGCATATACAAGTATATCATAACTGAGATCCATTACAGCCTATATGAGTACATACCTTAGAATAGTAAGACACCACATCCTAGATATGTCTACATACAATCTACATCTACAAGATAGAGCAGGGTGTGGGGATTAATCATCCATCCATTAACTCAACAACCTAGATGTTGGGAAACACCTAGAACCTAAGGCCAAATATGGTCATCAACCTCCCTAACCGACTCAAGTGGTAGAGCATAAGAAATAACAGAACAAAATGATATATTTAACATAACCATTCTATGGGAAACAACTAACCCTAGACTCATTATAATATTAATTTCCCACATGAAGACAAATTATCCATTACTGAGGACTAAGAGAAAATAATCATACAAACATGTAATTTAATTATTCCTTAAGCTTTAATCAATTTCAAGACATTTAATAATATTCCATCATCATTCTGGATTAATACCAATATTAATCAAAAAACAAAGAATCTTAATTTCAATATTAAATTCATATCCCTTCTCCTTTAATCTTTTTCCCAATTCATATCTAATAACATAAAGATGTCATCATTTAATCAGCAAGAGCTATTCCCTTGTAAATTAATCCATCATTTATTTACCATGCATAATTCTAGGCACTAAGACGAATTCCTAAATCTAGGAAGGTATGCCCAAGGGGAATGAATAATAGTAAATAGTAAGAATAAAGTAATATAGAAGTCAGGAAATAAAAATTAATTAATTAAATAAGGCTCTTAACCTGAGAAAACGATCTCAATTTTAATTCCAATACTTCCATCATCAACTCCATTTAGTCTCTAACAAAAAAATATCAACACAACCCTCAAAATTAAGTCAATTATACCTGATTTTACATAAAAATCACAGAAAAGGTAATAAATATATTTATATGGTTGAAAATATTTATAGCCATATTAATTTATCAAAGATAAATTCATATTACTTCAAATAATTCGTGAAAGCTATTAGCAATAAGGTTTGAATGCATTCAGCCTTTATATTTTTAATTCTAGAAAAATTATATCATTTTATCATCTTTCCTAAACCATTTAATTTATGAGTAGAATTTAGAAAAATAAAACATAGAATAAACAGAATTCTAGAACAATAATTATCTTAATAATAAACACAAAACATTTATTATCTTCTTAAGTTGTTTATGAAGAAATATTAACCCATTGCATTCATAATCTTTCTTATCATGTCAACTTCAAATTGTTTATCTAGTATGTAAATACATAAGGTATGCGAACAAGCATAAAGAAAAAATAGCATAACAAAACCACATTATATAGCAAATATCAAGAAGTAGTAACATTAATATCATGTTTTCATGCAATTTACATCATCATCTCTTCCATTTTTTAAATTCTAGTGTATTATCTTCTTAGGTTAATCATTGTTATTTACCCACTAGAAAATAGAGCATGATTAATCTAAACTTACACATAAAATAAAGAGAAGTTTATGAATCCATTGCTTGATGCAAATGATAACAAACTTTATACACATGAGAAAATAGGGAAGGAAGAGTTCGTATAGCCTGGAACTCGCAAGTAAACTAACACGGTACGCTGCAGAAAAACTCACATGAAGTTGACGGTCATAACTCAATTAAAGATCACTTTACAAACTCCAGGGGTAACATCTCTAGTCACCTAGTGTCTATAGGAAATGAGAAATACTCAAAATATATAGAGGAATAAATAAGATGATAAATGCATTAAATTTAAAATATATACAAGAGTAGAGACCCGACTCATGACTCACCAGGATGTATTCATTTTAAAATATTCAACTCCCATTTAATTCCCTCCAAATCTTTCGGGATAATTATTATTAAATTATAGAATTCAAATTCCCTAATATATATATCACAAAAATTCACTAGGGATAAGGATTAGATTTCATGCTACAAACCATTTATTTCCCATAGTTTTTAATTAATATCTGAACTCCCTTCACAGTGGGCATTCCACCCATTTTGAAAAACAGGCTTGACTAATACCATGATGTGTTAGTACCTAACACGGACCTGGTGCCCTCGACCAAAACTCTCATAAAAATCCCACCACATCATGGAGGAATTCATCTCACCATTTATAGCTCACCACAACTCAGACCACGGCATGGGGAAACCATTATCATCATTTCCATACTTCTTACACAACTTGGCCTTACCTCGATACAGCATCATCACAACCACCAACTCAGGAGTTTCAACCTTCCCAGTGTTAAATGGGGAAATAAAAAAATTCTTTAACACACCACACCCATCAAAATGTAGTGCACCATCACGTGGACAACCACCATTTCAAGGTCACTCCCAAAATGGTTGTTTCATGCCTTAGATTCACCATGCATAACAATAGCCAACTCCCACTATTGGAACTCAAAAATGGCCTACACCAAAGTAATTTTGGACCCCATAGAGAAAAAACTCAACTCTCCACATTTAGAACACCTCCAAACTCCCACTCATCCCCTCCAAAGCTCATAAAAACAAAAAAGGGTTTGAAAAAACCTTGGCCCTTACATAAAATACCTCTCAAATGATTATCATCCTCAAGAATAAAAAAATGGGAAGGAAAGTATAAAGAGGATGATATGAAACCTTGTAAGATACCTATCAAACAAATATCTCTTTATAAAAAAACACAAACATCTCATCAGAAGAAAAGAATAAGATCACACAACATCATCAAGCTAAGGCTTGCATATTATCTAAAAAATAAATCATTAAACAACTTGGGATATTGAGCATTCATTTTGGAATCATGTTCCTAAGTGAACTCTTCCAAACCATAGTGTCACCATAAGACACGAACCAAAGGAATAACATTCCTACACAACATCTTCTCCTAATGGTCCTGAATCTCAATAGGCCGCTCCTCAAACGTCACATCATCTTCAGCTTCCAACTCACCCCAGTCAATGGAATAGAAAACTTCATAAAGATATAAATGAAGCTATGATATGTGGAATATGACATGGATTTGGTTCATATGTGGGGGTTGTTCCAATCGATGCACAACTGCATTGATATTCTCTAACACCTCGAAAGGACCAACAAATTTGTGAGAAGGTTTACTCTCATAACTGAACCTTCGCTGCCTATGATAAGAAGATACCTTCAGGAATACATGATCACCAACATAAAAATCCAAAGGTCTCCTCCTATGATCATTATAGGACTTATGATGATCTTGATATGCCTTCATTTTCTCATGAATCACCTGAAACCTCTTTGCAATGCTCTACACCAATTCTAGTTTGAGAATAGCGGACTCTTCGACCTTGATCCAACATGGTGGAGATACTCAAGATTGGTTACACAATTCTGTCAATGGGGGGTGTTAATGGTGGAGTGATAAATATTATTATAAGAAAACTCGTTCAGGGAAAGGTTATTCACCTAAGAGCCCCTAAAATCCAAAAACGCATGCATGTGATATGTCTTCCAAGGTTTGGATGGTCTATACTTTCTGATCATCCATCTGCGAATGAAAAGTGGTGTTAAGGCATAACTGATATCCAAAAGAAAAATAGAGGCCTCTCCACACTTGAGAGATAAAACGGGAATCAATATTAAAGATGATCATTTTCGGAACCCCATGAAGACTCACAATCTCTTCAAAATACAACCTCACCAAGAAATCCACCAAGCTCAACTCCTTAATTGCCAAAAAGTGAGATGACTTTATCAAGCAGTCTAATATTACCCAGATAGCATCATATCCACCCTGATTTTAGGGTAAACCAGTGATGAAATCGATTTATAGTTACCACCACTTCCACTGGATAATATTCAATGGATGAAGCAACTAACTAGAAACCTGATGCTTACCTTTTGACTGACCAAACATCGGGATACAAAATCTGCAAAAGATCTCTTTATCCCAGACGACCAGAACTGACACTTCAAGACATGGTACATATTATCCAAACTGGGATGTAGTTCCAAGGGTGGGCTATGAAGATTGTGAAGAATTACCTCACACATAATCAATGGAGAAAAGATCCACCAATGAAACAACACCTGATGTTGTTCATCCTCATATTATCCCTCAGGGGAATTGTCACAAATAACTTGATCCCACTATACTTCCACCTCATAATCTCCCAACTAAGATTCTTCCACTTATTGTACCAAGGAATATTGCACCATCATCTGATAGAGAGACCCCCTACCATCAACTTCATCCATATCAAGGTTCAACATCGCAAGCTCCTCCATCACTCTCTAGGAATCTCCAAAGTCTCACACAATATCTCCATGTGACTTTCCTACTCAATGCGTCAAAAAAAATATTCTCTTTCCCCAATGAATCGGAAATATCAATGTTTTTTTCCTATAATAATATCATCCATTTTCATTGTCTTCAGTTCAAATCTCACTAAGTGAAGATATATCTCATACTTTTGTGATTTGTAAAGATCAAAAAGCAGTCGCCGATGAGATAGTGTCGTGGTAACTTCCTAGAAAACAGAATTATAGTAAGTATGATATCATGGAAAATGTAGTTTCATTCATGGGTCCATAACTACTAAGAACTTTAAGAAGTAACTACTCTCTATTGTAATAAAATTCATCCCAATAAAAGGTGTGAAATTTCACAATAAACCTTAAACATAATGCCTTCCTTAAGAAAATGGATAACATGAGCACTGATCAACTTCTCCTTCACATACTAAAAGGTAGTTTGACACTAGTTAGTCCACACAAAACCCTAATCCTACCTGGTCAAGGCTATCATGGTAATTTCAATATGATAAAAATCATACATGGACCTTCGATAATAGCTTTATAGACTAAGGAAACTGTAAACTTATACAACATTATTGGGAGCAACCCAAGAAACAATGGCCTCGATCTTAGATGGATACATAACTAATCCATGTTGAGACACAAAATATCCCAAGAAATGCACCTCACAGGACCATAATTTTCACTTTAACAGTTTCCCAAATTGTTGATGGTGTAGAAGGACCTCTAAAATAGCTAAAATATACTCTGTATTCTCTTCTTTAGACTCAGAATACACCAGGATGTCATCAATGAACACCACTACAAATTGGTCCATAAACTTGTGAAAGATGGAGTTCATGAATCCCATAGACATGGTTGGCGTGTCTATGACACCAAAGGGTATAACCATAAACTCATAGTGTCCATAACAATATCTGAAGGAAGTATTTATAATATCTTTGTTATTTACACACATCTGATGATATCATGACCGCAAATCAATCTTTTACAACCAGATAACTCCCTTCAGCTAATAGAATTGGTCATCAATCTGTTAAAGGGGATAGTAGATCTTCACTATCACCTAGTTCAAACAATGATAATCGATACACAGTCATATACTATCATTCTCCTTCCTCACAAAAAATACTAGAGAATCCCAAGGTGACACATTATGTTGAATAAAACCTCTCTACAAGAGATCGTCTATCTAAAGCCTTAACTCCCAAAACTTGGAAGGTGTCATCCTATACGAGGACATTGAGATCAGAAAGACACCTGGTTGTAACTCTATCTCAAACTCGGTCTCATTTCAAGGGGGTATCATCATAGCCTCTTTAGGAAATACATCAGGATACTCTTCTAAAATCCTGGAAAACACCACTGGATAGAATTTTTTTGAACTCAACGTCTCTTAAACATCATGGAATACAAAGACTCAGGACGCCTCTGACCCATCTGATGGTCATGCTTTCCGATGAACATTAAATGCTCACCATCAACATCGTAGAATGAAACTCACCTCTAAAATAAATCAATAATATCCTAAAACAAATATATCCAGTCCATTTTGGGATGAAGTTATATAGATGTATCCACAAAAATAGTAAATTTCCTAAAGATCAATTTTTCCCTAACATATTCTCGCAATATATATACATATCATATAGGATAACTCAACTTAAAAATTTCATAGTCAACATCAAGGGAACTAGAATTCTCTCCACCTCAAGTCCTAGAGCCTAGACTAGGGCAAGTAAAATAGAGTGTGTAGCTCATGAATCATATAAGTAATACATCCAAGTAGAATATAAACAAATAATACCTCTCACAACGTCTGGTGCACCTATCACTGGTAACTCAAGAACATTCATCTGACTGTGTCCAGCTTCATGGCCTCTCTGACCCTAATGGAAACCACACTCTAATCTTTGTCCCTAAGTATGAGGGATGTCATGGGGAAATCCTTGACTTGATTCATCTCCTCCCTGTTGAATGATACTTGGAGTGCCTTGTTGTTGTTGTTGTTTCCTCAAAGGATACTGCTACAATGGATGAACCTGAAGTGGGTCATTAGCTCCATGATAACTGCTAAGGAAGGTTGGATACTTTAGATTTTGATGTCCATGACCTCCATAGGAAAAAAACCATGTCTACTCTCTTGGAAGGGGTTTAAGAACTGCCGGATCTGGTGAAATAGGATGAAGAAAGTTGAAACTGACTCTCTGGTGTCTGAAACATTTTTTGAACAAGAAACTGAGATCCTTTAGACATGGCTCTGCTCTACAAATAGTTCTAATGAATCCCCTCCCATTAGATTCTGGTTTGAGCTAGCATACTCTCAGTAACATCTTCCTTTACTATCACCTTGAGAAACATTGGTAAAGTCAATGGGGTGACCTGATATTAAATCTTCGAACAAAAAGCCTCCTCAAAATGCATCTCTCTAACCACCTTATTGGGTATAAGATCTAAATCATATTAGAGAAGGTTCTTAAAGCTAATATTAAACTTGCGCACACCAGAGATCCCATGGATGAGGGAAAGCATCTCCCAACTTTGATTCATATTCGTGATTTAAGAGGGAAACTCAATCTGGAAATGATCATGGAACTTTTCCCACAATACTTCACAGTCACCCAGATATAAAATCCACCATTGCTGGGTAGCTCCACACAGTATACTGATGAATAATGGAACCAGTGATCTCTCCAAGCAGGAATCAGGATGAAAGAAATATCTACCTCCTCTAACCAATCCTCGTTCTCTGTATCAGATATAGAGACCACATACTTCTACAAACCATGGCACTAAAACTCATGAACCATCTTTCTTCAATCATCGACTTCATCGACTTCAACTCTACGGTGATTTTTTGGTACATCCTTTTGAACCACTTTAGCATGATCTTGATGGGAGTGTCAACCTAAAGCCATACTAGTAAAAGAGAAAATGGTTATGAACTTCTTAAATTTGGAATATATAATACATAATATGAATGAATTAATATTTGTCCTAATTCCAGTTATCTACCTAATTCAAACGCAGGTCCAATCAACCATGATGCATGATCCATACCTAGGCCTCTACCCTGAAAGAAACACAAATTCACTTAATGCATTTAGAAAACCTAATGTCCTTCTGTTAGTTTACAAGGGGCCCTAAAATCCTATGTACTATCTCATATCCCTTGGTTACATTATGTACTAAGATCAAATGATTTTGTTACCCTACCAACCAATGCAATCCTCACCGGGGTCTATCCCCAAGATTCATCTTATCACTTAACCAAAATCTTTGATACCACTTTTTTACAGCCCGCCACACACTAGTACCCCACCTGGGCTATCAGTGAAGTTGAGAATTCCCCCTGAATCTCACCTCTAATATTTCACAAGTTGGAGACTAGCATCGAGGGTATGAACTATAGTCAAATGGGAGGCATTACCCTCATATTCCCTGGAAAATATAAAGAACCAATAATCAATTCCATAATATAAGTAAATAATTTCGATCCTAATACATGATTCCTCATACAATACAAAATAAAAACTAAAAATAAACCACTAGGAAGCGACCATGAACACTCACAACTCATGAAAAATCTCCTCGAGCTAATAGTGTCTAACTCGATCACAAACTCCATCCAGCTAACCTGAAATATATATGTTTGTATATCTATGTATGTATGTATGTACATATGTATGTATGTATGTATATGAATATGTATATATATATATGTGAATGAGCATAAAAATATACTCAATAGGAACCTCCCTAAAACCTCTCGTGCAAGTGTGTAAGAAACATATTAAATCCCCAGTGAATAAATAGAGAAACCAGCTCATCACCTAAAAAGTAAACTATATTTCCATCCTCACTAAAGATCATTCACCAAGTATTGCATAGAAGAAATATAATAATTGTTGGAGTTGGTTACCTAGAACCAACTTATGTGTACTTTATTAAAACTAAATTATCTAGGAAAGATCAAGAAGTAGTAACATTAATATCATGTTTTCATACAAGTTGCATCATCATCTATTCCATTTTTTAAATTCTATTGTATTATATTATTAGGTTAATCATTGTTATTTACCCACTAGAAACTAGAGCATGATTATTCTAAACTTACACATAAAATAAAGAAAATTTTATTAATCTATTACTTGATGAAAATGCTAATAAACTTTATACACATGAGAAAATAGGGAAGGAAGGGTTCGTACAACCTGGAACTCGCAAGTAAACCGACACGGTATGCTGTAGACAAACTCACATGAAGCTAATGGTCATAACTAAATTAAAGATCACTTCCCAGACTCTAGGGGTAGCATATCTAGTCACCTAGTTTCGAGAGGAAATGAGAAATACTCAAAATATATGGAGGAATAAATAAGAGGATAAATGCATTAAATTTAAAATATATACAGGAGTAGAGACCCGACTCATGACTCACCAGGATGTATTCATTTTAAAATAGTCAAATCCCATTTAATTCCCTCCAAATCTTTCGGGATAATTATTATTAAATTATATAATTCAAATTCATTAAGATATATATCAAAAAACTTCACTAGGGATAAAGATTAGATTTCATGATACAAACTATTTATTTCCCATATTTTTTAATTAATATCCCCCCTCCCTTCACAGTGGTTGTTCCGCCCATTTTAAAATAGGCTTGACCAATACCGTGATGTGTTAGTACCTAACATGGCCCTGGTTCCCTCAACCACAACTCTCATAAAAATCCCACCACATCATGGAGGAATTAATCTCACCATTTCTAGTTCACCAAAACTCAGACCACGGTATGGGGAAACCATGCTAATCATTTCCATACTTCCTACACAACCTGGCCTTTCCTTGACACAGCACCACCACAACCACTAACTCGGGCATTTCAACCTTCCCAGTGTTACATGGGGAAATAAACAAAAACTTCAACACACCACACCCTTCAAAATTTAGTACACCATCATGTGGACAACCACTATTGGAAGGTCACTCCCAAAATGGTTGTTTCGCGCCTTAGGTTCACCATGAACCACAACACCCAACTCCCACTACTGGAACTCAAAAATGGCCTCCACCACGGCCTACACCAAAGGCATTTTGGACCCCATAGAGACAAAACTCAACACTCCACATTTAGAACACCTCTAAACTCCCACTCATCCCCTCCAAAGCTCATAAAAACAAAAAGGGTTCAAAAAAAATTGTCCCTTACATGAAATACCTCTTAAATTATTATCATCCTAAAGAATCAAAAAAATGGGAAGGAAAGTAGAAAAAGGATTATATGAAACCCTATAAGATACCTATCAATGAAATATCTCTCAATAAAAAAACATAAACATCTCATCAGAAGAAAATAATAAGATCACACAACATCATCAAGCTAAGGATTGCATATTATCTAAAAAAATAAATTATTAAACAACTTGGGATATTGAGAATTCATTTTGGAATCACATTCCTAAGTGAACTCTTCCAAACTATAGTGTCACCATAAGACACGAACCAAAGGAATAACATTCCTACACAACATCTTCTCCTAATGGTCCTGAATCTCAATAGGTCGCTCCTCAAACGTCACATCATCTTCAGCTTCCAACTCACCCCGGTCAATGGAATATAAAACGTCATAAAGATATTAATGAAGCTAAGATATGTGGAAAATGACATGTATTTGGTTCATATGTGGGGGTTGTTCCAATCGATACACAACTGCATTGATATTCTCTAACACCTCTAAAGGACCAACAAATTTGTGAGAAAGTTTACTCTCATAACTGAACCTTCACTGCCTATGATAAGAAGATACCTCCAGGAATACATGATCTCCAACATAAAACTCCAAAGGTCTCCTCCTATGATCATCATAGGACTTATTATGATCTTGAGATGCCTTCATTTTCTCATGAATCACCTGAAACCTCTTTGCAATGCTCTACACCAATTCCAGTGTGAGAATAGAGGACTCTTCGACCTTGATCCAACATGGTGGAGATCCTCAAGATTGGTTACAAAATTCTATCAATGGGGGGTGTTAATAGTGGAGTAATAACTATTATTATAAGAAAACTCATTCAGGGAAAGTTTATTCACCTAAGAGACCCTAAAATCCAAAACCACATGCATGTGATATGTCTTCCAAGGTTTGGATGGTCTATTATTTTTGATCATCCATCTGAAGATGAAAACCAGTGTTAATTCATAACTGAGATCCAAAAGAACAATGGAGGCCTCTCCACACTTGAGAGTTAAAACAAGAATCAATATTAAAGATGATCATTTTAGGAACCCCATGAAGACTCACAATCTCTTCAAAATACAACCTCGCCAAGAAATCCATTGATCTCAACTCCTTAATTTCCAAGAAGTGAGATGACTTCATCAAGTAGTCTAACATTACCCATATTGCATCATATCCACCCTGATTTCAGGGTACACCAGTGATGAAATACATTTATATGTACCCCCAATTCCATTGGATAATATTCAATGGTTGAGGCAACCAACCAGAAACATGATGCTTTCCTTCTGACTGACCAAACATCGGGATACAAAATCTGCAAAAGATCCCATTATCCCAGACCACCAGAACTAACACTTCAAGACATGGTACATATTATCCAAACCGGGATGTACTTCCAAGGGTGTGCTATGAAAATTGTGAAGAATCACCTCACACATCATCGATGGAATAAATAGTCAACAATGAAACAACACCTGATGTTGTTTATCCTCATACTATCCCTCAGGGGGATTGTCACAAACTACTTGATCCCACTATACTTCCACCTCATGATCTCCCAAATAAGATTCTTCCTCTTATTGTACCAAGAAATACTACACCGTCATCTGATAGAGATACCCCCTACCATCAACTTCATTCATATCAAGGTGAAACACTGCAAGCTCCTCCATTACTCTCTAGGCATCTCCAACCTCTCACACAATATCTCCATGTGACTTTCCTACTCAGTGCGTCAACAAAAATATTCTCTTTCCCCAATGTATAGGAAATCTCAATGTAGTTTTCCTATAATAATATAATCCATTGTCATTATCTTAAGTTCAAATCTCACTAAGTGAAGATAAATCTCAGACTTTTTTGATTCGTAAAGATCACAAAGCACTCGCTGATGAGATAGTGTCACAGTAACATCCTGGAAAAAAGAATTACAGTAATCATGATATCATGGAAAATGTAGTTTCATTCATGGGTCCATAACTACTAAGACCCATCAGAGGTAACTACTCTATTTTTTAACAAAATTCATCCCAATACAAGGTGTGAAATGTCACAATAAACCTTAAACATAATTCCTTCCTTAATAAAATGGAGGACATGGTCACTAACCAACTTCTCCTTCACAAACTAAAAGGTAGTCTAACACTAGTTAGTCCACAAAAAACCGTAATCCTACCTGTTCAAGGAAATCATGGTAATTTCAATATGAGAAAAATTATACATGAACCTTCGATAATAGCTTTCTAGACTAAGGAAACTGTAAACATTCACAAAATTCTTGGGAGAAATCCAAGAAACAATGTCCTAGATCTTAGATGGAACCATAACTAATCCATGTTGAGACACAAAATATCCCAAGAAATGAACCTCACAGGACCAGAATTTTCACTTTAACAGTTTCCCAAATTGTTGATGATGTCAAAAAACCTCTAAAAGAGCTAAAAAATGCTTTGTATTCTCTTCTTCAGACTCAAAATACACCAAGATGTCATCAATGAACACCACTAAAAATTGGTCCATAAACTCATGAAAGATGGAGTTCATGAATCCCATGGACATGGTTGGTGTGTCTAATACACCAAAGGGTATAACCATAAACTCATAGTTTCCATAACAATATCTTAAGGAAGTCTTTAGAATATCTTTGTTCTTTACACACATCTGATGATATCATGACCACAAATCAATCTTTGAGAACCAGATAACTCCCTTCAGCTAATATAATTGATCATCAATATATTAAAGGGTATAGTAGATCTTCACTATCACCTAGTTAAAATAATGATAATCTATACACAATCCTAGACTATCATCCACCTTACTCACAAAAAATACCAGAGCATCCCAAGGTGACACATTATGTCAAATAAAACCTCTCTACAAGAGATTGTTGATCTAAATCCTTAACTCTCAAAACTTGGAAGGTGCCATCCTATATGGGGACATTGAGATCGGAAAGACACTTGGTTGTAACTCTATCTCAAAATCAGTCTCATGTCAAGGGGGTATCATCATAGCCTCTTTAGGAAAGACATCAGGATACTCTTATACAATCCTAGAAAACACCACTAGATAGAATTTTGTTGAACTCAACATCTTTTAAACATCATGTAAGACAAAGACTCAGGACGTCTCCGACCCATCTAATGGTCTTGATTTCCGATGAACATGAAATGATCACCATCAACATCGTAGAATGAAACTCACCTCTAAAATCAATCAATAATATCCTACACCAAATATATCCAGTCCATGTTGTGGATGAAGTTATATATATGTATCCACAAAAATAGGAAATTTCCTAAAGATCAATTTTTCCCTAACATATTCTCACAATATCTATACACATCATATAATAAAACTCAACTTAAAAATGTCATAGTCAACATAAAGGGAACTAGAATTCTCTCCACCTTAAGTCCTAGATCTTGGACTAGGGAGAGTGAAACAAAGTGTGTAGCTCATGAATCAAATAAGAAATACATCCAAGTAGAATATAAACAAATAATACCTATTACAACGTCTGGATCACCTAGAACCAGTAACTCAAGAGCATTCATATAACCATGTACAGCTTCATGGATTCCCTGGACCCGATGGAAACCACACTCTACTCTTTGTCCCAAAGGATAAGGGATGTCATGGGGATATCCTTTACTTGAGTCATATCCTCGCTACTGAATGATTCCTGGAGTTCCCTTTTGTTGTTTTTATTTCCTCGAAGGATACTACTACAGCGGATGAACCTGAAGTGGGTCATTAGCACCATGATAACTGTTAAGGAAGTTTGGATACTTTATATTTTGATGTCCACGGCCTCCACAGGAAAAAAACCATGTCTACTCTCTTGGAAGGGGTTTGAGAACTGTCGAATCCGGTGAAATAGGATGAAGAACGTTGAAACCGAATCTCTGGTGTCTGAAACTTTTGTTGAACAAGAAATTGAGATCCTTTAGACATGGATCTGCTTTAAAAATAGTCCTAATGAATCCCCACCCATTAGATTCTGGTCTGAGTTAGCATACTCTCAGTAACATCTGCCTTTTCTATCACCTGGAGAAACATTGGTAAAGTCAATGGGGTGACCTGACATTGAATCTTCGAACAAAAAGCCTCCCCAAAATGCATCTCTCTAACCTCCTTATTGGGTATACGATCTAAATTTTATTGCATAAGGTTCTTGAAGAAAATAATAAACTCACGCACACCATAGATCCCATGGCTGAGGGAAAGCATCTCCCACCGATGAGTCATATTTGTGATCGAAGAGGGAAACTCAATCTGGAAATGATCATGGAACTTCTCCCACAATACTTCACAGTCACCCAGATATAAAGTCCACCATTGTTGGGTAGCTCCACATAAAATACTGATGACTAATGGAACCAGTGATCTCTCCAAGCATGAATCAGGATGAAAGAAATCTCTACCTCCTCTAACCAAGCCTTGGTCTCTGGATCAGATATAGAGACCACATACTTCTATAAACCATAGAATTGAAACTCATGAAGCGTCTTCCTCCAAGAATCAGCTTCATCGACTTCAACTCTATGGTGATTTGTCGGTACATCCTGTTGAACCACTTCAGCATGAGCTTGATGGGAGTGTCAACCTAAAGCCATACTAGTAAAAGAGAAAATGGTTATGAACTTACTAGATTTGGAATATGGAATACATAATATTAATGAATTAATATTTTTCCTAATTCATGTTATCTACCTAATTCAAACACGAGTACAATCAACCATGATGCATGATCCATGCCTAGGCCTCAACCCTGCAAGAAACATAAATTCACTTAATGCATTCAGTAAACGTAAGGTCCTTCTATTAGTTTACAAGGGGCCCTAAAATCCTATGTCTTATCTCATATCCCTTGGTTACATTATGTGCTAAGATCAACTGATTTTGTTACCCTACCAACCAATGCAATACTCACCGGGGTCTATCCCCAAGCTTCATCTTATCGCTTAACCAAAAGCTTTGATACCACATTTTCACAGCCCGCCACACACTGGTACACCACCTGGGCCAACAGTGAAGTTGAGAATGACCCCTGAAACTCACATCTAATGTGTCACAAGTTGGCGACTAGCATCAGGGGTATGAAATATAGTCAAATGGGAGGCATTACCCTCATGTTCCCTGGAAAATATAAATAACCACTAATCAATTCCATAATATAAGTAAATGATTTTGATCCCAATACATGATTCCTCATACAATAAAAAAGAAAAACTAAAAGAAAACCACTAGGAAGCGACCATGAACACTCACAACTCATTAAAAAACTCCTTGAGCTAATATCATCTAACTCTATCACAAACCCCCTCCTTCTAACCAAATATATATATATATATATGTGTGTGTGTGTGTGTGTGTATATCTATGTATGTATATATATATATGTATATGTATATGTGTATATATATATATGTGTGAGCATGCAAATATACTCAGTAGGAACCTCCCTAAAACCTCTCATGCAAATGTGTAAGAAACATATTAAATCCCCAGTGAATAAATAGAGAAACCAACGCATCACTTAAAAATTAAACTATATTTTCATCCTCACTAAAGATCGTTCACCAAGTATTTCACAGAAGAAATATAATAATTGTTGGATTTGGTTCCCTAGAACCAACTTATGTGTACTTTATTAAATCTTGTATTTATAGTTATGAATATTAATAAACTACTTATCATATCATGATTGTTCTTCTATGTAACATAGTTTGTAATAATGTCCCTAGTGTAGCTTTTGTTCTAAAATTTTATAGCATTTCCCCACTATGATGAGAACCCAGAAGTGCTATGAAATTATTATTAAATATATATTCTATATTCGGGTGATATCATTTGAGGGACACAAATGATGCAGGCTATCAGGGGTGGAGATTCATAGGACTTCGAGGCACATTCTCATGGTGTACGCCCTTGGTAATATTCAGTAGGATACTGTGAGAAAGAGACCGGCAAGTAGGAAATCAACATTTAAATATTTCATTGGATGTTCCTATCTTCAGACGTGTTTATTGGTTCTTATGCTTTAATATTATTATTAATGGGTGTTATGAGTCGCGTACTTTGATGTATTGATGAAAAATATGATGATAGATGGTCACAGTGAGGTATGAAACGTTGGGTGTGTTATTAGTAATATAGCATTAACGAATAATGTGAGAAAGGATTTATCCCTTCTGTTCTTTAACGAAAGTTAATAGCTCAACCCATTTGATTGAAATGATATAGCCTAAATAAATCCATGGTCATGGTGTTCTATAGGCAAGTTCAATTTCTGAAATGTCAAAGAAAGAGACATCGAGCACATAGGTTGATGGCACTGGCATACAACCTGCTTGATTTGAGATATTGTGATAAAGGTATTATATTAAATAGTAATCATCCGCATGAGTTATTATTTCATTGTGGCATTAACCTCTTTCTCTATGGTTTCCTTGACATGTTTCTAGACACTAACCGTGGACTTTAGGTTGCTTCACCTAATGTCACTAAGAAAGAGGAATAGAGGGTCACACACTAAGTGTATCTAGAATCTCAGTTAAATAATATATTATTATTTATTATTTAACAATTTGAATAAATATTATTTCTTCATGTGGTTTAATAATTATTCATGTTTGTTTGATCACATTTATTCTATCACCGGTTATTCGAGAAAATATAATGTGATCAGAATATTTCAAAAATATTTATTTTTTATTTAGTGAATATAATATTTATTTATTTATTGAGAAAAATACAGTGATATTTATTTAATAAATAAATATTCATTAGTCAAGACCCAATAAATATTATGGAGGAATGAAAGACTGAGATTTTAGGTCCAATGATAATATAATAAATATTTACTATTATTTGATTAAATAATATTTAATTTTAACTCGCAAGTTAAGCACATGTCAAGAAATAATAATAATATTATTATTATTTGACAATGGTTTTTTTCTAGGATTAAATAAATAATTAATGGAACTTGTGCAATTGTTTTATTTTAACCCTAGCGATATATAAACCCACTTGTGTTATTTTCTCATTATAATAATTCATTTCTTTGGTTTGTGCACAACGTAATTAAAAAATTATCTCTAGCCCTTGAGATATCTCTTCTTCAATATTTCTCTCTAGAATGGAGAGCAATCTTCCTCCACCAGATCAAGGAGAATGCTTTGAAAGAAATTCTCAAAACAATCAAAGTCAGACAACGCAAGTGAAAGGATCTTCGTGCTAGCACCCATATATTCCTTCAGCAAAGTCTGGAGATTCATGAAACACATGTGGATCACCACTAGTGGAAATGTGTAGTTGATTCCTACAACACAACGACGGTGCATCACAGGTATGTTTCCAGTTCCATCAATGAAGAAAAAATTCCATCAAGATAATTCTTATTTAATTAAATTAATTATAAATGATATGTTGTGATCCTATCCCTCTAGTTTCGGTGTGATTCATGTTGTCTTTCTTCTTTGATTCAATTCCATTAAACACGACTTTTATCATCATGTAGATCTCATATTGATCATTGAACACAGAAAAAACCAAATTTGGGCACCACCCATCGCATGCTTCTACTGCACCCGGAACCTACAAATAGTATCAGAGTGGTCACATAATTATTTATATTTATTTAAATATTATTAGTGATTTATGCATTTTAATTTAGTTTTTCAATTCAATTTTATTTGTTTTTTTAATCAAAATCACAAGATCTACTTCTTCCTCCTTTGTTTCTCATAGATCTAATTGAGACGATTAATTTTATGAATAAAATAAAATCGATGAACTCATCCGAAGGTTCCAAGGATTCTGGCCAGATAACACAGGAGTACACACCGTGTAATCAGAATCACACGTTGTGTACTTGTGTTCAATTCACAGGGAGTTAATTCAGCAATTACTCAATCTGTGTGCATTTATGACACACTGTGTAGTTAATTATTACACCACATGTTAACCGGCTGGCCTGGCGCATGGTCAACCGAAGTACACGCCATGTATCCCATGTACACGACATGTAGTCCCTTTGAGTCATAGATGGGTTTTTTATTACCATACATGACCTGCCTAACTGGTGAGCATGTAATTTGGAGATCACACAGTGTATATCTCATTGGACACGTCGTGTACTCCATTTTTTTCAAGGTATGATTTACATGTCAAGTCCCTAGATGTGTACCTCGAATAGATGGTGAGAGATGTACACGTCATGTATCTCAATTGTACATGCCATGTACTTATACCAAATTACACAGATTTAAAATTTATTTCTTAGATTAGTTAAAGCTTATCGACATGTTCTTGCGTGTCATCATAAAATTGATAGGACATTCCATGTGATGAGTTTTAATATGTGTGTGTGTGTGTGTTTAATTAACATATGTGTAATGTTCAGATCTGCATATCATGTTTGATTTGTATTATAGTTATTACTCTACGTGCATTGAAGTATAACACATGACATAAAAATCATGTAATTATTGTAATCATTAAGTTGATACTACATGTCATGAAAGTGTGTGATAAGGCATGCATGTCATATGTCATAAGAGTAAACAGTATACAAGTATATTACATGTTGGGTAGATTTGGATGGATATTCATTGTATTGCATCCAAGGTACATTTATGTACATGGTTAATTTTAAATAAATTTATTTTGTTTAAAATTATAATGGATGAGAATCTCATAGAAATTTGGATGAGAATTAAGATAAAAGAATTGATTAATTAAAGATAATAATTAATCGATTCGAGCATAATTTATCTTAAATAATAATGATAAAGAATTGAATGCTATTTTTATTAAATGTGTAATTTTTTGTATGCATGTGGATGATCATGATCATAGACCAGACCTTTGTATGTGACTGGTTTCATTTAAATTATTATTAAATTAATTTTTTTTCATGTGTTCCTTCTCTCCTCTTATTATGTAAGGATCTGTGTGCCCATGGTTTCTTTAATGTAAACCATTTTCCCCTCACCTGCATGTGAGTAAAATCATATGTAATGGATGGATCTTCCAAGCTAGTGGATGTGGTTCAAGTTAGGATCTAAGGAGAAACCAATCCAAGAGAGATACAATGGTGGATAGGTCAAAAGTTGTAACACGAACCTTAATTGGTTCAAGGTGTTTTTTCCTCGGTCAACGGTTAGTTTATCAACCACTAGATAAACTAAAAATTAGTAAAATATCATGATAAAACCGCTTTATTATTTTATTTCTGTCAGTTGTATGGCTATTTCATTATGGATGTTTTTTCATGTTCACATAAATTAATGAAATTAATGAGCGTTCAAGATAGAACTAAAATAAATTGGCTTATACATAAATATTATCTAAGACATGGTTAATCACTTAATTAAATCCACTTAATATTAAAAATAATGTGATAAAGATAATAATTGTAAATTTATGCATAAAGGATAAAATACCTCAATTATATATATTAAGTCTGTATTTCTTTCTACTACTTCAGCTAAAATCAAACCATAGTTCAAAGTGTTTGACCCGCCAAATTTGGGGTGCTTTCAATTATCAGGGAATTCTAACTTGAAGTTTTAGGTTGACTTAACTTAGTTCACATCAAGGTTTGACTTCCAAAGAAGAAATTGGTGTAACTGAGAGGAAATGGTTAAAGAAATCTAAATTAATGATTTCAGGATTGGTGAGTCTACTCAACAGATCAAGGAATTATTAGTTAATGCAGTTTTCATTTGGAATTCCTACTTAAAACTACTCAAGTTTCTTGACCAACTAAAGTTGGGGTAATGAGAAGGGGAATACCATTCCACTATAATGTCCAAGAAATGGGATATTCAGAAGCCAATGGTGAGGTCTATTGGGTTTCAATAAAATATTTGGAGACTAATAAATATAATGTTTATTTGTTTGTTTAAATCTTATCAGATGAAGTACTAAAAAACTGCTCATCTTATTTTGTAGAAACATCGTTAAAATGACTTCAAACATGTCACTATAATACATACGTGATAATGATAACCTTCTCATTAGAAAACATTTCCATGAGTGGAAAATGCCCTTACGTGTTATACTTCACCATGAAAGGAAATTGTATGTGCTGGAAGAATCTTTTCCAGTTGTGTTTGGTAATGAGGCAAGTGATAAAGAGAAATCTCTCTATGATAAACATCTAAATAATGCTACAGATGTTCAGTACCTCATACTATAATCCATGTCCAATGATCTTTTGAAGAAACATGAGGACATGGATGCATATAACATAATGTCTCTCCTTCAGGATCGCTGTCAATAGAAGGTGAGATAATAGAGGTATGAGATCTCTAATGCTTTGTTTACAATTAATCTTGGAGAGTCTTTTCCAACTATACCTCATGTAGTCAAGCTTATTGGATACATTGAATGCTTAGACATATTAGGGATTAATTTTCAGTATGAGTTTCATACATATCTCATACTTTCATCACTACCCAATACCTTCTCTAGTTTTATTGTTAATTACAATATGAGAAATAATGAGAAGAGTCTTTCAGAACTTATGACCTTGATTCTCCAAGTGGATAAGGAATGGGGCATGATAAACTCATGGTCCTTATGGTGAATAAGAAAAGGAATAATAAGGAAAAGGGTCCCAATACCTATAAATAATCTAAATCTCCCAAGCACCATCCTTCCAAGAAGTAAAAGGTCTAGAGATGGGGAAAAGATAAGGAGATGGTATGTTTTTCATGTGGAAAGTTGGACCACTAGAAGAGGAACTACACCTAGAAGCAAGGGGATTCTAAAGTTTCATTCATTATCAAGTGTAATCTTTCAATATATACACATTGGGTATTAGATACATCTTTTGGTGCTCACATTTTTATCCAAATATAGGAACCAATTATATTTCAAAAGATTACTAGTGGATAGGTGGATCAGAGAGCTTCCAATGGTGCAAGGATGGATGCTCTGGCCATTGGTGACTACCACCTTTCATTTCCAACGGGAAAAAATTTAGTTTTAAAAGATTTTTATTATGTACCTAAGGTTACCAAGAACATAATTTATGTATCATGCCTATATAGATATGGGTTTATTTTCAAATTTTGAAATAAAAGTTTTTTATTTTATAAGGACAACATATGTTACAGTATGACACATTTAAATAATGGTCTTTATGTATTAAATTATGAAAATCAAGTGTTAGAAATTGATAATGAATCATGTTCACACGAATCATATAATACCCAGCTATGGAATCACTGTCTTGGTCATGTAAATGAGAATAGTTTGACAAAGCTCTGTCAATATGGTTATTTAGACTCTTCTGAGCTAAAACCACTTGAAATGTGTAATGATGGTTTACAAGAAAAAATGAACAATCCACCATTTGGTGGATATGGTGAAAGGGTCATAGAGCTTCGAGGATTGGTACACACTAATGTATATAGACCATTTCCAGTAGAAACTAGAGGTGGATATTCTTACTTCATAACTTTTACTGATGACTTGAGTAGATATGACTATATCTACTTGATGAAGTATAAGTTAGAGTCCTTCGAGAAATTTAAGGAATTAAATAATGAAGTAGAGAATCAACTTGGAAAGAAGATAAAGAAGGTTCGATCAGATTGAGGTGGTGAATATCTTAACCAAGAGTCCATAGACTTTTTATGAGAGTTTGGGATTCTATCTCAACTCACTCCACCTTATACACCACAGTGGAATGGTGTTAGTGAAAGGAGGAACTGTACCTTATCAGACATGGTAAGGTCGATGATGAGTCTACAGATCTTCCATTATCCTTTTAGAGATATGCATTACAAACCATGACATACACATTAAACCGAGTAATAACTAAAGCGAAAAATGGAATTCCCTTCGAGTTATGGAGTGGAAATAAACTTGTTTTATCACATACATGTGTATGAGGTTGCGAGGTGTTTGTTAAGGCCTTATTAGGAAACAAACTAGCACCCTGGGGAAAACTGTATCTTTATAGGGTATCCCAAGGAAACCAAGGGATACTACCTATACAAAACATCAGACAAGAAAGGGATTATCGCCAAACAAGCTGTCTTTATTGAGAGGGAGAACATCCTCAAAAGGGATAGTGGGGGAAAGATTTACTTTGATGAAGTTGATGCTCAAGATACACAATAGTTGGTACAGTAATAGATTCCACATATCCCCATGTAAGAAGTAGTTCCTAAAACAAAAGTACTGTGTAGGAGTGTAAGAGAGGTAAGAGACCTAGAGAGATATATTTTTCTAGTCACCGAGGATGGTGACTCATTATTGGTTAACAATGATGAACCTCTCTCCAGTAAGGAGGTTGTAGAGAGCTCAGAAGATGTAATATGGAAAGAATCCATTTATTCTGAAATGGATTCCATGTTTCAGAACCAAGTTTGGTTTTTGGTTGATGCGTCATTTGATATAAATACCATTGGATTCAAATGGGTTTTTAAAAGGAAACTGGAAATGGAAGGTAAAGTAAATACCTATAAAGTAAGGCTAGTGGCTAAAGGGTTTAAACAACATCAAGGAATTGACTATGATGATACCTTTTCACCAGTTTCGAGGTTTAAATCTATCAAAATTATATATTCTATAGTAGTTCACAATGATTATGATATTTCGCATATGGATGTCAAAACTTCATTACTTAATGGGAATCTTTAGGAAGATGTCTATATGACACAACCAAAAGGGTTTGTAACTCTGGGTGATGTCAAAAATATTTTCAAGTTGCAGAGATCCATTTATGGATTGAAGAAAACATCTAGGTCATGGAACATTCTATTCGATGAATCCATAAAGGAATCTGGTTTCATTAAGAATGGATGTGACATGTCTGTTTACAAGAGGTTTAGTGGGAACAATCTGTTAAGAACAGGTTAAAAAAGTGTTTCTCTATGAAGGACCTAGGTGAAGCAACCTATATTCTAGGGATCAAGATCATTTGTGATAGATCCAAGAGGCTGTTTAGACTAAGTGAAAGTACATATATTAACAAGATACTTAAGATATTTAGTATGAAACAATCCAATAGGGGATTGGTTCCAGTGTCACATGGTTTATATATTTCTAAGAAAATGTTTCCTCGGACACAACATGAGAAATATAGAATGAGTAAGATCTCATACGCTTCAGTGATAGGATCAATCATGTATGTCATGTTATGTACTAGACTTGATGTTACCTATACATTGAGCATGGTATGAAGATATCAATATGATATAGGAGAACACCATTGGACTACTTTCAAGGATATCCTTAAGTATCTGAGAGGAACTAAGGATATGTTCCTGGTGTATGGAAGAGACGATGAGCTGGTCATCAGGGGTTATACTGATGCTAGTTTTCAGATAGATCAGAATGATCTGAAATCACAATCATGAAATGTTTTTTGTCTCAAAAGAGGAGTTGTGAGCTTGAATAGTTTAAAGTATCCAATTTTCACTGATTCTACGGTGGAGCCTGAATATATAGAATCTTCTTATGAAGCCAAGGAAACTGTTTGGATTAAGAACATTATCTAGGAGATTGATGTGGTACCTAACAGTAAAGACACTATCACATTGTATTATGATAATACTGTAGTGGTGGCTCTTGTAAAAGATCCAAGGTCACTCTAATGGACAAAACACGTACTCCAAAACTATCACCTTTTGAGGGATTTTCATCAAAGGGGTGAAGTTGTAGTGAGAAGAGTACCCATAGAAGAGAAATTGGTAGTCCCCTTGACTAAAGTCCTATCTTAGTAGAATCATGATTATCATGTGAGAGCTAACGGACTGAAGGTTGTTAGCAGTTGGATTTTGTGGAAGTGGTATTTTGTTAGAGTAGGTTCCCTAAAACCAACTTCTATATACTTTATTACAACTTTTGTTCACATTTATGTGTATTAATAAACTACTTATCACATCATGATTGTTCTTATGCATAACACAGTATGTGATAATGTCTCTAGAGTAGTTGCCACAATAAAGGTCATAGCAATTCACCGCTATGATGAGAACGCATAAGTGCTACGAAACTATTCTAAAATAAATGTTATAAAGCCAGATGATATCATTTTAAGGACACAAATGATACAATATATCAGGGGTGGAGACTCATAGGACTTTGAGGGATCTTCTCATGGTGTACACCCTTGGTAATATCCAGTAGGATATTGGGAGAACGGGACCCGCCAGTAGGAAATCCGCATTTATATGTGTCATTGGATGTTCCTATATACGAACATGTGTATTGGTCCTTAGACTTTAATATTATTATTAATGAGTATTATTAGTCGCGTACTTTGATGTATTGAAAAAAACTGTGATGACAGATATTCTTGGCAAGGTGAGATAAATTGGATGTGTCACAAGTAATAATGCATTAATGAATAATGCGAGAAATGATTTATCCCTTTTTTTCTTTAATGGAAGATAATATCTTAGGAAATTTGATAGAAATGATATAGTCTAAATAAATTCATGGTCATGGTATAGGCAAGTTATATTACTGAAAAGTCAAAGAAAGAGATATCAATCACATAGGGTGATGGCGCCGTCATGTAACCTTCTTGATTTGAGATATTGTGATAAAGGGATTATATTACACAGTAAGCATCCATATGAGGTATTATATCATTGCAACATTAACTTATTTATCTATGGGTGTCTTGGCATGTTGCTAGATTCTAACCTTGGACTTTAGGCTGTTTCGCCTAATGTCAATGAGAAAGATGCCTAGAGGGTTGCACACTAAATGTATCCAGAATCTCATTTAAATAATATATTATTATTTATTATTTAAAAAGTTGAATAAATATTATTCCCACACATGGTTTAATAATTATTCATATATTTTCATCGCATTTATTTCATCATCAATTATTCGAGAGAATATAATGCGAGCGGAATATTTAATACTTATTTTTTATTTAGTGAATATAATATTTATTTATTTATTGGTGAATAATGTAGTGATATTTATTTAATAAATAAATAGTTATTATTCAAGGACCAAGAAGTATTATGGAGGAATGATGGGATGATATTTTAGGTCTAGTGATAAAATAATAAATATTTACTATTATTTGATTAAATAATATTTAATTTTAATTTGAAAATTAAGCACAGGTCAAGAAATAATATTATTATTATTATTTGACAAGGGGTTTTCGCTATGATTAAATAAATAATTAAGGGAACTTGGGAAATTATTTTATTTTAACCCTAGTGATATATAAACTCAGTTGTGTTATTTTCTCATTAGAACAATTCATTTATTTAGTTTGTGCACAACATAATTAGAAAATTACCTCAAGCCCTTGAGATATCTCTTTTCCAAGATTGCTCCTAAGAACAGAGAGAAATCTTCCTCCACCAGATCAAGGAGAATACTTTGGACATAATTCTAATAGTGATCAAAGGTAGACGACGCAAGTGTAAGTATCTGTCATGCTAGCACCCAGATATTCCTTCAACGAAATCTGTAGATTCATGAAACACGTGTTGATCACCACTAGAGGAAATCTGCACTTGATTCCTACAATGCAATGACGGTTCATCGCAGTTCTATTTCCAGATCCATCAACGAAGAAATAATTCCATCAAGGTAATTATTATTTAATTAAATTAATTATAAATGATATGTGATGATTATCTCCCTCTAGTTTTGGCGTGATTCATGTTGTTTGTCTTCTTTGATTCAATTCTATTGAACATGGTGTTTATCATCATGTAGATCTTCTATTGACCATTTAACATGACAAAAACCAAATTTGGGCACCACCCATCGCATGCTTCTATTGCACCTAGAACCTACAATAACAAAACTGATATATAAGAAGGGTACTTTGTTACCACTTTCCCATCGAACCGACCGCCCTAAACCCGAACGATTACATCCTAGTCCTCCCAACCCCTCCATAAATCATGTCTCACATCCATGAAAATGTATCATAGCCACATCCACATAATCACAAGTATATCCCATCACATCCCACAATCATGTAGTAAGACCGAGATCCATCACAATCTGTGTAATTATACATTCTAATTTATTCCATTATAGGCCATGCATAAATACACTTGTAATAATCGAAGCCATTACATTCAGGATACAAGTATATGTTATAACATTAAGTTTCCAAAGCCCGCATATACATGTATATCATAACTTAGATCCATTGAAGCCTGTATGAGTACATACCCAATAACAGCAAGCGACCACATCTTGGATATATCAAAATAAAATCTATATTGGGAAGATGGAGTTGGGTAGGTGGAGTAATCAGTCATTTGTTACCTCAACAACCTAGATTTTGGGAAACACTCTGAACACAAGGCCAAATATTAATGTCAGTCACCCCAACCCACTCGGGTGGTGGAGCGCAAGAAATAACATAACATGATGATATATTTAACACACAACCTTTCTTGGGGCAACTACCTAACCTAGTATTCATTTTGATACTAACATCCACATGCTAACTAATCTATCATCGCTATGGACTAGGAGCTCATAAGAATACAAACATAGTACAGAAGGAGCCTTTGGGCTAGGAAGATAAAGGGGCGCAGCGTTCCCCATGCCGACTGACTACACGGCGTGTAAAGGACCACTACACGGCATGTAGTCGGTTCCTACACCCTTCATCATTGATAACATTGTTACTTTCCATTTTTTAACTGTTCCTTTGGTGACTTCCTGCCATCGTGGCACTGTTCACCTGTCGACATGACTACACGGCATGTCTGCCTGAGTACACGGCGTGTGCTGTCACACAGCTGGCCACCACCTTACTATTCACCTGTCGACTGACTACATGGCATGTAAAGGACCACTACACAGTGTGTAGTCGATTCCTACACCCTTCATCACCGACATGTCCACACGCCCTGTGTACTCATCCCACATGGCCAGAAGTACACAGCGTGTGGAAAAGTACAAGGCGTGTACTTCCAAAATTTGGGATTTTTCCCCATTTTCATTATTTCTCAAAAATACTTAAGGAAAAGAGAAAAGAAGAAACCCATACCTCAAAAATAAGAACCGATTTCTTACAAACTTCCCCCCTTAAAGAAATTCGTCCCCAAATTTCCCTTCCAAGGGTGGAAAAGATGAAGCTCAGAACAACTCTGGCCACTGAGCACATACGTCGGTCTCCCACTCCCAGGTTTCGTTCTGCACTCGGTCATGCTGCCATAGCACCCGTACGAGAGGAACTGACTGGCCTCAGAGAACCTTCGTGCTCCTGTAAACAATACGAATCGGATGCTCCTCAAAGGACGCATCAACATGAAGCTCAACCTCCTCAGGCTGAAAGACGCGAGACGGGTCTGAATGATAGTGACGCAGCTGAGATACATGGAAGACGTCGTGCATGGCTCGGTACCTCTGTGGTAACTGCAACTGATAGGCAACCGGCCCGAATTTTTCCAAAATCTCAAATGGCCCCACATACCTCGGTGAAATTTTACCCTGTCTCCTAATCCGTCTGTGTCCCAACCTCGGCGAAACACGCAAGAAAACCTGATCCCCGACCACAAACTCCAAAGGTCGTCTGTGGCAATCAGCATAAGATTTTTGACGAGACTGTGCGGTAGACATCCACTTCTGAATCAACTAGACCTGCTCAGCAGTCTCCTACATGAGACGTGGTCCCAGTAAAGCTACCTCACCTACCTCTAACTATCACAAAGGTGATCGTTATGGCCTACCATATAAAGCCTCGTAAGGTTCCATCTCGATAGTTTCCTGAAAACTATTGTTATAGGCAAACTCAACTAGGGGTATGTTCTTTTCCCAAGATCCCCCAAAGTATAGGATGAATGCACGTAGCATATCCTCAAGCACTTGTATCGTACGCTATGACTAGCCATCGATCTGAGGGTGGTAAGTTGTGCTCAGAAGTACCTGTGTACCCAGTGCCCTCTGAAAACTTTGCCAGAAAGGAGACGTAAAGCGGGCGTCCCTATCTGAAATGATAGAACGAGGGACCCCATGAAGACGTACTATCTCTCGGATATACAACTTTCTGAGCTCGTCAACACCGAAGGTCTACTTGATCGGAAAAAAGTGAGCTACCTTCGTGAGTCTGTCCACAACAACCCACACAGCATCATTGCCTCAAGGTGACCTTGGCAACCCGGTCACGAAGTCCATCGTGACGTCATCCCATTTCCACTCCGAGATAGGTAACTTCTGTAATATTCTGGCTGGCCTCTGATGCTCTGCCTTCACCTGCTGACAGGTGGAACACCTCGTAACAAAACCAGATATCTCTCTCTTCATACCCAGCCACTAGTACTGACGTCTCAAGTCACGGTACATCTTGGTAACCCCGGGATGAACTGCCCAAGCTGAAGAATGAAACTCTCGCATCAGCTCCTCGCGTATATCCCCTGGAACCCATACTCATACATGGAAACACAAAACCTCATCACCGCCTATCGTACAACCAGGAGGAGGGTCCTCACTAGCCACCGACTCCCGTAGAACTAGGCCATCCGAATCAGATATTTGTCTCATCCTCACTCTATTCAGATGGGTAGAAGTCACATATAAAGATAAAAGATAATTCTGCCCTTGACTATCATGCACCTCCAAATGCATCTCAGAGAATAGGGCCATAAGCTGACACTCACCACTGGTCTCCTGCACTTCCTGTATCTGAGTCTTCTTGCTCAGTGCATCAGCTACTGCACTACCTTTACCAAGAGTATAGACAAGCTCAAAATCGAAGGACTGTAGGTATTCGACCCACCTTCTCTACCTCAGATTCAAGTCACGCTGAGTAAAGATATACTTGAGACTTTTTTGGTTGGTGAAAACCACAAAATTCTCTCCCAAGAGATAGTGTCTCCAACAGTGCAACGCATGCACACCTACAACCAACTCTAGGTCATGCGTTGAGTAATTCCTCTCATGTTGCCTCTACTACCGAGACCCGTATGCAACAACTCAGTCGCCCTGCATCAACACTGCTCCCAGCCTAATACCTGATGTGTAACAGTAAACTGTATAGCTCTTCCCCTACTCTGAGAGTATCAGGATCGGTGCTGATGTCAACCTTCCTTTCAGGTCCTGAAAGGATGTCTCACAAGCCTTCAACCAAACGAACTTCACGCACTTCTTAGTCAAACACGTCAACGGTGCTTCTAAGTGGGAGAAGTCATGTATGAAGCGTCTGTAGTAACCATCCAGCCCTAAGAAACTCTATATCTCAAACACGTTCTTAGGCTGCTCCCAGGAAACTATTGCTCTCACCTTCTCTGGGTCTACAGCAACTCTTGCCTCTAAGATGATATGACCCAGGAAGTGAATCTGGTCCATCCAAAAGTGGCACTTCGAGAGCTTAGCATATAGCCTATGCTCTCTTAGTGTGCTCAATACGATCTCAAGATGGGTGCACTACTACAAATATGGCTTTTATCAGTGCTAAAAATGGCCATTAATAATGCTATAAAAAGCGCTATTAATGCCATCCAAGATAAAGGGGGGGTCCCCTTTATCAGCGCTCCAAAAAGCACTGATAAAGACCCCTTTTATCAGTGCTAAAAAAATCTCTGATAAAAGAGGTCTTTTATCAGCGCTAAAACGAAGTGATGATAAAAGGCTCTTTTATCAACACTTTCTTTTTAGCACTGATAAAAGACCCCTTTTATGAGCACTTGTTTTTAGCGCTGATAAAAAAAATACTGCCAATCTCGGAGGGGGGGCTTTTTACAGCACTTGAGCCCCCATTTATCATCACTTTCCCCGCAGCCTCTAGCGCCCGTACGCAATGCCTACACCCTTTATCAGCACTAGCCCCTCTAAATCAGCCTTGCGCACGTGCCCCTACCTCCACCTGGATTTGATCTCGAGACCTCCCCCCTGCGCACCTAAAGACTTTGCCACTCCCCTATATTGATTTGTTCTCTTATTTATGATATATCTATTTATTTATATATATATTTAGTTATATTTATTCGTATAGTAATATATATTTATATTAATATATATATATATATATAGTTATATTAATATATATATATATAGTTATATTAATATATATACATATAGTTATATTAATATATATATATATAGTTATATTAATATATAGTTATATAAATATTCATATATTGGTATTTTAAATAAAATGGATATTAGTTATTATTTAGATAAATCTAATATATTTTATATGTAAATATGTTTAATAATTTATTTTAAAAAAATTAATTTTTAGGCGTGAATATATAAAAATATGTACATATAGTTATATATTTGATTATAAATAGCAGTGCTTTATAAAAAATGATAAAATTTAAAAGACATAATATCAATATGAATATAATACTTTGGAATAAATTCAGTCCCCATCAAAAAAAAATCCAATAATACCCCCTTAAACGAGGATGAAAATCCACAAAATGTTAAAAAATTGGGGTACCCCGACTAAAAACTCAGTTTTGGAGGCCTTCTTGGCATCTTTTGGCCTCTAAAAACCATTAACCTGAATATCCCAGGGTCACAGCGACATAGAGCTCATCACAGGGTTCGATTTGATATGTGGTAGAGCTCAAACGGACACCCGAATCAAAATTTATGGCTGTTTGAAGTTTGAGTTGCGTTTTCAATATATTTTGGATCTTTTTCTAATTTTTTTTTATTTTTTTAGTCTTCAAATTGTTATTAAATGACTATTACTCCATAATAATTAGAAAATTATTAATTAAAAATATTTGTTTAATTTTTTTATAATCCATTTTCACTAAATATCTTATATATTAATTATAATAAGTGTAAATGTATATTTATACTTATCTAAAATATATTTAAAAATTATATATTATATTTACATCAATATAACAATATTGATATAATTATATATTAATATATTATTTTTAATTAATTTTTTTTTTGAAGTTGAACCCTTTATCAGTGCTTTTAAAAAAACGCTGATAAAGGGACCCCTTTATCAGCGCTACTAAAAAAGCGATGATAAAGGGGGCCCCTTTATCAGCGCTAAAAAAGCGATGATAAAGGGGGGGCCTTTATCAGTGCTAAAAAAAGCGCTGATAAAGGGGTACTTTTATCAGCACTTTTTTTAGCGCTGATAAAGTCCCCCCCCCCTTATCAGGGCTTTTTCATTAGCATTGATAAAGGGGTGGCACTGGCCTTGACCAGTTTTGTGGTAGTGGTGGCATGGTTGTGTCGAGTGTGAGAGTACTCCAAGATGTTGTCCATGAATACTACCACAAAAGAATCAAGATACGGATGGAACACACGATTCATCAAAGCCATGAAAACTTCTGGAGTGTTCGTGAGTCCGAACGGCATAACCAAGTACTCATATAGACCATATCTGCTCCAAAAAGTTGTAAGCGGTATATCTGATGGTCTCATGCACAGCTGATGATATCCTGACCTCAAGTAAATCTTCGAGAACACTCGTGCTCCACAAAGTTGATCAAAAAGATCATCTATCCTCGGCATAGGATATCAGTTCTTGACCTTCAACTGGTTCAGCTTCTGATAATCCACACAGAGTCTGAGGGTACCGTCCGACTTCTTCGCAAAAAGGACCGAAGAACCCCACGGAGAAGTACTGGGTCAGATAAAACCCTTTGCCTGTAACTCCTCTAACTACCTCTTGAGCTCCTGAAACTCTAGTGTATCCATCCTATAAGGAGGAATGGACACCGATGCTTCCCCTGGCACAAGCTCAATAGAGAAATCCACCTCATGTTCCGGAGGTAGACCTGAAAAGTTGTCTTGAAAGACATCCCTGAAACGTTCAACCACTGGAGGGAAATCCGTCTGACAAGTCCCCTGGTCATCCAAATATAAACTCACAATCTGGGCTGTGACTCCTCCTCGCCCATGATGCTCTGTTCCAGCTCGACTCGCCTGAACATCCCATTCACCTTTGTATATAAACTCTCCGCCCTCTGGTGACATGAAACACACCCTGCGACGATAGCAATCTATAAAGGCTCGATAGGGAACCAACCAGTCCATCCTGAGAATGACATCATAAGTTGTCATCTCTAAGACATAGAGGTCCCAAAGAAAGTGAAACCCACCAACCTCAAGGGGGCACTCCTTGCACTAACGCAGACCAGTCGTCCTAGTCCTCAACGGAGTGTCTAGAATCATGATATCAAAAGAAGAAGAAGAAACACAGAGCCCAAGGCTCTCCAAAACAGGCACATATATGAAACTATGTGTAGCATCCATATCAAAAAGTACTAAAGATAAGACAGAAGCTACTAGAATAGTACCTCTGACTATAGAAGGTCTGGGATCCTGCTCCTGCTGGGTCTGTTGCACTGCATATGCCTGCCCAGTGTCGCAACCCTACAACACAGCCTAGCTACCCTGAGCTGTCCTGCCCTGCTGCCTCTGAGATCCTGGTGTCTGGCTACCACGGCCATGACCACCATCTCTGCCTACATGCCCTGACGTATTCCAGTTCCCTGACTGGTAAGAATCCACTGGTCCTACTCTCGCACGCGGAGTCTGCACAGAACCCCTCTCACCAGCCATTGGTGGAAACGCCCTGCAAAAGTGTTGCAGATGACCCATCTTGCCGCAATCTCAGCACTCCAATGGGTCACGTGGACACTGCGGTCTCTTGTGCCCCTCTTTACCACACTGGTATCACATGACTTGGCCACCTGAAGCATTCTTCTGACTGGTACTGCCACCCTGAGAGAATTCCATCTGTCTCTTCCTCTTGCCAACAAAAATAGTACCAGTAACTGGTGTTGAACCGCCCTGGCCCATACCACTAGATTCCCATTGGTTTCTCTCTATAATCATCACCTGGTTCACAATATCATATACTGAAGGCAACCTGAAAACATTCACCAGTGCTCGGATGTCATACTGGAGACCATCCTCAAAACGTCTAGCTCTCAACGTCTCATCACCCACCAGTACGGGTTCCAAACACTGAAGCTCGGTGAAACGAGCAGAATAGTCCATCACCGATATAGCACCCTGCTGCAAATTCATGAACTCTCAAGCTCTATCTTCCCTCAGCATCTCTGGGAAAATGAATTCATAGAAGACTGCCTGAAAATCTTCCCACACCATGTCCCTGTGATGCTCTGACTGGGTGGTAACATCCCACCACCTCTTGGCGGAATCACGCAGCATATATGTCACGAGATTGACCCTCCGCCCTGGAGGCATCTCAAGATGCTCGAAAATAGTCTGCATCAATCCTAGCCAAAACTCTGCAGCCTGTGGTCCTCCATCGCCCTAAAACGTAGGCGGATGCTACTGCTAAAAGATACGTGTCAGCTCGGCCATAGATGTGGCAGCCCGTGGTGCTCCAAGAAAGGTCTGCATGAACCACATAATGCCTTCACGGAACTGCACCTCCACACCTGTGTCCGGTAAAACAACTGGCACCACATCTGGATCTACTGTAGGATCTACTGGTAGCCCATGGCCCACCATCTCTGGAGTATACTCGTTGCTACTCTCCTGGCGAACAACACGTGAACGTCTAGGCGGCATGACACTAAAAGGTAAAAACATTCCTTAGATTCAAGTTTGTTAAATACTGAAAGATAAGGAACCACAAAGGGAACAAGAGGAAGAAGGCATTCAAAATTTTGAAAAAAAAAACTACACGGCATGTATACTGACTACACGGTGTGTACCTGACTACTCTTCCCCTGCCCGGGTCCTTCAACATGGCTAATCCACATGGCTCCCGTTGAATAAAACTAAACAGCATGTATAACATCTACACAGCATGTATGGTGTAATTTTACAATTGCCCGTGTCATTTGTGACACGGCCAACTACTCGGCTTGACACTACACGGTGTGTTACACCCACGCACGGTGTGTACACCATCCCGTTTCCCAGCCACACGGCTAAGTCCACACGGTCTGTCCTTGGACAAGACTACATGGTGTGTCCCACAGGTACACGGCGTGTACTAGACAAGCTTCTCCGGCCCGTGTTGTTAATTACATGGACAGACACATAGCTCACACTACACGGAGTGTTCTATAGACACACATCATGTATCCGAAAGGATTACACTGACCCGTGTTGTTAGTTACACAGTCGGGTCCCCAGGTCAGACTACACGGAGTGTTCTATAGTGGACACGGTGTGTATGTATTAAGGTCTCCTCCGTCCGTGTTGTTAGTTACATGGACGGACTCCGGGTCAACACTACACGGTGTGTACCTTCGATACACGGCGTGTTTTCCCAAAACATTCCCTACCCCGTGTTGCTGCCCACACGGTCTATGACCCAGGAAGACACTACACGGCATGTACAAAGGGAACATGGTGTGTACTTAAAAAGTTTATTTTTCTTCCCGAATAGAAGGCCATACACGGCGTGTTCAAAGAACTACACGGCGTGTATACTGGTTTTTCCTGACAGTATGCCTCAGAAACTTCCCCAAAACCCAGGAAACACCAAAAAACAACACCTAAGTGTCAAATTACAACCCGTGAGGGCCCATACTCCCCAAAAATCAAATATTGACATCTTATCTGTGTTATAACAAAATAAAAATCAATGATCCACCAAATTTTGGTCAATGGGGGCCCATACTCCCCAAAAACCAAAGTTTGGCGTCCATTCTATCAACCGGATCAAATAAAATTACCCTATCACGCAGAAGGTATTTTATCAAAGCAGCTATCACAATAGCATGCTTTTTCTAACAAAACAACTATCACAACAACATGAAATTTCTAATGCACCTACATGGCATGGAACTATGCATGACATGTGATTTCTAGAATGTGCCTAAATGATGCATGAGACGGCATACCCTCATCTCATCGGGTTGCAACTAAATAGAACCCATAGATAAAATATAACCAGCACAATCTCAAGTGTGTCACCCGATGGTGAAAACAAATCAACTTTAAAATTTGCAAAATTAGAAAGATTGCAAAAATACGAGGTAGACTGACTTTTCCCTGTACACGGGTTAACTATGTCCGGGCACAGCTTATTACCAACTACCATTCTTTCATATCCCTGACTAAGGCTCCAAATAGTAAGTCAAAGAAAGGAACCTCCTCTGATACCACTTTGTAACATCCCAGTTCTGGGTGGCACTCAATGGGTGACCCGAACCCAGTTCGCCACGTGACCTCAAGTGCATTTCCCCAAACGCCAGAGGCTTTTGACTAGCAGTGAGGTCCCAGGTCTGATAGTGGGGAAACTATGCCCTCATTTGTCAAAGTGTAGCACAGTGGAATGAAATAAAACATACAACAACAGCGGAAGTAGTAAGTAAACCATACACAACTGGAATGAACAACTATAGTGGATATAACCAACCAGTATATAAATAATGGTGCAACATGCCACAAGTTCTAAGAAAACAGCCAGAATGTGTTACTCAACAGTACAGGTACAGGAAAGAAAAATAGAACAAACAGTCGGTAGCATCGCGAGCCTAAGCTCGATCTCATGCTCTCCTACACCCCAGCAGCAATCAAGTACCTGTATAAGGACCCTTTCCCTTATCCACACCTGTAGAAATGTAATCTGTTTGGGCCGAAAAGCATGACCCAAATAGGGTGTGAGAAATATATCTCAGTAGGCACCCACCAAAGGCCCATGCCCAACTGGGTGTAAAAATGCAACAACAGTGTGCAGTAGTGAATGAAATAAACTAAGAAGTACTCAAAAATAACTAACTTAATAGTTATATTGTCATTTAATTATTTATTTAATCCATTTAATATAAGAAAACACCACAGTGCATTTCTAAGTAAACAGTCTGTGTCCTCAGACATGCAAACCTTTACCCTCAGGTAATCAGAAACGTAACCCACAGGTAATTTCCCACAGTCATAACAAATTTTTCCCTCAGGCATAGGTAGTGTCACCCTTAGGCACAGAGTCTATTTCCCATAGGCACGGAAGAAGTTTCCCTCAAGCTAAGATAACAACTACCCTCGAGCTAAGAAAAACAACACCCACGGGCTAAGTAAGACACTACCCTTAGGCACAAGTAATCGGGCCATGCCCAACATGTAAATAAACATTCACATTCAATTAATCTCAAGGCAAAAGTAATGTATAATATAAACATGGCATACCCTCGGGTATCCTGTCCAAACGTCTAAACAGAGCAACACACCCCCGGGGTGGTCCTGGATCCAAGCAGTAATCCCAAACAGTATTTTAATATCACATTTAATTACCTATACAATTCTAGGTATTTAAAATAGCCACGGCCTCAGCCACACGACACCCCAAATATGGTTCCGTAGCTCTAAACACACAAAAACGCACGACAGTTGGAAAATAAACACCAAGCCACCTACCTTTAACACCAACGAACGATATACGCGAACGTCGATTCCAGAAACTCCCAAAGACGGCGTAGATCTGGGTTAGAAGAAAACCCGTTCAAACTTAAATAACTTTCCCTCAGGAAATAATTGGTAAGAACGGATTAAGGATAAGGGAGTGCTTAGTCGTGCGGTTCCAACGAGATCGACGAAGGCGGAATCAGATTCCTGGTTTGCGATCGACGGATCCTCGAAGATTCGGCCATCCCTCCTGAGCTCCTGTCTGGTTCTAAGCCTTCCCTGTGAACAGGGGAGGCTACTGCCCATTTTAAGAAAAAAAACAAAGTACATGGCGTGTATTTCCAAGTACATAGCATGTACTTCCCATTTTTTTAACTGTTCCTCTGGCAGCTTCCCACCAGCGTGGCACTGTTCACCTACCGACATGACTACACGATGTGTCTACCCAAGTACACGGTGTGTGATGTCGCACAGCTGGCCACTGCCTTACTATTCACTTACCGACTGACTACACAGCGTGTAAAGGACCACTACACAGCGTGTAGTCAGTTTCTACACCCTTCATCACCGACATGGCCACACACCCCGTGTGCTCATCCCACACGGCCAGAAGTACATGGCATGTACTTCCAAAATTTGGGATTTTTCCCAATTTTCCTTATTTCTCAAAAATACTTAAGGAAAAGAGAAAATAAGAAACTCGTACCTCAAAAATAAGAACCGGGTTCTTACAGTATGTGTCTCTAGAACATAATTTGTTCCACATGCGCTTATGGAACTAGTTCCTATGCCAACTACTTGTGCATTTTGAGCATTGACTAAACACAAGTGAATATAGCTTCCACTATCTTTAATAGAGATGTGAACCCTTATATAGAAGTGTAGTATATTTATTGACTACCTACTCTTCTATATTAGGGATTTATGTAACATCCTAAACAACTGTTAGGATTATTACACTAAATGCACGATGTGTCTGTCTTGATGCTAGCTTGTTTATGTCCTAACAAACTCTTTGCATCCAAACACATGTTCTTATGACATAATGGGTTTAAATCATACTATGACTCGTATGATATCCATTTGTCATTATAGTTGGCTTATGGATGTGGGATATCGCTGTTATTTTCAAATAATTTCATGAAATATAATGGAAGTTTTTGCTAGTTACAACATTGATATTACTTACATCAATACTTTGATGTATAAAATGTGTGTTTAAAACTTACTCCACGCTACATTTTGTTGATAAATGTTGATATGTAAGACTTCATAATCAATACTCCACATTAACATCAATGTCATGATGTCGATAAGGTAATGTGCATTTAGAAATTACTCCATGCTACATTATCATGATTGATGAATGTTTGGTCGAGATATTATTCGGTATCCCAACCGGAAGCAACTCATATCTCCTGACCATGAAAATACTTTACTTTAATATTCCTTAATTACTTAAAAGAATATTATGAAGTATATATACCTCTAGCTTATACTTGGAATAGTTCATACTTTCATGTTGAACTATTTCCAAAATCTTTGTGACGTACCTTTATTTCTAAAGGCTCCTTTTTCCAAACTAAAGATGTAAATAATACCAAAAGTATTTAGTTGTGCCGAGCCTAAATACCATACTTGGTATATTCATGACATCCATTTTTAGTATTACTTGACAAAGAATTATCCTATCACAACTGGGTATAAGTCTTACGTTTATATTCATCACTAATTGCCTATGATTTATGTATCACTGAACTAGTGATTGATTTTACCAAAAACAAAATTCATTTCAGAAACTTAAAGAATGTATCCTTGTGTCCAAGGACACATGATATTAATGTTTGTGGTTATACTCAACAATAGTTCAACATGAATCTTTCACTTTTCAATTAAAGAAGTCGTGTACTTCTCACCACTGGCCTAGGTATCACCCTTTCAAAGCCTATTTGGAGAATACACCTGAATTCTAGTAAGGTTTCTATAATAACTTGTTTATTGTATTAGAATACACATATGTTACCATCATATTGTATTTAATATCCAAGTAGTAAAAGGAAACATCACATTGATGAATATGCCTAATGTAGAAGTGGAAACTTGCTTCTTTAAATCAGTTTATTGCTTTTAAACTTTCGTAGCATTATTTTATAATATGCAATGCATATAACCATTGTTAATACCTCATTAATTTAAGGACGTCGCGAATGTGTCATTGGCATTAAATGCATTTGACCTTTTCACATTTTCTTTCAATTTATCCACCATAAGAATTAAAGCTTAATTTTCTTTTATTCTTATTCACTTGGAGAACCTTACCTAGATAGGTAATGAAGCGTTTACTCAATACTTGTTTGTTTTGTAACTTAAAACAAGACTTGAGTAATGTGGTGAAAATGATATTTAAATATCATGATCAGTCTTTAAATTTACACATGTCGGTGTAAACTTCACCTTATTAATATCATTGCTTCACTTTCTCCTTGCAAACATCTCAGAGATGAGACTTTATGTTATATCATCTATGTCCTGGTGTAGCGACCACAACTGACACCGGACGTTGATGAAAGCATAATGATATAACTATCATATGATTTGTATATTAGTCACCTGTAAGCAATTTTCACCCTCGCTTATTGAGGTAGTTTAACAGTGTTGGGGACACTGACACCTTGAGTTTCCTATATCATAGTACTATGCGCACATGCCTGTACTATTCATGGATACTCGTGTCACTGTGGACATTTACTTTGTCCATTATAATATTGCAGTTTTAATCTTGTGGTATAACTTTCCATTTTTCTACAAAAATAAATTTTAGCAGATGAGTGCCTTTTATCTGGATTACTGGTTTAGACATTTTGATTAATTACTTAAATCATTTAATGTCTCCCACTATTTTATTGGATTCTAGGAACCCTCTGTGATAGAATCGGAATACCTTGTTGCTTTAGTATTCTAGTGGAAAGGATCCTAGAACCACCTCTCATAGTCTACAAGCTAAGGCTATGCCACTACTTGGAGGGTTCTAGGTAGGCTTTTCACTGGCCGACCGCTTTAACTTGTGGTTCCTTGATCTGTTGAGTAAATTCCCAGCTTCTTAAAATCAAAATTTGATTTACTCAATGATTTCCTCTAAAATTATAGCAAGTTATCTAGGGATAATCCTTCCTAGAACTTTATTTAAGTTGACCCATCATTCTTATAAGGACTCCCCAGTAGTAAGAGGCACCCTCAGCTAAGGCATGACCGGCACCTCAAACATCTGGTTTTGTCCAAATTTGAATGACGGAAGGCTATTTAGGATTAATATATCTTTGAGGGTTTTATTATTTTTAGTGTGAAGAAAGAGATCATTTTCTAATTTTATAAGCATGTACTATGTGATCGCACTCACAACTGATCATGCAAGAAATAGAAATTTCATCGCGTCACATGCACATTTTATCTTGCATTCTCGTTTATTATTATACTATGTGATCATGCAATAAATTACATATGCACAAAAATAATAAACCATGCAAAAATAAAACGAACACCTGATCATGAGCCGGTACTATTGGTTGATCCGTTGAGTGAATAATGGACCAACCGAAACCCTAGGGGTAAATACCTTTAGTCGCGTGGCTTGCAACTTGAATAGAAATGTATGATTTTCCAATGCATCCAACTCCTGTCTGGTGTGTCGCCGTCACTTGGCACGAAATGCGTCACCGTTCGTCTCTTCATTATACAATTGTACTCGCACGCAGGTGAGGGGGTCTCAGGGTATAAATATACAACTCTGAGAATGGGCACGCAGGCCCTTATACATATAACGATTCTGAGATGATACACAGATCTCCTTTTTAATTTAAAATAATTATTACAAAACCACATGAAATAATTAAATAAATAATTAAATAAATAAACAAACATCATACATGCATTGGTAGGTCTCAGCTCATGATCAGTCATATACGCATTAAACTTGCGTATATTAAATAAGTGCAGAATAAAAATTAAACTTGCATTAAAATGAACTTGAGGGCATTTTAATTGAATTAAAAATTCACTCTTATTTTTAATTCAATTATCACGTCGTTCGGTCCCGATTAATTAATTTAATTTTAAAACTAAAATTAATTTAATTAATTAATTTAATTAATCTCCCAATTAAATTAATTACGCCGGATTAATTATTAACCAAATTTAATAGTTAATTAATTTAATTCTGAACCAAAATTAAATTAATTACTTTAATTAACCTTTTATTCAAATAAAAATTACCTGAGCCCCATTTACCCCGAGCAGGGCTTGTACGGGTCATGGAGAACCTGCGCAGGCCCATCCCGGGCAGCCCGACCTCGTGTGGGGTTGTTCTAGACTGAGCAGGCCCGCCCATGCTCATTTCTGACTGGGCAGACCCGCCTAGTCACTTAACAAGGCATATCCAGAAAGTGCACACCAAAATGAACCTGGAAAAGGGTACCTCACGGTGGTGCGTGGGTCTCCGCTAGAGACTATGGATGAGGTGGCCGAGGAGGCTCGTGCCAGGTGGTCGGGCGGCCTAGGGGCTCGAACAGGGAGGCATCTGGATGGCGGCGCCTGCTTCACATCCGAGATGAAGCCGGAGGGCAGTCTGGTGCGCTGCGACCTGGAGGCGAAGGGAGGGGGGCTTCGGCCTGGTCTCGGTGCACCTGCAGGGAGGTGCTGGCATGCGCGGCCTGGTGAGAGACCTGGTTCAGGTGCCACGGGAGGCGGCGCCGCCGCTGCATGGGGTCTCCATGAGGGAACCACCGGGGTGGCTTGTGGGTGGTGCCTGCACACTACAGGAGGCGAGTACAGCTGGAGTTCAGGGTTGCACCTAGTCCAGGGAAGCGGCCTTGTGCGCCTGCTGCATGGAGGAGGATGGATTTTGTCCAGGGAAGGAGGCTTGCGCCGCTTCGGGATGGAGGAGGAGACAGCCTCGACAGGTTCACCGGTAGGCGTGGAGGGTGGCTGGACAAGGGAAGGGAGCAGGCAGTGGGGACCGGGGCTATGGTGCGGTGCAGCGCCTGGCAGAGGAGCTGAAGCCGCGTGCCTAGACGTGGGAGGAAGGTGGCATAGCGTGGGAGAGTCGGGACACGCTGAATCGGCGGGAGAAGAACAAAACTGGTCGGCGTGCTGGGCTGAAGTTCCGCTGAAGTGTCGTCGCCCCTCCACCCTTTTTTTATAAAATTTAACAAGACTTAAAATAAGTTCTTTCTCCCCTTTTATTCCTCCCCATTTTTTTTGAACAAGACTTGAAGTGTAACTATTTTTTTTTTACCAAGACTTGCCTTGCAAGTCTTTCCCATCCCTTTAAAAAATCTAAATCCTATTTAGGCTTTAAAATTTAATAATATTATTAAAATATTATTATAATAAAGTTAATATTCAGATAAACCATTATTATTATTATATATAATTATTATAAAAATAATAACTATTTGAATCACCGGAAAATACTATTCCGGTGACCTGCAAAAAAAATTCGATTCCGAATTCATAACTTCGGATGTCCGCAGACAGGACATCTGACATCCAATTCAGATTCCGTTTGCGGCATTGGGACCATATCGATGCCCTCTTTATATTTTAATGCAAATTAAATTTTTCTTGGCTTAAAATCGACACGCTCTCCTCTGATACCACTTGTTGGAACCAGGCATGTAGCGGAAGCCCCAAACAGGTGGGTTTTAAAAATTTTACACTGACGGTCGATATAAACTTGTCAACATCGGAGAATAATAGCCCGGTCTTAGCTGAGGACCACGCATGGAGGATTTTAAGCACAAAATTAAACCGTAAAATAATTGGTTTAAATACGAAGCCACGCACGACGATTGTTCATATTTGGCGATCGCTGCTCGAAGAATCCGAATTCAAATTCCTCTAGATCATCCACACACGCTTCAAGGAATCTGCGGGAGCGCCGTTCATCGTAATTTGGGTGATAGTGCGGATTTGTGATGATGCCTTCGACGCTCCAACGACCACCGCATCGCATCGCTTGCGATGCCTGAGAGAGAGCTCCATCCGAGCTCCATGGATCTAGATCATCTCTCTATAGAATTTGGGAGAGAGGAGAAGATAGATAAGCTCCATGAATAGTGTTTGGAAAATGTCCCTCCTCTTCTATTTATAGTGCTCAATTAAAATACCCGGTATCGCCCCGCCGGCCCCAAATACTTAACGCACTATTAACGACATTTTATGACTACTAAACTGAGCCATAAATATTATTATCATTTACTTGTAATATATTAAAATATATTACATGATAATAATTAAGTCATTAACCCGACTCGTCTCTCCCATAAATATTAATTGAACCTTGAATAATTTAATATTCGTCAATTAATATTTTTTCATTTATTTACTTAAAACTCGTAAATACATTTAATAAATAAATTCAATACTCGTTATTCTAAACTCTAATAATATGAATTTATTTATTTCATTGGTGATCTTTTAACTTTGGACAATTCCCGGACCCTTGTGGCGGGGTCCACTATGTTCAATTCTCCTATTCAATTGAATAGGGCAGATTCTTGAATACGATATTGTGTGTGACCCTCTAGGCCCTTATTTCGACAGCTGTGAATAGTATTCACAGACCTAGAGCGGGATCTAGCAACCCATCATGTCCCCTGAATAAATAAGGATTGTCACAGCAGCAAAAACCAACCTACGAACATGCACTGTGTAATATAATCTCTTTGTCTATAATATCTCATAAAGCAGGACGCACTCTCGTGTCATCTCCCTTTTCTTGCTTTATTGTTTGTTGATGTAACTGGATGGATTTACCCTTGACTACCATGGCCATGGTCTTATAAAGGTACTTCCATCCATATCAACATGTCCAGAGATATATTACTTCCATAACTTGGAAGCGACAAATCCTTTCTTGACCATTCAACCAATGTCATGCCACCAATGACGCACCTGACACAAACTACCTCGCCATGAATTCATTGCCATGGTTTTCATCTTTCATCAAAGTACGAAATCAAATGACATACATTGGTAATGATCTCAAGTCAGGAGACCATTACACATGATCTTAGATAGGAACATCCAATGACACCCGAAACATGTGGTGTTCCTATTGGCGGGTCAATCCTCATGATCTCACTACTAGAGATCACCAAGTGAGAACTTCATGAGAAGAATTCTCAATGCTTATGAGCCCCCAGCACCTGATAGTCAGACATCTACTATGTCCAATTAGTAAGATGTATCTAGACTATAGAACATATATTTAAGATTAATGTCATAGTATCTAGAGGTTCTCATTATAGCCTGAGACCTACTATAACCTTTCGATACAACAATTAATCTTTGGAAATTACCATTTAAATAGTAGACACAGAAAATTAAACACTATAATGGTAAGATGACATCATGCATAGATTATTTTATACACAATATGGTAATCAAAAGCACATAATAGTTAGGTCTAGGGCACCCACTATTTCAACAGTTGTGCTTATGCAGGAAGATAGAGTCGTTGCATATGGTTCTCGGAAGTTGAGACCACATGAGAGGAACTACCCTATGCACGACCTGGAGTTGGCAGCTGTTGTTCATGCCTTACACTGTTTGGAGACACTATCTTCTGGGAGAGCACTTTGTGGTCTTCACTGACCAGAAGAGTCTCAAGTATATCTTCACTCAGCGTGATCTGAATCTGAGACAGCACAGGTGGGTCGAGTATCTTCAGTATTTTGATTTTGAGCTTTCCTATACATCGAGAAAGGGAAATGCAGTGACAGATTAATTAAGCAGGAGAACTCAGATTCAGGCAGTTCAGGAGTCCAGTAGTGAGTGGAAGCTTATGGATCTCTTCTCTGAGATGCATCTGGAGGTGCACGACAGACGGGGACAGACTTTCCTATCTTCTGTATTTGTTACCTCTACACTACTTGATCGGGTATGGATGAGGCAGCTCTCAGACTCAGAAGGCTTAGTCCTACGGGAGAGTGTGTCAGGAGAGGACCCTCTTCCTGGATGGACAGTGGGCGAGGATGAGATCTTGTGTTTCCAGGGACACATATGGGTGCCAGCATACATACGCGAGGAGTTGATGTGGGATTTTTATTCCTCATTTTGGTAAATTCATCTTGGAGTCACCAAGATGTATCAGGATCTTCATTGCCAGTACTGGTGGCCAGGTATGAAGAGGGATGTTGCTGTTTTTGTCATGAGATGCTCTACTTTTCAGCAGGTGAAGGCGGAGCATCAGCGACCAGCATGCCTTTTACAGCAGTTACCCATTCTAGAGTGGAAGTGGAACGATGTTGCGATGGACTTCATGACCGGGTTTCCGAGGTCTCTTTGGGGGAACGATGTTGTTTGGGTTGTCGTCGACAGGCTCACGAAGGTTGCTCACTTCTTGCTGATCAAGGAGACCTTCAGTGTCGATGATCTGGGATGACTTTACATTCGGGAGATTGTGTGTCTGCATTGAGTTCCACGCTCCATTGTTTCAGACAGGGATGCGCGCTTTACCTCTCGGTTCTGGCAGGGACTTCAAAAGGCCTTGGGTACACAGGTACTTTTGAGTACAGCATACCATCCCCAGACTGATGGCCAGTCTGATCGCACGATCCAGGTGCTTGAGGATATGCTCTGATCTTGCATCCTAGACTTTGGCGGTTCTTGGGAGAAGCATATCCCTCTTGTGGAGTTCGCCTACAACAACAGTTTCCAAGCGACCATTCAGATGGCACCATATGAGGCTTTGTACGGTAGGCCATGCCGATCACCATTATGCTGGCTAGAGGTAGGAGAGGCAGATTTGCTGGGACCTCGTCTTATTCAGGAGACATCAGAGCAGATAGTGCTGATTCGGAAGAGGATGGCTACAGCACAGTCTCGGCAGAAGTCTTATGCTGATCAGCGGAGACGACCTTTGGAGTTTGAGGTCGGGGATCAGGTTTTTCTGCATGTCATACTGAGGTTGGGACACAAGAGGATTCAGAGGTAGGGTAAGCTTTCACCGTAGTATGTTGGTCCGTTTGAGGTTTTGGAGAGAGTTGGGCTGGTCGACTATCGGTTGCAGCTACTACATAGGTACCAGGCCATGCACGACGTCTTCCACATCTCTCAGCTCCGATGTTACTTTTCAGACCTGTCTCATGTCTTTCAGCCTGAGTAAGTTAAGCTCGAAGTGGATGCATCATTTGAGGAGCATCCCATCTGGATTGTCGATCGCAGTATGAAGGTTCTCCATGGGCGGTCTGTTCCCCTGGTACAGGTGCTATGGCAGCACGGGTGAGTACAGGACGAGACCTGGGAGTGGGAGGCCGATGTACGATCGTAGTGGCTGGAGCTGTTCGGGGTTTCTTCTTCTGCGCCTCGCTAGGGAAATTCGGGGATGAATTTCTTTAAGGGGGGGAGTTTGTAAGAACCTGGATCTTCTTTTCAGGTACGTCTTTCCTTTTTATGGAATTTTTGAGAAAAATGGATTTTTTGGAAATTTTCGAAGTACAGGCCATGTACTCTTTTCCCGCTCAATGCCGTGTACTGGCTGTGTCCGGGCCACACACACGGTGTGTAGGGGTGAAGTGGAGGCTGATTTTGGTGGAGTACGGAAAAACCTATTACACGCTGTGTACTCTAAAGGTACACGCCGTGTACTTTTCTTTTTTTCATTAAATGGACTGGGGTCACGCCTAATCGACGAAAAGCTCTTCTTCTCTAGCTTCTTCGTCCGAGAGCGTTGGGAACCCGCGGATCTTCGACGAGCAACCGCCTCTCTATCCGTTATCTGATTCGAGCATCGTTGATTGCATTGGAATCGCAGCAGTGAATTCTCCCTTCTACTTGAGCCTTGTTTTCCAATTCCTCCTCTTTCTCAAGTTATCGTGGTTTATGTGTTTCAGACATTTTCTCAGATCTACGACGTCTTAAGGAGAATCTGTCATCGATGTTCACGTATATCGATCCCCTAGCATCAAGGTAGGTGGTTTGTGTCTTTCTCTAGGAAATCTTTGAGTATTTTGTGAAAATTCCACCAATACCCTTGAACGGGGTATTGTGTGTTTCTTGTTTTGCCCCTATTGTTTCCTGCTTTTCTTGATTTCTTGAGTAGAGGTAAATGCTTGTAAATTTGGATAATTTATACTATGTTCATGTTCTTTTCCTTGAAATTTTTTTTTATTATGCGTTTTACCAGTTGCCATGCCTAGTTGTAGGATAGTAGAACTATTGTACTGTTATGCTGCTGCACCTCAGATTGATAGCCAAGTAGTTCTTGAGGTTTACTTGGATGATACACACATGCTATTCATGTTTATTTATAAACAGGGTTGCAAGAACCTAGTGTAGTGGACCATAGAGAGAATGGATGAAATGGTTTCTCCAGAGTGTCTTTAATTACATTGCAAGACCACATGGGGAATTGATGTTGAGTTCTTCCTCAGAGAGTCTGTAGTTCCTCGATGCGGGCCACAGGGGGAATTGACATTGAGTGCTTCCCCAGAGATCCTTTAGTACGATACGAGACTATAGGGGGAATTGACGGTGAGTGCTTCCCTAGATATTTTATTCTTTAGCTAAACCAGAGGGGTGAGACTGTGTGTGCCTCCTAGGGGGTTGCTAGTACTTATAGGTTGAACCATAAGGGTTAGGATGTGAGAACTACCCAGGGGGTTACCTTTGTTTTACTTGTTTATTGTTTTATACTTGGGTAGTTTATGTGCTAGACTGTAAATTGTAGCTGTTGTGTATTTTCATGTTTACTATTCCTGTACTTTACTTGCCATGTATTCATTGACTATTATGAAAATATCTTTGGGTGATTTCCTACTGGGACTTTTTCTCACACCCTGTTTGGGCCATGTTTTTGGGCCCAAGCAGACTATGTTATTGCAGGTATAGATAAGGGTAAGCGCCCTTCCACTTCAGGTTCTTGATTGCACAGGAGCTGGAGAGCAGGGGACCGAGCCGAGGCTTGCGATGCTGAGGAGTTTCTCATCTATTTTTATTTTGCTGTTTCTTTAGTACTTGTGTTCAGTTGTATTTCAGCACGTTTTTTTGTTTGCTTCTTTCCTTAGATACTTGTACATGCTGCATCATTTTCATCATTTCTATATATTTATTCTTCCGTTGTTGGTTATAGTTATGTATGTTGTTACTGCTTCTGCTATTGACTATTTTTTTCCTTACCTCATATACCTTACCAAATGAGGGCATAGTTTCCCCAATAACTTACCAAGGCCCTCGCTGCTAGTCAGCAGCCTCTGGCATTTGGGGAAATGCGTTTGAGGTCATGTGGTGAACTGGGTACGGGGCACCAGTGGAGGGGCTCCAGATTCGTATCGTTACAGAATCCTAGAGCTGGCTGTGATGACTACCATACTGGAATCCTCTGTGGGTTCAACGATGATGACTACTATACCGGAATCCTATGTGGGTTCGAAAGTTCTGACAGAGTAGCTGGTCCTGTATCCTGTGTGGGTCTGATAGCTTAGATTAATCAATGACTACATCTGATCATCTCTATTACTGTAGAATAGTTGGTATGTATCCTATGTGGGTCCGACAGATTAGAAGAGATAGCTAGCCTATATCATATGTGGGTCTGACAGCTTAGACGAGATAGCTGGCTTGTATCCTGTGTGGGTGTGATAGCTTAGATGAGATAGCTGGCCTGTATCCTGTGTGGGTCCAACAGCTTATCTGGTCATGTATCCTATGTGGGTATGACATCTTAGATGATCCAATGACTACATCTAATCATCTATACCTCTCTACAATTGTGGCATACCTGTGTGATCTGAGTTATGTCTTTCAACAATTATCATCATGGTAATTGACTTTGCTTCCATTGTGGAATTTGTTTGTGCTTGGGCTTGAGAGTTGGAGTCGGACTGAGATTGGTAACTTAGGTATATGTATGGGCATATACCTAAGTAGGGTTGGTTGATACTTTGTGATTTTATCTTACTTCTTTTGTTTATCCTTAGTGGATATTGTGAGACCTTGCGGGTCTCGAGGTCCCTACTAAGTATCGTTATACTCACCCCTGTACAGGATATGCCTGCACCTCGTTGTGTTGGATGCAGATGACGGACAACGCTGACGAAGGCCGAGAGCACCACGACTGGACGGTACCTGGAGGTAGACCTTGCGATGAGTCGGAACACAGAGGAGACTTACAGACGTGAGTTATGAGGTGGCCATCTGTACCTACCCTTCAGGTGATAATCCCCAAAGGAAGATCCATGAGCTTCTCTTTACTTTCAGTTGTTTGTCCCTTTTTACTTGTACTTTTTGTTCAGTTGAGTTTGTATACTGGCCCATTTACTTTCTAGCACACTCTTTTGTATTCAATTTTACTTAGTGTTTACTTCCTGTTGCGTACTCTATTGTGTTTGTTTACATTCATAAATGCAATGTCTTCCTAGCTTAGGGATTTACTGTAACATCCCCGACCCAGAAGCCACTAAACTGGTGCTCCGAGCCGGGTGGTTATATGACCTTAAGTGCACCTCCCTGTATGCCAAAGGCTACCGACTAGCAGCGGGGGTCTATGGAGTCAAGTGGGGATACTATACCCCCTTTTTATCAGAGTAAGCCACAATAGGAATAAACAAAATAGTGGAAACAATAACCAATAAACACAGAGCATGTATAACAACCATTTCCAATAATAAATATGTCATGTCATACTACAAGTGCAAGAGTGAACAAAAACCCAAAATAAAGACAATGGCCAAAATCTCCAAAATGGTACCGACTCCAAGTCTGGATCCTCCCCCAAGTGATACCCATGTCCACTCACTATCTAGCAAGGACCTTTTCCCTTCTCCGTACCTGCAAACATGAAGTCTTCTTGGGTACCCAACGACGGCCCGAGAAGGGTGTGAGTACAACTCAGTAGTCCACCACCAACGGTGTCTACAACATATCCAGTATGAACAGGTAGTGCATGAAAAAAAAATATGAACGATAATTTCCAAGTAATTAATTAAGGTTTCATTAACAAGTTTAGAGTCAAGACATTTCCACTTCCATTACCATTCTTTCACACCATTTATCATCACTTACCATTTCATCACATTTCCATGGGTTAATCACATACATTATATTACATGGGTCTAAGGCCAACAATCACATGAAAGAGGGTAAACACATCATTATCCTATCTCACTAGGACTGACCCCCTCATAGCAACCATAACCTCACCTAGAAGCCTCAGTCCAGGTGGATGCAACCGTTGGGAGAATAGAACCTCAGTCCCCTTTCCTAACTCGTGCATTTAGGGTGGAGTTTATAACCTCAGTCTTAGCTCAACCCATGGGCGTAGATCCTCAAGTCATACCCCACTCTACCAATCCATGTTCACATGCTTATATATATAAGTAACCATCAACCATCCAAACCATTTCCCTTCGGAAACACTATTCACAACAACCCACTTGGGAATTCACATTATGCCTTAACCCATTAACATGTTACCATTTCACATCATTTAACCATTCACCCAATTCCCATGTGTTATTCATATCTCACTAAGCATTCAACATTAAACCCAGAACCTATCCTGTTATGGACTTAAATCAGTTTACACATTAACCCATTTAACTCGTTCATCATCCCATGAATCGACCATTCATGCCAACATGTTTATCAAGGCTCTACAATTCATTACAACAAGGTCACTTGTTTAATATCAATCCCTAAGTCTGGGAAAGGCCGAAAAATCCCATGTATGGCCCTAGATTAGGTCAAGTCAATCCCGACACATCCCACAGGGATTGTGAGGGTTCCCATTTACCATTTTAAACATCATTATTACCAAACATGTCAAGGTTATTCAAAACATAACCAAGGAGAAACAAGAACATAACTAAACATGCACAAATACCCAAATAACTATGGGATATCACTTGTAGACCACCTACCTCAAAACCATGGTTGAACGCACTCTAAATCAAGTCCTTAGACCTTGATCCGACCAACCTTTGGAGATTCAACCTAAAACTCGCCCAAAAGATAGGGTGTTAGAGCTTCGGAACAAGAGGGAGAGAAGATACAAACCCTAAACCAAAAAGAGAAGAAAGGATGGGATTAGCCTTACCCAGAGCTTTGACCCGCAACCAACGGCACCAAAAACTCCTTATAATCGAAGGAGAACCACCCTTGGGAAGATTGGGTTGGCCAAGTTCCTCACTAGGGTTGAGAGGGGATGAATAGAGGAAAATTCTGAGTTGGGGTTTAAAATCCTGGAGTGGAAGACTTGTAATTTTTCCAAAATTTAAGAGGCCGCACGGTTTGGCAGAACGGTTTGGCAAACCGTGCACACACTACTGTCTGGAGGAGGAAGGGTCACACGGTTTTCCTGGGCAGGCCGCATGGTTTTCCCTAGCCGTGCGCAGGTCGTGCGCCCTAGCTTCTCTTGCCTAGTTTTCCTTTCTTTCATGCCCCGATCCCCCGGAACACTCCCAAGGCCTCTCACATATTCAGAAGACATCCCTTGAAGCCCGAAAAAAGGGATTCAACCAAAACATAATGAAAATATACCCTTCCAAAAACCATGATCTTACAACCTCCCCACCTTATAACGGCACGCCCTTGAGCCAAGCTTCCAAGCCTCATTGATCAACCGAAGAGAAGAGTTTGGGCCACTAAGCCTGCATATCCAATTCCTGCTCCCAAGCCTCTTCTTGAACTTTCCCATGCTGCCATAGTACTCACAGTAATGGCACAACCTTTCCTCACAAGACCTTTTCACTACGATCCACCACATGAACCAGATTCTCCTCAAAGGACGCATCAGTCTCAATCTCCACATCCTTAACATCAACCACATGAGATGGGTCAGGGTGATACCTTTGAAGCTATGACACATGAAACACATCATGCATCCCACCATACCATTGTGGAAGATCCAATAGATAAGCCACTGGTTTGATCCTCTCCACAATCTCGAAAGGTCCCATATACCTGGGTGCGAACTTACCCTACTTCTGAATCCAACGGTGACCTAACCTTGGAGACACTCGAAGGAACACTATATCACCCACCCCAAACTCAAGGGGTCTATGCCTCCGATCTACATATGACTTCTGCCTACTCTAAGCCATAACCATCCACTTCCTAATCAATTAAACTTTCTCTGAAGTCTCCTGCACGAGACTTGGCCCCAACAACTCAGATTCACCAGCCTCTAACCAACACAACAGAGATCTACATGGTCTCCCATAAAGTGCCTCAAACGGTGCCATCTGAATCATAGCCTGAAAACTGTTGTTGTAGGCGAACTCAACTAATGATAGGTGCCTCTCCCAAGAACCACCAATGTCCAAGACACAAGCTCTTAACATGTCTTCCAACACTTGGATCATACGCTCCGACTTCCTGTCCGTCTGCGGGTGGAAAGCCATACTCAAAAACACATGCATACCAAGCGCCTTCTGCAACCCTTGCCAGAAACGCGATGTGAAACGTGGATATCGATCCAAAACTATGGTCCGTGGGACCCCATGCAACCGCACTATTTCCCAAACATACAGCTCACCCAACTGGTCGACTGTAAAGGTCTCCTGAATCGGTAATAAATGAACCACTTTCGTTAACCGATCCACAACCACCCAGATTGCATCATTCGTCCGCGGAGTCCTCAGAAGACCCACGAAAAAATCCATCGTTACATCATCCCACTTCCATTCCAGAATGGGCAATGGATGCAACAAACCACCTAGGCGTTGATGCTCAGTCTTCACCTATTGATAGGTAAAGCCCGCAACTTACTTATTTATTCCAGGCCACCAAAACTACCTTCGGAGATAACGGTACATCTTGGTCAAACCAGGATGCACTGCCCACTTTGATGCATGGAACTCACGCATCAACTCTTCTCACACACACTTTGGAACAACCACACGATCACGAACACGAACAACACCATCCATGCCGACGGCCCCGCCAGAAGGTAGCTCCCCACCTTTAAGCTTTTCCTTCGTGATCAAACACTCAGGATCATAAAGATGACCTTCCTTAACTCAAATCAAAAGCGTCGAATCCATCGCTAAGGAAGCAAGAGTGACCTGACCACTCTCCTCCTGCACCTCCAGGTGAATTTCTGCGAACAAATCCATCACCTTCCACTCGGTGATGGACTCCTGAACCACCTGATTCTGAACCTTTCTGCTCAAAGAATCAGAAACATTGTTTCCCTTTCCTGGAATGTACACCAACTCAATGTCAAAATAATGGAGATATTCAACCCATATTCTCTACCGAAGATTCAGATCCCGTTGTGAGAAGATATACTTTAAAATCTTATGGTCGGTAAACACGGTAAACCGTTCTCCCAACAGATAGTGCCTCCAGCACTTCAAGGCGTACACTACTGCAGCCAACTCAAGATTGTGAGTGGGATAGTTCCACTCATGGGGTCTCAACTGCCTTGACCCATAAGCCACAACCCGCTCTTCCTGCATTAACACAGCCCCAAGCCCGATTCTGAATGCATCACAAAACACAATGTACTTCTTACCTGGCTCAGGTAAGATCACGATAGGTGTGGTCATCAACCACTTATTCAACTCTTGGAAGTAATTCTCACAAGACTTAGAAAATTGGAACCTGATTCCCTTCTTGGTCAAGCCTGAGAGTGGTGCTGCCAAGTGAGAGAAATCCTGAATGAACCTTCAGTAATACCCGACCAAACCCAGAAAACTCCGAACATCTGAAACACTCCTGGGTTACTCCCAAGATACAACTGCCTACACATTATCTGGATCCACTAACACACCTTCCTCTAAGATGATGTGACCCAAAAAATGCACCTCACCTATCCAAAATTGACACTTTGATAGCTTGGCGTATAGTCGATGCTCTCTTAGTGTACCCAAGATGATGTCAAGATGTTGGGCATGATCGTCGTGAGTTTTCGAGTACACTAAGATATCATCAACAAATACAACCACAAACTGATCTAGATAGGGATGAAATATTCAGTTCATCAAAGCCATAAACACCGCTGGTGCATTGGTCAAGTCGAAAGGCATTACCACAAACTCAAACAACCCGTACCGACTCTGGGAAGTTGTTTGCAGTATGTCGGAAGACCTCACCCTCAACTGGTGATAACCTGACCTCAGATCAATCTTAGAAAACATCTATGAACACCTCAACTGATCAAATAGGTCATCAATTCTAGGAAGAGGGTACCGATTTTTCATTTTCATATGATTCAACTTTCGATAGTCAACACACAGTCTCAACGACCCATCGACCTTCTTGGAAAAAAGCACAGGAGATACCCAAGGAGATGTACTGGGATGGATAAACCCCTTACACTCCAACTCCTCAAGTTAAACCTTCAGTTCTTGGAGTTATTTCGGTACCATTCGGTACGATGGAATGGAAATTGGCTACTCTCCCGGCAGCAACTCGATTGTGAACTCAACATCCCTCTCGGGGGGTAACCCTGAGAAATCCTCAGGAAACACGTCCTGAAACTGATCCACCATAGAAGGGAAGACAAATTGTTCCACTCTTTAATTATCAACAAGCATGAGACATGCCACTTGATCCGTGAGTCCACTCAACCGCTGACCAAACAGTCGTGCACGACCTACTCGAACATCCCATTCACCATGGTGGACATAAGTGTCACCCTCAAGCGACCTGAATGATAATCTGCAACAATAACAGTCTATCTGTTCCCGATAAAACACCAACCAATCTATTCCCAAGATTAGGTCAAACCATGACATCTCAAGAACGAACAAGTCCCACAGAAAACGATACCCACCAACTTTCAAGGCACATCCCTTGCACTTCTTGATATCCTCAACCCACACCCCCAACAAAGTGTCAATTGACATCACTCCACACACCTGCTACACAGGTAAACTCAGTGCTACCACAATTTGAGTAGAGATAAAAGAGTGTGTGGAACCTGTGTCGAACAACGCACTAGAAAACGTAGAATCTAAAAGGATAATACCTCGAACAATCGATGGTCCAGCCTCGTCATCACCAGGCGCAAATTGAACTGCCTGAAGCTGACATGCCCCTCTACCCTGGGCTCCTGCCTGAGTACTCTATGCTACACTTCCCTGTTAGTGTGAGATATCTTGCCCTAGAGTTCCACGTCCACCACCCCTACCAGTACGGCCCATGGAGCTCCAACTGCCTGCCTAATACGGGGCAACTGATCCCCTTCCCGTACTCGACACCTGCTTTTCACCATCATGCTCACCTGCCTGCCAAGGGCTCCTGCAGAACCTCTGCACATGCCCCATCCTGTCGCACGAACGACACTCAACTGGAGGTTGAGGACACTGACCACGCGTATGCCCCGGCCTACCGCACTGATAGCAGAACACCAGATTCCCACTCCGAGAGGCTGACCCTCTCTTCCAACCACTTTGCACACTTCTTCCATGTTGTGAGTTCTCATGGCGCCGCTTTCGACCTTTGGTAGTTGCACCGCTCGTCTATCCTACTGACACCACAAGCCCACTACCCGAGGCTCCCTTCAGGTTTCCATCCAAGATTAGTGCCTGATCTACTACCTCTATGAACCTCTTCAAGCGGAAGATATTTAATTGAGACATGATCTCATGCCTCAGCTCATCCTGGAAACGCTTTGCTACTACTTCCTCATCCCCTAATAACACTAGGACAAAGCGTCTCAAATTAGTAAAGTGACTAGCATAGTCCATCACCGATAGCGATCCCTGAGTCAGGCTCATAAACTCTTAGTTGGCTCCTACCTCAAAGTCTCTAGGTAGAAATTCTCCAGAAACTTTTCCTGAAAAACCTTCCATGACATTCCCTCAACCTACTTGATTTGAGCCTGAATATCCCACCAACGCCTAGCCTGGCCCCACAACATATAAACGGCCAACTTTACTCACTTTTCAACAGGGGTCTCTAGATGGTCTAGTATCGTCTGGATAGACTCTAACCAGAACTCCCCTGCCTCTGGCCCGCCCTCTCCGGTGAAGGTCGGAGGGTGTTGTAGCTGAAACTCCCTGGTCAGCTCAAACATACTTGGTGTAACCCGCCCTAGGTCCCAATCCATCATCTGCACAAGGCGAGCCAAGTTCTCTCAGAACTGGTCTTCTCTACCTTCATTGATCACCACATTTTCTTGCTCTTCTACCGGAGGAGTCTTCTCAACAACATCATCCTGTTTCCCAACTGGTAACCAACGTCGTGGTGGCATTTCTCTATATTTCCAAGCACAAGATTTAGCACTCATACCATAAAACTTTCACGAATTCATCAAAAGCTCTTTACTAACTATAACAACCCACTTGTTTTATTTCATCCTTCTCATTATTTCTTGGTTTCATGAAATGCATGATGTACCCTACTTTCCTGTCTCACACACCCACCCCATGCGTGTGCATAACACAATGCATGTCACCAATCTCCCTAGGTGCCTACAATGATGCATGAATGTAAATCCTCATACTGTTAAGGCCACGATCCAAATAACATAAAACAGTCACATCAAACCACATGTTCATCACCCAACGGTGAAATATCATCAACTGTAACATCACACAACCAAGAACAACATTTCCCACCCAGGGTGACTTGGATTTTCCCTCGTACATGGGTTAGCTACTCCCAAGCACGAGCTCATTACCAAGGCTCGACGCGTCTTAACCCTTGGATACCAATCCCAAATAACAAGACCTCAGAGAAGGAGGAGAAAGACCTCCTCTGATACCACTTTGTAACATCCCCGACCTAGAAGCCACTAAACCGTTCCTCCGAGCCGGGTGGTTACATGACCTTAAGCATGCCTCCCCGTACTCCAAAGGTTGCCTACTAGTATTGGGGGTCTATGGAGTCAAGTGGGGAGACTATAACCCCTTTTTATCAGAGTAATCCACAATAGAAATAAACCAAATAGCGGAAACAATAACCAATAAACAAAGAACATGTATAACAACCATTTCCAATAATAAATATGTCATGTCATACTACAAGTGAAAGAGTGAACAAAAACCCAAAATAAAGACAACGACCAAAATCCCCAAAATGGTCCCGACTCCAAGTCCGGATCTTCCACCATGTGCTACCCATGTCCACTCACTATCTAGTAAGGACCTTTTCCCTTCTCCTAACCTGAAAACATGAAGTCTGATCAGGTACCCAACGGCGGCCTGAGAAGGGTGTGAGTACAAATCAGTAGGTCACCACCAACAGTGTCTAAAAAATATCTAGTATGAACAGGTAGTGCATGCAAAAGGAATATGAATGATAATTTCCAAGTAATTAATTAAGGTTCCATTAACAAGTTCAGAGTCAAGCCATTTTGACTTCCATTACCATTCTTTCACACCATTTATCATCACTTACCATTTCATCACATTTCCATGGGTTAATCATATACATTATGTTACATGGGTCTAAGGCCAACAATCACATGCAAGAGGTTAAACACATCGTTATCCTATCTCACTAGGACTAACCCCCTCATAGCAACCATAACCTCACCTCAAAGCCTCATTCCGGGTGGATGCAACCATTAGGAGAATAGACCCTCAGTCCCCTTTCCTAACCTGTGCATTTAGGGTGGAGTTTATAACCTTAGTCTTAGCTCAACTCGTGGGCGTAGATCCTCAAGTCATACCCCACTCTACCAAGCCATGTGCACATGCTTATGTATATAAGTAAACATCAACCATCCAAACCATTGCCCTTCGGAAAAACTATTCACAAAAACCCACTTGGGAATTCACATTATGCCTTAACCCATTAACACATTACCATTTCACATCATTTAACCATTCACCCAATTCCCATGTGTTATGCCTATCTCACTAGGCATTCAACATTAAACCCATAACCTATCCCGTTATGGTCTTAAATCAGTTTCCACATTAACCCATTTAACCCATTCATCATCCCATGAATCGACCATTCATGCCAACATGTTTATCAAGGATCTAAAATTCATTACAACAAGGTCACTTGTTTAATATCAATCCCTAAGTACGGGAAAAGCTGACACATCCCATGGATGGCCCTAGATTAGGTCAAGTCAATCCCGACACATCCCACGGGGATCCTGAGGGTTCCCATTTACCATTTTAAACATCATTATTACCAAAAATGCCAAGTTTATTCAAAATAAAACCAAGGAGAAACAAAAACATAACTAAACATGAAAAAATACCCAAATAACTATGGGATATCACTTGTAGGCCACCTACCTCGAAATTGCGGTTGAACGCACTCTCAATCGAGTCCTTAGACCTCAATTCGACAAACCTTTGGAGCTTCAACCTAAAACTCACCCAAAAGATAGGGTTTTAGAGCTTCAGAACAAGAGGGGGAGAAGATACAAACCCTAAACCAAAAAGAGAAGCAAGGATGGGATTAGCCTTACCCGGAGCTTCGATCCGCAACCAACGATACCAACAACGACTTAGAATCAAAGGAGAACCACTATTGGGAAGCTTGGGTTGGCCAAGTTCGTCACTAGGGTTGAGAGGGGATGAATGGGGGAAAATCCTGAGTTGGGGTTTAAAAGTCCGGAGTGTAAAACTTGTAATTTTTCCAAACTTTAAGAGGTCACACGGTTTGACTGCACGGTTTGGAAAACCATGCACAAACCTTGCACACGCTACTGTCTGGAGGAGGAAGGGTCACACGGTTTTCCTGGGTAGGCCGCACGGTTTGCCCTGGTCATGCGCAGGTCGTGCGCCCTGGCTTCTCTTGCCCAGTTTTCCTTTATTTCGTGCCACGATCCCCCAGAACACCCCCAAGGCCTCTCACATATTCAGAAGACATCCCTTGAAGCCTGAAACAAGGGATTCAACCAAAACATAACGAAAACATACCCTTCAAAAAACCGGGATCTTACATTTATGCCTTTGGTGCTAGTCTCCAACCCCTCTCCTATAGAAGGTGGGCTTGGGGTAGTCACGACACGGGCCCCGAGGATGGGTCGTGACTAATTGGTATCAGAGGAGTTGGTTATAACGTAGAACTTAGACTCTGATTTATTTAATGGCAATAGTGTTAAGTATTTTGGGTGTCACTATCAGTTTAGGGAAACTAGTGATTGTGCGGAGACCGACGTATCCATACACTAGGACTCTGACTTCTGATTTTCTACTAAGTGCACGAAAACACTGATTACGTGGGTGTTTCCTTCGAAAAAGTTTTTTTTGTGATTACTTTGTGTCAGCTCATCAGGTATACTGTTTTGACCGTGGCGCACCTGTTTCTTTTTAGGATGGCCCCACGAAGTCATCCAGCTAGGGTTACGAGTTTTGTATGAGATGGTATCCCACTAAGCGACAAGGCCTCGGTGCAGGGCCTCACCACAGCAGAGGAACCAACGGTACCACTACCCGTAGGGCCACCAATACCACCAGCCCGAGCAGTAGAGAGTGAACGCCTCTTGAGTGCACTTCACGAGTTCCAGCGCCAGAGGCCTCCTAGGTTTCGGGGATAGACGAACCCACAGATTGCTGAGGATTGGCTGGAGGCTGTCGTGAGAGTTTTCAAATTGGTAGGGACACCAGCCGACCTTATGGTGATCCTTTCCATGAGTCTCCTGCACGCATCAGCAGGTAGATGGTGGAGCCTCATGCTCCAGGTACATGACGAGGCATCGTTACTCTAGACAGACTTTGAGAGTCTCTTTCACTCATATTTTGTTCCAGCCACCCTTCATGTGGTGCAGATTAAGGAGTTACTACATCTGCAACATGGCATCATGATAGTGGCTTAGTACTCAGTGAGGTTCACTGACCTCTCACGCTACTCCACAGATATGGTGCGGGACCCATTCTTCAGGGAACGGACCTTCGAGCAGGGACTCAGGCATGGGATCAGGGCTTTGATGATTCCCCTCAGCATCCCGACGCAGGCATGGGTTCTAGAGCGAGCCCTTCTAGTGGAGAGATTTCTCGCTGAGCAGTCACCAGTAGCGAGACCCACCACAGGGTGACACGTAGCGGAGTCTTCTGCAACTGGGAGTAGACAAATGACTCAGAGGTCCAAGCAGACCAGACCATCAGGTGGGTGATCCCAGGATACAGGTTTGGTTATGCGGGACACACGAGACAGAGTTAGCTATATGAGGAGTAGGCAGTGCTATGCATGCGGTGGGCAAGGCCACATGGCTCATGAATTCCTGACCCACCATGAATATGAGTATCAGACAGTAGAGGGACCTCCCAGGTAGAGGTAGAGGTTCAACCGTGGTGGTCTTCCAGGAGAAGGCAGACGTGGTAGAGGAGCCGGCTGAGCAGCGGGTGATGGATGATGCTTCGAGGCTCTACCACCACCACCACCAGGAGGTCCACCCCGACCACAGGGAGCTGTCAGACATAGGCGGGCTCAGCTCCAGGCAGTCGAGACCTACAACCACGGGGCACCTAATATGAGTCTAGGTACTATCTGCATCTACTCCACCCTTTCTGCAGTACTCATAGACACAGGTGTGAGTCATTCTTTTATTATCGTTGCCCTTTTTCAGAGCTCGGAGATTCTGACAGAGTCGTTGGCTCGATCCTTATGGCTAGAGACTCCTATGGGAGCAGACTCGATGATCACGCACTGGTGCTGGCAGTGTGAGCTTACTCTAGGAGGCGAGAGCTTCGATTGGGATCTTTTGTAGCGGCATCGAGGCCTTACGACGTCATCTTGGGTATGGACCGGTTATCCACAATTCATGCTCAGATTGACTGTATTAAGTGCAAAGTGCAGTGTGTCCACACGGATGGGACCAGGTTCACCATTACCGGCGAGAAGGGATCCTTAGCAATGCAGGATGGACTTACACAGAGGAGGGGGCAACCGATCACACATCAGTTGGCTAGTATCATCCTCAGAGTGGTTGATGTGTGGAGTCCGAGTTTTCCTGTTGTGGTGGATCAGTACGCGGATTTTTTTCCGGACGATGTTCCCGGACTACCTCCTCGTAGAGAGGTAGACTTCTACATTGACCTGTACCCCAGTACATCACCGATATCTATTCCAGCATATCGTATGGCTCCCACCAAGCTTTGTGAGTTGCGGGTATAACTGGAGGACTTGCAGGGGAAAGGATTTATCCGACCCAGTGTTTCACCCTGGGCATCATCGATTTTGTTCGCCAAGAAGGCGAATGGGAGCTGCGACTGTGTGTCGACTATCGTCGCCTAAATCAGGTGACTGTGAAGAACAAGTACCCACTCCCAAGGATTGACGACCTCTTTGATCAACTCAAGGGAGAACGATGGTTCTTGAAGATAGACCTCAGGTCAGGATATCACTAGCTCATAGTTCAAGACAAGGATGTGCAGAAGACGGCCTTCAGGTGTCGGTATGGCCACTATGAGTTCTTGGTTAAGCCCTTTGGCGTAACCAACAAACCAACAGCGTTCATGAGTCTCATGAATAGGATCTTCCAGCCTTAACTTGATCAATTTGTCATAGTATTCATCGACAACATACTGATTTACTTGACTACTAAGGAGTAGAACGCCTACCATTTACGGGTGGTATTGGATACACTCTGAGAGCAACGAATTTACGGTAATCTCTCGAAGTGCCAGTTCTGGATTCGAGAGGTTCACTTCTTGGGACACGTCATCTCAGAGGCTGGAGTTGCAGTGGATCCAGTGAAGATCGAAGTAGTACTTGCTTAGAATCCACCCAAGAGTGTGACGAAGGTGCGGAGTTTCCTGGGTCTGGCTGGGTACTATCAGAGATTTGTGCCAGACTTCTCCAGAGTTGCAGCACCACTTTCAGCTTTGATGAAGAAGGGTCAACCCTTTGTGTGGTCAGAGAGATGCCAGCAGAGCTTTCAGGAGCTGAGGAAGAGGTTGACTAGTGCACCCATCTTGAGGCTACCGGAGGAGGGCATTGGGTATGTAGTTTACTGCGACGCATCAGGGACCGGACTCAGGTGTGTCCTAATACAGGAGCAAGCAGTGATTGCATATGGTTCACGGCAGTTGAGATAGCACGAGCAGAACTATGATACCCATGACCTGGAGTTAGCAGCAGTGGTCTTCGCCTTGAAGATGTGGCAACACTATCTGATGGGCGAGCATTTTACAGTCTACTTTGACCACCAGAGTCTTAGGTACATCTTCTCGTAGAAGGACTTGAATATGAGACAGCGGCAATGGCTCGAGTTCCTCCAGGACTATGACTTTGAGATAGTCTATACTCCTGTGAAGGGAAAAATTGTAGCAGATGCTCTCAGCAGGAGATTGGCCATTCAGCTACTAGGAGAGGCGACGGAGCATCTAGATGCGTTACCGATATCCTTCGTGGATAGAGATGGAGCAGCCTTTTTTCGGTCTCTCACAGTCACTCCTCCACTTCTTCAGCGAGTCAGAGAGGTGTAGTGTGAGGACGCTGACTGCGAGATGCAACGTGCTCAGATATCCATAGGGCAGGCACCTGATGGATTTTCTAAAGGTGGGGAGCATGTCATCCTCTTCAGGGGACGTACCATAGTACCAGTTGCACTACAGGAGGAGGTGTTGAGGGAGTTCCACACTTCCCCTCTAGCGGTACATCCAGGAGTGGCGAAGATGTATCAGGACCTCAGACGACAGCACTGGTGGCCAGGTATGAAGAAAGCAGTAGCAGAGTTTGTCTCTCGATGCCTCACTTGTCAGCAAGTGAAGGTGGAGCACCAGGTTTCAGCAGGCTTGGTTCAGCCCTTAGAGGTTCCAGAGTGGAAGTGGGATGGGATATCCATGGATTTTATGATGGGACTTCCACATACATCCAGAGGAAACGACTCTATCTGGGTGATCATAGACCGACTCACCAAGTTGTCCCACTTCCTATCGATCAAAGAGCAGGTCTCAGTAGAGAGCTTGGGACGCCTCTACGTTCAGGAGATCGTACGGATTCATGGTGTTCCATCGACTATTGTCTCTGATCGATATGCTCATTTCACTTCCCGGCTTTGGAAGGGGTTACAAGAGGCTTTTGGGACATAGCTTCTCTTGAGCACCGCCTTCCATCCTCAGACGGATGGTCAGACTGAGAGGACTATTCAAAATCTCGAGGACATGCTCCATGAATGTGTCCTTGACTTTCGTCGCTGCTGGGAGGATCACTTACCCTTGGTGGAGTTTGTGTACAACAACAGCTACCACTCCACCATTGGGATGGCCCCTTACGAGGCACTGTACGGCTGACCTTGCAGATCACCTTTGTGCTGGACTGACCCCGGGGAGTCAGCACTTGTAGGACCAGAGATGGTGTAGGCTACGACGGAGAAGGTGCAGATCATTCAAGAGCGGATGAAGACTGCACAGAGCATACAAAAGTCATATGCTGATAGGAGGAAGAGACCACAGGAGTTCGAGGATGGCGACCACGTCTTCCTATGGGTCTCACCTAGATGAGGTCTATGGAGATTTGGCCGAGGCGGCAAGTTATCTCTGTGATTTATCGGGCCGTTCTAGGTCCTCAGCAGAGTAGGCGAGGTGGCTTACCGCCTGACCCATTTACTTTCTAGCACACTCTTTTGTATTCAGTTTTACTTAGTTTTTACTTCCTATTTCATATTCTGTTGTGTTTGTTTACATTCATAAAGTCAATGCCTTCACATCTTAGAGATTTACTCCTTTGGTGAAAATCGCCATCCCCTGGCCCATGAAAGTCGGGCTTGGGGTAGTCACGTCATAGGCCCTGAGGATGGGTCATGACAATATCACATGCCTTGCTTGATGTAGGAGGTTGTAGGAATGACGAAGTAGTGAATTCTTCATGGTGATAAGTATTCTTCCACTTATTGAAAGCGTTATTTGGAAACTTAAAATTGTATGCATATTCCATGGTACTTAAGAACCCATAAAAGGTATCTTTTGAGGGGGAAGATCAGGTGTTCTGGTGGAGATGGAGACAAGATCAATATCATTAACTTTTATTTCGAGGGGGCAGCTCAGGCATTCTAGTGGGGAACCATTGGATCAACAAGAGACCTTCTATTTCCAAAAGCATAAAGGCATGCACTTCAACACCCTTGTTATCACCTAAGTGAATCGCTGGTGGAATCACAATGGACATCAACGAACATACACATATTCAATCAATAGTTAATAGTAGAGAAGGTTTGTGGAAAAGGGAATCTGGATACATGCAGACATGGAATGATGGGATGGAGAGGGGTTATGCTAAGAAAGGATCTCTTCTTCTATCATGCTCCAGGTTTGAAGAAATAAGTTTTAAGTGAAAAAAGTCAGTCCGATGATGTTACTCCTAAGGCCAATCAATTGGAAACATTTCAGTTAATCAAAACCTGTTATGACACCCTTTCAACAAAAACAATTTGATCCCTGCCTTAATGCATGATCAGGGTTGAAGATAAAAGAAAATTTCTTCCTATTACAAAATGTTCAATACTTTTTATTAACATGTTCTGTTCATTTAAATCACATTCATTTAGCATTTTTTCAGTAAAAAATAAATTATCATATGTTACTCTTGTAGGTTCTGGGCGCAGCGGAAACATAGTTGGTCTGACACCCAATGTTGATTTTTACCATGATCAATGATTATTTCGAGATCAATTCGACGATGAATGCCAGTCTCCACGGAATATAATCAAAGATTTAGATAAATAAGGATGAGGCCTGAAACCTTTATAGAAGATCTTTCACATAATGTTTATAATTAATTTAATTAATTTCATATTGAAAATAATACCTGGATATTCGGTATTTTCTTCGTTGATAATGTTGATCGTCTAGAATGACCCTTCCAGATTATCTCATTGAACTTGTAAGGATCCAAACTGGAATCCCTCTAGCATTGATCCACACATGCTCTGACAGCCTCTGATCGACACCTCTCGTTCTCCGGGTGCTAGCGCGGTGAAGTGAGTTTCTTGTTTCGGTCGTTCTTGATCTCTTGTTCTTCGGCCTTGAAGAACGTCTCTCGTTCTCAAGAAGGGTGGGAAGAGGATTCAAGAGAGAAATTGTTTATCTCAACAATTCTCAATTCACTGGGTGTGAGGTTCGTTGTCGTGTGGTGTCTGGTACAACAGGCGTACTTTTCTATTTATATGCATGGAACTTCAGTTACAATATTTAATTTCATAACAACAATTAAATTCATTCATGAACTTAGATAAAACTCATGCTCATAATAATTTATGAGAACCATGTTAAATGATCCGAGTCTATTGCGTGGGAGGAGGAGTTGGATTTGCAAGGCCCAATTATGCGAGGGAGATTAAAGAGGCTCAATGCTACAATGGGTGCCCATCTTACTTCATTAAAGGCCCAATGGAGATTGCCTTGCATGGATGGATAAAATGGGCCTATTATCTCACTTATTCAAGCCCAAACATGATGCTTAAATCTTGGCCCACATGGTTTCCCGAATTTGGAAGCCTTGCCCCCATGGAGGATTCTATAAATGGAATCTTTGGAAACCAAAGTCAAATCCGGTGGGTTATACACTCAAAGTCAAATCCGGTGGGCTATGCACTCAAAGTCAAATATAGTGGTCTATAGTTGGAAAGTTGTGTACCACTTTTCAAAAAGTATTTGGTAGACTTTATCTTTTTGAATTTAAGGGAACAAAGTAGTTTAGCCTTTATGACTTTAGGGTATTAGACCCTTGACTATTGTACCACCCCCATGACACTTGTATGGAATTCAAGATTTAATTGAGAGCTTATGCTTTGTTTCTCTCCATTGTGTGAGGATTGTCCCGGTTTATCCCCTTGCTCTTGTGTATTTCTACCTTGTCAATCTACAAGTAAGATTAATGATCCAAGATCACAAATCCCCCAATTTCATGCCTCAACCCAAGTGCGTTGTTGTGTGGATTGGTTATCACATCTCACCCTTGAGTGTGTTGTCTAAGTAGTAGGTCACACTTCTTATAGCGCTGATTGAATAATTGCATCCGCTATCCATACCCATCATCCACCACTTTTCCCCGAACCAAATCCTTCATCCTCCGCCCTACGCCGTGAAGATCGGGCCACCTCGAGTGTCTCACATCAGTTGGTATTAGAGCTCTGGTTGACACGGTAGGCATATATCACCCTCTTTTATCCCATATATATATTACCCTTCTCATCTTTCCTTATTATCCACCCATTAAAAAAACATTTTCTTTGAAAACCTCTAGAATTGGCCTTTGTTGTGTAAGACTGAAATATTTTTACATTAAGTCAATTGTTCATCCATCTTATTTTCACATTTAATTTTCTATATGTGATTTTTATCTGAAAAAAATAAAATTGTAACACCCTGAGATTTTATAAGATATATTATTTTTAATCTCTTTAATATCTTCTATTGTACGCTACACCAAGATTATCTTTCGCTATACGTGACACCGTATTAGCTTGCAATATACGCAACACTATTCTTGGCTCGTGTTACACACAATTTCAAGTTCGTTTTGTAGAAATTATTCTATGAAATATTAAGTATAGAATTTGTTTAATATATAAATGAAATAAGTTCTGAATTATGTTATACGCAACACCAAAGGGATATTTCACTACACGCAACCCTGACCTGGCTTTCATTACACGCAATCGCGACCTCCCTCGATAGCGTGTGTTGTACGCAATACCGGATTTCACTAAACAACGATATATTGTTATAATATTATTATGGACTAGCCGTTATGAATAGTATTAGCTAAATTTTGAATTTTATAACATTATTATTCATCTTACACATTTTCTAAAACATGTTATGTGAACAAAATAAATTTTTCAGGTAAAATAAGTATTTTTCAAAAAAATGCAGTCTTGTCGCCTTTTGATGGCGCACCCACTTTAAATCTAGTTTTTGAATTGTTTATAAGTTTAATTTGACAAAATAAAATTCTTATTTGTAATTAAGATATAAAAATTTACTTTGGATAAAATTATCATATTATTCTGATAACTTTCATATTTTAATGAATAGTAAAAACACGCTATATTTTAATTAAAAACAACTTTTTTCACCGTAATAATTTATATGGTTAAATTATAATATTGAATGGTTTTAAAGTATAAATAGAATATATTTTTACCATTTAATATAATGTATGTCATTAGCATTGATTTTACATTGAATTCATAAGTAAAATCATTTCAATATTTTGCAATGTTTTAAACAAAAACCCATTTTCTTTCGACAATGGGATTAATTTTAATTTAATTTCTGCAACTTCTGTGTATTGAATTTGGAAAACTGGATTCCATATTTGGAATCAGTGGGTCCAAATTATATTAATAGACTACTTTTTATTTTTAGGCATTATGAATAGTAACTACGGTAAATTTTATTTACCATAGTAAAAGGTAAATCGGGTAATTAAGGGTAAATATAATATTAAAAAATTACCCTAACACTTGTCTTAATACAATTGGATGATTATATTTCGTCCTAAGTCATATTTGGGTCGAAATTGAATCCATTAGAACCCACTTGGAGGTGATTAAGACCTTTAGTTTATTTTATTTAAAGGAAAGTGAAATATGTCTCACTCAAACTTTAATAATTAAAGTATTTTTAATATAAGGTTATACAGAATATAAATTCGGTTATAAATACTCATTTGTAATCTAAGATGTTTTTCCTTATCATGGTAATTTATTTGTAATTTTTAAGAGTTATTTAATTACCTTATTAGTTTATACATTAATGATGCAGAAATTATTTATTTAGTAAAAAAATCAATAATATTGTTTTTATTGAAATATTAATACATATTAAAGGGCTCACAAACCTAATAAAAACTTATTTTTAATGTATATCTATACCATAATCATCCAATTACAGAATATATGACCGTTTGGAGTCTTATAAAAGTGATTATGACACTTATATTATTTTATTTTAAATGATGTCAAAGTTGTCACCTTCATAATTTAATAAATATAACATTTTAAAAATTGGGTATTTTAGAATATAAATCCCTCTAAAAGTATTATTATGCAATATATAAGATTTATCTTCATCCTAGTATTTTATTTTTAATTTTTATGCAACAAATAAGTATATTTAATAATTATAAAAAAAATGTTGTAGAAATTATTTTATTAAGAGAAGTATCAAAAAAATGGTTTTATAAATAGTAAAATAAATATTATATGAACTATTTAATGTGATCCACTAATTTTTTAGATTAATATGACATGTTATTAACCTATTAAATATTTTATTTCAAATATATCCTCTGTGTGGATTTTATTAAAATTCAAATAAATGAATAGTGTCAAAATTGACACTATTGTTATTTTATAAAAATAACATATTATTAAATTGTTTAAAAATCAAAAAAATATTTAAAAATTATAAATTGAAATTTATATAGTCTAAAATGTCATAAAGTATCCAATTATGGAAAATTAACAACACATAAGTGATTATTTATAACCATTTAAAATTTAGAATCTTATTACCACAAATAAAATTTAGTAGATTAAATAAGGATAAATCAAGTTGATAATGTTTAAAATAAATTCCCTACATGCCTAAATTTTATTGGTTGATGATATTACAACCCTATATCATCTAATATTCGAATATGAGTTATTTTTGGAGGTTTTTAAGTGGGTTTAGATTTATTATAAATTAATATTTTTAATATTTCCAAAGGTGCACCTCTCCTCCCTTATAAAAAGGGAACCCCTTCCCACTTCACTTCACACCCTTTTGAGCCTTGAATCTCGGCCAAACCCTGAAAATTCATCTTCTCCACTTCCCTAGAAACATTATGGAGGTTCTGTTCTTCTCAAAATACCAACTCTACTTCCTTAAGAGAAGGCTTAAAGGAGGTGCGTCGAAGAAGAGGTAATATCTTCTTCCGATTCTCTCAAGTTTCTTCCTTATTATACTTATTCTTATTTAGTTGTATCATTATAAAGTAATAACATCAGTATTAATTATATACTTATATGTTATTATAAATATTAAACAACCTTATTTAACCTTCTATCCATCCTACAGAAAATGAAATCACCGTGCGTGCGTACGTACGGAATATCGTCTTCACGTCGTGGTGTAATCTGTTTTCAACCACCACCTTACTTGGATGGGTATAATGATGTAAATAAATAACTATATATGATTATTTTAAAGTGATATTTATTATTAAATATTATATATACACTTCAATACAATTCCACGATCATGGGAATGATATCATCGCTCGTACGTACGTACGGACTACCGTCTCCACGACGCGATGAGATTCATTCTCCATGTTAACCATTCATGAATGATTAAAAAATATATATAATGAATAATAATGAAATAAATGACATAATGAATCTACTGTATTTATGTATATATATATATCATCTACTTACTTCCATTCAAGTCAATAAAGAAAGGAAAACCGCGTTCATGCGTACGTACGACATATCGTCTCCATGAATGGTGTGTTTCATTTAATTTATCTATATATTATATATATATATATACTGAATATATATGATATATAAATCATGTTTTAAATTCTGGAAGTAAGTAAATCATGATATAAGTAATAATAATATCAAGAACAACAAGTCCAAACACGTACGATAAATGAAACAATTTTTCCCAAAACGCTGCTTTAACATGGATTTACAAAAGAACGGGTAATATAAAGTCATAAGTGAACCATATATGATATAATAACAATGAATATGATTCTATAATAAGTCAATGACATTATTTAAATCATTATATAGGAGTTTTGGATACATACGAATCATATCAGACGTAAGGTAAGGGATAACTTTTCCAATCTCATTTTTATCTGAGATTGTTTATTCATAAGTATTTACTGGGGTAATTTTTATCATCTGTGTCCATGTTTTATAGAAATTTTTTCATGTATGTTTAAAGTCCTTTTCATCCATTTTGACTTTTACTACATGGTATGTAAGGAATCTTTTGTCGTACGATATACTTTTTTGACTTTCCGGCAAAAGTACGAGAAGAATGTTTTTTTAACTTATATGGCATGAAAGGATTTTTACGGTTTCATAACGCCTCATTTTCATGAATCTTACTATACAAGATTGAATGATTATTTTCAACAAAACCCTTTTCTTTTAAAATTGCATGGCATTTTGTGAAAAGAAAATGATTTTGAAGAAAAAAGGATATTTTCCTCAAGATTTCATTTCAAGTGTTTTATCAAAAATATTTTCCATCTAAAATGACATTATTTAATATGTTTATGTTTCAAGTTTAATGTATCCATTATTTATATGGTTTTATTCTTCTTATGATGAAATGATATACATTTTTTTATATGAATTATGTTATGATGGCATGATGTTTAAGAATCTCATTCTATTACATGGGTTATGCTATGATTTATGATTTTGTGCCACACGAAAGAATGATTTAATTATGAGATGGGTGGGACCTATATCTACCTCCAATGCATTGGGTAAATATTTATATCTCATGAGATAGACATGGCTGGAACGGTAAGTTAATCCGGTTCAGTGTTACAGGACTGAAACGAGGAGTGAACTCGATTCAGAAAGGGACTTTGTCCACTAAGATGGTCTTGGCAGCAATGTCTTGGCTACTATGGAAATCATAACATGTGCTGAATGGTTGCCACAATTACATGTTTTATTCCCATTATATTTTATCATGGTTGATGTTCCATTATGATATATGCCTTACATACTTCCAAGATTTATGTCTTTTCTCAAGATTTTGATGTTTAAATTTCATGTTCAAGTTTTTGCTTTCAAATGTTTATGGATTGTTTTATGTTCTCTATGTTTGACCTTATTGAGCATTTGAGCTCACCCTTTTTATGTTTTATTTTCCCCAGGAAATAAAGAAAGGTTTTATGTAAGGAAACAAAAAGGGGAATATCATTATGGGAGATTTTGAAGATCTTTCAACACGATTAGAAGTTTATATTCCAAGTTTCCAAAGATACTAAACTATTACGGACCTTTGGTGTCTATTTTTGTTATGTATTAAGTATTCCGAAAAAGTAATGTAATTTCCATGTAATTTAAGCTTTGGGCCTCTACAGTTTGTATCATAGGAAAGGTTTAGTTAACCTTTGGAAACTAGGATGCGAAAACTTTAGTGAGATCCCTAGGGATATTTATAAGGTATGCCTAGGGATGTCCCTAAGGTTAAGTATAAGTATAGGTTATAATCCTAGAATTACGGTAACGATCTTAGAATTAAACCTAAGATGTTAGATATTGAAGGTACTCCCCCTTTATTATGTTGTTTTCCCTAGCATGATTTTTGCCTCTCACGCTATTCTTTTTGGGTTTTAGATGATGGCTGGAACCCGAAGGAACCGTGTTGATCAATGTAATTGACAATGCAATTATTTTCCTCCTAAACAACCAAATGTGATGGGAGATGGAGTAAAAAATCGTATTGTTATACTTACACAAGCTATGAATCATTCTGGACTTCCAAATGAGCAGATAAGGGAACAATATTCTATTGAGTCCTTTATGAGGCAACATCCACCTTCTTTCAATGGTTCTTCTGATACACTTGTTGCTGAACAATGGATCAATACCATTGAAAAGATATTTTCCATACTTCTATGTTAAGAGCATGAAAAAGTCATTTTGGTTGTTTACCGTTTAGAAGGTGAAACAGACCAGTGGTGGACTCTAATTAAGAATACAATGCCCCGAGATGAAATTGAATCCATGGAATGTGATGAGTTCAAGAACTTATTTTTCAATAAGTATTTCCCTCTTATTCTTAAAACAAAGATGGAAAAGGATTTCCTTGAGCTTAATCAAAAGGCTGATGAATTTATTGGTATATACGAGGCAAATTTTACAAGGATTGCAAGGTATGCATCTGGATTTATCATCCAACCTGAAAGTAAAGTTGATCGATTCTTCAGTGGCTTAAAACCAAGTCTTAGAAGGGAATTAGCTATAAGAGACTTCAGTACCTATGAATAAATTGTGTGTTGTGATATCAAGGTAGAACTGGAATTTTATGTTACATATCCATCTCATGGTTTTGACAAGAAACAAAATATGGAGTTCAAGGATAAATCTCAGAACAATGGTGAAAAGAAGATGAATGTTTATTTATGCTCAAAGTGTGGAAAGAAGCATGGTGGAGATTGCCTAAAAGGTACTAGAAAATTTTTTAAGTGTGGAAAAGAAGGTCATCGAGTAGTTGATTGTCGAAGTAATGGGAAAAAGGTTTCTAATGATGTGAATAGAGAAAAGACTGCAGAGAACTCTCCACCAACACTTCAATGCTTCAAGTGCAAGTAAATGGGTCATTATGCTAATAAATTCCCTAATCCATGGGTTAGTGATGATCGACATGAGCAACCACTTAAAGCAAAGGACAAAGGGAAGTCACATGCAATCACTACTGGTGATGTTGAATATGACAACGATGTGGTGGAATGATTAAGTGTTTATATAATGGGATTCCAAAATAAGGTTGTATATAGTATCGTGGAATATTGGAATATTTATGTATTGGTCCATTGTGGTTTTCTATAAGAATATGGTACCGGTAACCATGAAAAGTGGTTGAAATATTTTTGGAAAGAAGATGATAAGCGCATAATTAAGGGATAAAGAGAAAATGAAATGAGCTCATGACTGATAAAAGGAAAAAGTTATATCATGGTTTGAGTATATAGAAATTTGGGGATTTTGGTATGTGGAAAGAGTTACCTTATAACAGCATTCATGTTTTTAATAAGGTTCTATGGTAATTTTTGTTTCAATAGAACACATGATTAAGGAATTCACATGTTTGGAATGTGACCAACAAGATATATCGTATGATAAAATGATGTTATTCACGTTCTTGTTATGTGACCTTTCTAGTAATCATTTTCTGTATACTATGAGATTGGACAGATGTATTTTGGATAAGTATAAAGATTGGAAAGGGTTATGTCAGACATCAGATATTATTGTTTAAGGCTTGGACTTTTTTTGATATTATTGCAGGAATTTTATTATAATGTAGTTTTAGAAAAAGGGACAACCTGCAAGACGGGCGACAACCCGTCGTGTCGGACAAGGCTGTGGGAATTGAACCCACAACTGAAGTGCGACAGGACTTTATCTCCTACCACTGGCCTACAGGAAGTCCCTGGTTAGTAGAAACTAGTTTTATTATATTAAAAAGTATGATATATGAAGTATAAGTCCATATATGATTAATATCACTATAGATGGACTTATGTATATTTGATAACTTTTTCTAACCTTTTGTTTGAGACAGATGGAACGACCTATCATTCTATCACATGATCTGATAACACTTCACGAATGAAAAATTCAACTTCATTTCTTTAAGAGATGAAGTGGAAATTGTCCAAGGAACGACCAACGGTGAAATTGTACCAAAATCAAGTAAGTATTTCTTTTTCAACAATTCTTAGACTTTAGGGAAATGATCTTGAATACAAAAAAAAATTGTCCTAATGCCCTTATATCCGATGAATAAGATGGTACCTTAGATCATCACAAATTTACGGCTTTGTGATTGATGGCTTTATCATAGCCATGTCCTCTACCACTCTCCATCAGAACTTGATGGTTAGATTTCTCTTCCAATACCATATTTTCACCTATGTTCTCCTCTGTGGAAACCCAGGGATGAGTCAATTTGGGTAACCAATATGTTTCATACTTCAGTTTTTAAAATGAAGTTTTTTTATTCCTTTTAATGATGTGGGTTTCTATTACAACTTTCGAGTAGTAAACCATTTATAACTCTGATTAATTTCGTGGGCGAAATTCATTTTAAGGGGGGTAGAATGTAACACCCTGAGATTTTATAAGATATATTCTTTTTAATCTCTTTAATATCTTTTATTTTATGCTACACCAAGATTATCTTGCGCTATATGTGACACCGTATTAGCTTGCAGTATACGCAACACTATTTTTGGCTCGTGTTACACACAATTTCAAGTTCGTTTTGTAGAAATTATTCTACGCAACATTAAGTATAGATTATGTTTAATGTATAAATGAAATAAGTTTTGAATTATGTTATACGCAACACCAAAGGGAGATTTCACTATACGCAACCCTGACCTAGCTTGCATTACACGCAATCGCGACCTTCCTCGATAGCGTGTGTTGTATGCAATATCGGGTTTCACTAAACAACGATATATTGTTATAATATTATTATGGACTAGCCGTTATGAATAGTATTAGATAAATTTTGAATTTTATAATATTATTATTCATCTTACACATTTTCTAAAACATGTTATGTGAAGAAAAATAAATTTTTCGGGTAAAATAAGTATTTTTCAAAAAAATGCAGTTTTGCCACCTTTTGATGGCGCACCCACTTTAAATCTATTTTTTGACATGTTTATAAGTATAATTTGACAAAATAAAATTCTTCTTTGTGATTAAGATATAAAAATTTACTTTGGATAAAATTATCATATTATTCTGATAACTTTCATATTTTAATGAATAGTAAAAACACGCTATATTTTAATTAAAAACAACTTTTTTCATCGTAATAATTTATATGGTTAAATTATAATATTGAATGGTTTTAAAGTATAAATAGAATATATTTTTACCATTTAATATAATTTATGTCATTATCATTGATTTTACATTGAATTCATAGGTAAAATCATTTCAATCTTTTGCAATGTTTTAAACAAAAACCCATTTTCTTTCGACAACGGGATTAATTTTAATTTAATTTCTGCAACTTCTGTGTATTGAATTTGGAAAAATAGATTCCATATTTGGAATCAGTGGGTAAAAATTATATTAATAGACTACTTTTTATTTTTGGGCATTATGAATAGTAACTACGGTAAATTTTATTTACCATAGTAAAAGGTAAATCGGGTAATTAAGGGTAAATATAATATTATAAAATTACCCTAACACTTGTCTTAATATAATTGGATGATTATATTTCGTCCTAAGTCATATTTGGGTCTAAATGGAATCCATTATAACCCACTTGGAGGTGATTAAGACCTTTAGTTTATTTTATTTAAAGGAAAGTGAAATATGTCTCACTCAAACTTTAATAATTAAAGTATTTTTAATATAAGGTTATACAGAATATAAATTCGGTTATAAATACTCATTTGGAAGCTAAAATGTTTTTCTTTATCATGGTAATTTATTTGTAATTTTTAAGAGTTATTTAATTACCTTATTAGTTTATACATTAATGATGCAGAAATTATTTATTTAGTAAAAAAATCAATAATATTATTTTTATTGAAATAGTAATACATATTAAAGGGCTCAAAAACCTGATAAAAACTTATTGGTAATGTATATATATACCATAATCATCCAATGAGAGAATATATTACCATTTTTAGTCTTATAAAAGTGATTATGACACATATATTATTTTATTTTAAATGATGTCAAAGTTGTCACCTTCTTAATTTAATAAATATAACATTTTAAAAGTTGGGTGTTTTAGAATATAAATCCGACTAAAAGTATTATTATGCAATATATAAGATTTATCTTCATCCTAGTATTTTATTTTTAATTTTTATGCAACAAATAAGTATCTTTAATAATTATACAAAAATGTTGTAGAAATTATTTTATTAAGAGAAGTATCAAATAAATGGTTTTATAAATAGTAAAATAAATATTATATGAACTATTTAATGTTCTCCACTAATTTTTTAGATTAATATGACATGTTAGTAACCTATTAAATATTTTAGTTCGAATATATCCTCTGTTTGGATTTTATTAAAATTAAAATAAATGAATACTGTCAAAATTGACACTATTGTTATTTTATAAAAATAACATATTATTAAATTGTTTAAAATTCACAAAAATATTTAAAAATTATAAATTTAAATTTATATAGTCTAAAATGTCATAAAGTATCCAATTATGGAAAATTAAAAAACACATAAGTGATTATTTATAACCATTTAAAATTTAGAATCTTATTACCACAAATAAAATTTAATAGATTAAATAAGGATAAATCAAGTTGATAATGTTTAAAATAAATTCCCTACATGTCTAAATTTTATTGGATTATGAGATTACAACCCTATATCATCTAATCTTAGAATATGAGTCATTTTTTTAGGTTTTTAAGTGCGGTTAGATTTATTATAAATTAATATTTTTAAGATTTCCAAAGGTGCCCCTCTCCTCCCTTATAAAAAGGGAACCCCTTCCCACTTCTCTTCACACCCTTTTGAGCCTTGAAGCTCAGCCAAAACCTTCCCATTCCACTTCTACACTTCCCTAGAAACATTCTGGAGGTTCTTGTCTTCTCAAAAGTCCAACTCTACTTCCTTAAGAGAAGTCTTAAAGGAGGTGCGTCGAAGAAGAGGTAATCTCTTCTTATGATTCTCTCAAGTTTCTTCCTTATTATACTTATTCTTATTTAGTTGTCTCATTATAAAGTAATAGCATCAGTATTAATTATATACTTATATGTTATTATAAATATGAAACAACCTTATTTCACCTTCTATCCATCCTACAGAAAATTAAATCACTGTGCGTGCGTACGTACGAAATACTGTCTCCACGCCGTGGTGTAATCTGTTTTCGACCACCATCTTACTTGGATGGGTATAATGGTGTAAATAAATAACTATATATGATTATTTTAAAGTGATACTGATTCTGAAATATTATATATACACTTCAATATAATTCCACGATCATGGGAATGATATCATCGCTCGTGCGTACATACGGACTACCGTCTCCACGACGCGATGAGATTCATTCTCCATGTTAACCATTCATGAATGATTATAAAGTATATATAATTAATAATAATGAAATATATGACATAATTAATCTACTGGATTTATGTATATATATATGTCATCTGCTTACTTTCATTCAAGTCAATAAAGAAAGGAAAATAGCGTTCATGCGTACGTACGGCCTACTGTCTCCATGAACGGTGTGTTTCATTTCATTTATCTATCTATTATATATATATATATATATTGAATATATATGATATATAAATCATGTTTTATATTCTGGAAGTAATTATATCATGATATAAGTAATAATAATATCAAGAACAACAAGTCCAAACACGTACGATAAATGAAACGATTTTACCCAAAACGCTGCTTTAACATAGATTTACAAAAGAACGGGTAATATAAAGTCATAAGTGAACCATATATGATATAATAACAATTAATATGATTCTTTAATAAGTCAATGACATTAGTTAAATCATTATACCGGAGGTTCGAATACATACAAAGCATATCGGATGTAAGGTAAGGGATAACTTTTCCAATCTCATTTTTATCCGAGATTGTTTATTCGTAAGTATTTACTGGGGTTATTGTTATCATCCATGTACATGTTTTCTAGAAATTTTTTCATGTATTTTTAAATTCCTTTTCATCTATTTTGACTTTTACTACAAGGTATGTAAGGAATATTTTGTCGTACGAGATACTTTTTTGACTTTCCGGCAAAAGTATGAGAAGAATGTTTCTTCTAACTTATACGGCGTGAACAGATTTTTACGGTTTCATAATGCCTCATTTTCATGAATCTTACTATACAATATTGCATGATTATTTTCAAAAAACCCCTTTTCTTTTAAAATTTCATGTCATTTTGTGAAAAGAAAATGATTTTGAAGAAGAAAGGATATTTTCCTCAAGATTTCATTTCAAGTGTTTTATCAAAAATATTTTCCATCTAAAATGACATTATTTAATATGTTTATGTTTCAAGTTTAATGTCTCCATTATTTACATGGTTTGATTCTTATTATGATGAAATGATATCCATTTTTTTATATGGATTATGTTATGATGGCTTGATGTTTAAGAATCCCATTCTATTACATGGGTTATGCTATGATTTATGATTTTGTGGCACACGAAATAATGATTTCATTATGAGATGGGTGGGACCTATATCTCCCTCCAATGCATTGGGTAAAGATTTATATCTCATGATATAGAAATGGCTGGAACGGTAAGTTAATCTAGTTCAGTGTTACAGGACTGAAACGAGGAGTGAACTCGATTCAAAAAGGGACTTTGTCCACTAATATGGTCTTGGCAGCAATGCCTTGGATACTATGGAAATCATAACATGTTCTGAATAGTTGCCACAATTACATGTTTTATTCCCATTATATTTTATCATGGTTGACGTTCCATTATGATATATGCCTTACGTACTTCCACGATTTATGTCTTTGCTCAAGATTTTGATGTTTAAATTTCATGTTCAAGTTTTTTCTTTCAAATGTCTATGGACTGTTTTATGTTATCTATGTTTTCCCTTACTGAGCATTTGAGCTCACCCTTTTTATGTTTTATTTTCCCTAGGAAATAAAGAAAGGTTTTAGGTAATGAAACAAAAATGGTAAGATCATTATGGGAGATGTTTAAGATCTTTCAACATGATTAGAAGTTTATATTCCAAGTTTTCAAAGATACTAAACTATTACGGTCCTTTGGTGTCTATTTTTGTTATGTATTAAGTATTCCACAAAATTAATGTAATGTCCATGTACGTCAAGATTTGGGTCTCTACACAAATTCTCTCAACTCATCATTTTGTGCTTCTTAAAATTAAGAACATCCTTTCCTTTGAGAGATTTCAAAAAAAAATTCTTACTCTCTGTTAATCATCTTGTGCTTTAAAACTCCAAGAACAACACTTTTTGGGGAGATTTGACATAAAAAAGAAAAAACCTGGATACAATTACTTCATCACTGTGCTTTACATTATTAGCACTTTCCATTTCCTTACATCACTTTCTCCATCATTTTTCTTCATCCCCATATTATATTTGGCTCATATTGTTGTTAATGTTTCTTATCTTGCACAATTGGGAAAACCCAAATACCACCTTTCTACCCCCTTTTCCACCCACCCTTTATCCATTTTATACCTTATTTTCACCCTTTACTCTTTACCACTCAATAAGGTTTTGTTAAACCATCCCCCGAAACAATTTTGATTGGGGAAGGATTTGTGACAAGTGATCACCCGACACAAGGTATTATATTTCATAATATCTTAGAATTTGAATTGAGTGTTGAGAGTGGAGAGAAATAATCAAAAAAATATCTTGTGTGTGTGAGTGTGTGCATCATGTTGTGTGTGTGTGTGTGTGTACATCTTGTTTGTGTGAGTGTGTATATCTTGTGTGCATGAGTGTATATCCTTGTGTGTGAGAGTGTATACATATTGTGTGTGTGTGTGTGTGTGTGCATCTCGCATGTGTGAGTGAGTGTGTATCATTGTGTGTGTCCCCCCCCCGGGTGTGTGTTTGTGTTTGTGTAATATATTATGGCCGAAGATCATGGGAAGAAAATTGTTCATGCTAGTGATGAAGGAAGTTGAAGTAATTCTCCCACACCGGAAGCTTCACCACTCCAAATGAAAGCTTTGGTGATCTATTTCGAGAAGCTTCTTGATTGAAAGTTGGAGGTGCTGCATGAGAGGATTGATAACCTAGAGAATCAACCAAGCCCAAGGATGATCCATAATAACCTGCAGCGAGCTCCGGCACCCCGTCGCCCCCACATCATGGAGGAGGAGATGGAAAAACTTGATGGTGATTTTGAGGATGTCCCATAAAGTAGGAGGTTGTACCAACAACCTAGAGGAGGAAAAAGGAGACAACATGATGATGACCTACTTGGCGGGACCAAGGTGAAGGTCCCTTCTTTTCAAGGAGAAAGCGATCTGGAAGCATACTTGGAGTGGGAGATGCGGATCGATCAAGTGTTTTCATTTCATACCTATTATGAGGAGAAAAAGGTAAAACTTGTAGCCCTTGAATTCATTGATTATTCATTAATATGGTGGGATCAAGTTCAAAAGTAGAGGTCTAGATATGGTTGACATCCCATCAACACTTGGGAAGACATGAAGTTCTCCATGAATAAGTGGTTTTTTCCCACACATTACCATAGATATCTCCACAAAAAACCTCAACGCCTCACCCAAGGGAGTAAGAGTGTAGAATAATAATACAAGTAGATGCAAATTTCCATGATTTGGGCAAACGTTGAGGAGGATTCATAGGCAAACATGGCACGGTTTTTACATGGGATCGATCAGGAGATTGCCGATCAAGTGGAGATGCATCAACATGTGGAAATACAAGATATGATCCATCAAGCCACCAAGATTGAGCAACAAATAAAAATAAGGAGAAACCTGAGGAAAACCGCTAACCCTTTCATGCCATGGAGAAATCTAAGGAAGAATATTGGAGAACTATAAAATGCAAAAGAGGTGGTTGATCGCAAAAGTGACAAGGTAATTCTTCCACCTAAGAAACCTACTTTTGAGGCTAACCAAACCGGGAATCGGGATATTCGGTGTTTCAAATGTCAAGGAAGGGGTCACATTGCTAGTGAGTGCCCAAACCAGCGCACCATGAAAATCAACAAGTATGGAGAATGGGAGATCGATAGAGAGAACTTGGAAGAGGAGGAGAAAGAATCTACATAAATTGATAGTGGAGAGTTTGCAGAAGATGGTGCAATTCTTGTCACTAGGAGGGTTCTAAGTGCACAATTGACCGTGGGAGTGAAGGAGCAGTGGAAGAACCTTTTCCATACACAGTGCAAGATCCATGGGAATGTATGTAGTGTTATTATTGATGGAGGAAGCTGTAGTAATGATGCGAGCACCGAATTAGTAGAGATGTTGGGACTTCCTACTTTTAAGCATCAACATCCATATTGACTTTATTGGTTTAATGATTGTGGAGAGATGAATGTTACCAAGAAGGTGAAGGTATTTTTCTCCATCGGTAAATACAAGGATGATTTATTGTGTGACATTGTTCCTCTGAAGGCATGCCACTTGATGTTGGGCCGACCGTGATAGTATGATCCGCGTTTTAATCATGATGGTTTCTTCAACCATCATACTTTTTTACTATGAGGGGAACCTATAAACCTCAACCCCATGACCCTAGAACAAATTCTGGAAGATCACATTTTGAGAGAAAATAAAAAAATGAGTGATGAGGGAAAAAAGAGATAAAACGAAAAAGGGGGAAATGAGGAGAAAATAGATGATGAGAGAAGAAAGGAAATATAGATCAAAGAAAATTCAAGAGGAAAAAATATTTGAGAGGAGAGAAAAGTGTGATGTTGGAAAAAAAGAGTAAGGTTAAGGAATATTAGATATCTTGAAAAAAATCTCTTAGTACTTATGTACAAAGAGGTGATGTTGAACACTAACGACTTAACATCTCCTTTGCCACATGTTGTTGAGTCTTTTTTTCAGGAATTTGAAGATGTGTTTCCCGAAGAGGTGCCACTTGGTTTTCCACCCATTAGAGGTATTGAGCATCAAATTAACCTCATACCTGGAGCATCACTACCGAACCTCTATGCATATCACACCAACCCAAAAGATACAAAAGAGATTCAAGGGAAAGTTCAAGAGTTGTTGGATGTGAGATATATTAGAGAGAGCCTTAGTCCTTGTGTGGTATCGGTGCTTCTAGTACCAAATAAGGATGGAACATGGAGAATTTGCATTGAAAGTAGAGCCATCAATAACATCACAGTCAGGTATCATCATCCTATCCCTAGGTTAGATTATATGCTAGATGAATTAAATGGTTCAACTATTCTCTCAAAATTTGATTTAAGAAGTGGCTACCATCAAATTAGGATGAAAGAAGGAGAGGAGTGGAAAACTGCATTTAAGACAAAACATGGTCTTTATGAATGGTTAGTCATTCCCTTTGGTCTCACCAATGCACCTAGAACATTTATGAGGTTAATGAATCATGTCTTACATGCATATATTGGAAAATTTGTGGTAATTTACTTTGATGATATTCTAGTGTATAGCAGGACTTTGCATGAACATGTATATCACTTAAGAAAAGTCCTAGAGGTGTTAAGGAAAGAAAACTTGTTTGGAAACATTAATAAGTGTGATTTTTTCCTTGATAATATTGTTTTCCTTGGATTTTTTATGAATGGGAATAGAGTTTAAGTTGACACTGATAAGATCAAAGCAATACAAGAATGGCCAACTCCAACCTCCATTGGGTAGGTTAGAAGTTTTAATATACTTTATAGTTTTTATAGGAGATTTGTGAAGGAATTTATCACACTAGAAGCGCCATTTAATGAATTGACAAAGAATAATGTTCCTTTCAAATGGGGGACGACTCAAGAGAAAACCTTCCATGCGCTTAAAGAGAGACTCGCCCACACCCCTCTACTTGTACTTCTGGACTTCAGTAAGACCTTTTAAATTGAATGTGATGCAAGTGGAATTGGAATATGAGGATCACTCATGCAAGAAGGTAAGCCTATTTCTTTCTTTAGTGAGAAGTTAAATGGACTAACCCTAAACTATGCTACATATGATAAAGAGTTGTATGCATTGTTTAGAGTTATAGAAACATGGAAACATTATCTTTGGCCTAAAGAATTTGTGATCCATTCAGATCATGAGGCTCTTAAGTTCCTTAGGAGCCAAAATAAACTAAATAGGAGACATGCCAGATGGCTGGAATTCATTGAATCAATTCCATATGTCATCAAGCATAAAATGGGTAAAGAAAATACCGTGGCAGATGCAATTTCACGTAGATATTCTCTTTTATCCTTTTTGGATTCAAGACTCCTTATTTTTGAATTCGTTAAGGAATTATATTCTACAGATAGTGATTTTAGTGAACCATATGGACATTGTAAACCTGGAGTTATTAGGGAAAAGTTTTATTTACATGATGGATTCTTATTCCAGATTGATAAGATTTGTATTCCCAATTTCTCTATCCGTTTACTTTTGCTAAAGGAGTCACATTCTGGTGGGTTAATGGGACATTTTGGTGTTGAAAAAACTTTAAGTGTTCTTAGTGAGCATTTTTATTGGCCTAGGATATCTGAGGATGTTGAAAAATTTGTGGGAAAGTGCATTGTTTTCCGTAAAGACAAATCGAAACTGAACCCACGTGGATTATATCTTCCTCTCCCAATCCCCAAAAACCCTTGGGAGGACATATAAATGGACTTTATTGTGGGGTTACCAAGGACCAAGAGGGGGAGATATTCCATTTTTGTTGTGCTATATCAGTTTTCTAAAATGGAACATTTTATTCCTTGTCACAAAACAGATGATGCCACTAACATTGCAACACTTTTCTATTAGGAAGTAGTCAAACTCCATATAATGCTAAGGAAAATTGTTTCGGATCAAGACACAAAATTCCTTAGTTACTTTTGGAAGACCTTGTGGAGAAAACTGGGTACAAAGTTACTATTTTACACTACTTTTCATCTGAAAACTGATGGGAAAATGGAGGTGGTGAATCAGACACTATCATCCCTTCTACAAACAATTGTCAAGAAGAATCTCAAGAATTGGGAGGAGTGTCTTCCACATGTGGAATTTTCATATAACATGGCCAAGCACTCCATCACTCAATATTCTCCATTTGAAATTGTTTACGGTTTTAACCCTCTTTCCCCTATTGATCTAGTTCCTTTTACTTTCTTGGAAGCAACTAATATGGATGTGAAAGGGCGCACTGAATTCATTAAACAAATCCATGAAAAGGAAAGAAAAAATATCGAGCGGATGACCCAAAAATATGTTGATCATGCAAACAAGGGTCGTAAACAAGTTTTGTTTGATCCCAGAGACTTGGTCTGGATTCATATACGAAAAGAGAGATTTCCCGACAAGTAGAAATCAAAACTCATGCCACGAGGAGACGGACCTTTCAGAGTGCTCGAGAAGATTAACAACAATTCTTACAAGATATATTTACTAGGTGAGTATGGTGTAAGTTCCACTTTCAATGTTTTTTATCTTTATCATTTTTTGGGTGCAGAGGATGAAGAGTCGAGGATGAATCCTTTTCAAGAGGGGGAGGATGGTGAGAACCATGTTAAAGGCACCAAGTCGATTTTGTGGGAGGAAGAGTTGTATTTGCAAGGCCTAATGACGTGAGGGAGATTAAAGAGGCTCAATGCTACAATGGGTGCCCATGTTGCTTCATTAAAGGCCCAATGGATCTTTCCTTGAATGGATGGAGAAAATGGGGCTATTATCTCACTTATTCAAGACCAAAAATGATGATTAAATCTTGTCCCACATGGTTGCACGAATTTGGAAGCCTTTACCCCATGGAGGATTCTAGAAATGGCATATTTGGACATCAAAGTCAAATCTGGTGGGCTATGCACTCAAAGTCAAATCTGGTGGGATATAGTTGGAAAGTTGTGTACCAATTTTCCAAAAGACTTTGGTAGAATTTATCTTTTTGAATTTAAGTGAAAAAAGTAGTTTAGCCTTTATGACTTTGGGGTATTAGACCCTTGACTATTGTACCACCCCCTTGGCTATAAATAGCCACCCCATGGCACTTGTATGGCATTCAAGATTTAATTGAGAGATTATGCTTTTTTCTCTCAGTTGTGTGAGGATTGTCCCAGTTTATCCCTTTGATCTTGTGTATTCTTACTTTGTCAATATACAAGTTAGATTGGTGATCCAAGATCACAAATCCCCCAATTTCTTTCCTCAACCCAAGTGTGTTGTTGTGTGGATTGGCTATCACATCCCACCCTTGAGTGTGTTGCCTAAGTAGTAGGTCGCACTCCTTATAGCGTTTATTGACTACTTGCATCCGCTATCCATACCCATCATCCGCCACTTTTCCCCAAACCACATCCTTCATCCACCACCCTACGTCGTGAAGATCAGGCCACCCCGAGCGTCTCACATCAATAATAAAATTGCATCATTAATTATGGTGTGCCAACTTTCACAAAATAGAATTATAAATAAAATTTCACGTCACAAAATAATAGTAGCATCATTATTATTTTAACTTGTGCCAACTAGTTAAATAATTATTTACCATCTTGAAAATAATTATTTTACCACCGGACCGACCTTGGTCCGCTCGAACTCCACTTCTATTTATTGAACATCTGAATAAATAAACAAACAAATTATTCTCTTAAATAAATATTTTATTTAAAAATGAGTAAATAAATACTTATTAGATGTTAAATAAAATAAATAAATATATTTTATTTAATTTATGTGATCATTTTAACTTGAATAAAATTATTCCATGGTCTCTAGAATAATATTTATTTCATTAATTAGATTGAAATAGAATTTAACTGAGACCACAAAAAACACTTAGTGTGTGACCCTCTAGGATTCTTTCTTATTGGCATTGGGTTGGCTTGCCTAAAGTCCAAGAGTCCTATCTAGCAACGGGTCAATGCACCCAAGAAAAAGAACATAAAGTCGCAACAATGAAATCCACATATGAATGCTCACTGTGTAATATAATCCCTTTGTCACAATATCTCATAAAGTAGGTTTCATGAAAGTGTCATCAACTTTTATGCTTGATACATCGTTCTTTGACTACCTGAAATAAACTCATCATTACACCATGGCCATTGAATTTCATGTGACAGTTCTATTTCAATCCAAGGGATGAGATATCAACTTCCATAAATGGAAGGTACAAATCCTTCCTCGACTTATCCATTAATAACATGTCACTCATGACGCACCCAACATACCCTACTTCCCGCCAACTGTCTGCATGAAGGTTTTTGTCAGTAAATCAAAGTGCGTGAGTCATGACATGTATTAATGATAATCTTAAAGTCTAAGGATCATTACACATGCTCACAGATAGAAATATCTGATCACACCAAAACATGCGGAATTGTTATTGGTAGGTCTGTTCTCATAATCTCTTGTCTTGGAGATTACCAAGTGCGAACTTTATGAGAGGAAGTATCATCTGCTTACGAGTACTCACACCTGGAGATATTCATGCTATGTGTCCCATCATAGTATGTCATACAGCCGTAGAACTATATTTAAGAATATTGTTATAGCATTTCAAGGTTCTCATCATTGCGGGGAACTACTATGACCTTATCAATGAAACAAATACTCTAGGACATTATTACATCATAGTCATGAAGAACAATGAACAATATGTAATAAGATGTTTAATATTTAAATAAATTAAATTTCCATGTAATCAAAGTACAAATAGTTGGTTCTAGGACACTAACTCTAACAAACTCCCACTTGGACTATAGCCAACTGCCTATGACTTTCAGTTCGCTAGACCTCACATCATGATCATGTTTCTGATGAGTCAAATCTTTAGTCAAGGGGTCCGACACATTGTCTTCCATGGAAATACTGCTCACTACAACTTCACCTCTCTGAGGAAAATACCTCAAGAGATGATACTTCCAAAGTATGTGCTTCGTCCGCTAATGTGACCTTGGCTCTTTTGTGAGATCCACCGCTACAGTATTATCACAGTACAATGTGATGAGATCTTTACTTATAGGTATCACATCTAGCTCCTAGACGAACTATATTTAAGAATATTGTTATATCATTTCAAGTTTCTCATCATAGTAGGGAACTGCTATGACCTTATCAATGCAACAAATACTCTAGTACATTATTACATCATAGTCATGAAAAACAATGAACAATATGTAATAAGATGTTTAATATTTAAATACATTAAATGTCAATGTAATCAAAGTACAAATAGTTGGTTCTAGGAAACCAATTCTAACAACTTTGATATTAATGATGTTTATGAAATAAAGTGTTGCAATGATTTGAATGTCATACCATGTTTTAGTAGTAAGGAAGTATTTCTTCATGATGATGGTGGTGAAAGTAAGTCACTGATTTAAGGTACATAATATAAAATTGTGAAGGAAAAAACATAAGTGAGACCATTTTTTCTAAAACAAACTAATAACTAAAATATAATTGAATGAAATGATCCAATTCTCAAAAAATAGGAATTTGGTCCAATGAAATTTCAAGAATGGGGTAAAACACACGACAATAATGAATGATTACCTTTCAAATCTAAAAAATGATTAAAGAAAAAACAGGATAGTTATGAATTTACAAAGATAAACAATTTCATTAAGATGATTAAAAACCGAGCTTACCAAACATGTTTAGCATGTTCATTTTATAACTGAATATGTAAAATGAAAAGAATAATGGGAAAATGAATAAATTCATTTAAATAATCAAAATTTTAGAAGCAGTAAGACTACCTGTAACTGAAATCTGCTTCAACATAAATAGATATACCCACATACATGGATGTGAGAAAATGAAATAGGTAAGTTATACTTTCATGATAAGAGTCGGGATTAGTATAATGAAGTTGAACACATTTAGAGGCAGTAAGACCGCCTACAACTAAAATTTTCTTCAACATAAACAGAAATACACACATACATGGATGTGGGAAAATGAAAAATGTAAGTTATACCTGCATGAAAAGAGGAAGGATCACTTTAATGAAATTTAACACATTTAGAGGCATTAAGACTGACTATAACTGAAATCTTCTTCAATATAAACAGAAATACACACATAAATGGGTGTGGGAAAATTATAATTGTAAGTTATACCTACATGAAAAGAGGCAAGATCACTGTAACGAAGCTAAACACATTTAGACGCAGTAAGACTACCTACAACTAAAATATGATTCAACATAAACATAAATACACACATACATGGATGTGGGAAATTAAAAAATGTAAGCTATACCTGTATGAAAAGAGGCAGGATAACTGTAATGAAGTTGAACACATATAAAGGTAGTAAAACTGCATGCAACTGAAATCCACTTCAACATAAACAGAAATACACACATACATGGATGTGGGAAAATAAAAAATGTAATCTATACCTGTATTAAAAGAGGTATAATGAATGTAATGAACATTTTCAAATGGTCAACTATACCTTTAAAAGGGTAATTTAACAAAAGAAAAGAAGGAAATATAAAGCCCTTAGTTTAGAGGGTTGATAAGTCTTGTAAAAGATAATGGTCCAGTTTTGAAATACATGATTGAAAATTGATATTTACTATAGGTAGAAGAAACTAATGACATAAACATTAGAAAAAGTTCCATATCTCATGTATCCCCTTACAGCTTGTCTGTTCGATGAAGTTGTATATCTCCAAAATGAAGATATAGTAATCCTTGTTGCATTAAATGCAGCAATGAAACCCTGAATTAATATTTATTACATTGAATGTAAATAAATGTTAAAAAAAATGTTAAAGAATATAAATCTAAGAGTGTATTACAAATATGAAAACAATGACGTTCTGTATAGTTAACCTTATTAAACATCAACAATATATGGTGCACATCCAGTATTTTTTGTAGTATTGTTGAATACATATCACTCCACGTATGATTTGTGTAGATTTGATTAAATTTAATGGTAATGTGAAATAAAAAGATAAATACTATAATTGAAAGTAATATTTAATCTCACTACATAGAAGAAAATAGAAGAAAGAATTCCCTAATGTAGTATTACCTTTCATATATGCAAAAAATATCAGTCATTCTTTTTTGATTTGTCTTTTAATTTATCCTTCATTCGGATTTCCAGATTTTTGGCCTGGCATGTTCTACCCACATTATCTGGTGGTAAATGATGAGATTGCTCAAAAACATCTTCACTGAAAAATTCATTCAGTAGGTTTTTCTGCATACAGAATGTAATTAACAGAAATAGTAGTTCTCGCAACAACTGTATTCAAGGATTAAAATAAGGGATTTTTAAACAAAATGTATGGAAGATAACATATATATATACCTGAATTATTGATAAAACCATAGATGATGTTACAAATCCCAAGTAAACCTTTGCACTGAGTCAAAATGATTCAACACTCTGATAATCCTATGAGGGAACGATAAAAGCAATAGTCTAGTTACATGTTATTTACTGACAGGGAAAAGAAAATGAAGATAATGGAAAATATTGTATCTGACTCTGCTCATGCCCACTACTTACATTTGTACAAAAAATGCTCTGATGATCCTTTATAAAAATAATAATAGGATTAATTATTTTCATTTTATCCATATTAATGAAATTAGGAATACAAAATATCTAGTACCTGATTTTCTGTGAAGCTGTCATTGAAATTTATGGTGTAGTTTTCATTGTCGCTAATGAATATTACCTAGTATGTGTTTTGTTCTATTGAACGGTGATGATTTTGAATGTCATGACCCATCCCGGTGGGGCCCACGTCGTGACTCCCCAAGACCTCCTCCAATAGGCTAGGGGATGGTGACTAGCACCGAGTAGGCATGTCACTAACATGGGAGGCATTGCCTAAGTACTTGTACACACGCACACATCTCCAAGACCACAAATGCTGAAATGTTAAACACTAAGGAACAAAAATGCATGCATACAATTAAACCCAACCAACAGAGTACGATGAAAGGTAGAGTACTGTAAAAGTAAACTGGGCCAGAATAGAAGCCCACCAAAAGCAAGAGTCTGAAAAACTGCAAAGTCCAACCTGTAAGCACAAAGGTACTGGGACTGCTGCTCGTAGCCATAGGAACGCCTCGGCCTGTACGAAACTCAGAAAGCTCGGTCTTGTCCTGGTCCACCCTGGACTCTGTCAAAAGGTTGCTTGTGTGCACAAGACACCAGACGTGCAGAAAAATCCCGTGCAGGGGTGAGTATAACAATACTCAGTAGAGGACCCCGAAAACCACAAAGCAGTACACAAAGTAAAGGTACAGTAATCTATTCATAATATATGTTTATAGAACATATAAAATAAACCAGATATACTCAAAACCCAGACCTGCAGTCTAGAGACAAGTCACGCAACCGCATACCCCCGCAAGGGATTCCGTGATGCACTTGTTCCGGGAGAACACACTCCACGAGTCTTATAGATCTGATGACGTCCATCCGAGAAGTGATGTTTTTTGGGAACCGTAACGAGATATAGCTACACTCATTATGGGAGACACACTTCTGAGTGGAAGGGTTATGATAGATAGAATCACTCATTACGGGAGACACACTCCTGAGTGGGAAATATCTCGATACACAGATGAGGATCACTGCCAGGGCCATGGCGGATACCGCGACTCATCCAAAATTCACCTTCTAGGTAGAGGATCAATGCCCGGTAAAGTTGGTCATGCCGATTCCTGACTCTACCTAGGGTCTAGAATGGATAGAGGATCTCGATCTGGGCCTCTCGGATGGATGCCTGACTCTATCACAGAAAATTCCTCCTAAAGGGATCATAATTTGGCGTGAGGGAATGATGCCTGACCTTTAGGGAAAAAGAAGAAGGGGAACTAACCCAAATGAAATATGTTCAAGGCACGGTGAACAAAATGACCAAGCCGTTCTCCAAAAAGTACACGGCGTGTAGAAATGATACACGTCGTGTTGTCTGACCCCGGGTACTGCCCATGCACAACGGCCCGTGTCGTGAGGCTGGTCATGTATAAAACTTTATACACGGCGTGTAGTGAGGATTACATGCCGTGTCTGGGTCACTGGGGCTGGCTCCGTGTACTCTGGTCGTGTGCCCGTACACAGTCACCAACCCGTATACTATAACCCGTGCAATATGCACACGGGGAGACCTGCACTGGTGACCTTGCCTGGCCGGGTGAGGGAGTACATGGTCGTGTACTCCATCCCGTGTCCGTGTATCCCCGGGATACATGTCGAGCTCCGCGTAGCCGCCTCTGCTGAGCTGTACACGTCGTGCCGCCTGAAGCCATGTAGAGCATCCCATGTCCGTGTACCACCCAAAGTACACGCCGAGCTTCGGGGAAGGTCCAACACACCGTGTGACCGGGGTCACACGCCGTGTGATCCTTCTCTGACCCCAAAACCCTAGTCTCCACCATCAGAACTACACGGCGTGTTCTTCGGAAGTACACGCCGTGTATTCTGGAAATTTCCAGAAACACGGACCTCTGCCATCGCGCCTCCCGTGGTGCTCTGATCATTGATCCGACCATCTGATTGCCACGAAACCTTTAGGTCTTGGTCGCCCCGACTCCATGAAGCTGTTTCCATCGTTTTCGGGCCTCCGAATGGCTCCGAAAATATGATTTATCTTCCCGCGCGAAGAACGCTCGAAGAACGCCCTTTCTGATCTGGTCCGATTTGTCGATCGCCATCGTCGCTGCACCTCCATGAGAAAGTTGTGATGTCAAACCTTCGGTTTTGGATCGTTGCGTCATAGAATGGATGTGCAACGATCCGTTATTCATCGCCCCGTGAAGAACGTGAAGAACGCGCGGGGAAAAGGAGGAAGAGATCCAAATAAACAAATTGATGAACGAACCTCCGCCGTCGTTCGTCACGGCATTGATCCGCTCCCGTTAATAGGTTTAAACGGAGCAGAGACCAACATGAATATAAAGCATGGATTAATTCCCCAAAATCATCCCAAAGAAAACCCTCCTGCAAGAACGTACGGATCCGCGGGTCAACTTTTTCGTGGTTGATCCGCGTTCGTCATTTAAATTCAAATACGTGGAAAAGAGAAAAAAAATCAAAACAAAAACCCCTACCTTTTGAAAGGATCGATCGTTGACGAAGGCACCGTGCTGCCGTTGTCATCGTGATCCTTCAATTCCAGCGCAATGATCCTTGGTTTCGATCCGTTGTTGTTCGTCGTCAAGAATTGCTCCAACGCCTCGCGGATTCGGCAGAGGTTCTTCTCAAGTGTTTCCAACGATCAACAATTGGTTAACCCATTAAAAAGGGAAACAAGTTTACATTTAATTACGCGACAGCATTAATGACGTTGACTTTCCATTTTGAAGTTATTATGATGCGTCATTAATTTAGGAAATAGCTACACCGTCGCCACGTTGCAGCAGATGTTTCCTTAAAAGAAATAAAATAAATTGGTTAATTTATTTTATTTTATTTTACTTAAAATGTCCGAAAATTAACCTTTTTCCCTCAACCCCCGCCGGTTGAGGTTAGCCTCATCCTCAGGTAAAGTCATCATCCTGGACACAAAGGTGCTCTCAGATTTTTAATCCGGGCATCCGTTTGGAAACTGCCACAACCGCGCACAAGTGCCGACTCACTTAACTAAAAAAGTTCAAACCACCATTCCGGACTCACTGGACCTCAGAATGATGTGTCGTCTTCGCACCCGGTATCAAAATAATTCCATATAATATTTAAAAATAATAAGCGGAAAATCTGAGATATTACATTCTCCCCACCTTGGGGCTTTACGTCCCTGAAAAGAAAAAACAAAGGCTACTCAAAAAGATGAGGGTACTGGGCACGGATCTGGGCCTCCCACTCCCACGTGCTCTCTTGAAGATTCTCGTGCTGCCACCGGACACGCACTAAGGGAATCGATCGCCCACAAAGGATCCTCTCATGCCGATCCTCTATCTCCACCAGGTTCTCAGCAAAGGTCCCTCCATCCTCGATGTCCAGCTCGCCCCAGTCGATGACGTGCGATGGGTCATGCACGTACCTCCTCAGTTGTGACATGTGGAAGACATCATATACCCGATGCAACTGTGGCGGTAGAGCCAGACGGTACGCCACCTCTCCAACTCTACCCAGGATCTGGAAAGGTCTGATGAACCTCGGAGATAGCTTGCCGCCTCGGCCAAATCTCCGCAACCAACGTCGAGGTGAGACCCGAAGAAAAACGTGGTCTCCCTCCTCGAACTCCAGAGGCCTCCATCGTCTGTCAACATAAGACTTCTTCCGGCTCTTTGCAGTCTTCATCCGCTCCCGGATGATCTGCACCTTCTCTATGGTAGCTCGCACTAACTCTGGACCCATGAGTGCTGACTCTCCGGGGTCGGTCCAGCAAAGCGGTGACCGGAAGGGTCTCCCATACAAAGCCTCGGACGGTTCCATGCAAATGGTGGAGTGGTAGCTGTTGTTGTACGCAAACTCCACCAGTGGTAGGTGGTCCTCCCGGCTGTGACCAAAGTCCAAGATACAGGCCCGCAACATATCCTCCAGAACCTGAATGGTCTTCTCTGTCTGACCATCAGTCTGGGGATGAAACACTGTGCTCAATCATAGCTGAGTCCCAAAAGCCTCATGCAATCCCTTCCACAACCGGGATGTGAAGCGGGCATCTCGGTCTGAGACTATAGTCGACGAGATGCCATGAAGTCGAGTTATCTCTTGTACGTAGAGGCATCCCAAGCTCTCTACGGAACTCTGCTCCCTGATAGCTGGGAAGTGGGCCGACTTGGTGAGTCGGTCAACGACCACCCAGATGGAATCGTGCCCCTTGGATGTCTGTGGTAATCCTATCACGAAGTCCATCGCTATTCCATCCCACTTCCACTCTGGAACTTACAAGGGGTGAGCTAACCCTGCTGGGACCTGGTGTTCAGCCTTCACCTGCTGGCATGTGAGGCATCGAGAAACGAACTCTACTACTGCCTTCTTCATGCCTGACCACTAGAACTGTCGTTGGAGATCCTGGTACATCTTTACCACTCCAGGATGTACCACCAAAGGGGATGTATGAAACTCCCTCAGGACCTCCTCCTGGAACACAACTGGTACAATAGTGCATCCTCTGAAAAGAAGTACGTGCTCCCCACCTTGAGAAAATCCATCAGGAGCATGTCCTGTGGTTAACTGAGCACGTAAAGCCACACATTAGACATCCACAAGTTGTGCCTCCCTAACTCACTGTAAGAGTGGAGGGGTGACAACCATCGACTGTAGGTAGGTTGTGACCTCACCATCCACGAAGGATAACTGTAGCGCGGCTAATTGTTGTGTCGCCTCACTCAACAGCTGTGAGCTCGACCTTCTGCTAAGAGCGTCTGCCACCTTGTTCCCCTTCCCAGGAGTATATATGATCTCAAAATCATAGTCCTGGAGTAACTCTAGCCAACGCCCCTACCTCAGATTCAGATCCTTCTGTGAGAAGATGTACTTGAGGCTCTTTTGGTCAGAGTAGACAATGAACCGCTCGCCCATAAGGTATTGTCACCATATCTTCAGTGCGAAGACTACCGCTGCTAACTCGAGATCATGGGTCGCATAGTTCTGCTCATGCGGCCTAAGCTAGCGCGAACCATAAGCAATCACCACGTGCCACTGCATCAGGACACAGCTGAGCCCGGTCCCTGATGCGTCGCAGAAAACTATGTACTCGACACCCTCCTCTGGCAACCTCAAGACTGGGGCGCTCCTCAAACTCTGTCTTAGCTGCTCAAAAGCCTACTGGCACTTTTCGGTCCACACGAAGGGTTGACCCTTCCTGGTCAAGGCCGTCATCGGTGCTGATATCCGGGAGAAATCAGGGATGAATCTCCGGTAATATCCTGCCAACCCAAGGAAGCTTTGCACCTCTGTCACGCTCCGAGGTGGATCCCATGCTAAAACAGCCTCCACCTTGGCTGGGTCCACAGCTACTCCATCTGCTGAGATGACATGTCCTAGAAAGTGGACCTCCTGAATCCAGAACTGACACTTTGAGAGCTTTCCATAAATCTGGTGATCTCAGAGTACGTCCAGAACCATCCGCAGGTGTCTCACATGCTCCTCCTCTGACGCCAAGTACACAAGGATGCCGTCGATGAAGACCACTATGAACCGGTCCAAGTACGGCTGGAAGATCTGGTTCATCAACCCCATGAACACTGCGGGGGCATTCGTCATGCCAAAGGGCATCACCAAGTACTCATAGTGACCGTAGCGACATCTGAAAGCCATCTTCGGTATATCCTCATACCGCACTCGTAGCTGGTGATAGCCTGATCGAAGATCAATCTTTGAGAACCATTGAGCCCCTCTTAGTTGATCGAAGAGGTCATCAATTCTCGGTAGTGGATACTTGTTCTTCATCGTCACCTGGTTCAGGTGCCGGTAATCCACGCACAACCTCAGACTCCCGTCTACCTTCTTGGAAAACAAGACCGGGGTCGTCCAGGGTGAAATGCTGGGTCTCACGAAACCCTTGCTCTGCAAATCCTCCAACTGCACCCTTAGTTCGCGAAGCTCTGCGGGAGCCATCCGATATGCCGATGAGGAAATCGGTGTCGTCTCGGGGTGTAAGTCGATGAAGAAGTCAATTTCCCGGTGGGGAGGTAACCCTGGAACATCTTTTGGAAAGACGTCCTCATACTCCTCCACCACTACTGGGAACTGAGAGCTCATAACATCTACTGCTCCGAGGGTAAGACTAGCCAACTCATGAGTGATCAGCTGCACCCTCCTATGCATGAGCCCACTTTGTGCTGCCTGGGTTTCCTTTTCTCTGACAAAGGAAAACCTTGTTCCATCATAGCGGACACACCGCACTCTTTGCCTAAAACAGTCAATCTGGGCATGGACCGAAGATAACCAATCCATACCAAGAATGACGTCGTAAGGCCTCGACGCTACCACCAAGAGGTTCCAACCGAAACTCTCGCCTACAAGGGTAAGATCACACTGTCTACAGAGGTGCGTGATCATTGAGTCTCCTCCCGTAGGTGTCTCCAAGCGTAAGGATCGAGTCAACGGTTCTACCAGAATCTCGAGGTTTTGTACAAGACATGTAGCTATAAGGGAATGACTGGAACCTGTGTCTATGAGTACGGAAACTAAGGTAGAAAAGAAACAGATCGTACCTCAAATCATCCCTGGAGCCCCTGGGTCATATGCCTCGACTACATGCAGTTTTCCCCGTCCCTGTCCCCCAGCTCCCTGAGCCTGGTACGGACCTCCTGGGGGTGGTGGTGGAAGTAAGTCGAAGCGTCTACCACCACCTGTTGCTCTCCCTGCTCCTCTGCCATGTCCGTCGCCTGGCAGATCTACCTGCTCCGCTCTCTGCCTCTGTCTCGGTGGCCCATCCACCACTTCCCTGTCAGCAGCCCAACGTGTCGGGCAATCTCTAGCGAGATGCCCCCCGACCGTCGATTGCGTAGCATCGCTTCTCCCTAGGATGACCGGATCCAGCCTCAGAGCCCCGGACTGTCAATCCCATGTCCTGGGTCCTCCTATGATGTCTCCCACGTCCAGATCCCTACGTCTGACATCAGCTCCCTACTGTCGGTGTCTCCGCACCTGTCTGCCTGCTGCTGACTGCCTGCGGCTGTCTCTACTCCACCAAGAAGCTCTCGATCACCAAGGCCCGCCCGAGCACTCCAGCATAGGTTGATATGCATAGAGGCATGACACTAGCTTGGATGTCTCGCCGTAGACCTCTCTCAAAGGTTTGAGGCCTGAAGTACTGATCCCTGACCATATCCATTGAGTACCTGGCGAGGTTGGTGAACCTCGATGAATAGTCAGCCACTGTCATACTACCCTGCTGGAGCTAAAGAAGCTCCTGGATGTGCACATCTCTCAGCGTAACCGGAGAGAACTCCTCCCTGAAGAGTCTCTCAAACTCCGTCCATGAAAGAGTCTCCTCGTCATGAGTCTGCGTGGTCAGACTCCACCATCGTTCGGCCGAACCCTGAAGAAGGCTTGCACCATCTGGTCTACTGGTGTCCTCACTAGACGAAAAACTCTGGTCACTACCTCAAGCCAGTCCTCAGCCGCCTGAGGGTCGGGCTCACCTCAAAACCTGAGGGGCCTCTGTCTTTGAAACTCATGGAGTGCGCTAAGCCTGCGCTCCTTGCCAGTCGGTACTGCAGGTACCACTGGTTGCTCCACCGGTGGTGGTATAGTAGGTGTACCACCTGATGGAAACGCCTGGGGAACTGGTCCCTATATCGAAGCCTCGTCACTGAGGGGGTCATCCTTGTGATCGTGCTGCTGAATCCTAGTGGGTATGCATCGCGGAGGCATCCTGTAAAGAAACAAGATGTGTCACAGTCAATGAGTATATCTGGATAGCTGACACCAAGGATATGGAAGACACAACCCATTCCTATATGATGCATGTACCTTTTATTTCCCCGAAACCATTTTTTTCATGAACCGGGTCGAAAAGCAGGCTATCAGAGTCCTGGTGTATGGATACGTCGGTCGCCGCACCAACACTGGAGTCTCTGGCCTGAAAGCCGAACCTGAAACACTCAACACTTGTCTCCCAAACCAAACTCACAGACTCTTGGTCCTAAGGTAGAACCGACCACCTCTGATACCACTCTGTCATGACCCGTCCCGGTGCGGCCCGCGTTGTGACTCCCCAAGCCCGCCTCCAATAGGCCAGGGGCTGGTGACTAGCACCGAGTAGGTATGTCACTAACATGGGAGGCATTGCCTAAGTACCTGTACACACGCACACATCTCCAATCCCACAAATGCTAAAATGTTAAACACTAAGGAACAAAAATTCATGCATACAAGTAAACCCAACCAACACAGTACGACGAAAGGTAGAGTACTGTAAAAGTAAACTGGGCCAGAATACAAGCCCACCAAAAGCAAGAGTCTAAAAAACTGCAAAGTCCAACCTATAAGCACAAAGGTACTGGGACTGCTGCTCATATCCGTAGGAACGCCTCGGCCTGTAGGAAACTCATAAAGCTCGGTCCTGTCCTGGTCCACCCTGGACTCTGTCAAAAGGCTGCTTGTCTACACAAGACACCAGACGTGCGGGAAAAGCCCGTGCAGGGGTGAGTATAACAATACTCAGTAGAGGACCCCTAAAACCACAAAGCAGTACACAAAGTAAAGGTACAGTCAGCTATTCATAATATATGTTTACAGAACATATAAAACAAACCAGATATACTCAAAACCCAGACCCGCGTTCTAGAGACAATTCACGAAACCGCATACCCCCGCAAGGGATTCCGTCTGAAGATTCCGTGATGCACTCGTTCCAGGAGAACACACTCCATGAGTCTTATAGATCTGATGATGTCCGTCCGAGAAGTGATGTTCTTCAGTAACCATCACGAGATATAGCTACACTCATTACGGGAGACACGCTCCTAAGTGGAAGGGTTACAATAGATAGAAGCACTCATTACGGGAGACACACTCCTGAGTGGGAAAGATATCGATATACAGATGAGGATCACTGCCAGGGCCATGGCGGATACCGTGACTCATCCGAAATTCACCTTATAGGTAGAGGATCAATGCCCGGTAAAGTTGGTCATGCCGATGCCTGACTCTACCTAGGGTCTGGAATGGATAGAGGATCTCGATCCGGGCCTCTCGAATGGATTCCTAACTCTATCACAGAAAATTCCTACTGAAGAGATCATAATTCGGCGTAAGGGAATGATGTCTGACCTTTAGGGGAAAAGACAAAGGGGAACTAACCCAAACAAAAGATGTTCAAGGCATGGTGAAAAAAAGGAACAATCCGTTCTCCAAAAAGTACACGACGTGTAGAAATGATACACGCCGTGTTGTTTGACCCCGGTTACTGCCCGTGCACAATGGCTCGTGTCGTGAGGCTGGTCATGTAGAAAAATTTATACACGGTGTGTAGTACGGAGTACACGCCGTGTCTGGGTCACTGGGGCTGGCTCCGTGTACTCTGGTCGTGTTCCCGTACACGGTCACCAACCCGTATACTCTAACCCGTGCAGTATGAACACGGGGTGACCTATGCTAGTGACCTCACCTGGCCGGGTGAGAGAGTACATGGTTGTGTACTCCATCTCATGTCCATGTATCCCCGGGATACATGCCGAGCTCCACGTAGATGCCTCTGCCGAGCTGTACACGTCATGCCGCCTGAAGCCGTGTAGAGCATTCTGTGTCCGTGTACCACCCGAAGTACACGCCGAGCTTCAGGGAAGGTCTAACACGCCATGTGACCAGGGTCACACGCCGTGTGATCCTTCTCTTACCCCGAAACCCTAGCCTCCACCATCAGAACTACACGGTGTGTTCTTCGAAAGTACACGCTGTGTATTCTGGAAATTTCTAGAAACGCGGACCTTCGTCGTCGCGCCTCCCGTGGTGCTCCGATCATTGATCTGGCCATTTGATCGCCACAAAACCTTCAGTTTTTGGTTGCCCCGATGCCACAAAGTTGTTTCCGTCGTTTTCGGGCCTCCGATCGGCTCTGAAAACATGATTGATCTTCCTGCGTGAAGAACGCTCGAAGAACGCCCTTTCCGATCTGGTCCGATTTGTCGACCGCCATCGTCACCTCACCTCCACGAGAACGTTGCGATGTCGAACCTTCAGTTTGGGATCGTTGCGTCGCAGAACGGATGCGCAACGATCCGTTGTTCGTCGCCCCATGAAGAACGCGAAGAACACGCGGGGAAAAGGAGGAAGAGATCCAAATAAACAAATTGAGGGACGAACCTCCGCCGTCGTTCGTCACGGCATTGATCTGCTCCCATTAATAGGTATAAACGGAGCAGAGATGAACATGAATATAAATCATGGATTAATTCCACAAAATCATCCCAAAGAAAACCCTCCCGCAAGAACATACGGATCCGCGGATCAACTTGTTCGTGGTTGATCCGCGTTCGTCGTTTAAATTCAAATACGGGGAAAAGAGAAAAAAAATCAAAACAACAACCCCTACCTTTTGAAAGGATCGATCATTGATGAAGGCGTCATGCTGCCGCTGTCGTCGTGATCCTTCAATGTCGGTGCAACGATCCTTGGTTTCGATCCGTTGTTGTTCGTCGTCGAGAATTGCTCCAACGCCTCGTGGATTCGGCAGAGGTTCTTCTCAAGCGTTTCCAATGATCAACAATTGGTTAACCTATTAAAAAGGGAAAAAAGTTGACATTTAATTACGTGGAAGCATTAATGACGTTGACTTTCCATTTTGAAGTTATTATGACGCGTCATTAATTTAGGAAACAGCTACACTGTCGCCATGCTGCAGCAGATGTTTCTTTAAAAGAAATAAAATAAACTGGTTAATTTATTTTATTTTATTTTACTTAAAACTTCTGAAAATTAACCTTTTTCCCTCGACCCGCGTCGGTTGAGGTTATCCTCATCCTTAAGTAAAGTCGTCGTCCCGGACGCAACGGTGCTCTCATATTTTTAATCCGGACATCCGTTTGGAAAATGCCACAACTGCACACAAGTGTCGACTCACTTAACTAAAAAAAGTTCAAACCACCATTCTGGGCTCACTGGACCTCAGAATGATGTGTCGTCTTTGCGCCCGGTCTCAAAATAATTCCATATAATATTTAAAAATAATAAGCGGAAAATCCGAGATATTACATTGAATATTAAAATTTGATACTTCAATTGAAAGTAGAACCTTTTCTGATTTGAAAACATTTAATTCTGTAGGAAAACCGTACTCATCATCTTCCTAATTTGAAAATGAAATTAACTGTTAGTTTAAATAAAGTGAACATATTTTTTCATCATTCTATTTTAATTTTTAGTTATATGTGTATCAAATATTCTCTCAAATATGTAGCTGTTTTTCTTACAAATTACATTACTTGTTTATCAAATAGGACTACTGAGAAGGAGTAAGTGATATCAGTCACAAGCAGCTGCACCCTAAATATGTTGATTTATAAATGTGATTATTAAGGTATTAAAGATTAGTAAAATAATTCAGTACTATTAAAATATCAAATGACTAATAAACTATTAATTAAAATAACAAATAAGAACCTGGGAATAGTGCAATTTGGAGAAATTTTGCAACTGCTGCACCAAATTTTTTCATCAACATTGTGCAGTTTTTTCATGTAAGAATTGCATGATTTGTAGAACTAGTTGTGAGTGGTTTGAATTTTTTGTATCGTGACTAAAATTAATCACTTTTTAGGCTATGGAACATTGATAATATATTAGTTAATTAATTTGTACAATATAGTACCAGTACCTACAATATAATAAAGTGCATAATTAAATTTATAATTTGACCAAAGATTACATACCTGTTCATAATTATTGACTTCAGAAATGGTTTTTTTATTATCCCAATAAATCATTGATGTAGAGGAAGAAATTGGGTATGGTGGTGCTGGACTAAGATTCTTTTATTCCATTATAAACCCACATTTGAATATTGAAAAATACAACTCAACTGTGAAAGATAATCTATACATTAATGATATAGTACACATTGGACAAAAAATATAAAATTCACAGTTCAATTAAGTATTTAGAGAAACTTTTTCTGAATTTTTATGCATCTTTAATATCAAGGTTGAAAAGAATTTTTGTCACATTAATGGAATTTGTTATTATAACAGATCCTGAAAGAAGTTTTGAAACCAATTAAGAGGGAATACCGGTTTATAACTTATAAAAGTAATGAATAATATAAAGGTAAATAAGTCATTGTGTTATTAGAAAGCATACTATTTAATTTCTTCACTCTGAAAAGCTGCAATATTAAAATAGTCGATGACCCAATATTGTCTTCCAAGTAACGTGACATCTGATTTGCATAGTCACCCCATAAACTGCATTTAACTTGTAACCCACTGTACAAAAATGAGTACATCATAATGTTAAATATAAATAGCTATTCAGATATACTAAAAGGCCATAATGACTCACCTTTCATCCTCTAAGTCAATTTTCATCTTAAAATTGGAATTACCCAATATTTCAAGAGGATGTGACCAATGTAAATGTCCAATTATTTCTTAAATAGATAAGAAATAAAAAAATGTTATGTAATGTAACTTAAATTTAGTTCAATGTCTTCCATTAAGTTATATGATGATCTACATAGAACCTTTATAAACATTTATAAATTGTTACAAAAACCTCAATAAATCTATACCTATTAAATGTTGATATGGAACCCTTCTCTGATTTATGTCTTCAAAAGAAGTAAAATCAAAATAGAATTATGGCAGTAGTGCATCACATGGTCGAACATTCATTGTTGATGTGAACAGTATTCAACAAGAATGTCTAGTTCCTAAGTAGCTACCTTGATTAGTAGTTATTTGGAAGTGTTGTATAAAATAGAATATTCCTTCATGAAATATATTTTTGAACTTAGAGAGAATTTGATGGCCACTAATAGTACAATGTATATCTTTTCCCTACAGAATGATTTTTCAAATATTGTTAAAAATTGAAAAATAGACATATCAAGTTAACAATGTTTTTGTATAGTTAAAATGGAAAAATAAATATTGTAGCATAAAGAAAAATGTAGTATATTTTAAATCTTAAGTCACCTGTTGATCTCCAAGAATCATATCAATGGAAACAACATCATTGGAGTACCTGGATGACGTATTGCACCACAAATTGAAAATACACACTTGTATCTTCAATGTCTTATCAGTCTCAGGTGTGATCTCATTCAAAGGGGTAATTGATCGCGACATGTTGGAAAATATGTACTGTTTGAATTTGTGTACAAAGAGATCATATTCAAAAACATTGACATTCATGAAATCACAAATAAATAAGAAAAGCAAACCCAACATTGACAATTTAACATTTAATTTAAAATATACCTAACCCAATCTATCAAATATTTCCTTATAAACAATATTTTGCATCGATTCATAGGTTGTGGGATTATTATCACCAAGTACTATTTTCAAACCAAATGGTGGTGTGACTCTATATACAAAAACATATATTTAACCATGACAAAACACGGGTTTTCAAAGATACAACCCAATAGAAGATAGTGATTGTCCTTGAATTTTGTTAAATGTCATAACATAAGAAAAAATCAAAGGATATTGTCTTATTTGTAGTTTGAAAGTCCATAGAAAATTGGAGCGTGGCATATTTAATCTTGGAATGAATGTAAGATATCCAGAATTACAACCACATAAAATTCTTGCTCCAATGACATTGTCACCCAAGTGTGTAACAATCAAGAGAGTCCCATTACATAATATAAAAAATTGATCTACATTTCAAAGTAACATGATGTACACCCCAATTTTTTAGTGTAATTTTATGGGCAGACATCCCTGAAACATTAATACCATTTAACATATCATAAGTGTAAATTTTTTATGGACTGTCTGTATCAAAACTTGCATCACAAACTAAATATGAGCTGAAATAATATTTTCCTTTAGAACATGTGAGAGACATCATGTACTCGTTTACTTCTTCAAAAATATCACTAGTTGGAGCTAAGATGGCATGGTCTTTAAGATAATTTACATCATCATAGTTATCCCATGAAATTGGGATAAGTATGTTCAACAACTACATAAATTAGATCTCTAGTCTAAGAAAGAAGATATGCTGATGTAATTTGAATTATAGTTTCACCATCATTTGGCTCTCCAATGTGACCTTCACCAATATCTAAAGTCGATTTAGAAAAGTCACGAACTTCATCTGAAATTGTAGAAGAATTGGAACGCAATCTCATGTTATTTGTTAGTGTTAGAACATGAAAATATTGCCACAAGTATGATGATGCTATACTTGAAAACACTATCTCATTTCTATTACCACCTGGTACTACATGTAGTATTTTCCTGAAATCCCCACCCAACACAACCGTTATACCACCAAATGGTAAGTTTGAAGTGTTTTCAATTTTTACTAACATTATATCTTTTAAATTACGTTCAAGAGCTTCAAAATAGTACTTATGAATCATAAGTTCCTCATCCCAAATAATTAGCTTTTTTATCATTAGAATATCTACAAAATCACTCCCTTATTGAATATTTCAAATAGGGTTATCAGAAATAGATACTGGAATTTGAAATTTAAAAAGTGTTGTCCTCCCACCAGGTAGCAGTAATGATGCAATTCCACTGGATGCAACAGCTATAATGATATTACATTCCTATTGTAGTAGAGATGTCAATACTTTCCAAATTAAAGTCTTACCCATGCCTCCATGTCCATGCAATAAAAAGAAACCACCAGCACATGTAGTTAATGAAGACATAATGATAGTCATCACCTCTTTCTATTCATCAGTAAGCTTACTCTGCAAAGTCAAATACTCATTCTGAAGGTTGTCTCTTTTATAATTAAGTTCATCTGCTACCAACTAATTTCATTGAGAAAAAATTTCAAAATCTGAAACCGGCATTGGTGGATAAGAATGAAGAGATCTACCATACCTCTGAACAAGGTTCTCTATATCAAGCAAATCATACATCTATTTTTGATGATCTGTGAGTGTCAAATATATATGAAATTCAGAAATAGTGTTATATAACTATTAGAATTTTTTATTAAATCAATTATAGTTAACAGAATGAAAAATTTCATAGGTAAGAAGCTAGAGAATGAACACTTAGATTATATACCTGGCATTTGTAGCCTCTGTTGTTGCACATAAAGAATGTCTTCACTAAGGATCTTCTAGGTTTCATGCCACACAATGGCTGGATGAGACATATTATTTGAGAACAAAATTCTGGAAAAAAGTCTACATACTGACTATCCCATAGCCCAAGTCGATGCCTCTTTTATTGCTTCAATAAATTCCCTATCATCAGCAAGAAGTCCCAATGCAGAACATGCCTCCCAAAAAGTACCATGAGTAATGTTGTTCACACTTTTAATACTTTCAAATGAAGTTTCACCTATAATCTTTGTGAGCATTAACCACAAGTAATATAACTCTCCAGTTGTTGGTGGCACATAATAGTCTACCAATAATGAACCCCTACTTTCTTGGATACCATTTTTTTCTCGTTGGTGGAATACAAATCTTGTCGGAGATTCTCCATATGTCAGACATCTACCTTCCTGGTAAGAAAAATTAGCTTGAAACCACATCGTAAGCTTTGATTCAAAAAATTTACCCTTACTCAATACATCCTCAATATGATCGGTGTCAGTGTACATAACATTATTTTCTCCTAGTAAATGAAAATGCAACCTTTCTACTAGAGGATATCATAAGAAAATATCCTCCAGGAATCCTTGAAAGGAGAGATGTATTGACAATCATAATACATCTTAATATCATTAACATTATTACCAGACAACTCTTTATTGTTGGTCTGATACAAAGTTGTTGTAGCACGATCATTACCTTTGCTAATATACTTAAAAAAATATTTGATGGAAGTTGATTGATTGAAAACTTCAATATTCTGATGATCTTGATACTTCATTAGAAAGAAAGGATTATATGGTACAATAAACCTATTATCTAAAGGGACACCATTTTTCACAATCAGGATTCCATCATTTCTTCATCAGTATAGATCATACCCATCATTATCAACTGTTGTACTATCAAAAACATTTCTTGGAAAAAATTTAGTACATTTTCTATTCTTCATACAAGGTGAGCTATGATTTTCATCACCACAAGGTCCATGTATCATAAACTGTTTAACAACCTCATGAAGATTTAAGAATTCACACTTCAGCACAAACATTTTTTTCAATGCACGCAGGAGTACTTATTTTGTTTTCTTGACATAAAAACAATAAAATGTGTACATGAGGTAGTCCACATTTTTGAAATTACACTATACGAATAACTACACAGAAAATATTGATGTTAATGAAATATTTCAATAACCAATCCATTAAATAAGAAAATTTATAACTCAACAACTAATTGGTATAAATTTAGTTACCTACTCATGACTTCCCAAAGAAACACTCGTCTCATAAATCTTTCATTAACTGATAAACCTTAATATTGAAAATTTTGGATACAATGTGCGAACAGTCTAATGGACGAATATTGAAATGTGAAACAAATATACTTATTTCAGGCAATAGTGGATTGCATGTAAATGTTAAAAAAAATTTGGATATCCTATCCAATTACATATTGACATAGAATCTTGATAATTTTGAATCATATACCTGGGACCACTAGTAAATGTAGATGGTAAAATGATTCACTGAGCACATGCATACCCATCACGGTCACCTCGAAGAAAAGCATCTTGAAACCCATTGTACAACTCAACCCCCAAGCATTTTTGATTGAAGAGAATGAAGGAAAGTATCTGAGACTCTATCATTGTATAAGCATCAACGATAAATTGTTGCAACATTCTTCTTGAATGTTGTAATGTTGATGTATCATTGAAACAACACCGCAAGTAATAGGAGAAGTATTCTCGCATTGTAACCTTCCGAAGATTTGTACTTGTACTCAAAGATGTAGAATGATGTAATATGTTGTCAACGTATCTATCTTGACCACCTGTGAAAATCAGTGGATATTGCAATAGAAGATAGAAGGGATAAATCTCATCAATCTAATGTAATTCACCACTTTTTCTTTGAATGATAATATCTCTTTCACATTTGAGATCTTAAATGTCACTGACAATAAGCATAGAAATCTCAGAAGTAGTGGGAAAGTTGTATGTCACTACATCTGTTTGTCTTCTCTTAAGTAGTCGCAAATTTAAATTTGGAATTTCTTGAAGATAAAGAACATCCCTTGCACTTCTAAAATGAAGAGCTAAAGAATTTTTTTCATGAAGAATATTTTGTAGGTTGACAACAATATTAAAATTGACCACTATGTTTGAATTCTCACCGTCGTAACTACAAATTAAATTAAATTAAAAATGATGTGAAAATATCACAATCACGTCAATGTGTTAACTTACCATTGAAAATATTACATGATGTTCCGAATCCTGTTTTGAGACTCATTAGTAGTATCATACACATACAGTTGGGAAAACCTTGGTGGTTCTCCCTCAGGAGGACACAAACTACCTATGCAATGGTAGTTTTTTCCATTCAATCTGAATATATTTGGAGCTCTACCATTATTGAGTGACCTATCAACCTTCTAGCCCATTGATGTGAATGCGAACATATAATTATAAATATTCATATTTTCCTGAAATGCTCTTGCCTCCATAGAGTTATGATTGAATACTAACGTTCTAAGGTATTGAGGACATGATAAGAGTAATTCCAAATAAATTTTACCAAACGAGCAGCATAAAGAAAATTGTGGGTTTTCTTTGGTGTTGGACTTTTATTTCTCTCATCAAACCAAAAGATAGAACCACCATATTGACATACTTTAGAAGGATCTCCACTATTCAAATAATATATAGGTGAATATTGATTAAATAAAAGGTGTTAATAAAAAATGCATTATAAATTTCATAAATGTGTCATGAATTGAATATTAGTATACTGATAGGTAAAAATAATACAGTAACCTGTATTTTCTGCTAGTTAAAGTGGTTGTGTTCTTTCTGCATCATTATTTACTAAAGTTAGTAAGATAATGCATTTGAAATAATTGTACACTAACAAATTAACATGTAGTAACTCATACTTGAAAATTCTACTGCATGATTTCTTTGAGCATGTATTTCATCAGTTATTGTTACATGTCTTTCTTATCTGACATGATTCAATGTAGTTGACACCTCTGGTTATTGGGTAGAATCTGCATTTAAACTACTACTGAATACCAAAAGCATGAAGATATCTATGTATTCATACAAATAAATAAAAAGGCATGATTACACTTTACAACACACCTATGCCAAGAAAATAATCTTGGTTTCCAGTAGTTGAAGAAGGAAAACAGTATCTCTTGTAAACAGAGTATACAACAAATTATATTATGTACAAATTGAAAAGAATTTTAAGGCATGACTTGTGCTCACTTTGATGAAGAGGCAGGTGATGGGTAAGTGAGAGTGTTTCCCTCAGTCATTAGAGCTATAATAAGTAATGAAGATATAGTTAATTCTTCAATAGAGGGAGATGTAACCTAAATGTTGTTCACAAGAATAGGTTGACATAATCCTTACAAAAGGGGACATAATTTTCTACATTGGATTCTGTTATATGTTTTCTCTTGCTACATTGCTCATATTTTATTGACGAAGTTGCATAGTTATGATGATCTGTCAATGAAATATAATAGTTAAATAACTAATCAATGTTATGACATAGTAAAAGAAATATTATTAGTCAATGTACTGTGACATTGTAATGGAACTCACCATTCAAAGATAAAGGTGACAATGATATTCATGATCCTCCTTTGGTGGTGCAGATTTGTTGTAGTGGTTCATATGTTTTAGTACAACACAAGTAAGTATAGTCCCGAGGTGAATAGACAATACATGTAGAAAATTGTAATAAAGTAAACACATGTATTCGAAGAATGAAAAGAAGCAATAATTATTTTAAGTACATTTAATACTTTAATGACAACCTTTTATATTGCTTGTTCTAATAGATATTTTTGAAGAAGTTACACATTCTTGAGGCACTGTGAATTCAACAGTAGAATAAGTAAAGTAGTCAATGTTATTTCAAAGTAATATATCGATTGTATTTGAAATTTTTGGTAAATTGAAATTGAAATCACCATTGGTAGATAAAGGTGACAGTGGTATGCATGCTCCTCTATTCAACATGGAATTCATTTGTAATGCTTCATACGTTACAGTAGAACATAGGTGTTGGTAGTATGAAGGTGAATTACTTGGACATGTATGAAATTGTAAAAGAGTATATAACTTTATGGAATCATTGGAATAAGTTACATTAGTTGTCTACCTTTTTTTCGTTCTCTCATACGTAGTCTCCTTTTCAACCTTACATATCTCGATGTTTATGGTTTCTGCATCTTTTTATTGGTTTTATTTTTGTTGAATTTTCAAGGTTTGGAAGGAAACCATAGTATGTTTATGGGTCAATAGATTTAATTAAACATATAATGGGAAAATAATTTTGTATATTGCATAAATATCTTGAAACATATTGTTTTTTTTTTGTAATTGTAATGTCCAGCAGCTAAATCACGATAGACAGTGAATGCATATTGTTAAAAAATTTCTTTATGAATCAATAAAGGACATATTAACTACAAACGCATTGATACATGTGAGTTATTTTTTGTAACTGCAATAAAGTAGTCAACTTGGTATTTAGAGAAAATGTGGATTGTTTTACCTCTTAAATAATTTTGGACGGAATAGATTGAAGTACCGTTGATGCTCTTTCCATATGTTGTATGTGAAGAACACATGATCCAGTTTGTAATAGGGGTATCAATATGTAGGTCTTGAGATATTCCACCTAAAACAGACAACAGATGTATAATGTAGGGATAACGGTAGGATACACATAATCCTATTGTAGTTATAGTAACAATTTAAAACTATAGAAAGTGGGTTTTCCTCTTATATGGTTTGTTACAGCAGAAATCAGCAGTGACTTCAAATTTTAGGAACCTGAATTGTGAGCCAAAGGTGATCATGTTAATGGAATGTGACTAAAATTGAGGTTGTGTTTTCTGGTAGTAATTGCTTATAGCGATAGACGTAGTGGTGCGAGATAGGGGAGTTTCCTGGTGTTGAAGCTAAAAACTGGTTCTGTAGCCAATGCAGATACTTTGACCGCTTGCTTTAGTAGAAGAACATAACGAGATATATAGTCGACAAACTTCAGGAGGATTGATACGCGAGCAGAAGGACTCAGTGGTCATCATAGGGGATGAAGAGTAGGAAATTGTATGCGCGTGGTGACAGAATCAACCCGCAATATAGGCGAAGAGGTAGGTCCAGCGGGATCTACGAGATTGTAGATAGGTAGACATGTAGATGCAGGAAGCTCGTTACCAGAGTAGTTGGTTGCAATAGATGCTCAGATACTGTAAGATAGAGGGAATATCAAGACTATAGTGCGATCTATGAGAAGAGAGACGGGAAGAAAGTTGCTTGAAAGAGGAGTCGTTCACAAAGCCTACTAAAGGATGAACAAAACCCTAAGATTCATGGAGGAAGTGAGGTCGTGCGGTGGAAAAGGGAAGCTCTTCGAGGGAAGCTCGACTATAGAGGGAGGAGATGGGAGGAATCTGGCTTGATCATCGATGTGTTCTGGAAGACTACTGAAGAACAGAGGAAACCCTAAGATGGAGGGAGGAAATGAGGTTGTGTGGGGGATATGGAAAGCCCGTCGCGGAATGACCGAATGCGGTAGGAGGAATTTAGAAATTCAGGTGATGTGGTCGATTTATAAGGTGACACGTCAGCTTGGAGAAACCAAGTTTAGTATATATAATAGATTTCTTAAAAATTATTGATGAAAAATAATTTATAAGCTTTCAAAATCAACTACTTGAAACTTAAAAATGTTTCAAGTATATGGATTTGAAAGACTATAAAATATAAACTATAAGACCAATATAAATGAAAATTAAAACATGGATTAAGCATATAAGAAATAGTTGAAAAAAAGGAATTTCTTAAAATTGTTGATGAAAAATAATTTATAAACTTTCAAAACCACATAATTGAAACATAAAAATGATTCAAGTTTGTGGCTTTGAAAGGCTATAAAATATAAACTATAAAACCAATATAATTAAAAGTTAAAACATGGATTAAACATAAAAGAAATTATTTAATTAGTTAATTAGTATTATTAATAATTAATTAGTTAATTAGTAATTAATAATAATTAATTATATAATAATTAATTAGTTAATTAGTAATATAATTATTAAGTATATAAAAATTAATTAGTTAATTAATAATATAATTATTAATAATATTTATTCATTATAATTAATAATTATTAATTATTAAAAATTATAATATAATAATTAATTAGTTAATTAGTAATATAATTATTAATTATATAATAGTTAATTAGTTAATTAGTAATACAATTATAAATTATAATTATTCTTTATAATTATTAATTAGTAATTATTAAAAATTATTATATAATAATTAATTAGTTAGTTAGTAATATAATTATTCTTCATAATTATTCATTATAATTATTAATTATTTAATTAGTAATATAATTATTAATTATATAATAATTAGTTTGTTAATTAGTAATTATTCATAATTAATTATATAATAATTAATTAGTTAATTAGTAATATAATTATTAATTATATAATAATTAATTAGTTACTTAGTACTATAATGATTAATTATATAATAATTAATTAGTGAATTAGTAATATAATTATTAATTATATAATTAGTAATTATTAATAATTAATTATATAATAATTAATTAGTTAATTATTAATATAATTATTAATTAGTTAATAGTTAATTAGTGAATTTTTTGAGAAAGATAGTGTCGACGCCCTTTTTATAATTAGTTAATTAGTAATATAATTATAAATTATAATTATTCATTATAATTATTAATTACTATTTATTAAAAATTATTATATAATAATTAATTAGTTAATTAGTAATATAATTATTAATTATATAATATTTAATTAGTTAATTAGTAATATAATTATAAATTATAATTTTTCATTATAATTATTAAATAGTAATTGTTAAAAATAATTATATAACAATTAATTTGTTAATTAGTAATATAATTATTCATTATAATTATTCATTATAATAAGTAATTATTAATTAGTAATTAATAATTAGTAATTATTAATTAGTTAATTAGTAATATAATTATTAATTATATAATAATTAGTTAGTTAATTATTAATTATAAATAATTAATTATATAATAATCAATTAGTTAATTAGTAATATAATTATTAATTTTATAATAATTAATTAATTAATTAGTAATAGAATTATTAATTAAAATGAATAATTATATTACTAATTAACTAATTAATTATTAGAATTAAAAATTATATTCCTAATTAATTAATTAATTATCATATAATTAATAGTTATACTACTAATTAACTAATTAATTATTATATAATTAATTATTAATAACGAATAATGAATAATTATAATTAATAATTATATTACTAATTAACTAATTAACTATTTTATAATTATTAATTATATTACTAATTAATAATTATATTACTAATTAACTAATTAATTATTATATAATAAATAATTATATTACCAATTAACTAATTAATTATTATATAATTAATATTTATATTATTAATTAACTAATTAATTATTATATAATTAAAAATTATTTTATTAATTAAAAAATTAATTAGATAATTAATAATTAATAATTAATAGCTATATTAGTAATTAACTAATTAATTAATATATAATTAATAATCAATAATTAATAATTAATAATTATATTACTGATTAACTAATTAATTATTATATAATTAGTAATTTTATAATTAATAATTATATTACTAATTAAATAAATATTTATTAACTATTTATTATATGTTTATTCCATGTTTTAAGTTTCATTTATATTAGTCTTATAGTTTATATTTTATAGTCTTTCAAAGCCACATACTTGAAACATTTTTAAATTTCAAGTAGGTGGTTTTGAAAGCTTATAAATTATTTTTCATCAAAAAAATTTAAGAAATTATTTTTATTTTAAACTATTTGTTATATGTTTAATCCATGTTTTAAGTTTCATTTATGTTGGTCTTATAATTTATATTTTATAGGCTTTCAAATTCATGTACTTGAAACATTTTTAAGTTTCAAGTAGGTATATTTGAAAGCGTATAAATTATTTTCCATCAACATTTTTTACTAAATTCTTTTTATTTTAAACTATTTGTTATATATTTAATCTATGTTTTAAGTTTCATTTATGTTGTTCTTATATTTTTTATTTTATAATCTTTCAAAGTCACGTACTTGAAACATTTTTAAGTTTCAAGTAGGTGTCTTTGACACTTATAAATCATTTTCCATCAAAAAAATTTACGATTTTTTTTATTTTTAACTATTTGTTATATTTTTAATCCATTTTTTAAGTTTCATTTATTTTGGTCTTATAGTTTATATTTTATAGGCTTTCAAAGTCATGTACTTGAAACAGAATCCCACATCGAAAATGCAGAATGTTCTGCACAAAAAAGGGAGAACCATAATCCCACATCGAAAATACAGAATGATTTCCAGGGTAAGATCTCTAATAAAAGGTAGCCCTGGGTGAGAGCTTCTGTCAAAATCCAAACTGTTGTAATGGCAGTACTATTGGATATTAAATAGAAGATAAATTATATTGAAATTTTTTGTTTTATTTATATAAATATATAAACAAAACAAAACAATAAAAATTAAAAAAATTAAAGTTTATAAAATAGTAATTTTTTGGGGTTTTATAAGAAAGGTGACAATGGGGTTGTCGCCTTTCAACATAACCCGAAAGGCGGTAGCACTACTTCCGCCTTTAGTGCTTATTTTTAAAAATATTTTTACCCTGTGTGGTTTTTTAAAAATATTTTTTTCAAAAACCTTTTTTAAAAAAAACTCGATAGGTTCGGTAGGCAGATGGAATCTATATAACATTATCTTTTAATGTTATCTATTTTACTTATTAGATTATATGTATATATTATGTAATATATATATATATATATAGTTATATGAATACACATGATTCCAATAATAGTGTTGATTAAAGAAATTGTGTTGCCATATGAAATTGGTATTAAAATTTATAATATCAAAATTAATCATAATTTTAATAGTTACATTATTGTTATTATTATACATATATAAATATGTGTGTGTGTGAGTAATTTAAGAAAAATATATTATTTTGGGGAGTGAATTTGACACATAAATAGTCAAAATTGATCATTTTTAAAAATATACAACAATAGTGATAATATTAAGGGCGTCTGGATTCATTTTATAGGTGTTTTGAGCATTTTAAAAATGTTGGGTGCCAAGATGACAATGTCCCGACCTCTAAATTCTCAAAGGCACTTCCCAAACCATTTTCATGAATAAAATATAATGGTTCTTTCTATTCAACAACTTGGAGCTCCAGATATGACAAAAATGTGAAATTATGATTTTGTACATGAGTGTGTGTGAGTGATTTGGCAATGATTTCAATGGCTGGGACGTACAAGGGGTTTCTTATATAACCCAAAAGCATGGAAATGATAATAATGATTACTTAGAATAAGTTTCATTATACAAAATGAGGTTTTAATGAGGTATTTATGATCTTTTACTTTACAATTACTCCTGATTCACTACTATGAAAGACAATGTGTATAAGCTTCAATATTATGATTAATGTAAAGAATATTCTATAATTTAATGCATGATAATGATCGAATGATCGATAAGAGAATTTTAACACCCTAATATTTTACAGTATGTATCTTCTTAAATAAATTCAATTTATTCAATAGCTTATGTTGCACACAACAACAAGCTTAAATGAACTGTGATATATTATTAAATATTTACATGATCATTGGAATAATAATGTAACCGTTAGGGATATTAATCTATAAATTAGAATAATAACTTCACCTATGAAAATATAAATAAAATTTAGGTATCCCATAAATGAAAATATGATATATTTATATGATAGAATAAGAAAATAATTTTTTTTAAATGATAAATTAATTTTTTGTATTTTTGGGAAACGTAAATGTTTCTTTATAATTTTATAATTAATATTATAATTTAAAAGAAAATTTATTTTCATAAAATAAAATCATAAATTAATATTTTGTTTCATTAAAATTATAAAATTATTTTATGAGACCATAATTATTTTTTCAAAGTGCCGTAAAATCAGTTCTAATATTAACATCTATATTTTTCATATAAAAGAAAATTTTAATTAGAAATTAAATTTCTCATATTTAGAAAATTATCTTCATAAAATGGAGTCCATTTTTGAAATCTAAATGTTAAAAAATGGTTGGTTTTAATTTTTTGTATTTTTCGGAAATAGTTGGATTTTTGGTGAATATGGAAATACTGTAATTTACAGTATTTAACATTTTAACACAAATACGTGAATTTTTAGGTCATGCATAATTTAAGAACCCATTATTTCAAACTCAAATTATCTAGTTACTATATTTAGTCATGGGAATCAACACTATTGATAGTCTTGAGCCAAAATAAAAAAAACATATGAATAAAATAATCAAAAATGTCCCTCACCTCTCCTTATAAATACCACCCCTCCCAACCCATTCTCCTCACAACATCTAACCCTTAAATCTTGTCTAAATTCAACTTTATTCCCTTCCCAAGCCTCTTCCCCACGTCTAAGACCTTCTATTATTACCAAAAGACCAAAATAAAGTATCTTAAATAGGTTCCCAAAGAGATGATATTCGAGAGGTAAAATCATCTTTTTTTATCTTTTATTTTATTTTATTTTCTTATTCTATCCTCACCTCCCCTTATATATAGTGGCATGATAAATCAATTATAATATATATACTTAAATTTTATTGTGTTAATGTAATATACATAATCAAATCTCTTCTCTTCTCGTTTTATTTTAAAAATGAAAACATCGTCCGTGATGCGTTGATTCACCGCCTTCATGGACGACGAGTTTTCATTTTCCATTACCGCATTAAAGTATGTTCATAAAACCATTATTATGGTTAAATAAGTTTTTAATATACATATTATAAGTTATACCATGTTATGGAACCAATGTATAAACATAATATTAAATAAAATGATACAAGTTCATGGTGGACATAAAAATCACCAAAATAAATTAAGACATTTTCATCAACATTTTATCCAATGAATAATCATCATAATATATAACCAAATTATATATGAGACCATTTAAAATTATCTAATTTCATTAATACTAAATAATTTCACTTTTGTAGAATGTATTCCCATCTGACAATAACTCACATATTTACACTCAAGGGAACCGTCTATAAAACCATGAAACGAATGCTCCCGAAATAACAAAATTAAACATTATAACTCATACAAATGGTCATAAATGAACTTAATAAAATTATAATAAATCAAATATATTTTTAATATATTATTAATTAACTAATTATTGAATCTAATTTGATTATCCATGTCATTAATTACAAGTAAAGAATGCTTTCGGACATAAGGTAAGAGGTTTCTCATCTCACTTCTATTTCTGTGAGATATGCCTTATTCACCACTTATTTCCTATGTGTAGTGTATATATATTTCCCTTTTATATATAATATCATGAATCTTTTTATCATCATGGTATTCAATGTTTCATTTTATGATTATTAATTTTATGGGTCATATGATTTGATTGATTACAAGTGGTAAGGGGTTTCTCATCTCACTTTTATTTTTGTGAGATATTCCTTATTCACTACTTATTTCTTGTGTGTAGCATATATATAGTGACATTTGATAAATCATATCATGAATCCCTTTATCAAAATGGTATTCAATTTTTCAATTAATGATTATTAATTTTATGGGGAATATGATTCCATTGATTACAAGTGGTAAAGGTTTCTCGTCTCACTTTTACTTCTGTGAGACATGTTCCTTATTCAACCCTTATTTCTCATGTGTGGTGTACACAATTCCATTTAATAAAACATATCAATAATCTATTTATCTTAATTACATTAAATGTTTCATTTAATGATCATTAATTTTATAGGGCATACAATTTGACTGATTATAAATTGGTAAGGGAATTCTTAACCCAATTTACATTCTTTGGGTTAAACTTCTACTCCATTGATTATTTCATTCAATGATTATCCGTGAAATGACTTTTAAAATGAAACTTTAAGGAAAAGTGTGAACCCATCACAAATCCAACCAGATAAAAAATCATAACCCGCCACTGCAAACACCCAAATAACCACGCCCAAAATTTTCAGATTTCAAATTTCAACTTTCAAAATTAAAACATCCCCAAACTCAGGCCATGCACAACCCGCTTCACGTGCCCCAACACTTCCACCGCCATACATCTTCACCACCATCAAACCGATGCCCAAGAATCCGCAATCATCACACCACCGACCTTATCCCTATGCCACCGAAACGCCATCACATCAATCCATCACCATCAACAACATCATCACCGTCGATGATAAGTGACGGGCGGGGCCCACTATAGCCCCTCAATACATTGGTAGGTATCATGATACAAACTAGATCGGGTATTGGCTGAGACCTTACCCATTTATATATACTTCTTGTTCGAGGCCTTGATTGTATGTTTTAGATGTCCCGTATTATGGATTCTCACATTATGAGACAAGTTGCTATTAACCCATTTGATTATTCGACTAGTATAATATCCATGGTTAAGTTTCATTCTCATGTGATTATTTATATGAAATTATTTAATCAAATTTTATTCCTATAATATTATACTCAATATTAAGTTTTAATGTCATGTGTTTTTAGTTATTCACCTTACTTTATAGTTTATGTTTATTTATGATAGCTTTCGTTGTATGCTTACCCATACCGAGCATCTAATATCACCCCTCTCTTATGTTTTATTTTTCCATAGGATTATAAGAATTTTATTATGACTAATATGTAGGTTTAAGTTAGGAGAATAATTTTGTTCTCAAAGGATTAACTATGATGTGTTTTATATTTTAAATTGTAATGTAAGATTCATGTATGCATCTTGTTTACCAAGTCTACTAAATTATTCAGTCCTTTGGGATGTGATTCCTTGTATCTTAAGCCATTATAATAAAGTAAGACACTGACTCTAAGCTATTGGGGTCTGGGTCTTTACAATTGGTATCAAAGAAAGTTTAGTATAAACCTTGAGAACTATATTTAGGAAAACATTGATTAGAGAACTCAACCCTATTATAGACATTAAGGATAAGTATAGAATAACATTACAAAGAAACCATGTTTATGATTATGATATTAGCTACACATTAAATTTTCAATATGTGGTAAGTATTTAACTAGTTTTGATATTATACATAATGACATGACCTGATCTAGTATATGTTGTCATTTAGAAATGGCGCCTTGCAGAAGGAATGTGAACCTCATCAATTCAAACGATCGAAAGAGTAAGAAGGATCATATCTTTTATGGTCTTATGCTAATATTTAAAAGGGAACAAGTCTCCTAAAAATTTTTATCATATGAGTACATAGTATCATATTCTAATGAGATAAAGAAAAAATTCTCTAAGTATTATGGCTTTAGAGGGAAGCATGAGAACAAGAGTACTGCAAGGAAAAATATGGATAAAGGAATGAGGAGAAATATGTATTTTCCCACGTGTGATAATTGTGGAAATAAACACCATGGTACTTACTTAAAAGGAATTGGAGTTTGATAAAAGTGTGGAGAGATAGGCCACCGTGCTTTTGATTGAAATGGTAATAAAAAAGTTTTCAATGTACAGTGCTTCAACTATAAGGAGATGAGACACTACGCAAATCATTGTCTCGAGCGTCAAAGGAATATACCACAAAAGAGGATAATGGATCATGGTCAAGCTTATACTACTACCACCATAGAAGTGGAATAATTAAAGTATTTATGTTTTTGGATGTAAGAATTATGTTATAAAAGTATTATATAAATGATATTCTGATTATAAGAATCATGAGATATATAAGGATTGTACTATAATAATTTTTCTTTAAGGAATTGGAAGCATGTGATGAATATCACCAGTAATCAAGAGAATTTATTCTGTTGTAAGTTTATATTTTTGAAAACACGTGACTTGGGAAAGATAACCCTAAATATGTGCTTCATGTTTAGATATTAATAAATAGATGTTTATGGAATAGTATTACTAACCATGAAGGTGGTTAATTATTTGATGGTTTATGTTATGATGGAATTATTAGATGTTTGGATTTAAGGAATATATTCAACAACCTGATATTTTATTCATGGAAACGTGCAAGTTTAAAGGTGATTAAGGTATTCTTATATCTAGTATATGACAATAAGAGCTACATCGACTGGGGAAATCCTATGTTAAGTTGATTTTGGAGATTTAGTGACCTTCCTTCTAATTTTTTAGACTTTGAATTTGGAAAATGGTATTTTGAATGAGTCTTAAGGTAACTACTTATGGAATGGATTCTATAGAAATTTGGATATTATTGTTTGAAGTTAAAGTATGATTTATTATATCGGATATCATCTACTAACCTTTTTTCTTTTGGTAAATATTTAAAGGACAAAGGAATGGCTTATGGATCGTTTGATAAAAGTGATTCAGTTATAAAAATTCATCTTGAATACCCATCTTCTGATGTATGAAATGAAGTGGAAATAGACCAAAACATAACCAAAGTAAGGGATTACGCTTATAACATGGAATGAAATCAAGTAAGTTTATTTTCTCAAGTGCTTTATCTTGATAGTAAAATAATCCCTTAACTCTAGAAAATGATTTTGGAATAAAAACATTATCTACTTACTTTTCTTACTAAGAAATCAATGGTCTTTTAACTAATCACAAATTTATAGTTTTGTGATGGTAAACTTTATAATGACCATGTTCTATATCACTCTCCATCAGAACTTGATAGTTAGATTTCTTTTTCATGCCCATGTTTTCACTTCCCACCAATGTTATCTTATAGGGAAACCTAGTTTTTTGGTTATCATCACATTGTCCTTTCCCTCTATTTAAGAGGAAGTTTTATTAACCTTGTTGACGATGTGGGATTTCCACAAGGGGATTTTAATATTACAACTCCATGATTACCAATAATAAAGTTAAATAGCAATGACATAATTTATTGGAGGGGAGAATGTAACACCCCAATATTTTACGATATGTATATTCTTAAATAAATACAATTTATTTGATAGATTATGTTGCACGCAATACCAAGCTTAAACGAACTGTGATATACTATTAAATATTTACACGACTGTTGGAATAGCAATTTGACTGTTAGGAATAGAAATCTAGCCATTAAAATAATAACCTCACATATGAAAGTATAAATAAAATTTAAGTATCTCATAAATGAAAATATGATATATTTATACCATGGAATAAGTAAATAAATGTTTTAAAAATGATAAATTAAGTGTTGGTATTTTTGTGAAACATAAATGTTTGTTTACAATTTTATAATTAATATAACGATTTGAAAGAAAATTTATTTTCATAAAATAGATTAATAAATTAATAATTTGTTTCATTATAATTATTAGATAATTTTATAATACCATAATTAATTTTTCAAAGTGCCTTAAAATCAGTTATAATATTAAAATATTTATTTTTTTGAATAAATGATGATTTTAATTAGAAATTAAATTTCTCATATTTAGAAAATTATTTTCATAAAATGAAGTCCATTTTTTAAATCTCCACATCGAAAAATGGTTAGGGTGATTTTTCTAAAATAATTAATTTTTTGGTGAATAGTGAAATACGGTAATTTACGGTATTTAACATTTTAAGAAAAATTAATGAATTTTAAGGTCATGAATGATGTAATCACCCATTATTTAGAACTCACATGATCTATTTACTATATTTAGTCATGTTAATCAACACTATTGATAGTCTTGAGACAAAATAATAAACAAATGAATAGAATAATCAAAAACGTGCATCTCCTCACCTTATAAATATCACCCATCACCATCCATTATCCTCATAACTTCAAAGCCTTTAAGATTTTATAAATTATACCCAATTACCTTATCAATCCTCTTAACCATGTCTAATACCTACTGGTCTTACCAAAAGACAAAATCCAAGTGTCTTAAGGAGGTTCCCAAAGAGATGACATTCGAGAGGTAAAATCCACTTTCTTTCTCTTTTATTTTCTTATATTTTATGATCTCCTCACCTCCCCTTATCAAAATTTTAATGATAACTAAATTATAATATATATAATATAATTTTATTGTGTTAATTGAATATACATCATCAAATATCTTCTCTTCTCCTTTTATTTTAAAAATGAAAACCTCATCCGTGATGTGTCGATTCACCGCCTTCATGGATGATGAGTTTTTATTTTCCATTACCGCATTCATGGATGGTCATAAAACCATTATTATAGTTAAAAAAGATTTTAATATACATATTATAATTTATATCATGTTCTTTAATCATTATATAAATATAGTATTAAATAAAATGATATAAGTTCGTGATGGTCGTAAAACTGCTAAAATGAATTAAGACATTTTCATCAACATTGTATCCAATGAATCATCCTCATACCATATAACCAAATGATATACAAGAACAATTAAACTTATTTAATTTCATTAATACTAAATAATTTCACTTTTTGAGAATTTATTCCCATTTGACAAGAACTCCCATATTTATATTCAAGGGAATCGTCTATAAAACCATGAAACGAACGCTCCTAAAATAACGAAATTAAATATTATAACTCATCAAAATGGACATAAATGAAATTAATAAAATTATAATAAATAAAATATATGTTTAAGAGGTTCTTAATTAATTAATTAATGAATCTAATTTTATCCAGGACATTAAGTACAAGTGAATAACGCTTTCGGACATAAGGTAAGGGGTTTCTCATCTCACTTTTATTTCTATGAGATATGCCTTATTCAACACTTATTTATTATGTGTAGTGTATGTATAATAATATTTGATATATCATATCATGAATATTTCTATCATCATGGTATTCAATGTTTCATTTGATGATTAGTATTTTTATGGGGTACATGATGCGATTGGTTACAAGTGGTAAGGTGTTTCTCATCTCACTTTTATTTCTATGAGATATGCCTTATTAACCACTTATTTATTTTTTATAGCATATGTATACTTCCCTTATATATATAATATCATTAATCCCTTTATCTAAATGGTATTAAATGTTTTATTTTATGATTATTAATTTTATGGGTCATATGATTCAATTGATTACAAGTGGTAAGGGTTTATCATCTCACTTTTACTTCTATGAGATATATTCCTTATTCAACCCTTATTTATCATGTGTGGTGTACATAATACCCTTTAATATATCATATCATGAATCTATTTATCTTCATTTCATTCAATGTTTCATTTGATGATCATTAATTTCACGGGGATATGATTCGATTGGTTACAAATTGGTAAGGGAATTCTTAACCCAATTTCCATTATTTGGGTTAAACTTATACTCCATTGATTGTTTCATGATATGATTATTTGTGAAATTAATTTTTATTATCTTATGTTTTATTTCCACTTGTTTCATACAGATTTATAAATGATACACATAATCAATTCATTTGGTTAACACTCACACTTTCTTTTAAAAATACTCTTTTAAATGGTTCCTTTTCAAAATTTAAAAGGATTTTTTTTTAAATAATATGTAATGAGTTGATTTTATATATTTCATGATGGCTTAATATCTTGAGTAATCCTTCACAACTTTTCAAGTTTATTTTTAAGGAAAAATTTTTCTTTTATAATTTCACAGCTTTTTACACAAATGATTTCCAAGAAAAGTGGTATTTCTCTCAATAATTTCTCAATGACTTTATTAGAGTATTCTCATCTATGTAAACACCCTTTGTTGGATCTTATTCTTAATTTAGGTTTATCTATTACGATACCATATACCATGTTTTATTGAATTGTTTACAATCAATTTGACTATGGATGTGCTATTTTTATATCATTCATCATATTACACTGGATGGTTTATGATTATGTTTATTTCTTGGGGAAAGTTATTTCATATGCTTGTTTCAATATGAATATATATACTGATTGTGTTTCACCCCTTTCATATGAGGAATGTATTTCACTTAGTAAGTGATGGGCGGGGCCCACTATAGACCCTTGATACATTGATAGGTCTCATGAGACAAACTAGATCGGGTATTGGTCAAGACCTTACCCATTTACATAGAATTCAAGGCCAAGGCATTGATGGTATATTTTAGACATCCCACATTATGAATTCCCACATTATGAGATAAGTTATTAATAACCCATGTGGTTATTATACTAGTATAATATCCATAGTTAATTTTCATTCTCATGTGATTATTTATATGGAATTATTTGATCAACTTTTATTCCCACCGTATTATGCTCAAGATTTTTTTCAATGGCATGTGTTTTTAGTCATTAACATTTACTTATTACTTATGTTTATTAATGATAGATTCTACTATATTATTACCCTTACTGAGCATCTAATCTCACCCCTTTCTTATAGATTATTTTTCCCCAGGATGCCAAGAAGTTTATTATGACTAATATGCAAGGTTAAGCTAGGAGAATAATGGTGTTTTCAAAGGATTAACTATGTTGTATTTTGTATTTTAAATTGTAATGTAAGATTAAAGTATGTATCTAGTTTACCAAGAATACTAAACTATTCCATCCTTTTGGATGCGATTACTTGTATCTTATGCTAATGTAATAAATTAAGGCACCAGCTCTGGGATACTAGAGTCGGGGTCTTTATAAGGATGACCTATGTCAATGTGTCATCGATGGGAGGATGATCCAATGGAAATAGTTTGATAAGATTTATAATCTGATACCCTCATCTCAAAATGATAATGAGAATTATGAATCAATGATGATGTTGATTATAATTGATTCAATAATGATTTAATGAGGATCACAAATCCAATTACAATGATTACACTATCAATGATAATAATAAGGGAATTTTGGTAATGATTAAATGGATTATTCAATGATATGATTGGATCAAAGATTAATGATACATTATATCACATGCAATGATCATATTAAACTATTCTTCTCAATATGCAAGTTTGGGATATGTTGGATAGATTTTGGTGCAGCTCCCCCCGGAGATGTTTTTCTGGTTGGAGAGTGATTATTTGATATTTTTTCTATGGAAGTGTCTTCCTATGGTGGTTTAGGGTTTTGATGTTGGTAATTCAATTAGACTGGTTATTTGGTGTTCCCTAAGACTTTTTTGGCATAAGAAATTTGACTTGTGAGCACTTTTAGTTTTATATGATTAACAACATATGATAATGATGTCAATGGAAAGGGGAATGAGATTGTGACTTGATAAGTTTTATATTTTAATGTTATTTATATTATGGATGTTCCATTATCTATGAAACCACCAATTGAGGGTGATTTCATCAGGTATGACCCAACACACATTGAGAGAGAGGGCTAGTGACATGACCTGACCCACCAGAACCCATCATCGATGGTGATAATCCAAAAGCACCACCGAAACTTGCCTCCAATAGGCCTGGGAATGGTGACTATCATTAAGTATCCATAACACTCAAATAAGAGGTCTTAGCCCAATTTACATCTACACACACACACACACCTCCTACATACCATAGTAATGATGAATAATAACAAAAATGACAGTAAATGTGGAAAATTCATGCAACAGCCTCTAAAGATTCACAGGTGTGAAAAAAATACATAAACATAATGTAAAGGTGTAAAATACACACCCAAAAGCTAAAAATGGAAACTCAACCTCACAACTGACAGGAGGTAGATCCCTACTCACGCTTCTCAAATCTATACACCATTGGCTAACACCACCACCAGGTACTGTGAAGATCTGTCAACACCTACTTTACAAAGATCCCCACTGAACTGTTCATCGTATGCATAAGACATGACATGTGTAGGTATACACCTATGTATGGCCGAGTATATACATACCCAATAGGAAACCCCAAAAACCATAAGGAAATATAAAAAGACCAATAAGATCATAAACATGAATTGTGTGTGGGGGGAGGGGGAGGGTAATGAATAACCTATGCTTTAAAAAGAAGAACCCAAGGCAAAGGAAGTTGTCTCGTTCTTCATAGCCAACTATAATAAGAATTTCTTGTTAGTCCATGAGACCGAAGCACCCAAAATAAACAATACACACGACCTCTATGTAATTGTAAAGAAAATTCCACACCTTGATGGAATACACCTCAATTGAGGGAGTTCAGCCCAAAGATAGAGGATCTCGCACCCTAGGAAATAGTGGGGATACCTGACCCTTACTATAAACTGACCCATATATAGAAGATCTCATGCCCCAAGAAATAGGGGGATAACTAAATTTTCATGAACCAAACCACCAAGGCCCTCCGGACCGGCGGTAAGCCAAGAATGAAATTCTAAACCAACCTTCAATAGGTCAGGGGCTGATGACTAGCACCGAGTAGGCACATCAAACACATGAGAGACTTTATCCTAACGTACTTGTACACATGAACACATCTCCATACCCCAATATAATGTGGAAATAAAATAACTCATTTTATAAATTCATGCATAAAAACTATCATACATTAGAGTAAATCAATAAGTACAACATAAGTAAAAAGGGACCAATAAAAGACCACCAAAACTACAAAAAACCCAACCTGTTGACAACAAGGGGGAAGTTACCCAAAGGAAACCCCTGAATCCATCTAAGGTACGTCTAGCACAACTAATCACCACTTGCTCCTGTACCACCTAGGACTCTAAAAAGTGTTTTTTCATCTGTATAAAACACAACATGTGCGGGTAGATCCCATACATAGATGAATATAACAATACCCAACAGGACACCCCAAAATCACCAAACATAAATCATCAAGAGAGTGAATCCATATCATTATCATGAATACATGTCAATCAAAATATGCAGCATAACAATAATAACCTAGATATGCTCAAAGGTATACCCCAAGTCTCAAGGTGAGGTCACACCCTCACTGTCATCCTAAGATTCTACAAGAGGCTCATAAGATAACATCCTTCAAAGTGAACACACTCATTGGGCCTTGATACACTAATGAAACTCATCAGAGAGAACATACTCATTGGGTCTTGATGAACTAACAACACTCATTTGATAGAAAATACTCATAGGGTCTTTCCATGGAGAAGAACCAATGAAACTGAGAGGGCTCATCCAAGACACTCACTCGATCAGACTATGACTCAATAGAAGATAATAGATGCTGATACATAGATAGGGGATCACACCTAGGGCCAATGGGGGAGCCTGACCCTAACTAGAATAACCCACTAGGTAGGGGATCGAAAACCTCGGTATGTAGGTCACATGATTCCTGATCCTACCTAGGGAAGAAGAATGAGAATGAGTATACAACCCCTAGGCCTCATAGAGGGATTATTGCTCTAGTATACTGAGGATATCTTGTTCAATTATCAAAACAAGATGTTTCATTGAACCCTCATGGAGGTGAACTAAGGAAACTCACCGTGAAAAAATAGAAGGAGGAAACATGCCCACACTGATACATGTTGAGGGAACAAACCCACACTAATATGGTTTGAGGGAACACACCCAAGATCATACCATAACTAGTCCAAGAAACCAAGGGATCCAATTTTCACTTTAAGGAGTATGCGACATGTCCCATGGGGTACACGACATGTCTCTCTAATCCCAGCACTGCCTGTGTCTCACTATCTCACACAAAAAATCTTTCTCTTGATACACGACATGTCCTCTAAAGTAAAAAATGTGTAGAGGTTGAGCTAACACTTGGTGTGTGCTATCTGATCCAGCTCATATACTATAGTCCGTGACCTTGTACTACAACTGTGCCTGTGTACACTAGTCATGCCGGTGTATACTGGTCGTGCCTGTGTATACTGGTCATACCTAGGCATGTGCCCACGCACTTTCCAAAGTACATGGTGTGTGCCCTAACACACACAATGTGTGGGGTCACATGGCCTCCTAGGCATGTACTTCCTGCATAATCCAATCCATTATCTATGGTTCACATGACATGTGAGCACATAACACAACATGTTGTGCTACATGGATTCTTGAGTGTTTACTCCATGTACACACCGAGATTGATGATAAAGTTTTACACAACATGTGATCTCAACACATAGCGTATGGGATCACATGGACTCCTGGGAATGTACCCCCTATACACACTGAACTATTTGACTAAGATTCACAATATGTGTGAGTAATTCACATGGTGTATGATATTTAACTCAATTTACAAACCCTAGCAGTCACTCATAGGAGAGTACATGACATTTATTCTTGAATTACACACCCCGTAACTCATATTTTTCAAGAAACCTAGGAAATATCATGCATTTTCTCTCATGTCATCACTTCCTATGATCCAACCATGAAGCCCACTAAGGATCTTGGATCCGGTTTTGACTGATTCTGAATCATTTCCAATGTGAAAATTTTAGCCACCCAAACCACATACAGATTTACCCCATCGCACCGCATCACCAAATGCCAAAAATATTGAATGAATAACACATTATATGATCTCTGATCCATGTATGATATTCCATCACAACGCATCAAACCTCAAGTGTGATTTTGATCCTAAATTTGAACCCGTAGAAATGATCTGTCTCACCAAATATCGACTATGCAATGATCAATTTTTAGGTAATGTTAAACCACTATCCAAATGAAATATAGATGATAAAAACATGAAAAACAAGGGTAGAAAATTAAAAAAAACACAAACATGAGGACAAACCTTAGCCACTGTTTAGGTTGGACTCAATCAGTTGATGGAGAAACTATCAAAAAAGGAAAGAATCAAGGATTAACAAAATATTATCAATTCCTAATCCAAGGAAGATAAACACCAATTTCAAATCTAAACATCAACCTAAAAATTAATATTCTAAAAGGATTAATTCTCATTCTATAAGGGATAATAAAAAATTGTGATTAATCCACAAAACAGACATCATAACTTAGGTTTGGATCGATCACTGATGAAGAACTCTTATGTATCATTATTTTTGGTGAGATCCAAGAACTCTATCGACGATTATGATCCTTGTGAAACTCTGATCCTTGATCATGTGACCATCTTTCAACACACTAGACATCAGGGTTCTATCCTCTTGAGATCTCCATCCTCTCATTCCCTCAAGATTTTTGTGGATAACCCTAGGGAATTAACCATAATAGGGTTTAAATAGAGGAGAATTATGTGTAGTCCATTTAATAAATAATAATAATAATAATAAATTATTTATTAGTTAATCCACCCATGACCACTCTTAAACCAAACACTCGATGCACAAAAAATTTATACTGCACCTATGGTAAAATTTTAGTGACCAAATTTTTTCCTTGTAAGACTTTGAAATATATTATGAAATATTTTCAGAGCTAGGCGCTAAGAAAATGCAAGATTCTAAGGCCCGATGAGCCTGAAATTGATATTATAAAAATATTAAATATATTATTATCACATGCATGTAGTTTTCCTGAAAAAGTGAAATAAATCCCAAATGGATATCGTATTATAAATTTGATACCATAGTTGAATTCAAAACGTGAGGTTTACCTTAGGTGTGACCTAAATTTGGTCAACATCGGAAGTTTGGATGAGGTCGCCGTTGGCAGTTATGTTAAGTGGATTAATTAATTAATTAATTTAATTCATTCATTTAATACCATTAACCTAATTTCATCTATATAATTGTTTCTATAGAAATTCGATAGGGTTAGATGCATAAACCTATGAGCCTTGAGAGGAGAATTGGGCATTCTTCATTGGTGAATTGGAATCAGATGACAGATAATGATCAGATCGAGGTGGATCGAGAGGAAACAAACACAACGGGTCTTCTCTATCACTGGATTATACGTTCATCACCAATGATCAATCCATAATCAAGGTAGGTCTCATTAATTGTGGTTTCTGTCCCTTTTGATTAAAATATTGGTCATTTTTCTTATATTTTTTCATCTATGGTAGTTGTTCTTCACATGATCCCTGTGATTTATTGATTATATTGAACCAGTATAATTATTCCTCTGTTGCACATGTTACCATCCCTAGTAATCCCCAATTTATGATCATTGGATACTAACACTTGCCTAATGATAGATTCACTTTTTTTATATGCTCCAACCCCTCCATTCTTCACGTTCTTCACCATTGGACTACGGGGTCATGGTTCGACTTTTTTAGGGAGGGTTCAAGGGCGATCAAACCCATGGATTCATAGTAGTTTAATTTTTGATGAATTTATGGGAAAATAGAGGGTGGATTGGGATAGATTGTAGGTTGTGGGTCATGCTCCGTGGATCTGGGATCCAGAGTGGTGACGAGATTGAGCAGTAGATGGTGTCAGAAGGTGTGCAGTCTTCATGCCAATGACCGGTTTCTCATTTCTAGCCACCGAAGGGCCAGAATCAATAGATGGAGGAAAATATCACTGGTTTTGGGTGGTAAAATGGTGGGATTCATGGCGGTGGTCGTAGATATGGATAAATTTGTGAAGATATGGAATTTATATGTAAAATTCAACTATACGGTGTGTAGTAAAAGAACACATATTGTGTAGCCCCACCCACCTATGATGGTTAGGGTTTTAGGGAATATAAGGACCACAAACCATGTGGTGGGCCCACATATCATGTGCCCTACCTGGGTGGATAAGTCGTGTGCCAACTACACATGACTAGGATACCGTTCGGGAGGACACGCCATGTACTCGGGGAGTACATGGTCTTAGGTCATTACCTAGGCACGACCAAGTACATAGCTAGGTACAAAGAACGACCCGACAAACCCAAGACCGACCAAGAGCACACAAGTAGGCTCCATGTGCCTGAGACATGCTGTATGGCCCCCCTACACATCATTCATGATTATATGGCCTCTAAACTATGTCTTAAAGAGAAAATGACCAGAAAACAGAGTGAGACCACATGTCATGTGGTCCCCATACACATTGTGTACCCCATATGGGAAAATTTCACCTTACATATCTCCTTTGTCTAGACTTGGATTTTGGTCCCCGAGTAGCCTATCTTGAGGAATTTCTCATGTAGAACTTGACTGTAACATTCATAATGTATTTAAATATATGATTTGTAATTTTTACATCATGAAACTTCTTTAGGTGACATTTTATGATGGCAATGATTAGACAGGATCATTAGAGAGAGGTCAAGGTTGGAAACTCCCCTATTGCGTCAGGGCGTGGGTACCCTATACTCCTTTAAATGTGTAACATCCTGGATTTTATCAAAGGTAAAAACCATTTTTATTTGGTTTAAATTCTATTCTTTTTCCATTTAAATGTTTCCTAAGAGATTAATGGAGGTCACGACGGTGTTTGGGGATTGTCCAGAGCCTGGAAGTTCAAATTTTGAAGGATTATATTGAGCCGCATAGTTTGGAGAAACTATGTATCCCAACCCACATAGTTTCCCTAACTATACGGTGTTTTAAAAGTTAGGAGTAGGGCTCTTCGCGGTTTCTTTGAAACCATATGAAGAGTCCCACATGTCTATTCAACTTGTCTAAGATATGTTGCTGAGGTATTTTTTATGGGTTGTTCATAGTTATCCAAACTACATGACTAGCTCGTGTGAGGGTCCTCCTTTGGTAGTGGCATAACACATGGTTGGTGCAAAGTTTGTAAAACCATGCATCCAAACTGTGCACCCCTATTTGTGTGGGTGAAATTCCACTTTTGACCTTAAAATGTTTAAAACCCTTACCCACTTTCTCCTTCCACGCATTTCTCCTATGGCAGCCACTCGTGGGTTCCTCCTCAATCCATCCTAGGCCTTTTAATTCCTCCTCCATCCAAGCTCTAGATCCTTCACCATTAGATGTATTGGAAATCTTGAGGTAAGCTCTACGATCCTCTTACTCTGATTTCTCTTTTCTCCCCTCCTCTATTGTTCTATTTAGGTGCAACCTCATTTGCCATATATTTTGGGCATTTGATTATTTCTATGATAACTATCATTCTATCTTGATTCAATCATTGAAAACAAATGAGTGGAGTGATACTACACTAAGGTAGGTGGTCTATCTTCCTTCTTAAAGTTTTTTTATGTTCTATATGGTGTGACATTGTGTCGTGCACTGGAACCTTCCAGACACACCTCTAAGATGTTAAATAAATTAATCTAAATGCTTTATCATGCCAATTGTGACCTTATCCTATGGATAAAACCATCCTTAGGTTTTTCTCTTCATTTAAACCACCCTTGGGTGTTCCCACCTCAAACAGCCTATTTTCCCATGACATTAGATGTTAACAATTGTGGGGGTGTGTTGCACTTGAAATAAATTCCCTAATTAATGAATTTACTTAAGATGAATGGTAGGTCATGTGTTGGACCTTGAGCTTGATGCCTTATGCTTCATACCTCATTGATCATTATATATGCCTCTTCGCTTATGCTTTATTCATGTTGCTTAGTGATATATGCTAATTTCCTTGTGCTTATGTTTAAATTCTCATGCTTATGATTATTTTCTTATGTTCATGCCCTATATCCTTATGCTTATTCTTATTCCCAATTCCTATTATCTTATGCTTTATTCCATAATTTATTGGATTGAAAAAATTCTTGGAATAACTTTTTTATCATGTGATATTACAATTCCTTGATGATGCCATGTGGTTATGAATGTTATGCCTTGGTTTTTTATGGGCTCGTAGCGAACATGGGTCTTGACTTAAGGATGTCGTTGATGGACTCATCGTGATTCATGATGGATCTGCTATATGTGATGGGAGCAATACTTGTCTTGACTTGTAAGGGCTCTCTGGTCAGTTTATTACACTCATGAGTGACACTGGTTCCCTAGGAGAGCAACTGTGGATGAGCTCATTGGAAATATGACTATGCCATGACTCGAGTGATACGTGGTCCCCTACATGAGATAACTAGGATGGGCTCGAAGTTTATCATTCCAAGAGTGATATGAGGGATGTTGTTATGGGCCACCTTGGATGGAATCTGTGGTATTGGTTATATCGGAGGCTCCTATAGTGACCCATGGGATTCCTTTATAGATCGCCTTGGATAGGATCAGAATTACATACTACATTTGACAGATTGTGTGTCCAGTTTATATGTGATGCCTTATTACTATTAAATTATGAGAATTATCGATTGATTTCATAGGGGTGTGACCACCAAGCAAAAATATAATATTGGGGCTATACCACTTTTGGTTGCCTTATAAATGATGACCATGTGCACACATTATTACTTATATAGTTCCTTTTGTCAGACATCTGGCTTATGCCAAAGCATGTGGTATTGGTTGGGTATCCTTTAAGGATCCTAGACTGAGGTATTATTTATTTTTTTGTTTGTTTGTTTATTTATTTCCTTGGATTTAATATTATTAGAACACTAATCATTTTATATTTCATGATTTAGACACCATTGGTGGTGGCCTACTATGATTATATCTCATACCCTTCTTAGACTGCCTTTGGTACCCAAGAATACTTCATGGTTACAGGTATAGATAAAGGTAAGTGACCAGATTCTGATGCTTGATTAACCTTCCTAGGATGGAGTACGGGAGCAAGGGACTGGGCCTATTCCCGTGATGCTAGTAGTAGCAACTTTTTGGACTTTTTTTATTTTTGATAGCATGTGGTATATACATGCATTCCATGTTCCCCATATACTCATTTTTTATAGTTACTCGAAATCATGATCATCATATTTTGTATATACTTCAATTTATCTTCTTCTATTTTTTGATTCATATTACGTTATTAGTTATTATTATTCTGTTACTATCTTCATGTTACTACTTCTTCTGTTATGATGGGTTACTGGTCTGATCATATAGTGTCTGCTTTGGCTATTTTTCTTATTTATTATATATATTGTTGTTCTATACTCTGATCTATGAGGACATAGTCTCCCCATGGACACACCCTAGGCCCTCACCACTAGTCATAAACCTCTTGCATTTAGACAGGTGTGCTTGAGGTCTTGTGGCCCACTGTATCGATGTATAGTTAAATGGAACCTAGGTCAGGATGCTAAAAAGTGGTATCAAAGGTTTTCTTTTCCTTTTGTGTTACTATTTAGGGTATTAGGTAGGAGACTAGGATATTGGAATTTGGTATTGAGCCTATTCCTGGGATTAGTTAACCCACATATAGGAGAAACCCAAATTACCTGGGATGGGTAAATGTAGTTATTACTTGCGCTTGTTACAGTTTCATGAATTTCACCATTGGGTAACACACTTGATTTGTGCTGTTATTATTATTGATAAAATTATTAGTATCAAGGGTTGATTTACCTTGGCCTGAGGATATGAGGGAATATTAAAAATCATGAATCATAATAGGCATGATAGCATTAAAATGTCATGGATATGCCATGCCATGTTTACTTTATTCATGCATTGTCCATCTCATATTATTAGTGCTTTGAATTTTTCGTACATGGGAATGTGTTGACCTTCCCTATAGGACTGAGAAAACATAATTGACACTTAAAGTGTCTGACTTAACCTAATAGTGTTTTTCCTAAATAAGTTAAAGCATACAACTTAAGTAGCCAGTTATGGAACGTTGATCCATGGACCATTGGTTGCATGGGATGGAATGTGTTATGGTTAGGATTAAGTGGACACCACATTCCAATTTATAAGGTGTATGGGCCCTTATAAATTGGAAATGGGGATCCATCTAATTAAACCATTTAAAGGGATTTAAATACATAAATTAATGTGGAATTAAAATGAATATAACCTTTAAAATGAAATTTCCATCTTATAGGTGTGATATGAGACCTTAACCCTGACCTGACTTAGTAGTGGATAGTAGGCTGTGTTTGTTGAGGTTTATGTGACTTTTCTTATCAACTAGACTCGACTATATGAGAAATATGAGGGTTATGTACTATTATTGAGAGGATTTGTACCTATCCTTTATTATTATTACTTTACTTATCCCCTTCTAGATCTTATTTGAGGAGTGTTCTTAGCGATTTTAAAGCTATTCTAACACAACGTCCTCGTGTTTTACACCAAGAGAGTGGAGATGAGCACACTTCGATGATGGTGGTCCCTAATCCACCAGTGGTACCTCATGTAGTGACACCATAGACACCACTTTCTGATCTTTCACTGGATGTCGTTGCTCAGTTACATGACAGTTTCTTCCAGTTTATGCAGTCTCTGCAGGGTGCTCCCTGAACCGCCCCGACTATGGAAGAGCTAAATCAGGATTTCCAACAACATTATCCTCACACCTTCTTGGGGGATGGAAGAACTCAGGCTACTGAGTCATAGATATAATACATGGTATCGATCTTATACCATCTAGTGATGCCTCCAGAGTGGAGGGTCAATCTCGCTACCTACATGTTATGTGATTCCACCAAGCATTGGTGGGATATCATCTATCAGGTTGAGAAAAATTGGGGTATGGTTTGGGTAGAATTATAGACATCCTTATACAATTTATTCTTTCCATAGACTATGAGAGAGGACCACACAAGGGAGTTCATGCATCTTCAGCAGGGCTCTATGACCATGCTTGAGTATTATTCTCTCTTCATCGAGCTCCATCATTTCACTTTGACTCTAACTAGTGACGAGTTGATGACTGAAAGGATTTTTGAAAAAGGGATGGCATATGATATCTGATAATAGGTGAAAGTATATTAGTTGACTACCATTATGTAGATAGTGAACCAGGATATTTTCAAAAAACATAACCCCAGATAAGCTGGCAATGTGAGCTTGGGAGGTTCAGTTCCAAGGTAGGGTAACCGTTCATTTGGTAGTAGGAAGTGCCGTTTCAAGGGTGCACGAGGGGGAAGTACTTGACGAGTGATATATACCAATAGTCATGTGGTGTCTCACTAGTGTGGAAGGCTAGGACATAAGAATCCTCAGTGTATGAGAAACCTAGCCGAGTACAGATCTTGTGGCATGATGAGTCACCTTCAATGTTTCTGCTGATATTTTACTCCAACATCTAGTGAGAAAGGATCCATAATGATATCTATTTCAGGTATAGGATCAAAAACTCCATGTTATTCTGGGAGTTGGACTTCCAACGGCTGATCAGGCTAAGGTGGTAGTGGTTGTGGTTGAGGTAGTCAGGGTTTAGAGGTTCAACATCAGTAGAGTAGACCTGCCTAGTCTAGTCAAGTAGCATCTCAGGGCCGTGGTTCAGGCCATATTTATGTATTACAACTTACTCCTAAGGAGTAGAGTCTAGGTCCATCTATAGGGAGAGGTACTATTATAGTAACATCTACTTTAGATTCTTTCTGTAAAGACCCGGCCCTAGTTACCTGGATCTGGTGCCTTATTTTATTACATTGGCATATAAATAATGAATCAAATCCTGAAGGAACGAGTAGTTTAGTAGTTATGGAAAACCAGATACATACATAGGTTCAATATTATAACTTGAAAAGAAATACAACATATAATTTTTATTGGAAACATCCACAACTCTAAATTATCCCTATAGGTCATTCATAATAAACTTCTTCATGTCTTGAGAAAATGAAACATAAGAGAAGGGGTGAGATAAAATGATCAGTAAGTGTAAGAAATATAGTGGAAGATATCATAAACATAAAAATTAGGCATGGTGAATAACTAAAAACACTTGCATTTAAAAAAGAAAACTCGAACACATTATAGCAGGAATAAGAGTTGAATAAATAATGCCATAATAAAGCATAATCATTGTTATTCTACTAGTTGAATAACCACATGAAATATCAACACTATTTTCATAATTAGGGAATTCATAATGAGGGACATCATAACCATACTTTCAAGGCCTCGTTCTAAGACCATAAATATCCATTTTTTCAAGGCCTCATGCCAAGACCATAGTTTTTCTCATGAGACCTACCAATGCACCGAGGGGCTATAGCAGGCCCCACTCGACACTTAATAAGTTCAATGTATTACTCATATAAATGGGTATCAATATACACATTCATATTGAAACTAACATATGAAATATAAATAATTTTCCCTAATCATTAAACATAAACACTAACCATTCAGAGTAAAATGGTGAATAGTTTCAAGATAGCACATCCACAGTCAAACTAATCATAAAAAATTCAATAAAACATGGTGGATGATATCATAGGAGATAAACCTCAATGAAGTACAATATTCAACAATTAATTTTAACATAGATGAAGACAATTTTAAATGATACCATTAAAAAATCCTTGAGGAAATAATCTTTAAACATTCCAAAGTGTCCCATACCACCTTGAAACATTCAAATCATAATCCCTTAGAATATCATGAGAATAAGGAGACTCTTTATATGATATAACAAAGATAATTACATACACCACAATCAATAAATAAGTGGTGAACAAGGCATATATCTCATAAAAGTTAAAGTGAGATGAGAAAAATCATTTTTTACTTTCAAAAGAAGAGTTTTTTTGGAAAATCATTTTTATTTGTCATGAAATCATATTTTAAACATTTTTATCAAAAAAATAAAATGGAAGATCATTTAAATTATATTTGAGTCTTAAATAAAGTCTTATTGAGGTGAAATCATTTAAAAGTCATTTTTAAAGAAGCTTTAGAGATAAAACATTTTAGTGCGGTTTAAGGAAAATATTAAAGGATTTTAAAGTACCAAGGCATGATTGCTTTCATAAAACTATAAATGAAACAAAATAGATTTTTCTTGTTAAAATGTTTGATTTTAGAAAGATAAATATTTCTTAAAATATATTATAGATTGAACTTCAAAATAGGTAAGAATTTTGAGAATTTCCTTGAATCAACTTTCATTTCGAAACAATTTTTTAAAATATTATTTTAAAACATGTAACTCCCCCATAAAATAAATAAGTAATCTGATGAATACACATATATAGAACATTCAAACATAATTTATGATGATTAAATAGAAATAAATAATAATTTCATTGAGGTGAGTAGAGAATAAGAGCAACCCGAATGAAAATGGAGGTTTAGGTAGAAAATACTTAAAACTTTGTAATCAATTGAATCGTATGCCCCAAAATCAATAATCATCAAATGATACATTAATTATCATTAAAATAAATAGATTCGTGATATTAAACATCAAATGGAAGTATGTATACACCATACACAAGTATTAGTAGTGAATACAGAACATCTCACAAAAATGGGAGTGAGATGAAGAAACCCCTTACCTTAAGTCCGATGGTGTTCTTCACTTGGTCATAGTGTCCTAGATAACCAAATTAAGTTCATTAATTAATATTTCCAGAACCTTTTATACATGTACTTGATTTATTATAACCTTATTAAGTTCATTAATGACCTTTTTTATGGGTTAAGAGGTTCAATTTCATTGTTCGGGTTCGTTTGTTTCATGATCGTTGTACTTATATACATGAATAGAGAATCATGTAAAATGAGGATGGTTGTCCAAAATTTAAGTTATATGTTATTAGGTGAAATCCAGAAGGTTACATGGTTGTAAATTTCATTTGGTTACTTGGAGTGAAGATGAATCATTATATAAGTTATTTAATGATAACTGTTTGGGTTAATTGGTGGTTTTTTAACACAACAAACTCATTTTTCTTTATAAATCAAAACCATGTGTAAAAAAAGATTCAAGAACCAAAGATGAGACATAATACATATATTATAGTCTAGTTCAACAATAATAATGGTTTTATGAATAGAATTGAAGATGGTAATAGAAATTGAAACCCATCGTCCTTGAATGTGATAAATTAGCACATCTCGGATGGTGTTTTCATTTTTAGTATAAAAGAATGGAAAAGGAGATATGATGAATAATTATTCCTTTATCATGAAAAAATTATATTCCATGTAAGGTACTGGAGTCATCATAACATTTGGATGAAGGTAGGTTAGGAAAGAAAAGGAAAAGAAAGGAACTTGAAAATAAAAGAAAAGTTGAGAGATCCCTTATGAAAATTCGGCAGCCTAACAGCGTCGCTGAAAATTTCATAAAATATTTTGATGAGAGAAAATGGGATATCTCATAATTATTAAATAATATGGATAGTAAGTAGGATATGTAATGACATATCCCAACATAATACAGTTGAAATTAAAAATAATAACATAAAATGAAATCTTGAAAAAGAGAAGGGTGGCAGATTCCATTTCCTTGTAGAGTAACTCCTAAAACATGAAGGTTGGGACCTTGGGGGATTGATTACACATTGATAGGACTACTAGGGAGGTAAAAAAACCATTGATTCGAGTATGATGAGTTTGAAATGAAATAAAACAAAATAATGAGTGGGTATTTATAGTAAATGAGAGGGAGTTTTTTATTAATTTCAAAGGACAACTCATTAGTGGTTTTTGGAAAACCATGGGATTGCCCATGGTATTTGACCATGGAATTAGCCACATGGGACATCTCAGGTAATATTTTACTTTACAAAAGTATACCATCATTTGATATTAATTATTATATCATTATGATGTCATTTAAACATACAGAAAACTCAAAACTACATTTTTACTATTCACAAAAAATTCAAGTATTTTAGAAAAATCCCAAAAATTCACCCCAACCATTTTTTGATGTGTATAATTAAAAAATGAAATCCATTTTTGGAAAATAATTTTCTAAATATTTTTAATTTAATTTTTAAATAAAATCATAATTTATTCCAAAAAACAACTTTAAAATTATAACTCATTTTATAACACCTTGAGAAATTAATCAAGGTCCCATAAAATTATCTTATAACCATAATAAAATAAAGTAACAATTTATGATTACATTTTATGAAAATAAATTTCCATTTTAAATTATTAAATTAATCATAAAATTATAATTAAAATATTTATGACATTCAAAAATATCAATACTTATACTATTATCGTTTTTTCACTTATAAGATGTATAAATTGTATTAATAAATTCATGGGTGACGTTTCTATTTTTTAGGATGATTTACTATTCATTACTATTTATAAAGGTCTGTTACTATTCATAAGGGTATGTTACTATTCATCAAAAATTAAGTTTGTCTTATCAAACTCTAAATATCTTATTGAACGCAACCGTGTATGTCATTTTTTCGAAATTCAAATCACAGAGGTGGAAAAATTATGTTTACTGGCTAGGTTATAACAAAATGGTGTTTTGTAGAGACTGAGTATTTCAGGAATTCTTCATTAAATCTATTTATAAATTCTTGGGGTGTTACATTATTCCCCCCTCAATAGAATTGCATCCTCTCAATTCAAAACTACACTTCGAAAGTTAAAGGTTGATTCTTGAAAATTCCCTTGTGGGAAACCCACATCGAAAATAGGGTTAATAAAATATCCTCCTAAAAATAGGTTAAGGGAAATGAGGTGGTCACCCCAAAAATTATGCTTTAGAATGGGGTGACATTAGTTGGAAGTAAAAACCTGGACATGGAATAAAAATCTAACTATGATGTTTTGATGTAATGTGATAGAGAACATGTTCATATGAAATTTGATTACTACAAAACTATAAAATAATGTAAAAAATAATTAATATTATCAAATATTATGATAATAGTACAACATTTTCGTTAAGACACATTTCCTTGAGTTGAGGAATTATTCAACTCTATAAAAGTATAAATATACGTTTCTATTTACAAACTCATCCTTTGAGTACACCTTGAAATATCTATACTTCATCACTTAGCACAGGTTACGCCATATGGTGAAGTAATACATTAACCTCTAAAAGCTCATACAATGATCAACTTAAACCATTTCATATATGGTTAAACATTCCAAAATATAATGATTCAACACTTTATAATGAAGTTCTTTGATTTTCTAAGATGAACTTATCATTAACCCTTAATCAACATGACGAAACTCTAAATTTTCACATTCCAAACATGTGAATAACTTCATCATGTATTCTTTTGAAATATGGTAATAAATTGAATTACTGTAAAATCCATATTAGAAATGTGAATTCTTCTATATTCCTTATATAAGATACACGTTATTGGATATATTCCTTAAATCCAAAATTTTTATAAACTCCATCGAAGATAGCATAGACCACTTCTCAACAAGTCAATAATCAGTTCCAAGGTAGTCAGTAATTATCTGAAACAATCATTTATTCATCATTATCTCAAAAACAGATATTTATTAAGGGTTTTCTTTCCCTCAATCATGTGTTTTCTAAAAAATTTAACTTTCCACTGAATATCTTTTCTTGGTACCATTCAACTTATGGTTTCAAATCCTTACAGAAAAAGTATTGCAGTATGATCCTCATATATTTCATAATTCTTATAACCAGTACATTGCTGAAAAAACATTCAAATGACATGATTATTGACTAGGAATATTAATCATTCTAGTTCATCCGTGACAACATCATAACTTGAACATTATCCAGAATCATCATTTGGGGTATATTCCTTTGACACTTGGGACATTGATTCGCACAATGTCCCATCTCCTTGTAGTTGAAGCATTGTACATTGGAAACCTTTTTCTTACCCTTGAAATCCTGAACTTTGTGTCCTTTTTCTCCACACTTATAATATACGCCCATTCCCTTCAATTATTTACCAGGGTGATTCTTTCCACGGTTATCACATGTGGGAAAACCCTTCTTTTCCTTCTTTCATTTATCCATATTTTTCTTTACCGTCCTCTTCTTCTTTTTCTTTCCTTCAAATCCATAGGACTCATAGAATTCTTTACATACCTTATTAACACATGATACTATTTCCTCATATGATGAGGACACATGGGAGACTATATTTCTTTGAAATGATGGTTTAAGACGATGAGAGATATGATCCTTCTAACTATTTTCATCACGTGCAATGGTGACGATCTCATTCCTTCTTTTAGGAAATATTTCTAAACAATGGCATGAACTAGATTAGATTATGAATCATAATGTATAGTCTCAACTTAGAAAAATAATTAGCATAAATTTAAATCCTATCCATAATTAATCTCATAATCATAAACATGGTTTCTTTGAGTAAAAAATTATATTTAATTCCTTCATAACGATTTAAAAATAAAATGTGAATCATCCTAATCATATCCCCTAGGAGTGTCAAACTAGGTGTGCAGTAAGGCCCATTGTCATGTACTGGGATATCCCAAGTCAAGCCCGAAACTCCTTGTCAGAGATGTTACTCCTAGGTACATATGTTCCAGAACCACATCCATTTGTAGTATCCAAACAGGGATGTATTTTCTAGAAATATTCAAACAATATATTCCTTACCAAAATTCCAAAACATTCTTGTATGTTTATCCTCAAAGTCTATCTTAGGAATTTTCCCCCTAATCTACGTTTTCTAAATCTAGTTTCCAAGTTTTCTACTAAAATCCCTTTGATACCAACTGTAAAGACCTGACCCCAGTTGCCCATAACTAATGCCTTATTTTATTATATTAGCATATAAACAAGGAATCAAATATCTAAGGACCAAGAAGTATAGTAGTTTTGGAAAACCAAATACATACATAGGTTCAACATTACAACTTGAAAATAAATACAACATATAAGTTTTATTGGGGACATCCACAACTCTAAGTTTATCCATACAGGCCATTCATAATAAACTTCTGCATGTCTTGATAAAATGAAACATAAAAAAGGGGTGAGCTCAGATGCTCAGTAAGGGTAATCAATACAGCAAAAGATATTATAAACATAAACATTAGGCATGTTGAATAACTAAAAACACATGCCTTTAAAAAGAGAACTTGAACACATTATGAAAGGAATAAAAGTTGAATAAATAATGCCATAATAAAGCATAATCATGGGTATTCTACTAGTAGAATAACCACATGAACTATCAACACTATTTTCATAATGAGGTAATGCATAATGAGGGACATAATAACCATATTATCAAGGCCTTGTGCGAAGACCATAAATATCCATTTTTTCAAGGCCTCGTGACAAGACCATCGTTTGTCTCATGAGACCTACCGATGCACCTAGGGGCTATAGCAGGCCCCACCTGACACTTACTAAGTCCAATTCATTCCTCATATTAATGGGTATGAACATACACATTCATATTGAAACCAACATATGAAATATAAATAACTTTCCCCAATCATTAAACGTAAACACTAACCATTCAGAGTAAAATGGGGAATGGTTTCAAGATAGCACATCCACAATAAAACTAATAATAAAACATTAAATAAAACATGGTGGATGATATCATAGGATATAAACCTCAATTAAGTACAAGATTAAACAAATTATTTTTACATATATGAAGATACATTTAAATGAGACCATTGAAAAATCCTTGAGGAAACAATCCTTAAACATTTCAAAGTGTCCCATACCACCTTGAAAAATTCAAATCACAATACATTATAATATCATGAGAATAAGGAGACTATTTATATTATATACAAAATTGAATTACATACACCATAAGCAACAAATAAGTGGTGAACAAGACATATATCTCATAAAAGTTAAAGTGGGATGAGAAAAATCATTTTTATTTGTCATGAAATCAGATTGTAAAAATGTACATGCCAAAAAATAAAAGGGAAGGTCATTGAAATTATATTTGAGTCTTAAATAAAGTCTTATTTGTGTGAAATCAGTAAAAAAGATTTTTTAAAGAAGCTTTAGAGATAAAACATTTTAGTGCGGTTTAAGGAAAATATTAATGGATTTTAAAGCGCCAAGGAATGTTTGCTTTAATAAAACTAGAAATGAACAAAAATATATTTTTAATTTTAAAATGGTTGATTTTAGAAAGATAAATATTTCTTAAAATATATTATATATTTAACTTCAAAATAGGTAGGAATTTCGAGAAGTTCCTTGAATCGACTTGCATTTCGAAACAACTTTTTGAAAGATTATTTTAAAACATGTAACTCGCAAATAAAATAAAGAAATAATATGATTAGTACACATATATAGAACATTAACACATAATTTATGATGATTAAATATAAATAAATAATAATTTCATTGAGGTGAGTAGAGAATAAGAGCAACCCGAATGAAAATGGAGGTTCAGGTAGAAAATACTTAGAACTTTGTAATCAATTGAATTGTATGCCCCAAAATTAATAATCATCAAATGATAAATTTATTATCATTAAAATAAATATATTCATGGTATGAAACATCAATGGGCATTATACAGACACCATACACAAGTAGTAGTAGTGAATAAGGAATATCTCACAAAAATGGGAGTGAGATTAAGAAACCCCTTACCATAAGTCCAATGTTGTTCTTCACTTGGTCTTAGTGTCCTGGATAACCAAAATTAAATTCATTAATTAATATTTAAATAACCTCTTATACATGTAATTTATCTATTATAACCTTATTAAGTTCATTCATGGCCTTTCTGATGGGTTAAGAGGTTCAATTTCATGTTCTGGGTCTGTTTGTTTCATGATCAATATAATTATATACATGAATGGAGAATCATGTAAAATGAGGATGGTTGTCCAGAATTGAAGTTATATGTTATTAGTGAACATAAATAAGGTTAAATGTTTTTAAATTTCACTTTGGTTACTTGTATTGAATATGAATCATTATATAAGTTATTTAATGATAACGGTTTGGGTTAATTGGTGGTTTTTGAACACAATGAACTCATTTTGATTTATAAATAAAAACCATGTGTATAAAAAGATTATAGAACCATAGATGAGAAATAATACATATATTATAGTATGGTTCAACCATAATAATGGTTTCATTACCATAATTGAATATGGTAATAGAAATTGAAAACTCATCGTCCTTGAATATGGTAAATTAGCACATCTCGGATGGTGTTTTCATTTTTAGTATAAAAGAATGGGAAAGGAGTGATGATTAAGAATTATTACTTTATAATAAAAAAATTATAGTACATGTAAGGTACTGGAGTCATCACAACATTTTTATGAAAGGAGTTGAGGAAAGAAAAAGAAAATAAAGGAACTTGAAAATAAAAGAAAAGTTGAGAGATCCCTTATGAAAATCCGGCATCCTAACGACGTCGCTTAAAATTTCATAAAATATTTTGATGAGAGAAAAAGGGATATATAATAATTCTTACATAATATGGAAATTAAATGGTATGTGGAATGACATATCCCAACATAATCTAATTGAAATTAAAAATAATAACATAAAATGAATGCTTGAAAAAGAGAAGGGCGGTAGATTCCCTTACCTTGTAGAGTAACTCATAAAAAATGAAGGTTGGGGCCTTGGGGGATTGAGTAAACCTTGGTGGGACTTTTAGAGAGGTAAAAATACCATATCTTCTAGGATTATGAGTTTGGAATGAAAGAAAATGAAGGAATGAGTGGGTATTTATAGTAAATGAGAGAGAGTTTTTTATTAATTTCAAAGGACACCTCATTAGTGGTTTTTTTAAAACCATGGGCTTGTCCATGGTATTTTCCCATGTTATTATCCACTTGGGAATATTCATGTCATATTTTAATGTAAAAAATCCGACCATAATTTTATATTAATTATTACATCATTATGATGTCATTTAAATATACCGAAAACTCAAAACATTATTTTTACTATTCATGAAAAATTCAAGTAAATCTCAAAAATTCACCCCAACCATTTTTTGATGTTTAGAATTGAAAAATGAAATCCATTTTTTGAAAATATTTTTCTAAATATTTTTAATTTAATTTTTAAATAAAATCACAATTTATTCCTAAAAACAACTTTAAAACTATAAATCATTTTATAACACCTTGAGGAATTAATCAAGGTGATATAAAATTATCTTATAACCATAAGAAAATAAAGCAAAAATTTATGATTAAATTTTATGAAAATACATTTCCATTTTAAATTATTTAAGTAATCATAAAATTGTAATTAAAATATTTATGACATGAAAAAATACCAATACTTATACTATAATCGTTTTTCACTTATTAGATGTCTAATTTGTATTTATAAATTCATGGGTGAAGTTTCTATTTTTTGGATGATTTAGTATTCATTACTATTCATTACTATTCATAAAATTATGTTACTATTTATACGGGTATGTTACTATTCAACAAAAATTAAGTTTGTCTTATCAAACTATAAATATCTTACTGAACGCAACTGTGTATGCCAGTTTTTTGAAATTCAAATCACAGAGGTGGAAAAATTATGTTCGTTGGCTAGGTTATAACAAAGTGGTGTTTTTTAGAGACTCAGTGTTTCATGAATTCTGTATTAAATCTATTTTCAAATTCTTGGGGTGTTACACTTTCCATTTTGATATAGGTTCATCACACTCTTTTATATCTTCTATGGTTATAGAAAGTATGAGCCTTGAAATTGGGAACTTCTGTGATGTTATGTCTCTTGAAACGTTGTAGGGGTCATAGAAGAGGGAATACACCAGTGCTAAGAGTTCCCCCTTAAGATAGGTGGGTACTATTTCTTATGAAGTTTCTTCATCCTAAAGATGACCGACTTCGATGTCATTCACAGTATGGACTGAATTGTTCCTTATCGAGCCCAGGTAGATTTCTATCACTGCTGAGTGTTGTTCACTTCACCCAAGGGTATCATGTATATCCATAAGGGTGAATGTGATATCCAAGAGAGTCGAGATGGACCCAACCATACAGGGATAGGCAGAGTGAAATCCTAGATGACCAATATCTTTATGAGCGACCAGGGAATGTAGCTTGGGGAATTCCCTCCTATGGTGGATCAGTTCAGGGACGTCTTCCCTAACTATTTATCCAGATAACCTATTGTGAGAGAGATTGAGTTCACCATTGATCTAGTGCCATGTGTGGAACCAGTTCCCATTCATCCTTATAGGATGACACCTACAGAGTTCGAATAACTCAATAAGAAGCATGAAGATCTAGAGGAAAATGGTTTTATACGACCCAACACATCACCTTGGGGATCACTGGTCCTTTTTTCCAAGAATTCAGATGGTACCCTACATTTTTGCATGGATTACTACCGATTGAACTAGACTACAACAAAGAACCAGTATCCACTTCCTCATTTAGACGACCTCTTTGAATAGCTCTGAGGATCAACGGTTTTCTCCAAAATTGATTTGAGGTTGGGCTACCATAAGGTGAGTGTGATACCATCATACATACCATGTACAATGTTTTGGAGTAGGTATGAATTCTATGAGTATCTGGTCATGTCTTTCGGTCTGACGAACACACTGACAGTCTTTATGGATTCGATGAATCTGATTTTCCACCCGTATCTTGATTCATTTGTGGTAGTCTTTATTGATTAAGTCTTAGTGTATTCTCTCACCAAACATGACCATGATAACCATCTTGAGATTGTGTTGACTATACTAAGATAACACCAGCTATATTGGAAGCTTAAAAAATGACATTTTTGGATCAGCAAGGTTCGCTTCTTGGGTCATATAATTTCAGATCCAGGAATATCTATTGACCCAGATAAGGTGAGAATCATGGTTTTCTAGGATCATCCTAAGAATGTGTTTAAAATACACAGTTCCTTATGGCTAGCTGGATATTACAGGAGATTAATATAAGACTCCTCCCACTTAGCAGTACCTCTTACAAGATTGATGAAAAATGGTGTGAAGTTTCTTTGGTCTAAATCTTGTGAGACATATTTTCAAGATATAAAGGGAAGAATGACTTCATCACTGATTCTGATTCTACCTAATCCAGGAAGTGGCTATACTGTTTACTATTACACTTCCAAAATCTATATGGGTGCAGTCCTGGTGTAGGGTGATTGGTTTGTATTGTATGGGTCCCACATACCAAGGCCCTATTAGCATAATTACCCTACGCATGACCTTGAGTGATCAGTCATGGTTCATACTCTACGCTGTTGGAGGCACTAACTTTTGGGTGAGTGTTTCATTATATACACAAAAAATAAAAGTCTCAAATACATCTCCACACAATAAGACATGAATCTGAGGTAGTGTAGGTGGGTTGAATATCTACAGTCATTCAATTTTGATCTTGCTTATACCCTCAGAAAGGGTAACTTTGTGGCTAACACCTTGAATCGAGAAACTCAGAAACATGCCACCCTTAAGGCCAGTAGTGAGTGGAAGATGATGGATCTATTTTCTGAGTTTCACTTTGAAGTTCAATAAAAACATGGGAACCCTATTATAGAAGCTTTCGAAGTGATGTCCTCCCTTTTGGAGTGGTTTAGGATGAGTCAAAAATATGCTTATGTGGGCCTTGTATTGAGGGAGAGTGTCACAGGTAAGAACCCACCTCTTTGTTGGTTTGTTAATGCGAATGAGACTCTACTCTTATGTGGGCGTGTTTGGGTGACTTCTAATATACAGGAAGAGTTGATAATAGAATATCATTCCTCCATTTGGGACGTTCATCACGGGCTTACTAATACATACCGAGATGTATGCCTCCAGTATTGGTGGACATGTATGAAGAAGCAGATAGTAGGTTTTATCACTCGGTGCTCTACTCGTCAGTAGGTGAAGGTAGATGACAAGCGACCTACTAGGCTCCTACAACCTCTATCCATTACTATTTAGAAATGGAATTATGTCACCATATACTTCATGATAGGCTTGCCGATATCCCCTCAAGGTAGTGATGTGGTATGGGTGATAATCGGCAGGTTGACCAAGGTCGTATACTTCCTACCTATCTGTGATACCTTATTAGTTAATGAGATTGGGAGGATTTATATCCGGGAGATATTGCACCTTCATGGTGTGCCCCGTTATATCATTTCGGACTGTGATGCCTACTTTACCTCATGGTTCTGGTAGGATCTACAGAAGGAATTAAGTTCACAGGTGCTCTTAAGTACAACACGTCACCCTCAGAACAACGAGTAGTCTGAGTGGATGATATGGGTGTTGGAGGACATGCTTTGGCCATGTATCCTTGATTTAAGAGGTTTGTGGGAAATGAAAATACCACTTGTTTATTTTTCCTACAATTTTTTTGGCAATGATTTAGATGGATCTATTTGATTACCTTTACGGTAGGTCGTTCCGTTCATCTCTATGATGGTTAGAGGCAGGTGAAGCAGCACTACTAGGTTATCATTCCATTTAGGAGACTTTAGAGCAAGTTCAACTAATTCAAAAGTGTATGGCTATATCTCATTATTGGAATAATTCTTATACCGATCATTTCTATAGAACTTTGGAGTTCGAGGTGGGACATCGGGTCTTTCTATGAGTTTCACCCTGATTGGGTCATAGATGAATTTGGAGACAGATCAAGTTATTGCCTTTATATGTCAGGCCATTCAATATAGTAGAGAGGGTCGATCTGGTATCCTATCAGTTTCAGTTACCTCAAAGGTATCAGTCCATGCATGATGTATTCCATGTATCTTAGCTTTAAAAGTATCATGAAGACCCATCTCATATGTTTGACCCTGAGGATATCGATCTGGAGGTGGATGCATCCTTCATGGAGAATATGATATATATTATTGATCGGAGCATGAAGGCTCTCTAAGGCAGGATAGTTCTCCTAGTCTGAGTGCTATAGTATCACAGACGCATACAGGAAGAGACCTAGGAGCGAGAGGCTGATGTATATTCTCAGTGGCTGGAACTCTTCTCAGATGACATTTTACCACCCTTGAAAGGGAAACTTGGGGATGAGTTTTCTTAATGAGGGTAGGTTGTAACGCCCTAGATTTTTTCAAAGGTACAGACCAATATTTTTTGGTTTAAATTCTTTTCTTTGTCCCTTTAAATGTTTACTAAGGGAGTCATGGAGGTCACAGGGGTGTCCGGGGCTTGTTCAGATCCTAGAACCCCAATATTTGAAGGAGTAGAATGGGCACATGGTTAGGCGAAACCATGCAACCCATCCCACATAGTTTCCCTAACCGTGTGGTGTTTGGATAGTGGGGATTAGGTCTCCACATGTTTTCTATGAAACCATGTGCATAGGCCCACACGCCCGTAAAAATTGTCTCATACAAGTTTTAGAGTATTTTTGCACAGTCTATGCGTGGTTAACCAAACTGTGCACCTAGACCGTGTGAGGGTCCTCCTTGGGTAGTGGAATAGAATAGGGTTGGCATACAGTTTGGCCAACAATGTGGCCAAATCATGCACCTATATTTGTGTGAGTGAAATTATACTTTTGAACTTAAAATTTTAAAAACCCTTGCACCCTTTATCCTTCAATGTATTTCTCCCCCAGAAACATCCTAGGGGTTCCTCCTCAAGTCAACTTAGGCCTTTCGATTCCTCCTTCATCTGAGCTTCAGATCCTTCACCATCATATGCGTTGGAAAGTTTGAGGTAATATCTACGATCCTCTTCATCCTATTTCTATTTTCTCTCTTACTCTATTGTGCTATTTAGGTGCAACCTCATTTCCTAAATTTTTAGGGTATTTGAAAATGTCTTCGATAACTCTCATTCTAGCTCAATTCAAGAATCTAAAATGGATGAGTGGAGTTCTACTACTCTAAGGTAGGTGGTATAGATTCCTTCCTAATGTTTCATTGCATTCTATATGGTGTGCCGTTGTGATCCATGCTAAAATCTTCCAATGATGCCTATAAGATTTTAAATAAGTTAATATAAATAGTTTCTCATTCCAATTATGACCTTAGCCTAGAGCGAAAACCATCCTTGGGTTTTTTTCCTCATTAGAATTCACCCCTAGGATGTTCCCACCTTAAATGGACAATTTTACCATGCCTTGAGATGCTAACTACCATGGGTGTGTTACACTTGAAATAAATTTCATAATTAATGAACTAACTTAAGATGAATGGTATGACATGGGTTGGACCTTGATCTTGATTATTTATGATTTATACTTCATTTCTCATGATTTATGGATCTTCACTTATACTTTATGCATATTTCTTAGTGCCCTATGCTAATTTCTTTGTTCTTATGCTTAAATTCTCATGATTATGCTTATTTTCTAGTGTTCATGACTTGTATCCTTATGCCTATGATTATTCCCAATGCCTATTATCTTATGACTTATTCTATAAATTCTTGGATTGAATAAAATTCTTGGGTAACTTTTTTAGAATGTGATATTGGAATGACTTTATGATGACATGTTGTTGGGAAAGTTATGCCTTGGTTTCTTACGGGTCGTGAGAAAACATGGGTCCCAACTTAAGGACACAGTAGATGGACTCATCATGCTTCATGAAGGGTCTTCTAAATGCATTGGGAGTGATACTTGGCTTGACTTGTATGGTCTCCTTGGGTGGTTTATTATACTCATGAGTGAAACCAGTTCTATAGGAGAGCAACTATGGATGAGCTCATTGTCAAGATGGTTATTCCATGCCTCGGGTGATACGCGTGTTGGAGTTGGTGGTCTAGATATCTAGGATTGGATTAGATTTTACCATGCCAAGAGTGATATGAGGGACACCATTATGGCTCTCCTTAGATGGACTCTATAATATTAGTTATATAGGAGGATCCTATGGAGACCCCTGGGATTCCTTTTTGGATCACCATGGATGTGATCAGGATGCCATACTGGATTTGATGGATTACGTGCCCAATTTATATGTGATGACTTATTACTATTAAGGTATGAGAATTCTATATTGATGTCATATGGGTGTGACCACCAAGCCAAATCACAAGCTTGGGGTCACCCCACTTTTGGTTTCCTTATACATGATGGCCATGTGTACACCTTATTACTTGTATAGTTCCTTTGTCTAGACATATGACATAGGCCAAAGCAGGTGGTATTGGTTGGGTATCCTTTTAGGATCCCAAACCAATGTATTATTTATTTATATATTTTTTTATTTATTGCCTTGTATTTACTCTTTTTGGAACACTGATCATTTTATTTTGCACGAACTAGATTGATCTAAACACTGTTGGTGGTGGCGTACTGGGATTATATCTCACACCCTACTTGGGATTCCATTTGTACCCAAGAAGACTTCATAGTTTCAGGTATAGATAAAGGTAAGTTTCTAGCTTCCAATTCTTGATTTTCCTTCCTAGTATGGAGTACGAGAGTAAGGGACTGAGCCAGTGCTCATGATGCTAGTAGTAGCTGCTTTTTGGCCTTTTTTTATTTTTGATTGCATGTGGTATATTCATGTATCCCATTTTCCCCATATACGCATTTTTTATAGTAACCTAACATCGTAATCATCATCATTTGTATCTAATTCATTTTATCTTCCATTAATTATTGATTTATCTTGCATTACTGGTCATTATCATTTCACTACTATCTTCCTATTACTACTGCTTCCACTATGGAGGGTTATTTATTTGTTCATATAGTGTCTTCTTTGGCTATTTTTCTTATTTCTTATATATATTTCTATGAAATACTCTGATCTATTACGGTATAGTCTCCCCACAGACACAACCTAGGCCCTCGTTTCTAGTCGTTAGCCTTTGAAATTTATGGAGGTGGGATTAAGGTCTTGTGGACCACCGTCTTAGGGCACCATTAAGTAGAACCCAGGGAGGAACGCTACTCACTGATTTGAGTAGAACCCCCAGATAGACTAGGGTGTGGGTCCTCTACCCATAGAGTGTCACCCCCTGAAATACTAGGGTGTGGGTTCTTTACCTACTGAGTGTCACCCATTGATGGACTAGGGTGTGGGTCCTCTACCTACTGAGTGGCACCCCCTGACTCCCTAGGGTGTGGGTCCTCCATACATTGAGTGGAACCCCCTGGCACATTATGGCATGGTTCCTCTATCGATATCAACTGATTGGAACCCCCTGATGCACTAGGGTGTGGGTCCTATACCTACTTAGTGTCACCCACTTAATGCACTAGGGCATGGGTCCTCTATTTTATGAGTGGCACCCCCTGGCGCACAAGGACATGATTCCTCTATTGGAGATTGTGTCCCCTCAACTTCACAACATAGTGGTGAGGTGTGGACCCTCCACATGGTTACCTTGATGGATACATGAGATGTTGGGCATTAGAGATGGACCCCTTTTGAGCTATTTGTAGACTCATCAACTTAGACTGGGATGTGAGATGGACATCCCATTTCTATCTCATCTGGGTATCTTTTTAGCACATATGTGTTGTTGGATTTCATTTTCCTCTTGATTTGGGTTGATTTGAATACTTCTATCGTATCTTATATTTCCCCACCTTCAGTTTTCAGGGCGCCATACTGGGTATGTATATACTCAACCCTGCTTGGGTATTTCCTGTACGTGTCCTATCTTATGAAAATGATGGATAGATCAACAATGATTTCGGTGGAGAATAGGGTTACTTGGGTGAATAGACCGTGTATATTGATCGAGCCTGGAGATCCATAGCTTAGCTTTCCTTTATTTCAGTTGTTTTCAAGTTGGGACTTCATTTCTAGTTGGGAATTTATTTTTACTTTTTTCACTTTACCTTTATTTTTTCATAATCTGATGTATTCCCTAGAGGTTATTTCATGCATGGTCTTACTCTATATGTTACAACCCTTTTTTATTATTCATATGTATTTTTTTCATGGATATGGTTGGGTTCGTGCGTACAAGTACACATGGAAAGGCCTCCCATTTATGTTATGCTTTCTCGACATTTATCACCAAACTATTTCCTTTGGAGGTGGGCTTGGGGTTATGGTGGCCTGGCCTTCTGATGACCAAGAAGGCCCCAGCGGGTTGGGTTATTACAGAGTTGTATCAAAGAAATGTTCATTCCTTAGGATGGTGTTTGTAGTTTTTACCTCATGAGGATTGTTTGGGACTTAGGGAAATCGTGTCTAAGTGTATTGAGTGAGGATTTCAAGTTAGGGAACCCAATGTTGGTGCAATGAATGAAATATCGATATACCTAGACTCTAAATACCTGCTTGTCAACTTGGTATACTGAGACATTGGTTGTAGGGAATAATGATACATGCGTCATATAGGATATAATCCTTTGAATTTACTTCTTGAGTCAGCTCTCTCTCTCTCTCTCTCTCTTTATATATATATATATATTCTCATCTTACCATGGTATGTCTTGATCACTTTTAGGATGCCTCTGTGAAGATAGATAACCATGTTACCGATTCAAGATTATGATGATGATTCGATGACTGATGATGCCTCAGTTTAGGGGCCATATCATGATATATTTCCTCCAAGTGGGTGAGTAGAAACACCCCCACATATCGAGTAGTAGATTATACAAACAAGGAAGGCCGAAGATGCACATAGGCTCAGTTCACTATGCGATTTCCAGCACTAGAGACTGCTGAGGTTTCACTATGATCTAGATCCCCAGGTAGTAGAGGATTAGCTTGAGTCAGTGATCCCAGTATTTAGGCTCATAAATACCCCAACTAATCGGATGATTATGCTAACATATATTTTTTTCCATGGTATAGTTAGGCACTAGTGGAGTCTATTCACACAAATGCAAGATTATTTAACACTCTCATGGTTAGACTTTCATCAGTTTTTTCATGAGGAGTACTACCCCTTATGCTTGTGCTCATTTCGGATTTAGGATCTTTTAGAGTTTTATCAGGGTTGTATGTCAGTTTCTGATTATACCGCGAGATTTACTGACCTTATGCAGCACTCAATTGACATGGCACATGATGGTTACTTCTAGGCATGGAAGTTTGAGAAAGGTCTCCAGAGAGACATTTGTTCCATCATGGTTACCCTATGTATTCCATCCTACACTAGAGTATTAGAGAGGGAATTAGTGATACAAAGCTTCCTATTTGAGGGATTCCAAATATTTGTATTTGGTATGGGAATAATGTGGTTGAGTCATCTTTAGTACCTAGATAGCATCATATCCACCCTGATTTCAGGGTAAACCAATGATGAAATCCATTTATATTTACCCCCACTTCCACTGGATAATATTCAATGGCTGAAGCAACCAACTAGAAACATGATGCTTTCCTTCTGACTGACCAAACATCAGGATACAAAATCTGCAAAAGATCTTTTTATCCCAGACCACCAGAACTGACACTTCAAGACATGGTACATATTATCCAAACTAGGATGTACTTCCAAGGGTGTGCTATGAAAATTGTGAAGAATCACCTCACACATCATCGATGGAATAAATAGTCAACAATGAAACAACACCTGATGTTGTTTATCCTCATACTATCCCTCAGGGGCATTGTCACAAACAACTTGATCCCACTGTACTTCCACCTCATAATCTCCCAACTAAGATTCTTCCACTTATTGTACCAAGGAATACTGCACCGTCATCTCATAGAGAGACCCCCTACCATCAACTTCATCCATATCAAGGTGAAACATCGCAAGCTCCTCCATCACTCTCTAGACATCTCCAAAGTCTCACACAATATCTCCATGTCACTTTCCTACTCAGTGCGTCAACACAAAAATTCACTTCCCCCAATGTATAGGAAATATCAATGTTGTTTTCCTATAATAATATCATCCAGTTTCATTGCCTTCAGTTCAAATCTTTCTAAGTGAAGATATATCTTAGACTTTTGTGATTCGTAAAGATCAAAAAGCAGTCGCCGATGAGATAGTGTCGTGGTAACTTCTTGGAAAATAGAATTACAGTAAGTATGATATCATGGAAAATGTAGTTTCATTCATGGGTCCATAACTACTCAGAACTGTAAGAGGTAACTACTCTTTGTTGTAATAAAATTCATCCCAATACAAGGTGTGAAATGTCACAATAAACCTTAAACATAATGTCTTCCTTAAGAAAATGGAGAACATGAGCACTGATCAACTTCTCCTTCAGATACTAAAAGGTAGTTTGACACTAGTTAGTCCACACGAAACCCTAATCCTGTCTAGTCAAGGTAATCATGGTAATTTCAATATGAGAAAAATCATACATGAACCTTCGATAATAGCTTTCTAGACTAAATAAACTGTAAACTTCCACAAAATTCTTGGGAGAAACCCATAAAACAACATCCTCGATCTTAGATGGATCCATAACTAATCCATGTTGAGACACAACATATCCCAAGAAATGCACCTCACGGGACCACAATTTTCACTTTAACAGTTTCCCAAATTGTTGATGGTCTCGAAGGACCTATAAAATAGCTAAAAAATTCTCTTTATTCTCTTTTTCAGACTCAGAATACACCAGGATGTCATCAATGAACACCACTACAAATTGGTCCATAAACTTGTGAAATATGGAGTTCATGAATCCCATGGACATGGTTGGAGTGTCTAGGACACCAAAGGGTATAACCATAAACTCATAGTGTCCATAACAATATCTGAAGGAATTATTTAGAATGTCTTTGTTCTTTACACACATCTGATGATATCATGACCACAAATCAATCTTTGACAACCAGATAACTCCCTTCAGCTAATAGAATTGGTCATCAATCTGTTAAAGGGGATAGTAGATCTTCACTATCACCTAGTTCAAACAATGATAATCGATACACAATTATATACTATCATCTTCCTTCTTCACAATAAATACTAGAGCATCCCAAGGTGACACATTATGTCAAATAAAACCTCTCTACAAGAGATCGTCGATCTAAATCCTTAACTCCCAAAACTTGGAAGGTGTCATCCTATATGAGGACATTGAGATCGGAAAGAAACCTGGTTGTAACTCTATCTCAAACTCAGTCTCATGTCAAGGGGGTATCATCACAGCCTCTTTAGGAAATACATTAGGATACTCTTCTACAATCCTGGAAAACACCACTGGTTAGAATTTTTTTGAACTCAGCGTATCTTAAACATCATGAAATACAAAGAGTCAGGATACCTCTGACCCATATGATGGTCATGCTTTCTGATGAACATTAAATACTCACCATCAACATCGTAGAATGAAACTCACCTCTAAAATCAATCAATAATATCCTAAACCAAATATATCCAATCCATGTTGTGGATGAAGTTATATAGATGTATCCACAAAAATAGGAAATTGCCTAAATAGAAATTTTTCCCTAACATATTATCGCAATATCTATACACATCATATAGGATAACTCAACTTAAAAATGTTGTAGTCAACATCAAGGGAAATAGAATTATATCCACCTCAAGTCCTAGAGCCTGGACTAGGGCGAGTGAAACGGAGTGTGTAGCTCATGAATCAAATAAGGAATACATTCAAGTAGAATATAAACAAATAATACCCTCACAACATCTGGCTCACCTAGCACCGATAACTCAAGATCATTCATCTGATTGTGTCCAGCTTCATGGCCTCTCTGGCCCTGATGGAAACCACACTCTGCTCTTTATCCCTAAGTATGAGGGATATCATGGGGAAATCCTTGACTTGATTCATCTCCTCACTACTGAATGATACCTGGAGTGCATTGTTGTTGTTGTTGTTTCCTTGAAGGATACTGTTACAATGGATGAACCTAAAGTGGGTCATTAGCTCCATGTTAACTGCTAAGGAAGGTTGGATACTTTAGATTTTGATGTCCATGACCTCCACGGGAAAAAAAACCATGTCTACTCTCTTGGAAGGGGTTTAAGAACTGCCGAATCAGGTGAAATAGGATGAAGAAAGTTGAAACCGACTCTCTGGTGTCTGAAACATTTTTTGAACAAGAAACTGAGATCCTTTAGACATGGATCTTCTCTAAAAATTTTCCTAATGAATCCCCTCCCATTAGATTCTGGTTTGAGCTAGCATACTCTCAGTAACATCTGCCTTTACTATCACCTTGAGAAACATTGGTAAAGTCAATGGGGTGACCTGACATTAAATCTTCGAACAAAAAGCCTCCTCAAAATTCATCTATCTAACCTCCTTATTGGGTATAAGATCTAAAGAATATTGGAGAAGGTTCTTGAAGCGAATATTAAACTCACACACACCAGAGATCCCATGGCTAAGGGAAAGCATCTCCCAACTTTGATTCATATTCGTGATTGAAGAGAGAAACTCAATCTAGAAATGATCATGGAACTTTTCCCACAATACTTCACAGTCACCCAGATATAAAATCCACCATTGGTGGGTAGATCCACACAGCATACTGATGACTAACGGAACCAGTGATCTCTCCAAGAAGGAATCAAAATGAAAGAAATCTCTACCTCCTCTAACCAAGCCTTGGTCTCTGGATCAGATATAGAGATCACATGCTTCTACAAACCCTGGAACTGAAACTCATGAAGCCTTCCTTCAATCATTGATTTCATCGACTTCAACTCTATGGTGATTTTTTGGTACATCCTGTTGATCCACTTAAGCATGATCTTGATGGGAGTGTCATCCTAAATCCATACCAGTAAAAGATAAAATGGTTATGAACTTCCTAAATTTGGAATATGGAATACATAATATTAATGAATTAATATTTGTCCTAATTCCTATTATCTACCTAATTCAGACATAGGTCCAATCAACCATGATGCATGATCCATTCCTAGGCCTCTACCCTACAAGAAACATAAATTCACTTAACGCATTTAGTAAACTTAAGGTCCTTCTATTAGTTTACAAGGGTCCCTAAAATCCTATATCTTATCTCATATTCCTTGGTTACATTATGTACTAAGATCAACTGATTTTGTTACCCTACCAACCAATACAATCCTCACCAAGGTCTATCCCCAAGCTTCATCTTATCGCTTAACCAAAATCTTTGATACCACTTTTTCACAGCCCACCAAACACTGGTACCCCACCTGGGCTGGCTGTGAAGTTGAGAATGACCCCTGAAACCCACCTCTAATATTTCACAAGTTGGAGACTAGCATCGGGGGTATGAACTATAGTCAAATGGGAGGCATTACCCTCATGTTCCCTGGAAAATATAAAGAACCACTAATCAATTCCATAATATAAGTAAATAATTTCGATTCTAATACATGATTCCTCATACAATACAAAAGAAAAACTGAAAATAAACCACTAGGAAGTGACCATGAACACTCGCAACTCATGAAAAATATCCTCGAGCTAATAGAGTCTAACTCGATCACAAACTCCCTCCTACTAACCTGAAATATATATATGTATGTATATATGTATGTATGTATATATGTATGTATATGAATATGTATATATATATATATGTGGGTGAGCATGAAAATATACTCAGTAGGAACCTCCCTAAAACCTCTCGTGCAAGTGTGTATGAAACATATTAAATCCCCAGTGAATAAATAGAGAAACCAGCTCATCGCCTAAAAAGTAAACTATATTTCCATCCTCACTAAAGATAGTTCACCGAGTATTGCACAGAAGAAATATAATAATTATTGGAGTTGGTTCCCTAGAACCAACTTATGTGTACTTTATTAAAACCGCATTATCTAGCAAAGATCAATAAGTAGTAACATTAATATCATGTTTTCATGCAAGTTTCATCATCATCTATTCCATTTTTTAAATTCTAGTGTATTAAATTATTAGGTTTATCATTGTTATTTACCCACTAGAAACTAGAGCATGATTATTCTAAACTTACACATAAAATAAAGAGAATTTTATTAATCCATTACTTGATGAAAATTCTAAAAAACTATATACACATAAGAAAATAGGGAAGGAAGAGTTCTTACAACCTCGAACTCACAAGTAAACCGACACGGTACGCTGCAGATAAACTCACATGAATCTGATGGTCATAACTCAATTAAAGATCACTTTGCAGACTCTAGGGGTAGCATCTCTAGTCACCTAGTGTTGAGAGGAAATGAGAAAGACTCAAAATATATAGAGGAATAAATAAGAGGATAAATGCATTAAATTTAAAATATATACAGGAGTAGAGACCAGACTCATGACTCACCAGGATGTATTCATTTTAAAATAGTCAACTCCCATTTAATTCCCTCCAAATCTTTCAGGATAATTATTATTAAATTATAGAATTAAAATTCCTTAAGATATATATCACAAAACTTCACTAGGGATAAGGATTAGATTTCATGATACAAACTATTTATTTCCCATATTTTTTAATTAATATCCCCCCTCCCTTCACAATGGTTGTTCTGCCCATTTTAAAACAGGCTTGACCAATACCATGATGTGTTAGTACCTAACACGGCCCTGGTTCCCTCAACCACAACTCTTATAAAAATCCCACCACATCATGGTGGAATTAATCTCACCATTTCTAGTTCACCACAACTCAGACCATGGTATGGGGAAACCATGCTCATCATTTCCATACTTCCTACACAACCTGGCCTTGCCTCAACACAGCACCACCACGACCACCAACTCGGGCATTTCAACCTTCCCAGTGTTACATGGGGAAATAAACAAAAACTTCAACACACCACACCCTTCAAAACGTAGTGCACCATCATGTAGAAAACCACCATTACAAAGTCACTCCCAAAATGGTTGTTTCACGCCTTAGGTTCACCATGCACCACAACACCAAACTCCCACTGCTGGAACTCCAAAATGGACTCCACCATGGCCTACACCAAAGGCATTTTGGACCCCATAGAGACAAAACTCAACACTCCACATTTAGAACACCTCTAAACTCCCACTCATCCCCTCCAAAGCTCATAAAAACAAAAAGGGTTTGGAAAAAACTTGTCCCTTACATCAAATACCTATTAAATGATTATCATCCTCAAGAATCAAAAAAAAATGGGAAGGAAAGTAGAAAAAGGATGATATGACACCCTGTAAGAAACCTATCAAAGAAATATCTCTCTATAAAAAAACACAAACATCTCATCAGAAGAAAAGAATAAGATCACACAACATCATCAAGCTAAGGCTTGCATATTATCTAAAAAAATAAATTATTAAACAACTTGGGATATTGAGCATTCATTTTGGAATCACATTCCTAAGTGAACTCTTCCAAACAATAGTGTCACCATAAGACACGAACTAAAGGAATAACATTCCTACACAACATCTTCTCCTAATGGTCCTGAATCTCAATAGGCCGCTCCTCAAACGTCACATCATCTTCAGCTTCCAACTCACCCCGGTCAATGGAATAGAAAACGTCATAAAGATATCAATGAAGCTATGATATGTGGAATATGACATGGATTTTTTTCATATGTGGGGGTTGTTCCAATCGATACACAACTGAATTGATATTCTCTAACACCTTGAAAGGACCAACAAATTTCTGAGAAAGTTTACTCTCATAAATGAACCTTCACTGCCTATGATAAGAAGATACCTTCAAGAATACATGATCTCCAACATAAAACTCCAAAGGACTCATCCTATGATCATCATAGAACTTATATGATCTTGAGATGCCTTCATTTTCTCATGAATCACCTGAAACCTCTTTTCAATGCTCTACACCAATTCCAAATTGAGAATAGTGGACCCTTCGACCTTGATCCAACATGGTGGAGATCCTCAAGATTGGTTACAAAATTCTATCAATGGGGGGTGTTAATAGTGGAGTGATAACTATTATTATAAGAAAACTCATTCAGGGAAAGGTTATTCACCAAAGAGCCCCTAAAATCCAAAAACGCATGCATGTGATATGTCTTCCAAGGTTTTGATGGTCTATTATTTCTGATCATCCATCTACAGATGAAAAGCGATGTTAAGTCATAACTGAGATCCAAAAGAACAATGGAGGCCTCTCCACACTTAAGAGTTAAAACGAGAATCAAGATTAAAGATGGTCATTTTCGGAACCCCATGAAGACTCACAATCTCTTCAAAATACAACCTTGCCAAGAAATCCACTGAGCTCGACTCCTTAATTTCCAAGAAGTGAGATGACTTCATCAAGCAGTCTAAAATTACCCATATTGAATCATATCCACCCTAATTTTAGGGTAAACCAGTGATTAAATCCATTTATATGTACCCCCACTTCCACTGGATAATATTCAATGGTTGAGGCAACCAACTATAAACATGATGATTGCCTTCTGACTGACCAAACATCGGGATACAAAATCTACAAAAGATCCCTTTATCCCAGACCACCAGAACTGACACTTCAAGACTTGGTACATCTTATCCAAACTGGGATGTACTTCCAAGGGTGTGTTATGAAAATTGTGAAGAATAACCTCACACATCATTGATGGAATGAAGAGTCACCCCTAAAACAACACCTGATGTTGTTCATCCTCATACTATCCCTTAGGGGGATTGTCACAAACTACTTGATCCCACTATACTTCTACCTCATACTCTCCCAACTAAGATTCTTCTGCTTATTGTACCAAGGAAGACTACACCATCATCTGATAGAGAGACCCCCTACCATCAACTTCATCCATATCAAGGCACAACACCGCAAGCTCCTCCATCACTCTCTAGGCATCTCCAACGTCTCACACAATATCTCCATGTGACTTTCCTACTCAGTGCGTCAACAAAAATATTCTATTTCCCCAATGTATAGGAAATATCAATGTCGTTGTCCTATAATAATATCATCCATTTTCATTGTCTTAAGTTCAAATTTCACTAAGTGAAGATATATCTCAGACTTTTTTGATTCTTAAAGATCATAAATCACTCACCAATGAGATAGTGTCACAGTAAATTCCTGTAAAATAGAATTGCAGTAATCATGATATCATGGAAAATGTAGTTTCATTCATGGGTCCATAACTACTAAGAACCATCAGAGGTAACTACTCTATTTTGTAACAAAATTCATCCCAATACAAGGTGTGAAATGTCACAATAAACCTTAATCATAATGCCTTACTTAAGAAAATGAAGAACATGAGCACTGACCAACTTCTCCTTCACATACTAAAAGGTAGTCTAACACTAGTTAGTCCACACAAAACCGTAATCCTGCCTATTCAAGGCAATCATGGTAATTTCAATATGAGAAAAATTATACATGAACCTTTGATAATAGCTTTCTAGACTAAGGAAACTGTAAACTTTCACAACATTCTTGGGAGAAACCCAAGAAACAATGGCCTCGATCTTATATGGACCCATAACTAATCCATGTTGAGACACAACATATCCCAAGAAATGTACCTCACAGGACCAGAATTTTCACTTTAACAGTTTCCCAAATTGTTGATGGTGTCAAAGGACCTCTAAAATAGCTAAACAAAGCTTTGTATTATCTTCTTCAGACTCAGAATACACCAGGATTTCATCAATGAACACCACTACAAATTGGTCCATAAACTCATGAAAGATGGAGTTCATGAATCCCATGGACATGGTTGGAATGTCTAAGACACCAAAGGGTATAACCATAAACTCATAGTGTCCATAACAATATCTTAAGGAAGTCTTTAGAATATCTTTGTTCTTTACACACATCTGATGATATCATGACCGCAAATCAATCTTTGAGAACCAGATAACTCCCTTCAGCTAATAGAATTGATCATCAATCTATTAAAGGGGATAGTATATCTTCACTATCACCTAGTTAAAACAATGATAATCGATACACAGTCCTAGACTATCATCCGCCTTCCTCACAAAAAATACCAAAGCATACCAAGGTGACACATTATGTCGAATAAAACCTCTCTACAAGAGATCATCGATCTAAATCCTTAACTCCCAAAACTTGGAAGGTGCCATCCTATACGAGGACATTGAGATTGGAAAGACACCTAGTTGTAACTCTATCTCAAACTCAGTCTCATGTCATGGGGGTATCATCACAGCCTCTTTAGAAAAGACATCAGGATACTCTTCTACAATCCTGGAAAACACCACTGGCTAGAATTTTGTTGAACTCAACGTCTCTTAAACATCATGGAAGACAAAGACTCGAGAATCTTTCGACCCATCTGATGGTCTTGCTTTATGATGAACATGAAATTCTCACCATCATCATTGTAGAATGAAACTCACCTCTAAAATAAATCAATAATATCCTACACCAAATATATCCAGTCCATGTTGTGGATGAAGTTATATAGATGTATCCACAAAAATAGGAAATTTCATAAAGATAAATTTTTCCCTAACATATTCTCGCAATATCTATACACATCATGTAAGATAACTCAACTTACAAATGTCGTAGTCAACATCAAGGGAACTATAATTCTCTCCACCTCAAGTCCTAGAGACTGGACTAGGGTGAGTGAAACAGGGTGTGTAGCTCATGAATCAAATAAGGAATACATCCAAGTAGAATATAAACAAATAATACCTATCACAACGTCTGGCTCACCTAGAACCGGTAACTCAAGAGCATTCATCTGACCGTGTCCATCTTCATGGCCTCTTTGGCCCTGATGGACACCACACTCTACTCTTTGTCCCAAAGGATAAGGGATGTCATGGGGATATCCTTGACTTGAGTCATCTCCTCACTACTGAATGATTCCTGGAGTGCCTTTTTGTTCTTGTTGTTTCCTCGAAGGATACTGCTACAATGGATGAACCTGAAGTGGGTAATTATCTCCATGATAACTGATAAGAAAGTTTGTATACTTTATATTTTTATGTCCATAGCCTCCACGGGAAAAAACCATTTCTACTCTCTTAGAAGGGGTTTGAGAACTGCTGAATTCGGTGAAATAAGATGAAGAATGTTGAAACCGAATCTATGGTGTCTGAAACTTTTGTTGAACAAGAAATTGAGATCCTTTAGGCATGGCTCTGCTCTAAAAATAGTCCTAATGAATCCCCTCCCATTATATTCTGGTTGAAGTTAGCATACTCTCAGTAAAATATGCCTTTTCTATCACCTTGAGTAACATTGGTAAAGTCAATGGGGTGACCTGACATTGAATCTTCGAACAAAAAGCCTCCTCAAAATGCATCTCTCTAACCTCCTTATTGGGTATACTATCTAAATCATATTGCATAAGGTTCTTGAAGCGAATACTAAACTCACGCACACCAGAGATCCCATGGTTGAGGGAAAGCATCTCCCACCAATGAGTCATATTCGTGATCGAAGAGGGAAACTCAATCTGGAAATGATCATGGAACTTCTCCCACAATACTTCAAAGTCACCCAGATATAAAGTCCACCATTGTTGGGTAGCTCCATACAGCATACTGATGACTAACGGAACCAGTGATCTCTCCAAGCATGAATCAGGATGAAAGAAATATCTACCTCCTCTAACCAATCCTTGGTCTCTAGATTAGATATAGAGACCACATACTTCTATAAACCCTGGAACTGAAACTCATGAAGTGTCTTCCTCCAAGAATCGGCTTCATCGAATTCAAATCTATGGTGATTTTTCGGTACATCCTGTTGAACCACTTCAGCATGAGCTTGATGGGAGTGTCAACCTAAATCCATACCAGTAAAAGAGAAAATGGTTATGAACTTCATAAATTTGGAATATATAATACATAATATTAATGAATTAATATTTGTCCTAATTCCTCTTATCTACCTAATTCAAACACAGTTCCAATCAACCATGATGCATGATCCATGCCTAGGCCTCTACCTTGCAAGAAACATAAATTCACTCAACACATTCAGTAAACTTAAGGTCCTTCTATTAGTTTAAAAGGGGCCCTAAAATCCTATGTCTTATCTCAAATCCCTTGGTTACATTATGTACTAAGATCAACTGATTTTGTTACCCTAACAACCAATGCAATCCTCACCAGGGTCTATCCCCAAGCTTCATCTTATCGCTTAACCAAAAGCTTTGATACCACTTTTTCACAGCCCTCCACACACTGGTACCCCACCTGGGCCAGTAGTGAAGTTGATAATGACCCCTGAAACTCACCTCTAATGTGTCACAAGTTGGCGACTAGCATCGGGGGTATGAAATATAGTCAAATGGGAGGCATTACCCTCATGTTCCCTGGAAAATATAAAGAACCATTAATCAATTCCATAATATAAGTAAATAATTTCGATCCCAATACATGATTCCTCATACAATACAAATGAAAAACTGAAAATAAACCACTAGGAAGAAACCATGAACACTCACAACTCATGAAAAAACTCCTCGAGCTAATAGCATCTAACTCTATCAAAAACTCCCTCCTTCTAACCTGAAATATATACATGTATATATCTATGTATGTATGTATGTATGTATATGTATATGTATATATATATATGGGTGAGCATGCAAATATACTCAGTAGAAACCTCCCTAAAACCTCTCATGAAAATGTGTAAGAAACATATTAAATCCCCAGTGAATAAATAGAGAAACCAACTCATCACCTAAAAAGTAAACTATATTTCCATCCTCACTAAAGATCGTTCACTAAGTATTTCACAGAAGAAATATAATAATTGTTGGATTTGGTGCCCTAGAACCAACTTATGTGTACTTTATTAAATCTTGTATTTATAGTTATGAATATTAATAAACTACTTATCATATCATGATTGTTCTTCTATGTAACATAGTTTGTGATAATGTCCCTAGTGTAGATGTCACTCTAAAAGTTTATAGTATTTCCCCGCTATGATGAGAACCCAGAAGTGCTATTACATTATTCTTAAATATATATTCTATAGTTGGGTGATATCATTTGAGGGACACAAATGATGCAGGCTATCAGGGGTGGAGATTCATAGGACTTCGAGGCACCTTCTCATGGTGTACGCCCTTGGTAATATTCAGTAGGATACTATGAGAACGAGACCTGAAAGTAGGAAATAAACATTTAAATATTTCATTGGATGTTCCTATCTTCAGACGTGTGTATTGGTTCTTATGCTTTAATATTATTATTAATGGGTGTTATGAGTCGTGTACTTTGATGTATTGATGAAAACTGTGATGATAGATGGTCACAGCGAGGTATGATATGTTTGGTGTGTTATTAGTAATATAGAATTAATGAATAATGTGAGAAAGGATTTATCCCTTCTGTTCTTTAATGGAAGTTAATATCTCGACCCATTTTATTGAAATGATGTAGCCTAAATAAATCCATGGTCAAGGTGTTCTATAGACAAGTTCAATTTCTGAAAAGTCAAAGAAAGACACATCAAGCACATAGGTTTATGGTATTGGCATACAACATGCATGATTTGAGATATTGTGATAAAGGGATTATATTAAATATTAAGCATCTGCATGAGTTATTATTTAATTGTGGCATTAACCTCTTTCTCTATGGGTTCCTTGACATGTTTCTAGACACTAACCCTGGACTTTAGGCTGCTTCACCTAATGTCACTAAGAAAGAGGCCTAGAGGGTCACACACTAAGTGTATCTAGAATCTCAGTTAAATAATATATTATTATTTATTATTTAACAATTTGAATAAATATTATTTCCGCATGTGGTTTAATAATTATTCATGTTTGTTTGATCACATTTATTCTATCACCGATTATTCGAGAAAATATAATGTGAGCAGAATATTTAATAAATAATTATTTTTTATTTAGTGAATATAATATTTATTTATTTATTGGTGAGAAATACAGTGATATTTATTTAATAAATAAATAATCATTATTCAAGACCCAACAAATATTATAGAGGAATGACAGACTGAGATTTTACGTCCAGTGATAAAATAATAAATATTTACTATTATTTGATTAAATAATATTTAATTTTAACTTGCAAGTTAAGCACATGTCAAGAAATAATAATATTAATATTATTATTTGACAATGGGTTTTCACTAGGATAAAATAAATAATTAAGGGAACTTGTGCAATTGTTTTATTTTAACCCTAGCAATATATAAACCCACTTGTGTTATTTTCTCATTATAATAATTCAGTTATTTTGTTTGTGCACAACGTAATTAAAAAATTATCTCTAGACCTAGAGATCTCTCTTCTCCAAGATTGCTCTCAATAATGGAGAGAAATCTTCCTCCACCAGATCAAGGAGAATGATTTGAAAGAAATTCTCAAAGAAATCAAAGGAAAACAACGCAAGTGCAAGGATCTCCGCGCTAGCACCCAGATATTCCTTCGGCGACGTCTGGAGATTCATGGAACACGTGTGGATCACCACTAGTGGAAATGTGTACTTGATTCCTATAACACAACGATGGTACATCGCAGGTATGTTTCCAGATCCATAAATGAAGAAAAAATTCCATCAAGATAATTATTATTTAATTAAATTAATTATAAATGATATGTGATGATCCTCTCCCTCTAGTTTCAGTGTGATTCATGTTGTCTTTTTTCTTTGATTCAATTCCATTGAACACGACGTTTATCATCATGTAGATCTCATTTTGATCATTTAACACAGAAAAAAACCAAATTTGGGCACCGCCCATCACATGCTTCTACTGCACCCGGAACCTACAAATAGTATCAGAGTGGTCACATAATTATTTATATTTATTTAAATATCGTTGGTGATTTATGCATTTTAATTTAGTTTTTCAATTCAATTTTATTTGTTTTTTTAATCTAAATCGCAAGATCTACTTATTCCTCTTTTGTTTCTCATAGATCTAATTGAGACGATTAATTTTATGAATAAAATAAAATCGATAAACTCATCTGAAGGTTCCAAGGATTCTGGCCAGATAACACAGGAGTACACACTGTGTAATCAGAATCACACGTCGTGTACTTGTGTTCAATTCACATGGAGTTAATTCAGAAATTACTCAATCTGTGTGCATTTATGACACACGGTATAGTTAATTATTACACCACATGTTGACCAGCTAGCCTAGCGTATGGTCAACCGAAGTACACGCCATGTATCCTACGTACACGGCATGTAGTCCCTTTGAGTCATAGATGGGTTTTGTATTACCATACATGACCTGTCTAACTGGTGATCATGTAATTTGGAGATCACACAGTGTATATCCCATTGGACACATCGTGTACTCCATTTTTTTCATGGTACGATTTACATGTCAAGTCCCTAGATGTGTACCTCGGATAGATGGTGATAGATGTACACGTCGTGTATCTCAATTATACATGTCGTGTACTTATACCAAATTAAACAGATTTAAAATTTATTTCTTATATTATTTAAAGATTATCGACATGTGCTTGCGTGTCATCATAAAATTGATAGGACATGCCATGTGATGAGTTTTAATATGTGTGTGTGTGTGTGTTTAATTAACATCTGTGTAATGTTCAGATCTGCATATCATGTTTGATTTGTATTATAGTTATTACTCTACGTGCATTGAAGTATAACACATGACATAAAAATCATGTAATTATTGTAATCATAAAGTTGATACTACACGTCATGAAAGTGTGTGATAAGGCATGCATGTCATATGTCATAAGAGTAAACAGTATACAAGTATATTACATGTTGTGTAGATTTGGATGGATATTAATTGTATTGCCTCCAAGGTACATTTATGCACACGGTTAATTTTAAATAAATTTATTTTGTTTAAAATTATAATGGATGAGAATCTCATAGAAATTCATATGATAATTAAGATAAAAGAATTGATTAATTAAAGATAATAATTAATCGATTCGATCATAATTTATCTTAAATAAGAACGATAAATAATTGAATGTTAGTTTTATTAAATGTGTAATTTGTTGTATGCATGTGGATGATCATGATCATAGACCAGACCTTTGTATGTGATTGGTTTCATTTAAAATATTATTAAATTAAATTTTTTTCATGTGTTCCTTCTCTCCTCTCCCCCGCGGCGCGCTCCTAGGGTTTCTCTTCCTAGCAGTCTCATCCCCTCCTCCAGCTTGGCCCGGCCTCGGCGGCGGCCTTCTCGTCTCGGATCGGCGTCGATGGGTGGTGGATCCGTGTGTTTCGACTTCGATCATGGCTCGGCGGTGGCTTTGTTGCGTCTTTCGGCTTCGGGATCTCATCTCGTTTTTGTTGTGCTCGGCACCGACTCCGGTTATCACTGTGAAGACTTCGTCGTTCATGGCTTCGGATCCGCTCGATCTCGGCGTGCGTTGACGTCGAGTGGTCTGGCTTTGGGTTTCAATTTTCCTTCCAGCTCTTGGCTACTCCGGGTGTTTGGTGTCTCCGCCGGATGCTTGGTGTCGGCCTCTGTATTTTGGGATCTTCTGGTCGATTTGGTCTGCTCGTTGTCATCCTCTCTGCTTGGCGCCGACTGCTCGAGTTCTAGTTACGAATGTGGTGTGTTCAGCGTGGTCTTCGGTCGGCCTTGGCATGCCTTCCAGCTTTGCGATCTCAGCGCATCCTCATCCCAGCTCGACGGTGGCTCTGGAATGCGATGGTGTGCTTGGGGTCGGATTTCGTGCTCTGGAGGGGGGAGGTCTTTCATTTTTGCGCTGCTGTTAGTTTTTCCAGGTTTTGGTTTGGTTAAGGTGAGTTTTTGTTTGATTGGATGTGAAATTTGTGGTATGGTGGTGGTGCTTTGATGGGTTTGAATCTGCTGGTTTTCTACCTTTTAATTGTTGATGGAGGAATGAATGTTCTGTTGGGGATCCCAGACATTCTGCACAGTTTTGCCTTAGAGGAGGATAGAGCTAGTTGTCTTCATCATGTATGGATTTTCAGATTTGGAAGGATGAGAGGGTATGGAGTAGCCATCGGTACCGGGCCCGTGCATCCTTGCACGGGACAGAGTGCTGATCAGACATACTTTGGTGGAGACGTGCCTTAAAGATATTGATGCTAGGTAGAGGCACTTCCATGTAGTCTTGTTCTGGGTTGCAACCCTTTTATTTTTCGAATCTTGTTAATGTCATTGTCTTGGTTTTTCCCCTTTACCCTTAAAATGGGTTTATCCAAAATCAATAAAAATTTCGGCCTTCGGGCCATTCAGTCAGTAAAAGCTTATGTAATGGATGGAGCTTCCAAGCTAGTGGATGTGGTTCAAGTTGGGATCTGAGGAGAAACCAATCCAAGATAGATACAGTGGTGGAAAAGTCAAAAGGTGTAACACGAACCTTAATTGGTTCAAGGTGTTTTTTCCTCGGTCAATGGTTAGTTTATCAACCGCTAAATAAACTAACAATTAGTAAAATATCATGATCAAACCGCTTTATTATTTTATTTCTTTCAGTTGTATGGATATTTCATTATGGATGTTTTTTCACGATCACATAAATTAATGAAATTAATGATCATTCAAGATAGAACTAAAATAAATTGGCTTATGCATAAATATTATCTAAGACATGGTTAATCACTTAAGTAAATCCACTTGATATTAAAAATCATGTGATAAAGATAATAATTGTAAATTTATGCATAAAGGATAAAATACCTCAATTATACATAGTAAGTCTGTATTTATTTCTACTACTTCAGCTGAAATCAAACCATAGTTCAAAGTGTTTGACTAGCCAAAGTTGGGGTGCTTTCAATTATCGGGGAATTCTAACTTGAAGTTTTGGGTTGACTTAACTTAGTTCACATCAAGGGTTGACTTCCAAAGAAGGACTTGGTGTAACTGAGAAGCAATTGTTAAAGAAATCTAAATTAATGATTTCAGGATTGGGGAGTCTACTCAACAGATCAAGGAATTATTAGTTAATGCAGTTTTCATTTGGAATTCCTACTTAAAACCATTCAAGTTTCTTGACCAACTAAAGTTGCGGTAATGAGAAGGGGAATACCATTCCACTATAATGTCCAAGAAATGGGATATTCAGAAGCCAATGTTGAGGTCTATTGGGTTTCAATAAAATATTGGGAGACTAATAAATATAATGTTTATTTATTTGTTTAAATCTTATCAGATAAAGTACTAAAAAACTGCTCATCTTATTTTGTAGAAACATCGTTAAAATGACTTCAAACATATCACTATGATCCATACGTGAGAATGATAACCTTCTCACTGGAAAAAATTTCCATGAGTGGAAAAGTCCCTTACGTGTTATACTTCACCATGAAAGGAAATTGTATATGCTGGAAGAATCTTTTCCAGTTGCGTCTGGTAATGAGGCAAGTGATAAAGAGAAATCTCTCTATGATAAACATCTAGATAATTCTACAGAGGTTCAGTACCTCATACTATAATCAATTTCTATTGATCTTTTGAAGAAACATGAGGACATGGATGCATATAACATGATGTCTCACCTTCAGGATCTATATCAAGAGAAGGATAGATAATAGAGGTATGAGATCTCTAATGCTTTGTTTATAACTAATCTTGGAGAGTCTTTTTCAGCTATGCCTCATGTAGTCAAGATTATTGGCTACATTGAATGTTTAGAAATCTTAGGGATTAATTTCCCGTATGAGTTTCATACATATCTCATACTTTCATCACTACCCAATACCTTCTCTAGTTTTATTGTTAATTACAATATGAGAAATAATGAGAAGAGTCTTTCAGAACTTATGACCTTGATTCTCTAAGTGGATAAGGAATGGGGCATGATAAACTCACGGTCCTTATGGTGAATAAGAAAAAGAAGAATAAAGAAAAGGGGCCCAATACCTATAAATACTCTAAAGCTCACAAACACCGTCCTTCCAAGAAGTAAAAGATCCAGAGATGGGGAAAAGAGAAGGATGTGGTATGTTTTTCATGTGGCAAGTCGGACCACTAGAAGAGGAACTACACCCAGAAGCAAGGGGATGTTAAAGTTTCATTCGTTATCGAGTGTAATCTTTCAATATATACACATTGGTTATTAGATACATCTTTTGGTGCTCACATTTGTATCCAAATGTAGGAACCAATTATATTTCAAAAGATTAAAAGAGGATAGGTGGATCAGAGAGCTTCCAATGGTGCAAGGATGGATGCGTTGGCCATTGGTGACTACCACCTTTCATTTCCAACGGAAAATAATTTGGTTTTAAAAGATTTTTATTATTTACCTAAGGTTACCAAGAACATAATTTATGTATCATGCCTATATACATATGGGTTTATTTTCAAATTTTGAAATAAAGGTTTTTTATTTTATAAGGACAACATATGTTACGGTATGACACATTTAAATAATGGTGTTTATGTATTAAATTATGAAAATCAAGTGTTGGAAATTGATAATGAATCATGTTCACACGAATCATATAATACCCAACTATGACATCACTATCTTGGTCATGTAAATGAGAATAGTTTGACAAAGCTCTGTCAATATGGTTATTTAGACTCTTCTAAGCTAAAACCACTTGAAAGGTGTCATGATGGTTTACAAGAAAAAATGACCAATCCACCATTTGGTGGATAGGGTGAAAGGGTCACAGAGTTTCTAGGATTGGTACACACTAATGTATATAGACCATTTCCAATAGAAACTAGAGGTGGATATTCTTACTTCATAACTTTTACTGATGACTTGAGTAGATATGACTATATCTACTTGATGAAGTATAAGTTAGAGTCCTTCTAGAAATTTAAGGAATTAAAGAATGAATTAGAGAATCAACTTGGAAAGAAGATAAAGAAGGTTCGATCAGATCGAGGTGGTGAATATCTTAACCAAGAGTCCATCGGATTTTTACGAGAGTTTGGGATTCTATCTCAACTCACTCCACCTTATACACCATAGTGGAATGGTGTTAGTGAAAGGAGGAAATGTACCTTGTTAGACATGGTAAGGTCAATGATGAGTCTGCAGATCTTTCATTATCCTTTTAGAGATATGCATTACAAACTATGACATACACATTAAACCGATAATAACTAAGGAGGAAAATGGAATCCCCTTCTAGTTATAGAGTGGAAAGAAACCTATTTTACCACATACACGTGTATGAGGTTGTGAGGTGTTTGTTAAGGCCTTCTCAGGAAACAAACTAGCACCCTGGGGCACAAAGTGTATCTTTATAGGGTATCCTAAGGAAACAAAGGGATACTACCTATAAAAAACATCAGACAAGAAAGGTATTATCGCCAAACAAGCTGTATTTATTGAGAGGTAGCGCATCCTCAAAAGGGGTAGTGGCGAAAAGATTGACTTTGATGAAGTTGATGCTCAAGATACACAATAGTTGGTATAGTAACAGATTCCACATATCTCCATGGAAGAAGTAGTTCCTAAAACACAAGTATTGTGTAGGAGTGTAATAGAGGTAAGAGAACTAGAGAGATATAGTTTTCTAGTCACTGAGGATGGTGACTCATTATTGGTTGACAATGATAAACCTCTCTCCTACAAGGAGGCAGTAGAGAGCTCAGAAGATGTAAGATGGAAAGAAGCCATTTATTCTGAAATGGATTCCATATATCATAACCAAGTTTGGGTTCTGGTTGATGCGTCAGTTAATATAAGGCCCATTGGATTCAAATGGGGTTTCAAAAGAAAACTGGAAATTGAAGGTAAAGCAAATACCTATAAAGTAAGGCTAGTGGCTAAAGGGTTTAAACAACATCAAGGAATTGACTATGATGAAACCCTGTCACCAGTTTCGAGGTTTAAATCCATCAAAATTATATATTCTATAGTAGTTCACAATGATTATGAGATTTTTCATATGGATGTCAAAACTGCATTACTTAATGGGAATCTTTAGGAAGATGTCTATATGACACAACCAAAAGGGTTTGTAACTCTAGGTGATGTCAAACAGATTTGCAAGTTGCAGAGATCCATTTATGGATTGAAGAAAACATCTCGGTCACGGAACATTCTATTCGATGAATCCATAAAAGAATCTGGTTTCATTAAGAATGGATGTGACATGTGTGTTTACAAGAGGTTTAGTGGGAACAATCTGTTAAGGACAGGTTAAACAAGTGTTTCTCTATGAAGGAACTAGGTGAAGCAGCCTATATTCTAGGGATCAAGATCATTTGTGATAGATCCAATAGGTTGTTTGGACTAAGTGAAAGTACATATATTGATAAGATACTTAAGATATTTAGTATGAAACAATCTAATATGGGATTGGTTCCAGTGTCACATGGTTTACATATTTCTAAGAAAATGTGTCCTCAGACACAACATGAGAAAGATAGAATGAGTAAGATCCCATACGCTTCAGCGATAGGATCAATCATGTATGTCATGTTATGTACTAGACTTGATGTTGCCTATGCATTGAGCATGGTGTGAAGATATCAATATGTTATAGGAGAACAACATTGGATTTCTTTCAAGGCTATCCTTAAGTATCTGAGAAGAACTAAGGAAATGTTCCTGATGTATGGAAGAGACGATGAGCTGGTCATTAGGGGTTATATTGATGCTAGTTTTCATATAGATTAGAATGATCTGAAATCACAGTCATGATATGTTTTTTTGTCTCAATAGAGGAGTTGTGAGCTTGAATAGTTCAAAGTAGCCAATTGTCGCTGATTCTACAGTGGAGCCCGAATATATAGTAGCTTCTTATGAAGCCAAGGAAACCGTTTGGATTAAGAACATTGTCTAGAAGCTTGATGTGTTACCTAGAAGTAAAGACACTATCACGTTGTATTATGATAATACTCCAATGGTGGATCTTGCAAAAGATCCAAGGTCACACCAATGGACAAAACACGTACTCCAGAAGTATCACCTTTTGAGGGATTTTCATCAAAGGGGTGAAGTTGTAGTGATCATAGTACCCACAGAAGAGAAATTGGTAGTCCCCTTGACTAAATTTCTATCTTAGTAGAATCATGAGTATCATGTGAGAGCTAACGGACTGAAGGTCGTGAGTAGTTGGATTTAGTGGAAGTGGGATTTTGTTGGAGTAGGTTCCCTAAAACCAACTTCTATATACTTGATGAAAACTTTTATTCACATTTATGTGTATTAATAAACTACTTATCACATCATGATTGTTCTTCTGCGTAACACATTATGTAATAATGTCTCTAGAGTAGTTGTTGCACTAAAAGGTTATAGCAATTCACCGCCATGATGAGAACACATAAGTGCTACGAAACTATTCTAAAATAAATGTTATATAGCCGGATGATATCATTTGAGGGACACAAATGATACAAGATATCAGGGGTGGAGACTCATAGGACTTTGAGGGATCTTCTCATGGTGTACACCCTTGGTAATATCCAGTAGGATATTAGGAGAACGGGACCCGCCAGTAGGAAATCCACATTTATATGTGTCATTGGATGTTCCTATCTACAAACATGTGTATTGGTCCTTAGACTTTAATATTATTATTAATGAGTATTATGAGTCACGTACTTCGATTTATTGAAAAAAACTGTGATAACAGATATTCACGACAAGGTAGCATAAATTGGATGCATCACAAGTAATAATTCATTAATGAATAATGTGAGAAATGATTTATCCCTTTTGTTCTTTAATGGAAGATAATATCTTAGGAAATTTGATAGAAATGATATGGTTTAAATAAATTCATGGTCATGGTATAGGCAAGTTATATTACTGAAAGTCAAAGAAAGAGATATCGAGCACATAGGGTGATGGCGCCGGCATGCAACCTTCTTGATTTGAGATATTGTGATAAAGGGATTATATTACATAGTAAGCATCCATATGAGGTATTATATCATTGAAACATTAACTTATTTATCTATGGGTGACTTGGCATGTTGTTAGATGCTAACCTTGGACTTTAGGCTGTTTCACCTAATGTCAATGAGAAAGAGGCCTAGAGGGTCGCACACTAAATGTATCCAGAATCTCAGTTAAATAATATATTATTATTTATTATTTAACAAGTTGAATAAATATTATTCTCACACGTGGTTTAATAATTATTCATATTTTTTCATCGCATTTATTTCATCATCAATTATTCGAGAGAATATAATGCGAGCGGAATATTTAATAAATATTTATTTTTTATTTAGTGAATATAATATTTATTTATTTATTGGTGAATAATGTAGTGATAATTATTTAATAAATAAATAGTTATTATTCAAGGCCCAATAAATATTATAGAGGAATGACGGGATGATATTTTAGGTCTAGTGATAAAATAATAAATATTTACTATTATTTGATTAAATAATATTTAATTTTAATTCGCAAGTTAAGCACAGGTCAAGAAATAATAATATTATTATTATTATTTTACAAGGGGTTTTCGCTATGATTAAATAAATAATTAAGGGAACTTGGGCAATTATTTTATTTTAACCCTAGTGATATATAAACTCAGTTGTGTTATTTTCTCATTAGAACAATTCATTTATTTAGTTTGTGCAAAACATAATTAGAAAATTACCTCAAGCCCTTGAGATCTCTCTCCTCCAGGATTGCTCCTAAGAACGGAGAGCAATCTTCCTCCACCAAATATAGGAGAATACTTTGGAAGTAATTCTAATAGCGATCAAAGGCAGACGACGCAAGCGCAAGGATCTGTCATGCTAGTACCCAGAGATTCCTTCAGCAACATCTGGAGATTCATGGAACACGTGTTGATCACCGCTAGAGGAAATATGCACTTGATTCCTACAACGCAACGACGGTGCATCGCAGGTCTATTTCCAGATCCATCAACGAAGAAATAATTCCATCAAGGTAATTCTTATTTAATTAAATTAATTATAAATGATATGTGATGATTATCTCCCTCTAGTTTCGGCGTGATTCATGTTGTTTGTCTTCTTTGATTCAATTCTGTTGAACACAGTGTTTATCATCATGTAGATCTTTTATTGACCATTTAACATGACAAAAACCAAATTTGGGCACCACCCATCTCATGCTTCTGTTGCGCCCAGAACCTACAATAACAAAACTGATATATAAGAAGGGTACTTTGTTACCACTTTCCCATCGAACTGACCGCCCTAAACCCGAACGATTACATCCTAGTCCTCCCAACCCCTCCATAAATCATGTCTCACATCCATGAAAATTTATCATAACCACATCCACATAATCACAAGCATATCCCATCACATCCCACAATCATGTAGTAAGACCGAGAGCCATCACAGTCTGTGTAATTATAAATTGTACTTTATTCCATTATAGGCCATGCATAAATACGCTTGTAATAATCGAATCTATTACATTCAGGATACAAGTATATGTTATAACATTAAGTTTCCAAAGCCCGCATATACATGTATATCATAACTTAGATCCATTGCATCTTGTATGAGTACATACCCAATAACAGCAAGCGACCACTATAGAGACCCCAAACTTGACGTACATGGACATTACATTAATTTTGCGGAATAATTAATACATAACAAAAACCAACACTCAAGGATCGTAATAGTTTAGTGTCTTTGGAAACTCGGAACATAATCATCTAATCATGGTGAAAGATCTTCAACATCTACCATAAAGATCTTCCCCTTTTGTTTTCTTACCTAAAACCTTTCTTTATATCCTGGGGAAAAGAAAACATATAAAGGGTGAGCTCAAATGCTCAGTAAGGGTAAGCATGGAGAAAATAAAAAAAACCATATACATTTGAACTTAAAACATGAACATAATGTTTAAACATCAAAATCTTGAGCAATGACATAAAGCATGGCAGTACATAAGGAATAGATCAAAATGGAACATCAATCATGATAAAATAGCATGGGAATAAAACATGTAATTATGGAAAACCATTAAGCACATGATATAATTTCCATAGTAGCCAAGGCATTACTGTCAAGACCATCTTAGTGGACAAAGTCCCTTACTGAATCGAGTTCACTCCTCGTTTCAGTCCTGTATCACTAAACCAGATTAACTTGTCGTTTCAGCCATGTCTATCTCATGAGATATAAATCTTTACCCAATGAATTGGAGGGAGATATAGGTCTCACCCATCTCATAATGAAATCATTCTTACGTGTTCCACAACATAAACATAAATCATTCATCATTACCTAAAGAATAAAATGGGTTTCATAAACATCATCCCATCATAACATAATCCATATAAAAAAATGGATATCATTTCATCATAAGAAAAGTGAAACCATGTAAATCATAGAGACATTATACTTGAAACATACACATATGAAATAATGTCATCTTATATGGAAAATGGTTTTGATAAAACACTTGAAATGAATTCTTGAGGAAAATATCATTTCTTCTTCAAAATCATTTTCTTTTCACAAAATGTCATGCAATTTTAAAAGAAAAGGATTTTGTTGAAAATAGTCATTAAATCTTGTAGAGTAAGCTTCATAAAAATAAGGCGTTATGAAACCGTAAAAATCTGTTCATGCCGTATAAGTTAAAAAAACATTTTTCTCGTACTTTTGTTGGAAAAATCAAAAAAGTACCTTATAACGTAAACAAAAGAAAGATTCCTTACATACAATGTAGTAAAAGTCAAAAATGGGTAAAAAGGACTTTAAACATACATTAAACCATTTTTAGAAAACAGGGATATGGATGATAAATATAACCCCAGTAAATACTTATGAATAAACAATCTCGGATAAAAACGAGATTGGAAAAGTTATCCCTTACCTTATGTTTGATATGCTTCGTATGTATCCAAACCTCCTGTATAATGATTTAAATAATGTCATTGACTTATTACAGAATCATATTCATTTTTATGATATCATATATGGTTCACTTATGACTTTATATTACCCGTTATTTTGTAAATTCCATGTTAAAGCAGCGTTTTCGGTAAAATCGTTTTATTTATCTTACGTGTTTGAACTTGTTGTTCTTGATATTATTATTACTTATATCATGATTTACTTACTTCCAGAATTTAAATCATGATTTATATATCATATATATTCATTATATATATATATATAATAGATAGATAAATGAAATGAAACACACCGTTCATGGAGACGGTAGGCCGTACGTACGTATGAACGTTGTTTTCCTTTCCTTGTTGACTTGAATCAAAGTAAGTAGATGACATATATATATAAATTAATCCATTAGGATTATTATGTTATATATATCATTATTATTCATTATATATACTTTATAATCATTCTTGAATGGTTAACATGGAGAATGAATCTCATCACGTCGTGGAGACGGTAATCCGTACGTACGCACGAGTGATGATATCGTTCCCATAATTATTGAATGGAATTGGAGTGGATGATATAATATCTCAGAATCAGTATGATGTTTTAATAACCATATATTGGTATTCTTTACACCATTATACCCATCCAAGTAAGGTGGTGGTGGAAAAACAGATTACACCACGGCGTGGAGACGGTATTCTGTACGTACGCACGCGTGGTGATTTCGTTTTCCATAGGATGGATGGAAGATGAAATAGGGTTGTGTCATATTTATAATAACATATCAGTATATGATTGATACTGATGTTATTACTTTATAATGAAACGACTAAATAAGAGGAAGTAGAAGAAGGAAGAAACTTGAAAGAATCGGTAGAAGAGATTACCTCTTCTTCGACGTGCCTCCTTTAAACTTCCTCTTAAGGGACTAGGGTTGGTATTTTGAGAAGACCAGAACCTCCAGAATGTTGCTAGGGAAGTGGAGAAGAGAAATGGGCAGGGGTTGGCCGAGCTTGAAGGTGTTGTTAAGAGGAGAGGGAAGGAGGTGCCCTTATATAGGAGAGGAGAGGGGCACTTTTGGAAGCCTTAAAAATATTAATTAATAATAAAATGAAACCCCACTTAAAAACCTCCAAAAATGACTCAATTCGAAGATGCGATGAGATAGTGTTGTAATATCATCATCCAATAAAATTTAGACATGTTTTATGTTTATTTTAAACCTTATCAACTTGATTTATCATTATTTAATCTATTTAATTTTATTTGTGGTAATAAAATTCTAAATTTTAAATTGTTATAAATACATACTTAAATGTTGTCAATTTCCCATAATTGGATACTTTATAACCTTTTCGACCATATAATTTTCAATTTGTAGTTTTTGAATATTTTTGTGATTTTTAAATAATTTAATAATATGTTATTTTTATAAAATATCAATAGTGTCAATTTTGACACTATTCATTATTTGAATTTAAATAAAAACCACAGAGAAGATATATTCGAACCAAAATATATAATAGATTCATAACATGTCATATTCATCATAAAAATTCATGGGGCACATTAATTTGTTCATATATTATTTATTTTAATATTTTTAAAACCATTTATTTGGTATATCTCTTAATAAAATAATTAATACAACATTTTTGTATAATTATTTAATATACTTATTTGTTGCATAAAAATTAAAAATAAAATCCTATGATGAAGATAAATATAATACCTTTCATAATAATATTTTTACTCAAATTTATCATATTAAAATCACAACATTTAAATTTTTAAATTTATTAAATTATGAAGGGGACATCTTTGACATCATTTAAAATAAAATATTACAAATGTCCTAATCTGTTTTATAAGGCTCCAAATGGTCCACAAATCGACCCTTGGATGCTTAGGGTATAGATATACTTGACCAATAATGTTTGGTCAAGTTTCTGGTCCTTTTGATAGGTATTGTTATTTTAATAAAAACTATATTATTGATTTTTCACTAAATAAATAATTTCTACATCATTAATGTATAAGATATTAAGGTAATTAAATATTTCTTAAAAATTACAAATAAATTACCATGATAAAGAAAAACATTTTAGCTTTCAAATGAGTATTTATAATCAAATTTATATTCTGTATAACCTTATATTAAAAATAATCTAATTGTTAAAGTTTGAGTGAGACATATTTCACTTTCCTTTAAATAAAATTAATAAAAGGTCTTAATCAAATACAATTGGGTTCCATTAGATTCCATTTCAACCCAAGTATGATTTAGGAAAAAATATTATCATTCAATTATATTAAGACAAGTGTTAGGGTAATTTTATAATATTATATTTACCCTTAATTACCCGATTTACCTTTAACTATGGTAAATAAAATTTATCGTAGTTACTATTCACAATGCCTAAAAATAAAAAGTAGTTTATTAACATAATTTGGAACTACTGATTCCAAATATGGAATCCATTTTTCCAAATTCAAAACACAAAAGTTGCAGTATTTAATTTAAAATTAATCCCGCTGTTGAGAAAACGGGTTTTAAAAGTCAAAACGTTGCAAAAGATTGAAATGTTTTTACTTATGAATTCAGTGTAAAATTAATGTTAATGACTTACACTATATTAAATGGTAAAATATATATTATATTTATACTTTAAAACAATTTACTATTATAATTTAACCATATAAATTATCTCGATGAAAAAAGTTGTTTTTAAGTAAAATTTAGCGTGTTTTTACTATTCATCAAAATAAGAACGTTGTCAGAAAAATATCAAAAATTTATCCAAAGTAAATTTTTATATCCTGATTCAAATGAATAATTTTATTTTGTCAAAATGAACTTATAAACATGTAAAAAAACTAAATTTAATGTAGGTGCGCCATCAAAAGGCGGCAAAACTGTATTTTTTGAAAAATACTTATTTTACCCGAAAAAATTATTTTGTTCTCATACCATGTTCTATAAAATGTATAAGATGAATTATAATGTCATAAAATTCAAAATGCAGTTACTACTATTCATAACGACTAGTTCATAATAATATTATAACAATATATCGTTGTTTAGTGAAACTCAGTATTGCATACAACCCGCTATTAAGGAAGGTTGCTCTTGCGTGCAACATAAGCCAAGAATAGTGTTTGCATATAATATAAGCTAATACGGTATTGCGTATAGCACAAGCTAATTTTGGTGTAGCGTACAACACAAGACATCAATGAAATTAAAAGAATGTTTTTCATAAAATCTCGGGGTGTTACAACCACAGCTTGGATATATCAAAATAAAATCTATATCGAGAAGATGGAGTGGGGTAGGTGGAGTAATCAGTCATTTGTTACCTCAACAACCTAGATTTTGGGAAACACTCTGAACACAAGGCCAAATATTAATGTCAGTCGCCCCAACCCACTTGGGTGGTGGAGCGTAAGAAATAACATAACATGGTGATATATATAACACACAGCCATTCTTGGGGCAACTACCTAACCTAGTATTCATTTTGATACTAAAATCCTACATGTTGACTAAGCTGTCGTCGCTATGGACTAGGAGATCATAAGAATACAAACATAGTACAGAAGGAGCCTTTGGGCCAGGAAGATGAAGGGGCGCAGCGTGCCCCATGGATTTGGGCCTTCAAGCCATTCTCATCTGGTGCTTCAAGCCAAGAACATGGGTCCTTTGGGCTATCAAAAGATGAGTCTTCGAGCTTGTAAAATTGTAATGGGTTAGCTATGGAGTGGGTTAACTTTTAGAGGGGGTGTGACATGTCCATGCTAGTCCTTGAGTGTGAGTTATTTTGTTTGTTTGTAACCTCCAAGATCTTAAATAAATAAATAATATTCCATCATCATTACGGATTAATATCTATATTAATCAACACACCAAGGAGATTAATTTCAATATTAAATCCATATTTTTGCTCCATTAATCTTTTACCCAATCCATATTTAATAACATGAAGATATCATCATTTAATCATTAAGAACCATTCCACTTTCAACTAATTCATCATTTATTTACTATCTATAATTCCACACACTAAGACGAATTCTTAAATCTAAGGTGTGTCAAAGGGAAATGAATAATAGTAACAAGCATAAATCAATATAGGAGTCAAGAAATAGACATCAACTAATTAAATAAGGCTCTCAACTTGAGCCAACCGTCTTAATTTTAATTCCATCACTCGCAACGTCATTCCATCAACTGCGTGACGCCAACACAAAATAATATCAACACAACACAATCCTCCCAACTCAACCAACCATACAAATTTTTACATAAAAATCACAACAAGGGTAATACATAAATTTATATGGCAGTAATTACATTTTCAGCGGTATTAATTTATCAAAGAATCATTCATATTACTTCAAACAATGTGTGCAAGCTATATCAATAAGGTTCGAACGTATTTGAACTTTAGATTTTTAATTCCAACAATATCATATCACTTTACCGACATGCTTAAATCATTTATTTTATGTGAAAATTTTAGAAATTTAAAGTATAGAATAAAAAGCATTGTGCAGCGGTAATTATAGTAATGATACATGCAAAATAGCACTTATCTTCTTAAGCAGTTTATGAAGGAGGATTAACTCATTACATTCATAATCTTTCTTTTCATGTCAACCTCAAGCTGTTTATTCGGTTTTTAAATGCATAAGATATACGAAGAAGCATGAATAAAAAATAGAATAACAAAACCACGTTATCTAGCAAATATCAAGAAGCAATAACATGAATATCATGTTTTCATGCAAGTCACATCATCAACTCTTCCATTTCTTAAATTCCGGTTTATTATCTTATTTGGTTAATCACTATTATTTATCCACTAGAAACTAAAGAATGATTATTCTAAACTTATAAAATAAAGAGAATCTTATGAATCCCCTATGTGATGTGAAACCGAACAAACTTGTTGTGCACAAGCAAAGAGAGAAGGAAGAGTTTGCACTATGTGGAACTCGCAAGGAAACCAGTATGGTCCGTTACAGACGACCTCATGTGAAGTCGAGGGGCAGAACTTGATCAAAGAGCACTTCTTAGGGACCAAAATCATCTCATGTTCAGAAGACTCCACTGAACGGTCTAGTCTAGTGCAACAAGCCCAAATCCTACATGAACTTTCTGATAGGATTCAGCCCCCGGGTGTTTCCAAATTTGAGATAATATAGTTTTTGAATATGAGATATCTTTCATCCTATCACACAAATAATTCTGCATGTGTTGTTCATGTGGAGATATATCTTTTATATCTATTTAGGTGAGACAAGTGTTTGAATCTTAACATTGCAGATATATCGTGATTTGGAAATTTAAGATATAATATTTTTTATCTTATCTATATTTGAAAAAGGAAACTGTGAAGGCTTTAAAAGGTGAAGCAGCTGGTGGTGAATGGACAGAGAGAGTTGCTCAATATGTAGTCCACCAAGATCAAGGGGAAAGGGGTCGTCGCGTTTTTGGTAGCCCGTGTGGGTCGTCATCAATGGAGAACGAGGCATCGACGATGGATCTACGATGGTAAGGGATACCGTGTTTGTGGTAGCATGTACAGCGCGTTGACATTGAGAAGATGTTAAGCAGCAGCGACATTGTCAATGATCAGGGTCATGTATCGAAAGTCTTCTTGATTGTAGTGATCAAGCAGCATGTCATGATTGATGATCGGCGGTACATCATGATGGCGAGATCATGAAAGACAGAAATTCTTCGGGTGTTGCAAGACGGTGCGAGGCTGATGCATGTTCAGATTTGATCTTCGGGGTAGTGGTGTCTTGTCGACAGAAGGGTGACATTTTTTCAGGGATGGATCTTTTGAGCATAGCATTGGCGAGAAGAATTTCAGAGAAGGCGGACACGTATCGGGGTGTGATTTTCACAGTTTTTTCTACATTCTCATTTGTAATTCAAGTTTGGACATTACTTGGATTTTTTACTCTCTGATTCATTGTAGATATTTGGGAATTGCCCTATGGTTTTTTAATCCTCCGCATCGGAGGGTTCTTCCAAGTTAAAAAACATGTGTGCTGATTTATTTATTCTTCTTTATATCGCTTCCATATTTCATCGGGTTTCTCAAAAAAAATGCAAGTGATTTTTCATCCTGAGATCGGGATTCTCCCCTAACACTTTCACTGTTCACCATAAACAATGAAAGTTTCAATGAGGATTTGGCTTGTTCCACTGGACTTCACCGTTTATGGAATCTCCTGAATAGAAGATGATAATTTTATCACTTCGTAGACTCCTGGGGGATCGAAAAGAGGAGCGCCACCTTAAATTTAAAATATATATAGAAGCAGAGATGCAACTTGTGGCTCACCTATACACATTCATTTTAAAATAGTTAGCTCCCACTTAATTCCCCCTAAATCTTGCGTAATCATTATTATTAAATCCTATCATTTAAATTCTTTGAAGTACCATATCACAAAACATCACATTGGTGAAGGATTGGATTTCATGTTGCAAACCATCCATTTCCCATGATTTTTAATTAATATTTTATCTCACTTCACAACGGATGCTTAAAAACAGGCATGACTAGCACCATGATGTGTTGTAAAAAATAAGATCCACCCCAACTTGTTGACGTAGGGTTCTCAATGTAAATTTTCCTTGAAAATTTCACCAAGATGTTGGGAATTGCATGCAACAATTTTCGACAATCGCGCGGTGTCAATGTTGGAAGAATATAACTAGAAAATTTTGGATTGAAGAAATTAATTAAAACTGGTTTGTCATCTCATTATTTATAGAGTAAAATTGATGTGATTGATATCGTTTTGATCAAAGAACACTTTGATTCGATCGAAACAAATCAACCTTTAGAAATTTGACTGCTACAACTAATCTTTTTATTAGTCGTTTTTATAAAATATGTTATTTTATTTTATATATATATGTATATATGTATGTATTATAACAAAACATTTTACTAAAAATATATATTTTTAAAACACTTTAAAACCCATATTGACATATATATTTTTAATAATAAAACTAATTTTGAAGACCTTTTTTTATAAGCAGAGAGATTAGATAATTCTACTTTCAATTCCAATGTGGGATTTCACATGGTTTGTTCACCTTATCAATCCAAACCTCCAAATAATTAGATCCCATTAAAACGGTTTTTATTTATATATTTTATGAATAAAAATATAACACATCGGTCACCCTTGACGAGGATCCCCTTTGGAAGCTGACCACGACATCGAGGAATTCCCCTCACCATTTCCAGCTTACCACTGCTGAGATAGCAGCATGGAGAAACGCGGTTTCATCCATCCTTCACAACTCAACCTTGCCTCGACACAACACTGCCAAATCAGGTTTGTTTCGGCCTTCCCCCGTGCTACATGGAGAAATCACCAAACTCGCCACACCCTTCAAAACGTGGTGCACCACGGCGTGGACAACCACCTCCCAAAACGAATGTTTCACACCCTGCTTCGCCGGGCGACACAAATCTAAAGGAACATATGTATCTTCCAAGTGATTGTTAAAGAGCCAGATTATTAGCTTTTTTATATATAACTATTTTTAATTAAAACCTCAATTTTGAATACGAGAAACCATTGTACAAAACCAAAGTACAAAATAAAATGAAATTAAAGCTTTGAAATGGGAAAATCTGGAAAAAATAAGTCATGAAAGAGTGGATCATGAAATAAGTTTGAAGAGAGCCTGAGGTGCGGAACGAGTGGCCGAGTCACATGAATTCCCACACAAGAGGCGAACACTCTGAAAAAACTCTTCCAAATGTATGACTTGAAAACCAAATATTTTTTTTGTTTGTAAAACCAATCTTCCACCTCCTCCCTGGAATTAATTTTCCCAAATTCTACATCTGAGGCCTCAAAATGAACTTTCCCTTTATTTACCTCTTGAGAGGAGAGAATAGGTTCTTGATTTTTATCCCCTTAACATATTGGGTGACCTGGTGAAACCTTCTGAATAGATCAATGAAGGAGTATTGCTCACTATCACAGTCTGTAGCCTGAAGGTTATCAACAGGCATCGATGAAGTCGTGGCGCCTCTGAATTCTGAGCTTGAGGAGTCGTCAAACCAACCCCTAAAACAAAAAAAAAATGACCAAATGATGCTTCACCATAAATCACTTCAAATGCATAATCAATTTCCGCCTCTAAGGAACCAACACCTCAAAGGGAGGAGCAAGTCCACTTGAGGAGAGACAACACTGATCGTCTCCTGCAACAGGACTAATTACTATGGCTTCATGCCCATCATCTGCCCCAAACCATATGTAGTCTGGGAGGGGATGGCCAAGTTAAATCCATTTGGATGTAAACCCGGGCCTGCACTTGCTATGTGAAGGTGGTCGTTTGTAATGGGGAGTAGTAGAACAACAACAGAACTCCAATTCCAATACAGGATTGTTGAATAGAAAATCTATTTACCTCAAGGTGAGGCGGAGGCCTACTTTTATAGATTGAGAAAACAAAATACATACAGGAGTATTCCGATGTGGGACGAGAATAGGATACCTCGATGCCTATAAAGTATGTGAGAGGACCGAGATCCTTGGTGTGGAAGTGCTGGTGAAGATGCCCCTTGAGGTGGGTGATACCAGCAGAGTCGCTGTCGGTGATGCTGATATCATCCACATAAACGACCAACAGGATGCAGCCAGCAGAGGTCGTCCTGTAGAACAGTGTGATCATTCATGCTGTGAGAGAGCCCAAAGTCAGTGACGACAGTGCTGAAGCGGCCGAACCAAGCACGAGGAGACTGATTGAGTCCGTAAAGAGAGCGGCGGAGTCGACAGACTTGAGACTCGGTGCCGGAGGCACAAAATATGGGGGTTGTTGCAGATAAACCTCTTCCTCAAGAAATTCATGAAGGAATTCTTGATATTCAATTAATGAAGAGGTCAATGATGATGAGCCACCAGAGAGATGAATAACCGAACGGAGGCCATCTTAGCAACTGGAGAGAAGGTATCAAAATATTCAATACCGTAAGTCTGTGCGAAGCCCTTTGCCACATGGCGGGCTTTGAGTCGATAGAGAGTGTTATCGGGATTCAGCATGACTGTGTAAATCCATTTGATGTCAACCGTCTATTTGCCTGCTAGAAGAGGGACAAGATCTCAAGTATGGTTTTCTTCCAGAGCCTGCAACCCATCCCGCATTGGTGCTAGCCATCCTGGGTGAGATTTTGCATCACCAACTGTGCGAGGAATAGATACTATCTCCATAGCCGACAAAACCCTGTATGAATATACAAATAGAGTACTCTGGAAAGAGCGAGTACCTTTCTGGAGGGCAATGGGTAAGTCGTATGGTGTCGGGGCAGGAGCATCGGACGAAGCGGGGACGAAGCAGGGACAACGGTGTCATTGGCCGGGACGGGGGATACAGTTGTTGGATGACGTGAGTAGACCCTACCAAAATGGGTTTCAACAACAGGGGGAGACACCGGAGGAGAGTGGATGATGAGAGGAAAGAAATCATCTATGGCGGAGTCAGGATGAGAGGGAAGGGAGAACGGAGAGCTGTCAACAAATAAGATGTCAGCAGAGATGGAATACCTCCAGAGGTCCGGTGAGTATTAGCGATATCCATGCTGAGTGCGGGAATAACCAAGGAATATGCACCGGAGGGATTTGGGAGAGAGTTTGGAAAGGCCAGGAAGTGTGTTTCGAACATAACAAAGGCATCCAAACACTCGAAGCGGAAGGGAGTGAGGAGGGAGAGAAGAGAACAGAGCCCGAAAAAAGAGTCTCCCCCTGAACGATAGAAGAAGAAAGTCGGTTTATAAGGTAGGTGGTAGTGAGTATCGCATCTCCCCAAAAATGCAGAGGCACCTGTCGGTGGAAGAGGAGGGCACGAGCGATCTCCAGAATATGTCGGTGTTTCTGCTCGGCCACTCCATTCTGCTGGGGTGTATCAGGACAGAAGGTCTGATAAATGATGTCTTTTTCCTGGAGAAAGTGCCGAAAGGGAGTGGGAAGATACTCACGCTCATTGTCCAAGCGGAGACATTTAACAAAGGTGGAAAATTGGTTATGAATTTCATTGTAAAATGTCTGAAATGTGGAAAACACTTCAGAGCGTTCTCGAAGGAGGTACAACCAAGTCATTCACGAAAAATAATCAATGAAAGATATATAATATTTATACCCCAAATGACTCGAGATGGTACAGGGACCCCAAATGTCTGAATGAACCAGATCAAAATGTTTTGAGGCCCTTGTATCCACTCGAGGAATGTATGAAGTGTGATGATTTTTCGCAGATTTACAAGACTCACAATGAAAAGAAATATGCTGAATAAAATCTGGATAAAGATGATGAATGGTGGAGGTCGGGGGATGTCCCAACCAGGAATGAAGATCTAATGCAAGAGCAGAGACAGGCGTGCAGGCGACGGGTGTCGGTCCATCAAACATGTAGACCCCGTCCCAAAGCTGACCTCTACCAAGTTCCTGATTCGTAGTCTGCTCCTGAAATACAACAGCAGAGGAGGAAAATATGGCAGCACAGTTGTAATCCTTTGTAATCTTACTGATGGAAAGAAGATTAAAGGGACTGCGGAGCACATGTGCCACAGAGGGCAGGTGAATTGATGAAGTCAGAGAGCATGCACTGAAGCCCGCAATGGGGATAGTGGATCCATCTACAATGTTGATGACTAATTGACCCGTATAAGGACAGTAGGAGGTCAACATACCAGCATCATTGGTGAGGTGATTGGAGGCACCTGAGCCGAGCATCCAAGCAAGGGAGCGACGACCGACGAAGGCGGTGAATCCAACTGAATGGGCCAGAGAAGCCGAAGATAGACCGGGTCCGACGGGGGTCTGGGGATCATGACTCAGCCGGATGTCCGCCATAGACAGGTCCAAAGATGGTGGAAGAGTGGCGACTAACGAGGAAGCCTCCTGGACAGCTGTCTGACCCTGTCGCGGGTTCTGAGATAGGCGTCCATGAAGAACCCAGCATCGGTCGATCAGGTGACCGAGCTTGCCACAGTGTTGACAGAGGGGATGTGGACGGCCCTCAGCACGGCCAAGGCCATGAGTGCCCGAGGAGTGGTCACTGCCACGACTGACGAGAGCTGAGTGGTCGATGATGGGGGTGGTCGGGGGAAGAGCCCATTGGGCCTTGCCCAGGTGACGATACACCTATGGTATATCCAGCATAGAAGTACTGGCGAGCATCTCGGTAGCCATCATGGCATACTCAGGGGCGAGACCATTGAGAAGATTGAAGATGCAAAGTTGGTCTCGTTGGGTCTAAGCAACCGCCGGTGTCTAGGTTACGGGCCACAACTCTTGCAACTCATCGCGAAGACTTTTCCATTCCATGAAATAGGCTGGGAAGGGCCGATCCTACTATCGAATAAACGGCAATCGCTGAAGAACATCAGATACCCGAGCCAAATTGTTGGTCTCGAAATACATGTGCAAGGAATCCCAGAGTTCCTTGACGGTATTCGTGGTCCGGGTGACATACTTTACTGAGCGATCCATGGAGTTCACCAACAAGGCGAAGATCTTGCTATCAACAAGCTTCCATGGACGGTATTCGGGATCAGTCGATGCCGGTGGAGGATCCTCAAGGTGAGAATCCAGGTCCATTCCTGTTAGGGACATCAACACAGTCTTCCGTCAGATGGAGAAGTTGGTGGTGTCGAACTGCTCATCGACGAAGCGGGTGGAGGCGGTGATCATCTGGGGCAGAGCAGAAAAGGCGGTCATGGAGGCGTGGGATAGCCGCCGAAGATGTCAGGAGTAGCGAGATGCCACGATGCGCGGCCGGTAGAAGGCAGGGTCGGTGGAAGCCGAGAAGCCGCAGTTGCGGGCACCGCCCGGAGCCACGAGGCGCAGCGGACAGCGGGAGGTGCGTCGGGATTCGGGGCAAGCCGCACACAGGAAGAATCGGGAGGACACCGGGATGCTGCCTGGAAGGCAGGGTCGGCCGTTCTAGAGGATACTGCAGGGAGGGGCGGAGCCTGTGGAAACCGAGAAACTACTGGGAGAGAAGTCGGATTGGGGCAACGGTTCGCCTGGAGCGAGCCACGTCTAGACAAAGGTGACTTTGGGGATAGAGGCATCGGGAGGGGCCGGCTGCTAGAGGGGCTGGTGTGGAAGGTTGGGGACCGGGAAGCCGCTTAGGGTGGGGCCGATCGCGCCTGGACAGGGAGGTCAGGTGCCGCATTGGGAGGGACGCCGGGATTATCGAGAGAAAGTGCCGGGAAGGAGCCGCGAGAGAGGGTCGCGGGACGCACAGAGGCAAGATTCTGTTGGGAGGGACTAGGGTGTCGGGCAGCGTCGTGACGGAGGGGCACAGGGAGATGCTGTCGCGGGAGGGTCCTGCCGTAGGAGGAGGCGGTGTTGTGGGAATCCGCAGCAGGAGACGGGATCGAGAGGGTGGTTGGTGCGTAGCGGGAGAGGTGGGAGCCGGCCGTTCTGCTCGCCTGGAGAAGCGGGAGCATATGTCGGCAGTTTCAGGAGCTGGAAATACCGTCGGGGAAGGCAAGAGAGGAGGTGGGGCCGGTTGTCACCGGGAGTCCAAAAGATAGACGGCGGTGGGGAGAGGGATGTCGCGGAAAGAGTCGCAACGGAGGGGTGACAGCTCAACGGTGTCGGAGGGAGTCGCGTAAGGCAGGAGGGGGGTGGTCGCGTAGGGCAGACCCGAGAGGAGGGGGTGGCTGCGTAGGGAAGACTCGGGAAGAGGGGGTGGGATTGATGCGTAGGGCAGAGCCAGGAGATAAAAAAATAAAGGTATTATCCCTCTGATACCATGTAGAATAGGAAATCTCCTTACCTCAAGGTGAGGCGGAGACCTACTCTTATAGATTGAGAGAACGGAATACATACATGAGTATTCCGATGTGGAACTCGAAAATACCCAGAATAATAAAAATAGGGTTTAACAAGGATCAATTGATTTATTGCCAGTGGAATACAGTGAATACAAACAATGGAACCATGATGCAAAGAATTAAGCGAAAATGAAAGAAACAACAAGGAATGCAATGATTTACATGCTTTGGTCCTTTTGGGACCTACTTCATGGCAAAAACACTTCCCACACACGCTTTTATTAAATGCTCAAAAGAAAACAGAACCAGATTACAAGATACATCAAATCGACAGAAAGAGAAATAGCGAGGTACAGAGAAAATCAACGAACAATAAGCAGTAACCAAAAAAGTAGGAACCGCAAGCAAGAAAACACAGAACTGAGCTAGATTGAACTTACAATGCCGGACACAAAGGTCTGGCGGTCCGGATTGCTTCAAGCTGAATGAATCTTCAACGTAGCTGCTCCGATTGAACTCATCGTGGAAGGAACTCGCCAGATCTGGGGTGTGGTGTTCGGATTTGATGACGGCGCTTCTTCGCTGTGGAAGGACACTGACGAGCTCCTCTAGGAACCACACACCAGCAGTGTGCAGGGAGGTCTGCAGATCAAGGACCAAATCCTTTGTTGAGGATGTAAACCACCATCAGCAATGAACCGAGATCTGGATCAAGAGGTCGACAAACTGCCGGTGAGAGGGGAGCCAAAGAAACCTTCTGGATCTTGGACGTCTGGATCTCTGTCAAAATGAATGGAACGAAGGGTATGGGTGATGAAACCCCTTCCAGAACCCGAACGACATAATAGCTCAGCTAAGGAAAAAATACCACGAAGGAACACCCGAACAACCCTAGCAGCACCAAGCGCAAAATCACCTATGCAGATGGACGGTGTGGATTACATGGGCGGCTAAAATGATCAATGCCTAGATGTGAAGACTGATATTTCATTCGGATTTCCATGGTGGACAGCAGCATATGGAGCAGGCCAAAATAATCGGTCCAAGAAAAATAACCCAAATCCAGTATAGTATATGACCAAACAATTAATTGATAAAGTTGCATATATGAGAATAAATTGAAATAGAAGAATAATAAGAAATGGGCAATTTTCAATTTGAAAAAATTAAACTAAATACCCAAATTCACAAATCTCCACCATTTTCAATTGAAATTGGTGATGTTATTGCGCCTAAGGTTATAGAATAGGAACCAATTTCATTCGATTGAAATAAAATTTGATCTTAAATAAATCCACGACTTTAGTCAAACTATCAGCCGGGTTTTTATCCGTGTGTATCTTGTTGACACACAAAGTTCTGTGTTCTATAATATCTCTAATGAAGTGTAATCTAATATCTATGTTCTTCGATTTACCATGAAGAACTAAATTTCTGGATAAATAAAGTGTTGACTGACTATAAGAATATACATTAATAACTAAATTAAAAGGTTTGAGTTCCGAATACAAGTCTTTAAGCCATAGGGCTACCTTTACTGCCTCGGTAAGGGTAATGTACTCGGATTTTGTGGTTGATAAGGCAACCACAGATAGCATGTTGCACTTCTAAGAAATAGGGCCTCCACAGGCAGTGAGCACATATCCAGTCAATGGTTTCCTGATCTCAATATTACCTGCATAATCAGCATCTACAAGGCCTACCAAAATTTCAGAAGCATCAATGTTTTTATCATAGCACAATGATTTTTAGAAGTACAAGAGATATAACAAAGAAGGCACTTAAGGGCATGCTAATGTGGATTCTCAGGTGCACCCATAAATCTTCTTAAGGTGCAGATTGCAAAAGCAATGTCGGGTCTGGTGTAAATCATAGAGCACATGATGCTACCAACAATATTACCATATGGAATTTTAGACATAAATTGCACATCATCATCAACAGTGGTTGTTTGTGTCGAAGACAATTTAAAGTGTTTTCCAAGAGGTACATTGACGAGTTTTAGGGATTCAAACATGTATCTCTTTAGGATCTTTAAAACGTAAGCATAGTGAGATAAGAATGGCAATTTATTTGGTCCAACTCTAATTATTTCAACACCTAATATTTGCTTAGCTGCACCTAAGTCTTCCATTTCAAATTTGTACTTTAATTGAGATTTAACAACAATGATTAAACTCGTATTTTTACGTATGATTAGCATGTAGTCAATATAGAGCAGCAAGTAAATCATTCAATTTTGAGTTGATTTAAAGTAGACACATGCATCATATTGGCTCATGGTGAATTGGTTATCTATCATAAAGGAACAAATTTTTTTATACCATTTCCTAGACGCTTTATTTAAACCATACAAGGACTTATTTAATAGACAGACTTGGTTTGATTTAAATTCCTTAGAATAACCATCAAGAGGCTTCATATAGAGTGTTTGACAATAGGGGGAAAATTTTCAGCATATTCAGTACCTTCTCTTTGAAGGAATCCTTTGGCAACTAACTTTGCTTTATATTTAACTTCGTTTCCATCAGTATTGTCTTCCTTTCTCTTATAAATCCACTTGAACCCAATCACCTTAGCATTAGGTGGCTTGTTGACAATGGTCCGAGTGTAGTTTTTTCTTAGAGATTGCATCTCTTCGTTCATAGCAAAGATCCAATGTTTTGAATCTTTATCATTTAAAGTTTGCCTATATGATTGAGGATCATCATCAATGAGAACCTAGGCCACATGAAAGATGTATGAAGCCATATCATACTGACTGAACCGAGCAAGAAATCTTGAGATTCTCCTTTGTCTATCTCGGGTTAATAGACAATCTTAATGAGTGGCTAAAGGTCCAGAATCAGAGTCTGAACCAAAACTAGACTCAGAATCAGTCGCATCAGTGGGATGAGGAGGAGGTGGAGTAGGTTGAACATCAACCTCAAAGTGAGTCAGGGGGCTCAACTTCATTGGCCTTGTCAAGGTCTGGATCACTGCTTCCAGATGTGGCAGTCTTAGCCTTTGGAGAAGATGATTCTTGGAAGACTACATCCCTACTTATAATGCACTTTTGGTAACCCGGTTTGTCAACCCGGAGTTTATATCACGTAACTCCCTCGGGATAACCAGCAAATATGCATTTGAGTGCTCTTGTTGGTTCTAGTTTTTTAGTCTTGACATGAGAATAGCTTGTAGAACTGAAGACTCTTAAGTAGTAGGAAGGGGTTTTACCGGTCCAAAACTCCTCAGGTGTTTTGAATTGATTTGTAGATGAGGGGCACCTATTGATAAGGTAAACAACAGTGCTGGTGGCATCGACCCAAAAGGATTTGGGGAGGCTTGACCATGCAAGCATGATCTGAACTCTTTCTAGGATAGTCTTGTTTATCAGATCGGCAAGGCCATTTTGTTGGGGAGTTTCCCTAACAGTCACGTACCTCTTAATTCCTTCAAACTCACAAAACTGAATAAGCTCTATGGAGAGATATTCTAGCCCATTTTCAGTTTTCATGGTTTTGATTTTTTTTCCAATTTTATTTTCAACTGACGCTTTCCAGGTTTTAAAGGTTTGGTAATAACATCAGATTTTATTTTTGAAGATGTAAATCCAAAGTTTCCTAGAGTATTCATCTATGAAGGTGACAAAATAGGATCCTCCACCATGAGAGGTGGACCTAGCTAGCCCCCACATATCTGAATGGATGTATTCAAGGGGGCTGGCAACTTTGAAGGACCTATTGAAACTCACCCTCTTGGCTTTACTCATCACATAATCATCACAGAATGAAAGATTAATAGATGTGATGTCACTCAACAGACCTTGCTTGTTGAGTTCCTCTAAGCCCTTGAAGCTAACATGCCCTAATCTCCTATGTCATAGCACAGTATTGTCAGTGTCTGTGTTGTAGAGACTAGCCAACTGCCTTGAATGGGTCTTACCATTCAAGATGCATAGCCCATTGGAAAGGGATCCCTTAAGGATGGTTCTTGATACTTTAGAGATCTTGAGACAACCTGTTTCTGGTCTAAAGGTAAATCCCTTTTGATCTAAGACTCCTAAAGGGATTAAATTTCTTTGAAGATTAGGGACTCACCTTACATCAAGTAAGGTGGTGATAGAGTGATCATCTAGCTCTGTAAAAACAGAGCCTCTACCCTCAACCTTGCACCTCTTATTGTTTCCTAAGAGGACATCCCCTTCAACCTTTTCAACCAGCTCTAGAAATGACTCTATATGGACACATATGAAAGGAACAACCAGAGTCAAGGACCCACTCTTGATTGAGTGTATGGCTGGACACATTTAGGACTTCAGCAGTGTCATATCCTGAGTCAACCAGAAGAGTCTGGTCGGTGGGTTGTTTGGATTCTAACTCACGTTTGAGTTCTCTACATTCAGGATTAGTATGCCTTGGTTTTCTACAATGGAAGCAAGTAACCTTTTTTTCTTTAGAGTCATTTTTGGGTTTAGGGTGTTTATTGTTCTTGTCTTTGTCCTTGGTAAATTGTTTCTTTTTAACTTTGCTTTGAGGTCTACCCCTTGTGAATAGGCTCAATGCCTCACCTTTAACTCTTGGTTTGGAGTGTAGTTCTTTAAATAGGAGGGTTGACTTAACCTCTTCTAGGGTTAGTGAGCCTCTATCATACATCATAGTTTCAACTAAAGAAATATAATTATTGTCAAGAGAAATTAAGAGGACAATTGTTTGATCCTCATCATCGACTTTGTTGCGTTAATATTGGCAAGATCTAACATCACTTTATTAAATTCATCAAGATGAGATTTGATAGAACTATCATGCTTCATTTTAAAAGTGAACATGCAATGTCTTTTATAGAGTATGTCAACAAGTGAAGCAGTCATATATATTTTCTCTAACTTTAGCCAAATACCGCTAGAAGTGGACTCAAATGCAACCTCTCTAAGGACCTTATCTCCTAAAGACAATAAAAGAGAGCTATGTACTTTGACTAGCACATCAGGGGGAACAACTACGTACTCGGTACTGGTCTGCCCGGTCTCGTTTACAGTGACAATTGGTTTTTTAGGCCCAAAAAGGGCATCTATTAGGCCTTGTTGTACAAGCAAGGCTCTCATCTTAATCCGGCATAGGTTAAAATCATTGTCGGCATCGAATTTCTCGATTGCATACCTCGTCGTGGACATGTCTACCCACAAGGTAGATATCGAGCTCTTGCGGACAATGCTAAGCGTACGCCCCCAACAACCGACCAATCCCTTGGGTAAACTATGCTTTGTTGAAGGGATGTGAAATGCGGAGAAATTATTAACTGGATAATGGCTTTAACAAATGCAATTAAAAAATCTATAGCGGTTTAATATAGAGTTTATAGTGCGGAAATAAAACCAATATATACAGAATTGTAAAACGGAGACAAAAAAAAACTGTAAAACAGAGGTAACAAATTTGCAAAAGTACAGTAGCAGTAATGGCAAGGAAGCAGCAACAGAATTGAAAAATTCAGCAGCAGCACAATTGTAAATTGATGGCAGTACACTCAAATTCAGGGAAAAAACAAATCAAGGAGGCTTTGATACCACATGTGAAGGAGGCTGTGTGTAATGGGGAGTAGCAGAACAACAACAGAACTCCAATTCCAATATAGGGATCAATTGATTTATTTCTAGTGGAATACAGTGAATACAAATAGTGGAACCACGATGGAAATAATTAAAAGAAACTGAAAGAAACAACAAGGAACACAATGATTTACATGCTTAGGTCTCTTTGGGACCTACTGCACGGCAAGAACACCACCCACACATGTTTTTATTAAATGCTCAAAAGAAAACCAAACTAGATTACAAGATACAACAAATCGACAGAAACAGAAATAGTGGGATACAGAGAAAATCAACAGACAGTAAGCAGTAACCAAAAAAGTAGGAACTACAAGCAAGAAAACACAGAACTGGGCTAGATTGAACTTACAATGTCAAACACAAAGGTCCGGTGGTCCGGATCACTTCAATCTCTATGAATTGTCAATGCAGTTACTCCAATTTAACTCATCGTGGAAGGAACTCGCCATATCTGGGGTGTGGTGTTCGGATTTGATGACCGCACTTCTTCGTTGTGGAAGGACGCCGACGAGCTCCACTAGGAACCGCATACCAGCGGTGTGCAGGGAGGTCGGCAGATCAAGGACCAAATACTCCGCTGAGGATGTAAACCAGCAGCAGCAATGAACCAAGATCTGGATCAAGAGGTCGACGAACCGCCGGTGAGAGTGGAGCAAAAGAAACCTTCTGGATCTTAGACATTTGAATCTCTATCGAAAATTAAAGGAACAAAGCGTAGGGGTGATGAAACCCCCTGACAGAACCCGAACGGCCTAACAGCTCAGCCAAAGAGAAAGCGCAACAAAGGAACACCCGAACAACCCTAACAGCGCCAAGCACAAAACCGCCCAAGCAGATGGACGGTGTGGATTACAGGGGCGGTTAAAATGATCAACGGCCATATGTGAAGGCCGATATTTCATCTGGATTGTTGGGGTGGAAAGCATCATGTGAATGATAACCAAACAACCACAATAATGCAAGAATCGAGCCTGTGTTGTGTATTTATAATACAAGAACCAAAACCGAAAAAGATAAATGCATAATAGTAAAAGGACTGTCAATTTAACGTGCTTCGGACCCTTAAGGGTCCTACTGCACGGCAAGAACACTCACCCACGCACGCGTTTTATTTCATTCAAAGAAAACGAAACAGAAGCAGTACAATGATCGGACCAGCCAGGAGAATGGAAAACTAGAAGAAGAAATTTACAAATCTAGAATGAAAAAAGAAATTGTAAACTAATACTCACAATGCCGGACCAAAACTGGTCTGGCGGTCCTAATCTCTTCATGCAGATGTCGAAAGCACAGCCTCCCGGATCTGTTTGCGCGTCCACCCACCGCTCCTGCTAGGGTTCCTGGTTTCGTTGGTCACGAAGCCACACTTCTTCCAATTAGGGAAGGATGTTGATCTTCACCGCGGCCCAGCCTTGCAATGAGGCCGAGGGAGGTTGACAGGCACAGACGTGCTCCAATAAGGAGTCTTACACCAAGAACCAGGGAGCTACAGCAGCGCTCGTCGATAGGGATCACAGCACCAAATCGAAGGAAGACCCGAGGAAACCGAAGCGATTCACACTACTTTGGGAAGAGACAGACAGGGGCATTGAAATCCCCCTACGAGCCTTTGAAAACCGTAACTGCATGCCCAATACAGGGCTGCCACGAACCCACGGCGTGAAACAGAAACACCAAACTGAATGGTTGTTCAAACAAATAGGAGGACAGGTGGACATCCAGCAAAAGAAGGGCAGCACAAATCGTCAACGGTGCACATACATCCGGGCAGTAAAATAGAGATTGCCAGCGTGTCAAGTGGGTAGGAAAACCGCCCTCAAACAAACAGATCCCCAATAAAACAACAGCAAATATATATATTGAGCATGGAAACCGATATATAAAATAGGGTGTAAATAAAATTTAAATGGAAGGTAAAAAATAAGCATATTAAAGCACGATTTTAATATGAAAATAAAACAACGGATTAAGAAAACTTAATTCAAAAATCTCCACCATTTTCAATTAAAATTTGGCGATGTTCTTGCACCTAACCTATGAATTGAATCGGGAAATAATGCTACACAACCTAAGCAAAACAAAAGCGACAATAAACAGTGCTAGTCAAACTATGCATCGCTTATGTCCAACATGTGTATCAATGTGATACACATTTTCCCTCATCAATTCCATCTAAACTACTACTTAAACATGCTTAGAATTAAAACCTCTAAACATAAACAGAACGCATGTATGCACTTACCTGAGCTGATATCTGAGGTCATGCCAACAAGGATATCCCGAACTGCTCACCAGTGTACCTGCACACAGGCACCAAACACAGCAGTACCAATCCTCTAAAACCATGGCAAATCAAACTCAAAAAAACCAGAAAAACAGTGTAGTAATGCAAATAGAAGCTAAGAAAACAGTTCATGCAAATGAAAGCAAAGCAAACAAAAAACACAAAGCTCAGAGGAAGCAAATCACTCACTCCACCTAGATCTACTACAGACCCAAAAGACTCTTCGCCTAAGAAGAAAACACTGCCTAGAACCGTGCAACATGGGAAACCACCTCCTAACTCACACCGTTGTATGGACTCATACAGCCCCAGTTTTAGAGCCAACTCGAAACCAAGAGGAAAACAAACCCAGCAAGCAAGGACAGCCCACTACCGACCTAGGGAAAACTCATCCTAGTCTAGCCTGACGACATCAAGCACCTAATTCCCAGGTACCCATTCAATGTCATCAAAAAGATACTAGCAGTATCGTCATGAAGTCTGGTGGTTATCCAGACATCTCCCCATGAACCTGTTTCTCTAACCACTGCCCAAAAACTTACTATCCTCGTACTTGGTTATCCCCGAGAAGCCCAACCCTCCTAGTACATGAAGGAAACAAAACTAGAGTTGAACCCACAACTCTGCCCCACTGAAGAACACTAGACAAAAGCACAGTCTAAAACAATCCAACAAGAGAGGTTCCTCAAAACCGAGTATCACCGCAAAAATCATGCAGTCCCAAGATTCCTAAGGGAAAACTCTAAGCCTATGAGAACACCGGTGACCCAAGGGCAGCTCGCTATCGACTAAGAAATCTCATCATAGTCTAGCCCCAACGATATCTAGGAACCACCTAACATCGTTAAAGAGATCCTGACAGAACCACCATGAAGCCCGATCATCACCGAACCTATTCACATGACATTGTCACTCTAAACACTGCTCAGGCCCAATCACCACTCGTAACGGGTCACACCTAGAGAGAAACCAGCCCAAAACTAGGACACACGCCAGAGGAACAAACCTAAGCTAATTACCAGCTCACTCTCCAAAAGCAAAAGGCAGAACTAGGAGACCAAAACAACCAGACGGGTATGCAGACCCTGCCACACACCCCACTACTTACCAATACACACTCACCCAGACCAACCTCGCACAAAACCCTCCTACCCCAGAACCCAAGATGCAAAATTGACAACTCTAAGTTGTCTGCGGTCTCTGTAGAGGAGGAATTCTTCTTACCTCAAGGTGAGACAGAGACCTTTTATAGATTGAGAAAAAGGAATAAATGATAGATTATTCCGATGTGGGACTCAGAAATACCCAGAATAATAAAAACAGGGTTTAACACTCCCCCTCAAGCTGGACATGCCCAGCTTGGACCACGTGTCCCACAAAAGAAAGATGACATCAGACAAAACCATACAGACTCCCCCTCAAGCTGGGTCGCAGATGTTGTGGATGCCCAGCTTGGAACTGAGTGAGGTCAGGCGAGCCCCTGGGAGGCCTTTGGTGAAGATGTCTGCAAGATGATCCGCCATCAGGATGTGGATAAGGCTGACATGGTTGTGTTCGAGGTGGTGGCGAAGAAAGTGGCAGTCCACCTCGATATGCTTTGTGCGTTCATGGAAGATGGGATTTGAAGCAATCTTGGTGGTTGTCTGATTGTCACACCAGATATGAGCAGATGTCTGCGGAAGAAAGCCAAGATCCTGGAGAAGATGACAAATCCAAAGGATTTCCGTAGTGACGGTGGCCATGGCATGGTACTAAGACTCCACACTAGATCTGGAGATGACAGTATGTTTCTTGATGCGCCAAGAGATGAGGTTTCCTGCTAAGAAAATGGCAAACCCAGAAGTAGAAATTCGGGTATCAAGGCAACCAGCATAGTCAGCATCATAGAAAACCTCAATATTCAGATGAGCGTGGTGGGAGTAGCGAAGACCAAAGGCAGGGTCTTGATGTATTTGGCGATGTGAAGGACATCATCCCACTAAGAGGTGGTCAAATGCTCCATGAATTGGCTCACTTTGCCAACAGCGCAGGCAATGTCTGGACGAGTCGTGGTGAGATAATTGAGTTTGTCCACCAGTCGACGGTACCTCTCTAGGTGTGAATACAGTTCTGAGGAGTCATAGAGAGACTGCTCCCCAGGCTCAAGAAGAGTCTCAATGGTGGTGGTCTGTGTCAGCCCAACATCCTGAAGAATGTCCAACACATATCTCCGTTCGCAAATGAAAATGGTGTCCAGAAAACGGGAGACCTCGATGCCAAGGAAGTATGTGAAAGGGTTGAGATCTTTGGTGTGGAAGTGATGATGAAGATGCCCCTTGAGGTGGGCGATCCAGTGGATTCACTCCCGGTGATGATGATATTATCCACATATACTACCAACAGGATGCAGCTAGTAGATTTCGTCCTGTAGAACATGGTGTGGTCCTTCATACTGCGAGAGAGCCCAAAGTCGGTGACAACGGTGCTAAATCGGCCAAACCAAGCAAGAAGAAACTGCTTGAGACCATATAGAGAGCAGCGAAGTCAACAGACTTGGAATTCGGCACCAGAGGCACAAAATCCGGGGGCTATTGCAGATAAACCTCTTCCTCGAGAAATCCATGGAGGAAGGGCATTCTTGACATCCGGTTGATGAAGGGGCCAATGATGATGAGCGGCCAGAGCGATAGATAATCGAACAGAGGTCATCTTGGCAACTAAAGAGAAGGTATCAAAATAGTCAATACCATATGTCTGAGCAAAGCCCTTTGACACAACGTGGGCTTTGAGGCGATGAAGAGTGTCATCGGCATTAAGTCGGACAGTATAAATCCATTTGTTGTCAACCACTTGTTTGTCTGCTGGAAGGGGGACCAGATCCCAAGTATGGTTGTCTTCCAGATCCTTCAATTCATCCAGCATCTCTTTTAACCACCCCGGGGGAGATTTGGCCTCGCCAACTGGGCGGAGAATGGAGATCGTCTCCAGAGCTGACAGACCTCTGTATGAAGATGTAAATAGAGGAGTAGTCTAGTAAGAACGAGTACCTTTCCAAAATGCAATGGGCAAGTCGTCTAGTGTCAAGACAAGAGCATTGGACAAAGCAGGGATGATGGTGTCCTCGGCCTGGACAGGGGGTACAGTCGATGGGCAACGAGAGTAGACCATACCAAAACGGTGATCAACAGGGGGAAACACCAGTGGAGGGTTGATGATGAGAGGAAGACAATCATCAATGTCAGTGTCGGGATGGGGAGAGGGAAGTGAAAACGGAGAGCTCTGAACAAACAAGACGTAAGCAGAGATGATTAGAGGTGTTAACGGAGCGGGGCGGGTCAGCCCGCGGGGCGGATCATGCGGGCTGCGGATTTTATTGTGCGGTCCGGCCCGGTCCACAAATAATGCGGGCTTAAAAAATAAAAGCCCGACCCTACCATGCGGGACCCGCGGACTAACGGGCCGGCCCACGGGCTTAAAAAAAATAATATATAGAAATATTTTTTAGCTTCATGAACCATGATAAAGTAGAACGGAAAAATAGAAATGTTTGAGATTTAGTGAAAATATTTAGTTTTTAATTAACAATATCTCTGACAACAACAACAACCATTAAAAAATTATATCTTTGATGATTTATGGGATTAAATCACGGGCTAATGGATCGGCCCGCGGATTTGCGGATTTTTTGACAGCTCTAGAGATGATATACCTTCTTAGGTCTGGAGAGAAGCATCGATATCCGCGCTGAGTTCGGGAATAGCCGAGAAATATGTGGCGGAGGGATTTAGGAGAGAGCGTGGAGAGACCGAGACGAGTGTCATGGACATAACAGAGACATCCAAACACACGGAGTGAAAGTGAGTGAGGAGTGAGAGAAGAGAACAGAGTCTGAAAAGGAGTCTCTCCCTGAAAGATAGAAGAAGGGAGGCGGTTTAGGAGGTAAGTAGCAGTCAGGATGATATCGCTCCAAAAAATGAGAGGCACCTTCATGTGGAATAGGAGGGAACGGGCGGTCTCCAGAATATGGCGATATTTTCACTTGGCCACTCCATTCTGCTAAGGTGTATTGGGGCAGGATGTCTGGTGAATAATGTCTTTATCCTTAAGAAACTGCTGAAAGGGAGTGGATAAATATTCTCGTCCATTGTCGGAGCGAAGACATTTCAATGATGTAGAGAATTGAGTATGAATTTCATTATAGAAGGTCTGAAAGGTAGAAAACACTTCAGACTGATAACGAAGGTAGATCCAGGTCATGCGGGAGTAGTCATCGATAAAGGATATATAATAATGGTACCCGGACTGGCTAGGAACCTTGCAAGGACCCCATAAATCGGAATGAACAAGGTCGAAAGGATTCGCTGCACGCGGGTCCAATCGAGGAACATATGTCACCAGATGATGTTTAAAAAACTTGCAGGGTTCACAATGGAAGGAAAGGTGGGGACTAAATTGGGGGCAAAGATTTTGTAGTACGGAAGCCGACGGATAAGCAAGACGAGAATGAAGGTCAAGGGCACGGGCTGAGGTGGATGAGCAAGCAAGAGGTGGTGGGATATCGAGTATGTACACCCCAGCCCTAAGATGACCTCGAAAAGTTCTTGGTTCGTCGGCCGCTCCTAAAAAACACCAGATGACGTAAAAATAGCAGCATAATTTAAGTCTTTGGTGATTTTGCTGATGGAGAGAAGATTAAACGGGTTGTGAGGAACATGAGCGACTGAAGGCAGGCTAATAGATGGGGTCAAAAGGCATGTGTCAAATCCCGCAAGGGGGATTGTTGATCCATTTACTACAATGATTGTAGAAGCACTAGTAGACGAATGGCAGGTAGCAAACATACCAGAATCCGCTGTGAGATGTTCGGACGCACCGGAGTTGAGAATCCAGGCTTGCGGTCAATGAGATAGACAGGTGTTAGAGCCATCAGTCAGAGCAATGGTGGCCGGAGAAGAGGACAGTTGCTCAGGCGAGGGCCGGGAAACCGCGGGAGGCGGGCCGAGGGACCAACGAGGAGGGTGGGGGCTGGGAGATCGCGTTAGAGGCGGGTTAGGAATCGCCGAGGAGGGCGGGGGGAGCCGGGCGACCGTGTGGAAGGTGGGTCGGGGAGTGCTGAGGAGGGCGGGGAGTCCAGGAGACTGCATCAGAGGTAGTGGCCGGAAATCTGTCGGGAAGTCGGTCGGATTGCGGGAGGTCGCAGCGAAAGGGAGACGCCGAGGGAGATGGGTCGTTTGTCGAGCAGGAGAACCTGCGGGGGTCTGGAGATCACGACGAGAGGTCGCAGGGAGAGGCGGTTGGTCAGTGGCTGGACAGCGTCGTGTCTGGAAGAGGCGGGTGGTCGGGCGCCGGCGTCGGAGGTCCGCCGGAGAGAGCCGCGACGGGAGCTGGTGATGGGAGGAGATCCGCATAGGGAAGGAAGCGTGGTGGGTCGTCGTGCGAGGAGGCCGGCGTGGAGAGAGCCCGGCCGCAAGGAGGGATTCTGCTGGGATGGCGAGCAGGAGGCCGATCGCGCCTGGACAAAGAGGGCGCCAGGACAAGCAGGGCGTCGGGATGAGTAAGCGGGAGGTCGGGCTGGGCGGTGTGAGTTGAGAGCGCCGCTAGGAGAGGGGTGCGACGGGAGAGGGTCGCAGCGGGAGGTCCGATTGGGGAGGGGTGCTGTGGGCGAGGGGGGAGCTGGGAAGCGGGGGCCGTCGGGATGTGCAGCGGGAGGGGCGCCGCGTAGGGCGGGAGTCGAGAGCCACACTGGAGGCGATGTGCTGCACAGGGAAGGAGACAGGGCCGAGCGAACCGAGAGTCCGCAGGGAGGGCAGGGCCGGGTAGAACCGGGAGTCTACATGGGGAATTGCTGGGAAAAAAATGGAAGGGAGGGCTCGGGATTAGTTTCCCTCTGATACCATGTAGAGGAATTCTCCTTACCTCAAAGTGAGGCGGAGGTCAGGGTGTAATTTCGGCCCGGACCGGGATTACCCTGCAAAAAACCGGGCCGCTGACCACTATTCGGGTCGGGCCGGGACGGCACGAACAACCTCATGAGGTGGCCCGAGCCCGACCTCAGGCCGGCCTAAACCATCGGGCCGGGCTTTTTCAAGTCGAGTCATAGTGGGCTTTAATTATTTTCAAAATAATTGTTTGTTTTAAAACTTTTTTTAAACATTTTTTTAACATTTATTTAAAACGTTTTTTTACATTTATTTTTAAATGCATGTTTTTTAGATGTATTTTTTTAAATGTTTAATATTTTTTTGTAAAAACGTTTATTTTATTTTTTATTAAAATTTTACAGTGGGTGGATATGTTATTTTTTTTGTCAAAATAGATTTATATATGTGAATCTATATATATTATGTGCAAATTGGAGAAAAAAAATAAGGGGTTGGGGGATGCGCAATAGTGGGTGAGTTTATAACATTGTTATTTAAACATTTTTTTAACTTATTTATAATTTTTTTAAGGGTTCGTGATTTTTTTTATTTAAAAATTTTTATTTAAACCGTTTTTTAACATATGTTTAAAACATTTTTTTTACATTTATCTTTAAATGATAAATTTAAAAAAATTAATTTTTTTTAAACGCATGCTTTTTACATGTTTTTTTTTAAACATTTAACTTTAAAAAAAAATTAATATAAAATATTTTTTAAGTGTGTTTTTTTTAAGTTTTTTTTAAGTGTTTGTTTAAAAAAATTAAACATCTCTATTTAAACTTTTTTTTTAATTTCTTTAAAACAATTTTTACATTTATTATTAGACATTTAATTTAAAACGTTTTTTTAACGCATGTTTTATACATGTATTTTGTTTTAACATGTTTTATATAAACACATTTTTTATTAACAATTTACAGTGGGGGGATATGTTATTTTTTTCAAAATAGATTTATATATGTGTGTAAATTTATATATATTATGTGCAAATTGAAGAAAAAAATAATGAGGAATTAGGGGATGCATAGCAGTGATGGGTTTAAAGTGTTTTTATTTAAATGTTTTTTTATCATTTATTTAAAACATTTTTTACATTTATTTTTTTAACATGTTTATGAAAAGTATTTTTAAACGTTTGTTTAATTTAAAACATTTTTTAAACAATTTTTTATTTTTTTAAACACATGTTTTTTACATGTATTTTTATCAAGCGTTCAACATTTTTTTTGTAAGAACGTTAATTTTCTATTACATTAACATTTTACAGTGGGAGGATATGTTATTTTTCTTCTAAACAAATTTATATATGTGAATCTATATATATTATGTGCAAATAAATAATGAGAGGTTGGGGATGTGCACCGGTGGGTGAGTTAATTTTTTTTCTAAATAGATTTATATATGTATATATAGTATATATAATATATGCAAGTTTCATCATATTTAAAAAAAAATAATGAGGTTGGGGGTGTGCGAACATCGTTAGGTGAGCAGTTATTTTCTTGTTAATATATATATATATATAATATGAGAAAATTGTAAAAAAATAATTAAGAGTTGGGAGGTGCATCGTCGTGGGCGGTTGAATTTTTTTTTCTAAATAGATTTATATATAATATATGCAAGTTGCAACATATATAAAAAAATTAATGAGGTGGGGGGGCGTGCACCAACATCACTAGGTGAGTATGTTATTTTTTTATTAATATACAATAAGTTATTATATATACAATATTAAATCATTGATATATATATATATATATTATTAATAGCTTTGTTTATATATATATTATATTAAATCATTTATATATATATATTATCAATGGCTTTGTTTATATATATATTGTACCATATCATTGATATATATTATTAATTTTTGTAAAATTGATCGAACGTCGATTGAAACCGCGAAACATTTCAAAACCGGAAATGTAAGATCGATCGTAGGCGAAGCACATCATTGAGAAAGTGAATATCGAATTTGCGTATGACGATGATAATAACAAATGGAAATACAAATACAAAAGAAATACAAGAATTAGAAAACACAATGTAGAGCCAAAAGTCCATCTTATTTCATTAACATATCGTCATATTTATAGAGTACATGAGATCTGATCCAACGGTGAGAATATGAAAGGTTGTCCATTAAGAGGGGAATTAATTGGGAATTGAGGAACCATCATTATTGTCATAATTATGACATCCATTAATAACGTTTCATAACACTCCCCCTTGGATGTCATAATTTCATCAAACCTTATTTAATCTTCACTTAAAAAAATCATGTGGGAAAAATAAGTGAAGCCAAAATAAAAGAATTTCATGTCATCATGCCTCATTAAAAACCTTATTAGGAAAACCCAGTGGGAAAAACCTGATGAAGGGAAAAATAGTGCAGCGTTCCCAACTCCCTCTGATTATATCATTTAGTTATGTCTTCAAAACATCAATTAATATTATTATTTAATTATGTCTTCAGGACATGGGAGGAAGACCATAGGTAATAATGAATGGTCTCATTAAAAATTACAACTCATGGGGAAGACCAACAATTTCCATTAATTATAGATATCCATAATAATTTATAACATTCCCTTGGATATCTATTATGATGTATGATTGGCACATTTTTAACCTCATTGAGGAAAATCCCTTCAAGGGAAAACACTTGATTAGGGAAAAAGAGTACAATAACATCAAGTCCCCAGAGTGTTGCCTCGTTAAAAACTTTATCAGGAAAACCCAATGGGAAAAACTTGACTAAGGGAAAAATAGTACAACAGTTACATCTCTCATTCATAATGATTATCATTTAACTCATAGAATGTCCATGATCAATTCATAACAAAAACATTCAGTTTTGAATTTTGGAATAATAAAAATTCATACCCTTTTAGATTTAAATGAATAGGGAAGAACATTAACTTGCATCATAATATGTTTTATTGTTATTTTCAAAGTACATATGCACATGTATATGTATATCCTTCAGGGATAAATAAAATGTGTATTTATATTTAACCCTTATGGGATAAGAATGTTCTTCATCAACCCCTTATGTATGAAATCTATCACTCTTGGAAGCAAGAGATTTAATTATTCATTAAGGGTAAAACCAGTCCAAAATTTAATATTTCATATTCAGGATGATTAATTCAAAATACAAGGACATTCAGTGTACACTGATTTCAGAACTCTCGAATGTTTTTCAAAACACCTTAATAATATGATGAATACAATGATTCATACAAATCATGGGATGATAAATTCAATTCATATTCTTCCTTAACTTTATATGGATAAATCTTATTCAGTTCACCGCAGAATTTATCAGATTGAGTGAAACTTCCATAATTTTGAATATGCTTCAGGCATTTCAAACCCTTTTGGGATTCATATAAATATCCAAATATACGAGGAAGAATATTTCTTATAATAAGATTATTGATATTCAATAATCTTTATAGTTTGAAAAATCAATCCAGAACTTTATATGTTGAACATTTCATAAGTTCCTTTAATAATTTTGGTCAATTATTATGATGTAGACATCTATAAAAATCCATCGTCGTCAATGAGTTTTAAAAGCATTCCGAGAAAATATATCATCAACAACATTTGATTGAGATCTCATAATTTTTCTGGTACCAGTGTCACTTCAGAGAAAATATCTAAAAAGATATAATGTTGCCGATATATTTATTTTCCTCTTCAAGGGAAAATATATTTATTGCTTTCTACTCATGAAAAACAATGATTTTATATAATCAGTTCAACCACACTTCAGGTGTGTATAATCAGACTATTGATTTCCAACACTTTACATTCATGTAAGTGTTGTGAGCATCTCGTCAATGGTTTTGCAAGACCATATAATATATAATATTCGGTATTTCTTTTAATCAACATGCATAGCATGCAATGTATACTCACTAGCAGCAAATAACACATGTGATCATTTAGTGGATGCATCTTTCATATAGATGGATCACATGGTAGGTGGGTGCGCCCATATATACATCTTCATAAGTATATGGGAAATTTATTTCAATAATAGCTGCTAATGATATAAATAATTTACCTCAAAAATGGGTACCTCAGGGTAAATTATCATACAAGGGGAATTCATAATGACTTAATGATAATAAATTCATTGATAATTTTGTAGACATGCATCAATTAAATAAGTTCATCATTCTCCCCCTGATGGATGTCTACTATGTTATCAATAAATCGATGCTCGTGTATACATGAATCAATATCTTTCATTATAATTGATCCTGGATGGCCTAAATCATCATGTCATATATTTGAAGTGCCAGGATCGGTAAACTTCTGGTTTACCATTATTGATTCGATTGTACATAACAAATTCTTTATAATCACTTTTTATGAATGTTTGTTACATATTGAGGTACCTCTTTTATCAAATGTCTCCATATGATATTCATTTTCAAGAATACCATTCATATATCTCATTGAGACTTTAGATATAAAAAATCATTAATAATTTGTACTACCAGGTAGGAATATATTCACTCTTTTGGAGTATTTTATTAATTTTCACTACCGGTAAATGTACTTATATGAGCATATACTAACGCATATATGAGTTCTTTTAAAGCATTTAATCAAAATAATATTTGTAAATATTTTGCTTCAAGATCGGCCAATATAAGATCTTCAGGATCTTTCATTGTGCAAACTCATATTTGTCGTTATAATTTTCACTTATGGTGGTTGATGAATTCATAATATAATCATAATGGGTTGGGCCATCACCAAACGGATTATTGCATAATTTAGAACTTCTGGCCAAAATATTTTGGAACTTCGGGCCCAAATATTATTTTACAATACATCTACCTAGGATAGGATCCCCCGCGTCTTTTGAAGCTGGTGAATGTGGTAGTGATAACTAATGTGGAAGAATCTTCTGGATTCACAACACATACCTTATCACCATCCAAAATAATAATTCATAAACAACATTCACTTTATCAAATGAAGGAGAAATCATTTGATCAAATCTCATCAACTCTCAAATATTCATGATATCACAAATTATATCAAATTTTTCATGAATAATTTCATTTACTTCAAGGAATGAGATATAGTAATTAAAACTACATTCACATCGGGGAATGAATTCATTCATCGTATTTTATGATCCATGAATGATAATTTATTATTTATCAATAATGATCATCTTGCATAAAATATAAATTTTATTGATTATGATGATCATTGTTTTAACCACTTCAGGTGGTAAAATTATTTTCATAATATATATCGGATTATCAAAACTATGCAATTCAATCATTTTATTTATGAATTATATGAACAACAACATCCACTTCAGGGGATAGATGAATTACATGAGATGATATTGATAATCCATAAGAATATGATAAATAATAATGTTTCCCTTGATATTGTTGTTGCAGGAACAATAAATGACAAATGAAGATATTATTCAATATAATGTCAAAGAACATTATTTTCATGTCATCCTTCAGGGGTGTATTATTTTATAAATATTCATAAAATTTATTGTGTTATGTAAATATTTATTGTCAAACAACTTCTGGTGGTTATATTTTTATTATTTTTTATAAACAAATACAACACAATGATCATTTGCAAAACATCATATTCACCTCGAACTTGATTTTTAATAAAATCAGGTATATTTTCATTCACTTCGGGGAATGAAATAAATCATTTTCAATAAATATTCTCATTCACTCCATGAACAGAATAAAATTATTTGTTCATGTTTTATAGTGACTTCAAGACAATTGTATGAATATTCAATTCAGCAATTTCATCCACTTCGGGGGATTAATATATATAAAATATATTTATGCTTGTTCATCAAGAATATTTAATTTCTTTAAAACATTTTATAAGAAATAAAAGAAAGAGAAAATAAATAAAAGAAAGAGAAAAGAAATAAAACAAATATTTACAACTATTCAAAGTAAATATCATCTCCATCATGAACCTTTATATAGCATAATCAAACTTGACACCTTTAGGGTAAACAAGAAATAAGAGATATGAAATTTCCTAATTCATGAAATGATTAGTGAACTTCGGATGGACGTATGACAGACGTACGTGATGTTCATCAAGCTTCGTCTCGACGTACAACGGGTACGCGATGTTCATCAAACTTCGGCCCGACGTACGACGGGTACGCGATGTCCATCAAACTTTGTCTCGACGTACGACGGGTACGCGATGTTCATCAAACTTCGGCTCGATGTACGACGGGTACGCGATGTTCATCAAACTTCATCTCAACATACAATGGGTAAGCGATGTTCATCATTCAACGGCTCGACGTACGACGGGTACGCGATGTTCATCATTCAACAGCTCGACATACGACCGGTACGCAATGTTCATCATTCAACGGCTCGACGTACGACGGGTACGCGATGTTCATCATTCAACGGCTCGACGTACGACGGGTACGCGATGTCCATCATTCAACCACTTCTGGTGGTGTGGTTTTTTATTCATTTGATGAATGATGTTTGTCTCGGCATCAACCATATATCGGTTATTAATCAAACACATTCTCTCCAGGGAATGACGTGAAATTTTTCAATCATGAGTCATTACAGCTCTTCAGGAGCTCATTATTTTTCCCGCAGCAAAAGATTAAGAAAATCATATATTATTTTTAGATTTATCAAAAGGGGAAAAATAAATGTAACAATATCTTAAATATAAAATAAAGCTCACCTTTTGACGTAGCTCCTCGAATAAGTGGAGTCGATGCGCATACCAAAGAGTAAGTCAAAATAAGAATGTTTATAAAAACATGTGACATACCTTTTTCCTGTGAGATTTTTCTTATGCCGATAATGGGGATGAAGACAGTGACGTCACGATGCACAATGCGGAGAAGACGATCGTGCTGATAACGTGTTGTAAAATTGATTGAACGCCGATTGAAACCGTGAAGCATTTCGAAACCGGAAATATAAGATCGATCGTAGGCAAAACGCATCATTGAGAAAACCAATGTCGAATTTGCGTATGACGATGATAATAACAAATGGAAATACAAATACAAAAGAAATACAAGAATTAGATAACACAATGTAGAGCCAAAAGTTCATCTTATTTCATTAACATATTTATAGAGTACATGAGATCTGATCCAACGGTGAGAATATGAAAGGTAGTCCATTAAGAGGGGAATTGATTGGGAATTGAGGAGTCGTCATTATTGTCATAATTATGTCATCCATTAATAACGTTTCATCATATTTAAAAAAATTAATGAGGTTGGGGGGTGTGTGAGAACATCATTCGGTAAGTGTGTTATTTTTTTGTTAATATATAATAAGTTATTAAATATATATAATGTAAAATGATTGATATATATAATATTAGAAAATTGTAAAAATAATAATTAGGGGTTGGGGGTGCGCCGCAGTGGGCGGGTTATTTTTTTTTTCTAAATAGATTTATATATGTATAGTATGTATAATATATGCAAGCTGCAACATACTTAAAAAATTAATGAGGTTGGCGGACGTGCACGAACATCATTAGGTGAAGGTGTTATTTTTTTTAATTAATATACAACAAGTTATTATATATATATATATATAATATTAAATCATTGATATATATATATATTAATAGCTTTGTTTGTATATATATGTTATATTAAATCATTTATATATATATGTATATTATTAATGGATTTTTAAAAGGCACACTTAATTGATATATATTATTAATGGATTTGTTTATATATATACATATATAATTATATATCTAGAGCTGTCAAAAAATCCGCAAATCCGCGGGCCGATCCGTTAGCCCGTGGATTTATGTGGGTTAGGGCCTTGAAAATTTAGGCCCGCAAACATTCGGACTGCATTTGATCCAACCCGCAAAACCCGCAGCCCGCACGAACTAGCCTGTCGGGTGTCCGCGGGTCCCGTTTGACCCGCAATTATAAGTATTACAAAAAATTATTCTTGAAAAATAAAACAAAATAATATAATATAATAAATTAACATAAGTGTGAAAAAAATAGTTCAAGTTTTATAAAACCATACATAAATCATCAAAAAAATTGACTCATTTAGATTTTAAACCTGACGGTAAGGTCGGTCGTGGGATAGATGGCACTAATGTGGCTATTTGTAACATAATAGAATTAATGTATTAAAAATTGATACAATAATTATGAAAACGGATATACAAGACTACCATTTTGTTTATAATACAACGCTCTACTAATATTTTGATTTATGTATTTTAATTTTATTATTATAATTATATATATATATATATATTTATATTACTATGAGTTTTTAAAAGTAACTTATAAAAAATTAATAAATAAGAAACAATAATAATAAATGTATAATAGTATTATGTATTGATATATTTGAATTGAAAATCCAAACATGTATTTATTTTAAAATTTTGATAATCAAGTCTCCAATACAAATTTTCAGTGTAAAATTTCAGTGCAAATTTTGAATACTGATTTGAACTCATAAGAGTAAAATTTCAATGCATAGAAAATATAATTTGATGATTTAAATTAGGTATTTAAATGGAAATTTTAACTATAATTTTCTAATGGAAATTTCCATTCATAGTTTCCGATGTAAATTTTCAGTGTAAATTTATGATGAAATTTTATAGTTTTTATTTATGTATCATTATATTTTTATTGTAGTTTTAAGTGGACATTTCTAGTGGAAGTTTACTGTAAAAGTTTCTAATGAAAATTTTAAATGTAATTTTCCAATGAAAATTTACATTTTTTATTTATGTTTTAATGTGTCTACATTGTAATTTTAATGGAAAAATCGAACTGCAGAAAACCTGTGAAAATTTGCACTAAGAATTTTCAGTGGCAGTTTGCACTGGAAAATTCAATAATAAAATTTGAGCATTCATTTATTTTAGAACTTTGTTAATCAAATTTTCAGTATAATTATAACAATAGTCAAATGGAAATTTGTATCAGAAATTTAAGTGGAAATTTGAACAAAACTTTTCTATTGAAAATCTTTACTGAAAGTTTTTTGTGCAAATTTCCAATGAAAATTTTCAGTTAAAATTTACATTTTTAATATATATATTAATATAATTTTATGTTAGTTTTAATTTTTTGAAAAATTAAATTTTTTATTTATATTTTAATACATCTACATTGTAATTTTATGTGAAAAATTAAAATGTCAATTTCTAGTGAAAATTCGTGTCACAAATTTCCAATAGAAGTTTGCACTGAAAATTTCCATAGAAAATTTGCGGTTCAAATTTTTAGTGTGAAATTAAATTATCTATTTATGAGTTAAAATATTTAAATTAAAAATTTAATCATGCATTTATCTTAGAATTTTGTTAATCAAATTTTCAGCATAATTATAATAAAAAATAAGTTGAATTTAACACTAAAAATTTAAGTGAAGATTCCAATTAAATTTTCAATGGAAGTTTGTAGTAAACATTTTTTGTAAAAAATTTGCAATGAAATTTTACAGTGAAAATTTAAATTTTTTATTTATGTATTAATATATTTTCATTATAATATTAAGTAAAGATTTTAAGTGTAGATTTTCGGTGGAAATTTACACATGAAATTTCCAATATAAATTTGCACAAAAAAATTCAATAGAAATTTTCCTATGTACATATAATAAATAATATATATTATATGTATATGTAATAAATATATTATATGTATTAAATAAATTTATATAATAAACAATAAATATTGTTATATATATATATGTAGTAAATATTATATACATGAGTTGTAGTGTTAACGAGAGACGCAAGAGTATTGTTGTCCAAAAACTGGTTTGGACGGTCAAGTTAAATGACCCACTTGAGATGATATTAATCTCATAAATCATCAAAGATATAATCTTTTAATGGTTGTTGTTGTTGTCAGAGATATTGTTAATTAAAAACTAAATATTTTCACTAAATCTCAAACATTTCTATTTTTCCGTTCCACTTTATCATTGTTCATGAAGCTAAAAAATATTTCTATATATTATTTTTTTTAAGCCCGTGGGTCGGCCCGTTAGTCCGCGAGTCCCGCATGGTAGGGTCGGGCTTTTATTTTTTAAGCCCACATTATTTGTGGACCGGGCCGGACCGCACAATAAAATTCGCAGCCCGCATGATCCGCCCCGCGGGCTGACCCGCCCCGCCCCGTTAACACCTCTATATATATCGTTATATATATATATACACACACATTATAATTATATATAATAATAGTTATATGTATATATATTTTTTTTTGTTAATATATAATAATATATATATGTATATATATCGTTGCAGTCTAGTGATAATATAACAGGCACAACACTTGGGCTATGTTGGTTCAGGTGTAGCCTTGGAAGCCTGAGGTAGGGGGATTGAATCTCCCTACTAGCAGCTTCCTGTTATATTTTTTTACAGCGGATCGGGCTTCGAACGGGCCAACAAGGCGGGCTTTTTCGGGTCGGCCCGACCTGGCCCGCGGGCCTTCTTGGACAGGCCCAGGCCCGACCTGATGAACCTACGGCCCGAGCCCGGCCTGGCCCGACGCAGGCTTTGCCGGGTTGGGCCGCTCGGGCTTTCGAGTCGGGCCTCTCGGGATTTCAGGCCGCCGGACCAAAATTACACCCCTAGGCGGAGGCCTTCTTTTATAGATTGTGAAAAAAGAATACATGATGGAGTATTCCGATATGGAACTTGGAAATACCCAGAATAATAAAAACAGGGTTTAACAATCTCTACTAGGACAGACAAAAACTGTAAACAGGGGCAGCATACACAAATATTGCAATGGAAAGCAAGCAGTTTATAGAAACTGTGAAACAGTGATGCAATAAACCAATTTTGACAAAACTGTAACCAGGGTGCACAACAATGGGTTTAACATAACTGTATACAGGGGCACCAAGAAGAAAACACCAGTTGCAAGAAAGTAGTTTATAGAAACAGCTAAGCCGAATGCAACTATATCAAAGAAACAAATTCAGCAAGGCTGTAAACAGTGGCAGCAAGCAAGAAATAGCAGTAGCAAGCATGTAGTTTGTGAAAAACAGTCAAGCAGTACGCAATTTGACAATTTCACAAAGGGTGTAAACAAATTTCCAGCAAGGCAGATTGCAGAATACCGAATTTAAACAACACAGCACCCAGAGAGGCTTTCATACCACTTGTGGTTTAATGGGCAGCGGAATGATAACCAAACAACAACAATAATGCAAGAATCGAACTAGTGTTGTGTATTGATAATACAAGAACCAAAACTGACGAAGATAAATGCAGAATCGTAAAAGGATAGACCATTTAACGTGCTTCGGACCCTTACGGGTCCTACTGCACAGCAAGAACACCACCTGCACCCACGCATGCGTTTTATTTCTTTCAAAGAAAACGAACCAGAAGCGGTACAATGATCAGACCAGCCAGGACAATAGAAAACAAGAAGCATAAATTTACAAATCTCGAATGAAAAAGAAATTGTATAACTAATACTCACAATGTCAGACCAAAACTGGTCTTGATCGCTTCACGCGGATGTCGAAAGCACAGCCTCCCGGATATGATGGCGCGTCCACCCACCGCTCCTGCTAGGGTTCCTGGTTTCGTCGGTCACGACGCCACACTTCTTCCAATTAGGGAAGGACGTCGATCTCTGCCGCGGCCCGGCCTTGCAATGAGGCCGAGGGAGGTTGACAGGCTCGGACGTGCTCCAATAAGGAGTCTTAAACCAAGAACCAGGGAGCTACACCAGCGCTCGTCGAGAGGGATCGCAACACCACGTCGAAGGAAGACCCGAGGAAATCGAAGCGATTCGCACTGCTTTGGGAAGAGACAGGCAGGGGCATTGAAATCCCCTTACGAGCCTTTGAAAACAGTAACCGTATGCCCAATACAGGGCTGCCCCGAACCCGATGTGTGAAACAGAAACCCCGAACAGAATGGTTGTTCAAACAAACACGAGGATAGGTGGACGGCCAGCAAAAAAGATGGGCAGCACAAATCAACAACGGTGCACATACATCTGGGCAGTAAAATAGAGATTGCCAGCGTGTCAAGTGAGTAGGCAAACCGCCCTCAAACAAACAATGCCCCAATACAACAACAAATATATGTATCCAGCATGGCAACCGATATATAAAACAGGGTGTAAATAAAATTTAAATGACAGGTAAAAAATAAGCATATTAAACCACAATTTTAATATGAAAATAAAACAATGAATTAAGAAAACTTAATTCACACAGCATATGGGGCAGGTCAAAATAACCAGGCCAAGGCAAATAACCTAAATCCAGTATAGTATATGAGCAAACAATTGCCCCACCGTTGGTGGTGGGGTGGTAAGGGCTTGAGGGTGAGGGGCAGATCGCGGGGTCAAGTCTCCGAGCTTGCGATTTACATGTAATTTTTTTTTTTTTATGTGTGCGCCGGTTTTGTGGTTGTATCCAAATTTTTTATATGATCAAACAATTAATTAATAAAATTGTATATATGAGAATAGAATAATAAGAAATGGGCAAATTTCAATATGAAAAAATTAAACTGAAGACCCAGGCTGCTTTCCAGTCGACCTATATAAATCTCCCAAATCGTATAAAGATGGAAGCGTTTTGAAAACGCTGAGGCGAGCCAGTTCGCCCAAATCGCCACCGAATGGTAATCCTTCAACAAATGGATCAACGGCAACCACCTCATCAAACGGAAACCATAATACTGCAATAACCGATAAGGGCGAGACGAAGCATTGTCGAAATCCGCCACGTCTTCACAACGAACAACGAATTTTCGAGAACCAAAAAGCTCCACAGCCGCCCGATTTGGCAATCCCCAGTCCAGGTTGACATGTTTGTAGAATTTAGCGAATTTGGCAACCGGGGTAAAATAATGAGCAGAAATTGGTTCAACAAGCTTGAGCGTGGAGACTTCTACCGCCGGGAAACCATTGACCGTCGTTCGTCCAAGAACAATGTTCCCACTGGCCTCGCAAGTGCTGAATACCGCTGTGAGTCCACTACATAATTGCGGTAGATGTGGGTATGGTTAGTGGTGATGGCGCAATGACCCTGAAGTGATGCAATAGACAAGGTGACAGGAAATTGCAATCCGACGTTGTAGGGATGGAGGACAGCGTTGAGGAGGTCCGCGTGGAAGTTCGGTCAAAAGCAGGGGTGGCGCAGCGCCTGCACGGGTGAGCCGTGGTAAGGAGCTGGTATCGCTGAAAAGCCGGGGAGCGGCAAAATCGGCTTGGCCTAATGTAAGGAAGGGGTCGTGGGGGATCCATGGATGGATAAGAGCGAAATAATAAGAACAATAATTATAAATAAAATAAAACAGTGATACATTAGGAGTTTTTTTAAAATAGACTTTTAAAAAAATTGCATAGGCTAGAAATACCATTTCGGTTTATGTTGAAAGTCGGTAATCCTGTTGTCGTATTTATTTTAAAACATGAATTAAACATATAATAAATAGTTGAAAATAAAAAAAAACTATTACTCGTTCGTGCGTACACACGGTAATATGTAATAATTATTTTTTTTTATAAGAGGGTATTGTTTGTAAAAGTTGAGAAGAAACGGTGACGTTGAATGTATTTTAATCGCGAAGCAGTGGTGCATAATATTGAAATAGATGTGACTCAAATATGAAGACACCATTAAAATAGTTCAAATAAGACACATTAATTTTAAAGTGAAGCAATTTCTAATTGTCAAGGATAGAGACCTCATTTCAACATCAACTGCATTTAGAAAAACAACATTGCATACGGTAAAGATAAGTTACTTAAAGAAGAGTTGTTCTAATAACAAATATGAGATGTGCGGAGGATTAATTATAATACATAATGAAAAAAAAATCGTCAACAAACATAGATGTTGTGATGTTTAGATATGGAGAAGTTTTTCAGCAAGTAGAAGATGTACAGTCTATCAATCTACAACTATTCTTTAAAAGCAATATTTTGGGTTCTCCTCATCCTTTGCTTAGTTGCTAAGCAATACAATAATCGACTGTTGATATTGCGACCTCTGTAGTTGCCTCTGAATCTCTCTGTACCAACCGTACAAAGGCTTATCAAAACAACTGTCACAATTATCATGGTTATCCTTGGTTTTTTGAAAACATGCATTGATCCCCTCTTATGAGAAATGACAGAAAAATAGGTCCATGAAAATAAAAGATGAGATATTAACATATCAGACAGTATAAAGGACATATCTGTAAAGACCTGGAAATTTCAAGAATTTTTTTTTGTTAAATTCTTTGGAATTTTACGAGTCCGCAGCTTCTGACGGCGCCTGATTCCGAGGCCCGGTGTATCCGAAATCGATTTCTGAAGTTTTGTTCGGGTACGTTCAGCAAACGTACATGCAGGTTTTTCTATCTTTTGAACTGGCGCTCGGAATTGAAATCTGAGGACACCGATGAACTCGCAGCGCCGATATTCACTTAAGGAGACCTTTACCGCAGTTGCGTTTTATCGGAAGTGGAAGTTATATTTTGGGGTTTCTAATTAAAAAAAATAAAGATTTAATAAAAATGTGTGTGTAACACATTTTTATTTGAAGGTGGTTAAGGCATTTGAGTGGTGGTTGTTTTCTCCAATGGGAAGTTGGAGGTGGGGCCCACCCCCCACATAACCTCCCATGGGAGAATATTGTGTGGCGGGGCCCACATGAGCACCTAACCATTTATCTCCCCTTGAACCCCTCAAACTTCCCTTGTCTTTAATGAGCCAACCCATTCTTTACTTAATTTGGTGAACTCTCCACCTTCCTCCTCTCATTAAGTGTGCCAACCATTTAATTAATGAATTGAACTCAATCAATTTAATTAATTCTAGCTTTTGAATTTTGAAAAGCCTGTCAACAATAAAATAACAGGAGAGCTTATTATTTTAGTTTGCGGGTGGAACTTTGATAGGATTTGGGAGGAACTCTTGGAGAAATATTATTTCTCTCGACGAAGAACGTCGTTCTTCAACGAAGAACGCTCCACGTCTCGAAGAACGTGAAGCAACACCTTCTTCAACCGGAGCAAGAAAGGAGGCACCCTCGCCCACGAAGTACACCGTAGGTGTCGTCTCGACACGACGTTTCGAGCTCTACTTCCTCCGACGTTGACGGAACGACGTCCGTCTTCCGCGACACCCGTCTTCCGCGACTCGTCAACGTACAACGCCGATTACGTGGTAGGGAGGATTTTGGATTATTTATTTTATACATGTGAATTGTACCCTCGTACTTTGGCGATTATATGTTGGATTATTGTTTGAGCCCCTAACGCGGAAGGCACAGGCTAACGAACAAGACCGGACCCTCCGCCAATATATTCTTGATGCGCGGTTTGTTGGGTGATGAGTGAACGGAATGACAACCCCGAATTGAGACCGTCATAGTGAAGAGCAGGACCCGAGGAGGCCGTAGGTGCAAACGAGAGACAAAACGGACCACCGGAACAACTCTGGTGGCCCGCGGAAGAGCGTGGCGGTGCCCCTCGCGCGCCGCCGGCAGAAGGTCGCCACGACACCGGCCGCGGCGGCGGAGCGAAACCCGCGTCAGCGGGTTCCGGGAGGGACAGGCGGCGCCGGCTGTCACCGCCGTTACAGAAAACCGGGGGGCCGCGCCCCCCGCTCCGCGCTCGGCCAGTTGGCCAAGCCACGGCCGGCCACCGGGCCGGGCCGCCTGTCGTGCGGGCTGGGCAGCGCCCTACCGGGCCGGACCCGGGTCGGGTCGACCCGGTACGGGTCAATCCAGGGCGGGTTAGGCCGGGTCAGACCAGACCCAGACCCCCCTCTTCAGACCACTTTTGGTTTGTTTGCCCATAACTTGAGATAAGGAACTCCGATCGGCGCACCGTCAGTTGCGTAGGATTCCTTGGATCGAGACGGTCATTTCGATATATCACATTCAAGGTTTTGGAGAATTTTGGGTTCGGCCGGGTTGGTTCGATCCCGAAACCAACCGGGCCCTCGGAGCGGAAACACTTATAACTCTCAGACCGGGCGTTCGATTAACGCGCCGTCTGTCGCGTTGAGTTCCTTTTGACAAGACAGAACTTCAAGATACATCAAATCTGGACTTTGTGATAGTTGATGTATCGACCCCCTTTGCTCAAGGAGCGGACCCTCCCAAAATCGAGCGTGTTGTGTGCGAGAACCCTAGAGCTGGCTGCGACGACTACCGTACTGGAATCCTCTGTGAGCTCGACGACGACGACTACTGTACCGAAATCCTGTGTGGGTTCGACAGTTTAGACAAAGTAGCTGGTCCTGTATCCTATGTGGGTCCGACAGCTTAGATGAATCAGTGACTACATCAGATCATCTCTATTACTCTAGAATAGCTGACATGTGTCCTGTGTGGGTCCGACAGCTTAGACGAGATAGCTGGCCTGTATCCTGTGTGGGTCCGACACCTTAGATGAGATAGCTGGCCTGTATCCTGTGTGGGTCCGACAACTTAGCTGGTCCTGTATCCTGTGTGGGTCCGACAGCTTAGATGATCCAGTGGCTACATCTGATCATCTATATCTCTCTACAATTGTGGCATACCTGTGTGAGCTGAGTTATGTCTTTCAACCATTATCATCGTGGTAATTGACTTTGCTTCCTTTGTGGAATTGGTTTGTGCATGGGCTCGAGAGTTGGAGCCAGACTCAGATTGGTAACTTAGGTATATGTATGGGCATATACCTAAGTAGGGTTAGTTGATACTTCGTGATTGTATCTTACTTCTTTTGTTTATCCTTAGTGGATATTGTGAGACCTTGTGGGTCTCGGGGTCCCTACTGAGTATCGCTATACTCACCCATGCACGGGCTATGCCTGCACCTCGTTGTGTTGGATGCAGACGACGGACAGCGCTGACGAAGGCCGAGAGCCCCACGACTGGACGGTACCCGAAGGTAGACCTTGCGACGAGTCAGAAAATGGAGGAGACTGATAGACGTGAGTGCTGAGGTGACCATCTGTACCTACCCTTCAGGTAGAAATCCTCGAAGGACGATCCAGGAGCTGCTCTTTACTTTCAACTGTTTGTCCCTTTTTACTTGTACTTGTTGTTCAGTTGAGTTTGTATACTGGCCCATTTACTTTCCAACACACTCTTTTGTATTCAGTTTTACATAGTGTTTACTTCCTGTTGCGTACTCTGTTGTGTTTGTTTACATTCATAAAGGCAATGTCTTCCCAGCTTAGGGATTTATGCCTTTGGTGCTAGTTTCCAGCCTCTGGCCTATGGAAGGCGGGCTTGGGGTAGTCACGGCACGGGCCCCGAGGACGGGTCATGACAAATTGGTATCAGAGGAGTCGGTTCTACTGCAGAACTTAGACTTTGATTTCTTTAACGGAAATAGTGTTAAGTGTTTTGGGTGTGATTATCAGTTTAGGGAAACCGGTGATGGTGCGACGGCTGATGTATCCATACACCAGGACTCTGACTTCTGATTTCCAACTCAGTGCATGAAAACACTGATTGCGTGTGTGTTTCCTTCGAAAAAGTTTTCTTTGTGATTACTTTGTGTCAGCTCACCAGGTATACTGTTTTGACCATGAAACACTTGTTTCTTTTCAGGATGTCCCCACGAAGGTAGCCAACTAGGGTTCCGAGTTTTGTACGAGATGTTAGCCCACCGAGCGACGAGGCCTCGGTGCAGGGCCCCATCACAGCGGAGGCACCAGCGGTACCACTACCTACAGGGCCACTGATACCACCAGCCCCAGCAGCAGAGAGTGCACGCCGCTTGAGTTCGCTGCACGAGTTCCAGCGCCAGAGGCCACCCAGGTTCCGGGGAGAGACGGACCCACAAACAACTGAGGATTGGCTGGAGGCTGTCGTGAGAGTTTTCAGATTGGTAGGGACACCAACCAACCTTATGGTGATCCTTGCTGCGAGTCTCCTGCATGTAGCAGCAGGTAGATAGTGGAGCCTGATGCTCCAGGTGCATGACGAGGCATCGTTACTCTGGACAGACTTTGAGAGTCTCTTCCGCTCAGAGTTTGTTCCAGTCACTCTTCGTGCGGTGCAGATTTAGGATTTACTATATCTGCAGCAGGACATCATCACAATAACTCATTACTCAGCAAGGTTCACCGACCTCTCACGCTACTCCACGGATATGGTGCGGGACCCGTTCTTCAGGGCCCGGACCTTCGAGCAGAGACTCAGGCATGAGATCAGGGCTTCGGCGATTCCCCTTAGCATCCCGACATAGGCTGGGGTGCTAGAGCGATCCCTTCTAGTGGAGAGCTTTCTCACCGAGCAATCACCAGTAGCGAGACCCACCACAGGGCGACACGTAGCAGAGTCTTCTGCAGCCGGAAGTAGACATATGATGCAGAGGTTCAAGCGGACCAGACCATCAGGTGGGTGATCCTAGGATACAAGTTCGGTTGTGCGGGACACATGAGACATATTCAGCTATATGAGGAGCAGGCAGTGTTATGCATGCGGCGGGCAGGGCCACATGGCTCGTGACTGCTGACCCGCCATGCAGATGAGCAGCAGACAGTAGAGGGACCTCCCAGGCAGAGGTAGAGGTTCGACCGTGGTGGTCTGCCAGGAGCAGGCGGACATGGCAGAGGAGCTGACCGAGGAGTGGGTGGTGGACGACACTTCGAGGCTCTACTACCACCACCACTAGGAGGTCCACCCCGACCACAGGGAGCTGGCAGACAGAGTCAGACTCAGCTCCAGACAGTCAAGACCTACGACCACGGTGCACCTGAGATGATTAGAGGTACTATCTGTGTCTACTCCACCCTTGCTGCCGTACTCATAGACACATGTGCGAGTCATTCTTTTATTGTCGCTGCCCTTGTTCGGAGCTCGGAGATTCCGACGGAGCCGTTGGCTTGATCCTTATGGCTAGAGACTCATACAGGAGCAAACTCGATGATTACGCACTGGTACCGGCAGTGTTAGATTACTCTAGGAGGCGATATCTTCAACTGGGATCTTCTTGTAGCGGCGTCGAGGCCTTACGACGTCATCTTGGGTATGGACTAGTTATCCACAGTTCATGCTCAGATTGACTGTATTAGGCGCAAAGTGTGGTGTGTCTGCATGGATGGGACCAGGTTCACCTTTACTAGTGAGAAGGGAGCCTTAGCAGCGCAGGATGGACTTATGCAGAGGAGGGGGCAGCCGATCACACATCAGTTGGCTAGTCTCATCCTTAGAGCAGTTGATGTGCGGAGTCCGAGTTTTCCTGTTGTGGTGGATCAGTACGCAGATGTTTTTCCTAATGATGTTCCAGGACTACCTCCTCGCAGATAGGTAGACTTCTACATTGACCTGTACCCCGCGACATCACCGATATCTACTCCAACATATCAGATGGCTCCCGCCGAGCTTCGTGAGCTACGGGTACAACTGGAGGACTTGAAGGGGAAGGTATTTATCCGACCCAGTGTTTCACCCTGGGCATCACCGATTTTGTTCGCCAAGAAGGCGGATGGGAGCTTGCGACTGTGTGTCAACTATCGTCACCTGAATTAGGTGGCCATGAAGAACAAGTACCCACTCCCGAGGATTGACAATCTCTTTGATCAGCTCAAGGGAGCACGATGGTTCTCAAAGATAGACCTCAGGTTAGACTATCACCAGCTCAGAGTTCGAGATAAGGATGTGTAGAAGACGACCTTTAGGTGTCGGTATGGACACTACGAGTTCTTGGTTATGCCCTTTGATGTAACCAATGCACCAGTAGTGTTCATGAGTCTCATGAACATGATCTTCCAGCCTTACCTCGATCAATTTGTCGTAGTCTTCATCGATGACATACTAATTTACTCGACTACTAAGGAGGAGCATGCCTACCATTTATAGGTGGTACTGGATACACTCCGAGAGAACCGACTTTATGGTAATCTCTCGAAGTGCCAGTTCTGGATTCGAGAGGTTCACTTCTTGGGAAACGTCATCTCGGAGGCTGGAGTTGCAGTGAATCCAGCGAAGATCGAGGCAGTACTTGCTTGGGAGCCACCCAGGAGTATGACGGATGTAGAGACCCAAAGCTTGACGTACATGGACATTACATTACTTTTTTGGAATACTTAATACATAACAAAAACAGACACACAAGGACCGTAATAGTTTAGTGTCTTTGGAAACTTGGAACGTAATCTCCTAATCGTGGTGAAAGATCCTCAACATATCCCATAAATATCTTCCCCTTTTTTTTCTTACCTAAAACCTTTCTTTATATCATGGGGAAAATAAAACATAAAAAGGGTGATCTCAAATGCTCAGTAAGGGTAAGCATGGATAAAATAAAACATACCATATACATTTGAACTTAAAAACATGAACATAATGTTTAAACATCAAAAGCTTGAGCAATGACATAAAACATGGAAGTACGTAAGGCATAGATCATAAAGAAACATTAAGCATAATAAAATAGAATGAGAATAAAATATGTAATTGTGGCAACCATTAAGCACATGATATGATTTCCATAGTAGCCAAGACATTGCTTCCAAGACCATCTTAGTGGACAAAGTCCCTTTCTGAATCGAGTTCACTCCTCGTTCCAGTCCTGTATTACTGAACCGGTTTAACTTGTCGTTCAAGCCATGTCTATCTCATGAGATATAAATCTTTACCCAATACATTGGAGGGAGATATAGGTCCCACCCATCTCATAATGAAATCATTCTTACTTGTTCCACAAAATAAACATACATCATTCATAATAACCCAACGAATAAAATGGGTTTCATAAACATCATCCCATCATCACATAATCCATATAAAAGAAATGGATATCATTTCATAATAATAAAAGTGAAACCATGTCAATAATAGAGACATTACACTTGAAACATACACATATGAAATAATTTCATCTTAGATGGAAAATGGTTTTGATAAAACACTTGTAATGAATTCTTGAGGAAAATATCCTTTCTTCTTCAAAATCAATTTATTTTCACAAAACGTCATGCAATTTTAAATGAAATAGATTTTGTTGAAAATAGTCATGAAATATTTTGGAGGAATCTTCATGAAAATAAGGCTTTATAAAACCGTAAAAATCCATTCATGCCGTATAAGTTAAAAAAACATTATTTTCGTACTTTTGCCGGAAAAGTAAAAAAGTACCTCGTAACGTAAACAAAAGAAAGATTCCTTACATACCATGTAGTAAAAGTCAAAAATGGGTAAAAAGGACTTTAAACATACATGAAAACACTTTTATAAAACATGTACATGGATGATAGAAATAACCCCAGTAAATACTTACGAATAAGCAATCTCGGATAAAAATGAGATTTGCAAAATTATCCCTTACCTTAGGTCTGATATGCTTCGTACGTATCTGAACCTCCTGTATAATGATTTAAATAATGTTATTGAATTATTACAGAATCATATTAATTGTTATGATATCATATATGGTTCACTTATGACTTTATATTACCCGTTCTTTTGTAAATTCCATGTTAAAGAGCGTTTTGGGTAAAATCGTTTCATTTGTCGTCCGTGTTTTGCCTTGTAATTATTCATATGATTACTTAGATCATGATTACTTACATCCAGAATGTAAAAAATGATTTATATATAATATATATTCAGAATATACATATATACAATAGATCGATAAATGGAAAGAAATACACCGTTCATGGAGACGGTAGGCCGTACGTACGCATGAACGTTGTTTTCGTTTCCTCATTGAATTGAATGGAATTAATTGGATGACATACATATATATATACACATAAATACAGTATCATTATTATGTCATATATTTCATGATTACTTATTATATATACTTTATAATCATTTATGAATGGTTAATCATTGAGAATGAATCTCATCGCGTCGTGGAGATGGTATTCCGTACGTACGCATGAGCGATGATATCGTTCCCATGATCGTGGACTTTTATTGGAGTGTATGTATACTATTACAGAATCAATATAACTTTACAATAATCATATATAGTTATTATTTACACCATTATACCCATACAAGTAAGGTGGTGGTGAAAAATAGATTACACCACGGCGTGGAGACGGTATTCCGTACGTACGCACGCGCAGTGATTTCGTTTTCCGTAGGATGGATAGATGGGGAAATAGGGTTGTTTCATACTTATAATAACATATCAGTATATGAGTGATACTAATGTTATTACTTCATAATGAAATAACCTAAGAATAATAAGTGGAAGAAGAAATAAAGGTGAAAGAATCGGTAACGGAAATTACCTCTTCTTTGAAGCGCCTCTTTGAGACCTCCTCTTAGGGCACTAAAATTGGTCTTTGAAGAAGACCAGGACCTATAGGATGTTTCTAGGGAAGTGGAGAATAGAATTGGGCAGGGTTTGGCCGAGCTTGAAGGCTAAAAGTGGTGTGAGGAAGAGAGGGAGGAGGTACCCTTTTATAAGGGAGGAAAGGGGCACTTTTGGAAATCTTAAAAATATTAATTTATAATAAATCTAACCCCACTTAAAAACCTCCAAAAATGACTCATATTATAATATAAGATGATATAGGGTTTTAATATCATCAAACAATAAAATTTAGACATGTTAGGAAATTATTTTAAACATTATCAACTTGATTTATCATTACTTAATCAATTTAATTTTATTTGTGGTAATAACATTCTAAATTTTAAATTATAACAAAAAATTACTTAGTTGTTGTTAATTTTCCATAATTGGATACTTTATAACATTTTAGACCATATAAATTTAAATTTATAATTTTTAAATATTTTTGTGATTTTTAAACAATTTTATAATATGTTATTTTTATAAAATAACAATAGTGTCAATTTTGACACTATTCATTTATATGTATTTAAATAAAATATATACAGAAGATATGTTTGAAATAAAAGATTTAATAGATTAATAATAGTCCATATGTATCTATAAAATTAGTGGGAATATTAAATAGTTCATATAATATTTATTTTATTATTTTTAAAACCATTTATTTGGTTTATCTCTTAATACAATAATTACTACAACATTTTTGTATAATTATTTAATATACTTATTTGTTGCATAAAAATTAAAAATAAAATCCTATGATGAAGATAAATATATTACCTTTCACAATAATACTTTTAGTCGAATTTATCATCTTAAAATCACAATATTTAAATTGTTATATTTATTAAATTATGAAGGTGACAACTTTGGCATCATTTAAAATAAAATAATATAAGTGTCATAATCACTTTTATAAGACTCCAAACGGTTATATATTAGGTCATTAGATGATTATGGTATAGATATAAACTAAAAATAAGTTTTGGTCAGGTTTGTGGGCCTTTTAATGGGTATTATTATTTCAATAAAAACTATATTACTGATTTTTCACATAATAAATAATTTCTGCATCATTAATGTATCACAATTAATGATAATTATTTAATCCCTAAAAAATCTAAATAAATTATAATGATGTAGATAATTTTATTAGATTTCTGGAGACTATTCATGTTTGAAGTTTTATGATGTTTATCACTAAATTAAAATTATTATACTTATAAGATTTAAGAGAGTGACATGTTGTCACTTTCTTTGGATTTAATAATAATTAAATTATTTTCACGGTCAAAAGTCCATAAAATGAATCTAATATGACCCTTAGGTTATATGGGTCTACTTTTATCCATCCAATAGAATTTTGGCATGTGTTAGGGTAATTTTATAATATTATATTCACCCTTAATTACCCGATTTACCTTTAACTATGGTAAATAAAATTTACCATAGTTACTATTCATAATTCCCAAAAATAAAAAGTAGCCTATTAACATAATTTGGACCCACTGATTCCAAATATGGAATACATTTTTTCAAATTCAATACACAGAAGTTTCAGAAATTAAATTAAAATTAATCTCGTTGTCGAATGAAAACAGGTTTTTGTTTAAAACATTGCAAAAGATTGAATTGATTTAACCTACGAATTCAATGTAAAATCAATGCTAATCACATACATTATATTAAATGGTAAAAATATATTCTATTTATACTTTAAAACCATTCAATATTATAATTTAACCACATAATTTATTACGATGAAAAAAGTTGTTTTTAATTAAAATATAGTGTGTTTTTACTATTCATTAAAATATGAAAGTTATCTGAATAATATGAAAAATTTATCCAAGGTAAAATTTTATATCCTGATTCCAAAGAATAGTTTTATTTTGTAAAATTGAACTTATAAACATGTCAAAAACTAGATTTAAAGTAGGTGTGCCATCAAAAGGCGGCAAAACTGCATTTTTTGAAAAATACTTATTTTACCCAAAAAATTTATTTTGTTATTATACCATGTTCTAGAAAATGTGTAAGATGAATAATAATGTTATAAAATTCAAAATTTAGTTAATACTATTCATAACAGCTAGTTCATAATAATATTATAATAATATATCGTTGTTTAGTAAAACTCAGTATTGCGTACAACACACGCTATCGAGGAAGGTCGTGATTGCGTGTAATGCAAGCCAAGTCAGGGTTGCGTGTAGTGAACGACTCTTTTGTTGCTTTTTATAACAAAATATATTGAATATATATATATACTCAATGTTTCGTAGAATAACTACTATCAAACAAACATGAAATTGTGTGTAACACGATCCAGGATTAGTGTTGCGTATACTGCAAGCTAATACGGTGTTGCGTATAGCTCAAGATAATCTTGGTGTATCGTACAACAGAAGATATGAAAGAAATTAAAAGGAATATATCTTATAAAATATCGGGTTATTATATTCTACCCCCCTTGAAATGAATTTCGCCCTCGAAATTCGTCGGGGTTATACATGGTTTTCTACTTGAAAGTTTCTTTAATTAAAACCCACATCATAAAATGAAATACCAAAACTTAACTTTCAAAACTAAAGTATGGAACGTAACGGTTACCCAAATGAACCCATCACTGGGTTTCCACGTAGGAGAACATAGGTGAAAATATGGATATGGAAGAGAAATCTAACCATCATGTTATGATGGAGAGTGGTAGAGAACATGACTATGAAAAAGCCAACAATCACAAAGCCATATATTTTTGATGATCTTAGGTACCGTACGATTCATCGGATATAAGGGCACTAGGACAACATTTTTGGTTTTCAAGATCATTTCCCAAAAGTTGAAGAATTTGAATTAGAAGAAATACTTTCTTGATTTTGGTACAATCTCACTGTTGTTCGTGAATTGAACAATTTCCACTTCATCCCTTAATGAAATGAAGTTGAATTTGTTATTCGTGATGTGTTAGCAGATCATGTGATAGAATGATGGGCCATTCCATCTGTTTCAAACAAAAGGCTAGCAAAAGTTATAAGTCCATCATATGGTTAAATTAATCGTATATGGTTCCAAAAATGAACTTATACTTCATATATCATACCGCTTAATAAAATAAAACTAGTTTCTACTAACCAGGGACTTCCTGTAGGCCATTGGTATGCGATAAAGGCCAGTCGCACTTCGGTTGTGGGTTTGATTCCCACAGCCTTGTCCGATGCGATGGGTTGTCGCCAGTCCTGCAGGTTGTCCATTTTCTAAAACTACATTACTATAACATCCCATCAAAAAGTTCTATCCATTCCAATATTTAGGCTTATCTAAAATACTTCGGTCCAAGCTCATAGTATAAAGAAAACAATTACTAGAAAGGTTATCTACCAAGCATGTGAATACCATCATTTATCCCCCATATATCTTGTTGGTCACATTCCAATCATGTGAATACCTTAATCATGTATTCTCTTGAAAAATGAATACCCATTAAACCTTAGTGAAAACATGAATGCTGTCAAAAGTTAACTCTTTCCACATACCAAAATCCCAAAAATCTATATAATCAAACCATAATATCACTTAGTCCTTATATCAGTCATGAGCTCATGAATACAATCAAACATCTCATTATCTTCTTATCCCTTCATTATGCGCATATCATCTACTTTACAAAAATATCTGAATAACCTTCCATGGTTACCGGTACCATTCAACATATACTTTCTTATACTTTAGGAAAAACAATAGTGTAACAATCCTTAGATGATTCTTTATTCCATAGTACCATTAACTATACAACATAACTCTCGATAAACATACAATCATTCCACTACCTTATAAAACAACCAACTACCCTTCAACACTTCTTTCAGCTCATATATCATTTGTAGTCTCCTCATCATCATCCACATAAATACTACCCATATGACCATGCTGATTCTCTTCATGAGATTTTCCATTAGGGCATTGGTTTGCATAATGCCCGTACATTCCACATTTAAAACATCTAATCATTTTTGATGTCGTAGCAATACCATTATCCTTGTCCATGGTGTTAACTAAACCTTTTCCTTTGCACTTATTGGCTTTGTGTCCTTCTTTTCCACACCCAAAGCATCTTCTAGTTCCTTTGAAACAATATCCCTGATGCCTCTTCCCACATGATTTACATGAGGGAAATTGAACTTTCTTTCCTCTATGATCATCATGAAACTCCATATTTCTATTATTATCTGAGTCGGGAAACTTACCAAAGTTGAGATTATTGATCATATTATAAGATTGCTGATTAGGCATAATAACGATGTTTGGACTTCCAGATCCCGTTTAATTTGGTTTCTCATGAAGAAAATCATTCCATTGTCTATCATATCCTCCATTATCGTGAATCTTTCTGTTTCCAGCCATTTTCTAAAACCCAAAAAGAATAGTGTGAGAGGCAAAAATCATGCTAGGGAAAACAACATAGTAAAGGGGGAGTATCCTCAATATTTAACATCTTAGGTTAAATTCTATGATCATTACCATAGTTTTAGGACTGTATCCTATACGTATACTTATCCTTAGGGACATCCCTAGACATACCTTAGAAATATCTCTAGGGATCTCACTAATGTTTTCACATCCTAGTTTCCAAAGGTTGACTAAACCTTTCCTCTAATACCAATTGTAGAGACCCAAAGCTTGACGTACATGGACATTACATTAATTTTGCGGAATACTTAATACATAACAAAAACAGACACACAAGGATCGTAATAGTTTAGTGTCTTTGGAAACTTGGAACGTAATCTTCTAATCGTGGTGAAAGATCCTCAACATCTCCCATAAAGATCTTCCCCTTTTTTTTCTTACCTAAAACCTTTATTTATATCCTGGGGAAAAGAAAACATAAAAAGGGTGAGCTCAAATGCTCAGTAAGGGTAATAATGGATAAAATAAAACATACCATATACATTTGAACTTAAAAACATGAACATAATGTTTAAACATCAAAAGCTTGAGCAATGACATAAAACATGGAAGTACGTAAGGCATAGATCATAAAGAAACATTAAGCATGATAAAATAGCATGGGAATAAAACATGTAATTGTGGAAACCATTAAGCACATGATATGATTTCCATAGTAGCCAAGACATTGCTTCCAAGACCATCTTAGTGGACAAAGTCCCTTTCTGAATCGAGTTCACTCCTCGTTCCAGTCCTGTACTACTGAACCGGTTTAACTTGTCGTTCCAGCCATGTCTATCTCATGAGATATAAATCTTTACCCAATGAATTGGAAGGAGATATAGGTCCCACCCATCTCATAATGAAATCATTCTTACTTGTGCCACAAAATAAACATACATCATTCATAATAACCCAACGAATAAAATGGGTTTCATAAACATCATCCCATCATCACATAATCCATATAAAAGAAATGGATATCATTTCATAATAAGAAAAGTGAAACCATGTCAATCATAGAGACATTACACTTGAAACATACACATATGAAATAATTTCATCTTAGATGGAAAATGGTTTTGATAAAACACTTGTAATGAATTCTTGAGGAAAATATCCTTTCTTCTTCAAAATCAATTTCTTTTCACAAAACATCATGCAATTTTAAAAGAAAGATATTTTGTTGAAAATAGTCATGAAATCTTTTGGAGGAATCTTCATGAAAATAAGGCTTTATAAAACTGTAAAAATCCATTTGTGCCGTATAAGTTAAAAAAAACATTCTTTTCGTACTTTTGTCGGAAAAGTCAAAAAGTACCTCGTAACGTAAAAAAAAGAAAGATTCCTTACATACCATGTAGTAAAATTAAAAAATGGGTAAAAAGGACTTTAAACATACATGAAAAAACTTTTATAAAACATGGACATGGATGATAGAAATAACCCCAGTAAATACTTACGAATAAGAAATCTCGGATAAAAATGAGATTTGCAAAATTATCCCTTACCTTAGGTATGATATGCTTCGTACGTATCCGAACCTCCTATATAATGATTTAAATAATGTTATTGACTTATTACATAATCATATTAATTGTTATGATATCATATATGGTTCACTTATGACTTTATATTACCCGTTCTTTTGTAAATTCCATGTTAAAGAGCGTTTTGGGTAAAATCGTTTCATTTGTCGTCCGTGTTTTGACTTATAATTATTCATATGATTACTTAGATCATGATTACTTACATCCAGAATGTATATATAATATATATTTAGAATATACATATATATAATAGATCGATAAATGGAAAGAAATACACCGTTCATGGAGACGGTAGGCCGTACGTACGCATGAACGTTGTTTTCGTTTCCTCATTGAATTGAATGGAATTAATTGGATGACATACATACATACATATAAATAAATCCAGTATCATTATTATGTCATATATTTCATGATTACTTATTATATATACTTTATAATCATTTATGAATGGTTAATCATTGAGAATGAATCTCATCGCGTCGTGGAGACGGTATTCCGTACGTACGCACGAGCGATGATATCGTTCCCATGATCGTGGAATTTTATTGGAGTGTATGTATACTATTATAGAATCAATATAACTTTACAATAATCATATATAGTTATTATTTACACCATTATACCCATCCAAGTAAGGTGGTGGTGGAAAATAGATTACACCACGGCGTGGAGACGGTATTCCGTACGTACGCACGCGCGGTGATTTCGTTTTCCGTAGGATGGATAGATGGTGAAATAGGGTTGTTTCATAATTATAATAACATATCAGTATATGAGTGATACTAATGTTATTACTTCATAATGAAACAACCTAAGAATAATAAGTGGAAGAAGAAATAAAGGTGAAAGAATCGGTAACGGAAATTACCTCTTCTTTGAAGCGCCTCTTTGAGACCTCCTCTTAGGGCACTAAAATTGGTCTTTTAAGAATACCAGGAACTCTAGGATGTTTCTAGTGAAGTGGAGAAGATAATTGGGTAGGGGTTTTCCGAGCTTGAAGGCTCAAAGTGGTGTTAGGAAGAGAGGGAGGAGGTACCCTTTTATAAGGGAGGAGAGGGGCACCTTTGGAAATCTTAAAAATATTAATTTATAATAAATCTAAACCCACTTAAAAACCTCCAAAAATGACTCATATTAGAATATAAGATGATATAGGGTTGTAATCTCATCAAAAAATAAAATTTAGACATGTTAGGAAATTATTTTAAACATTATCAACTTGATTTATCCTTACTTAATCAATTTAATTTTATTTGTGGTAATAACATTCTAAATTTTAAATTATAACAAAAAATTACTTATTTGTTGTTAATTGTCCATAATTGGATACTTTATAATATTTTAGACCATATAAATTTAAATTTATAATTTTTAAATATTTTTGTGATTTTTAAACAATTTTATAATATGTTATTTTTATAAAATAACAATAGTTTCAATTTTGAAACTATTCATTTATATGAATTTAAATAAAATATATACAGAAGATATGTTTGAAATAAAAGCTTTAATAGATTCATAATAAGCCATATGTATCTAGAAAATTAGTGGGTAACATTAAATAGTTCATATAATATTTATTTTATTATTTTTAAAACCATTTATTTGGTTTATCTCTTAATACAATAATTACTACAACATTTTTGTATAATTATTTAATATACTTATTTGATGCATAAAAATTAAAAATAAAATCCCATGATGAAGATAAATCTATTAACTTTCACAATAATACTTTTACTCGAATTTATCATCTTAAAATCACAATATTTAAATTTCTATATTTATTAAATTATGAAGGTGACAACTTTGGCATCATTTAAAATAAAATAATATAAGTGTCATAATCACTTTTATAAGACTCCAAACGGTTATATATTAGGTCATTATATTATTATGGTATATATAAACACTAAAAATATGTTTTGGTCAGGTTTTTGGGCCTTTTAATGGGTATTATTATTTCAATAAAAACTATATTACTGATTTTTCACATAATAAATAATTTCTGCATCATTAATGTATCACAATTAATGATAATTATTTAATACCTAAAAAATCTAAATAAATTATCATGATGTATATAATTTTATTAGATTTCTGGAGACTATTCATGTTCGAAGTTTTATGATGTTTATCACTAAATTAAAATTATTATACTTATAAGATTTAAGAGAGTGACATGTTGTCACTTTTTTTGGCTTTAATAATAATTAAATTATTTTCATGGTCAAAAGTCCATAAAATGAATCTAATCCGACCCTTAGGTTATATGGGTCTACTTTTAGCCATCCAATAGAATTTTGGAATGTGTTAGGGTAATTTTATAATATTATATTCACCCTTAATTACCCGATTTACCTTTAACTATGGTAAATAAAATTTACCGTAGTTACTATTCATAATTCCCAAAAATAAAAAGTAGCCTATTAACATAATTTGGACCCACTGATTCCAAATATGAAATCCATTTTTTCAAATTCAATACACAGAAGTTTCAGAAACTAAATTAAAATTAATCCCGTTGTCGAATGAAAACGAGTTTTTGTTTAAAACATTGCAAAAGATTGAATTGATTTAACCTACGAATTCAATGTAAAATCAATACTAATGACATACATTATATTAAATGGTAAAAATATATTCTATTTATACTTTTAAACCATTCAATATTATAATTTAACCACATAAGTTATTACGATGAAAAAAGTTGTTTTTAATTAAAATATAGCGTGTTTTTACTATTTATTAAAATATGAAAGTTATCAGAATAATATGAAAAATTTATCCAAGGTAAAATTTTATATCCTGATTCCAAAGAATAGTTTTATTTTGTAAAATTGAACTTATAAACATGTCAAAAACTAGATTTAAAGTTGGTGTGCCATCAAAAGGCGGCAAAACTGCATTTTTTGAAAAATACTTATTTTACCCGAAAAATTTATTTTGTTCTTATACCATGTTCTAGAAAATGTGTAAGATGAATAATAATGTTATAAAATTCAAAATTTAGTTAATACTATTCATAACGGCTAGTTCATAATAATATTATAATAATATATCGTTGTTTAGTAAAACTCGTTATTGCGTACAACACACGCTATCGAGGAAGGTCGCGATTGCGTGTAATGCAAGCCAAGTCAGGGTTGCGTGTAGTGAAAGACTCCTTTGTTGCTTCGTATAACAAAATATATTGAATATATATATATACTCAATGTTTCGTAGAATAACTACTATAAAAAAACATGAAATTGTGTGTAACACGATCCAGGATTAGTGTTGCGTATACTGCAAGCTAATACGGTGTTGTGTATAGCGCAATATAATCTTGGTGTATCGTACAACAGAAGATATGAAAGAAATTAAAAGGAATATATCTTATAAAATATCGGGTTATTACAACGGAGGTGCGGAGTTTCCTGGGTCTAACTGGGTACTATCGGAGATTTGTGCAGGACTTCTACAGAGTTGCAGCACCACTTTCAGCTTTGAAGAAGAAGTGGAAACCCTTCATGTGGTCAGAGAGATGCCATCGGAGCTTTCTGGAGCTGAGGTAGAGGTTGACCAGTGTGCCCATCTTGAGGATACCGGAGGAGGGCGTTGGGTACGTAGTTTACTGCGATGCATCAGGGATCGGACTCGGGTGTGTCCTGATGTAGTAGCGAGCAGTGATCGCATATGGTTCATGAAAGTTGAGACAACATGAGCAGAACTACGCTACCCATGACCTGGAGTTAGTAGCAGTGGTCTTCACCTTGAAGATGTGGCGACACTATCTGATGAGTGAGAGTTTTACAGTTTACTCTGACCACCAGAGTCTCAGGTACATCTTATCACAGACGTACTTGAACCTAAGACAGCGGTGATGGATCGAGTTCCTCCAGGACCATGACTTCGAGATTGTTCATACTCCTAGGAAGGGGAACGTTGTAGCAGATGCTATCAGCAGGAGATCGAGCATTCAACTACTAGGAGAGGCGACGAAGCAGCTAGCCGCGTTACAAATATCCTTCATGGATAGAGATGGAGCAGCCTTTCTGCAGTTTCTCACATTCACTCCTCCACTTCTTCAGAGAGTTAGAGAGGTTCAGTATGGGGACGCTGACTGCAAGACACGACGTGCTCAGATATCCACAGGGCAAACGCCTGATAGATTTTCTGAAGGCGGGGAGCACATCATCCTCTTCAGGGGACGTACCATGGTACCAGTTTCACTATAGGAGGAGGTGTTGAGGGAGTTCCACACTTCCCCTCTAGTGGTACATCCAGGAGTGGAGAAGATGTATTAGGACCTCATATGACAGTACTGGTGGCCAGGTATGAAGAAAGTAGTAGCAGAGTTTGTCTCTCGATGCCTCACTTGTCAGGAAGTGAAGGCGGAGCACCAGGTTCTAGGAGGCTTGGTTCAACCCTTAGAGGTTCCAGAGTAGAAGTGGGATGGGATATCCATGGATTTCGTGACAGGACTTCCATGTACATCTAGAGGACACGACTCTATATGGGTGATCGTAGACCAACTCACTAAGTTGGCCCACTTCCTACCGATCAGAGAGTAGAGCTCAGTAGAGAGCTTGGGATGCCTCTATGTTCAGAAGATCGTACGGCTTCATGGTGTGCCATAGACTATTGTCTCCGATCGAGATGCTTGTTTCACTTCTCGGCTTTGGAAGGGGTTACAAGAGGCTTTTGGGACGCAGCTTCACTTAAGCACTGCCTTCCATCCTCAGACGGATGGTTAGACTGAGAGGACTATTCAGACTCTCGAGGACATGCTCCGTGCATGTGTCCTTGACTTTGGTTGCAGCTGGGAGGATCACTTACCCTTGGTAGAGTTTGCTTACAACAACAACTACCACTCCACCATCGGGATGGCCCCTTATGAGGCACTGTACGACCGACCTTGCAGATCACCTCTGTGCTGGACTAACCCTGGGGAGTCAGCACTTATAGGACCAGAGATGGTGAAAGCTACGACGGAGAAGGTGCAGATCATCCAGGAGCGGATGAAGACTGCACAGAGCAGACAGAAGTCCTATTCTAATAGGAGACGGATACCACTGGAGTTTGAGGATGGCGACCACGTCTTCCTATGGGTCTCACCTCGATGAGGTCTACGGAGATTTGGCCTAGGCGACAAGTTATCTCCGTGATTTATCAAGCCGTTCCAGGTCCTCAGCAGAGTAGGCGAGGTGGCTTACCACCTGGACCATTTACTTTCTAGAACACTCTTTTGTATTCAGTTTTACTTAGTGTTTACTTCCTATTGAGTACTCTGTTGTGTTTATTTACATTCATAAAGGCAATGCCTTCCTAGCTTAGGGATTTACGCCTTTAGTGCTAGTCGCCAGCCCCTGGCCTATGGAAGGCGGGCTTGGGGTAGTCATGAAACGGGCCCCGAGAACGGGTCGTGACAATATCACATACCCTGCTCGATGTAGGAGGCTGTAAGAATGACAAAGTAGTGAATTCTTCACGGTGATAAGTATTCTTCAACTTCCTGAAAGTGTTCTTTGGCAACTTCAAATTGGATGCATATTCCATGGTACTTAAGAACCCATAAAAGGTATCTTTCGAGGGGGCATCTCAGGCGTTCTGGTGGAGATAGAGACAAGATTAATATCGTTAACTTCTATTTTGAGGGGGAAGATCAGGCATTCTAGTGGAGAACCATTGGATCAACAAGAGACCTTCTATTTTCAAAAGCATAAAGGCATGCACTTCAACACCCTTGGAATCACCTAAGTGAATCTATGGTGACAACACAATGGATATCAATGAACATACACATATTCAATCAATAGTTAATAGTATATCAGGTTCGTGGAAAAGGGAATCTGGATACATGCAGACATGGAATGATGGGATGGATAGGGGTCATTCTAAGCAATGATCTCTTCTTCTATCATGCTCTAGGTTTGAATAAAGAAGTTGCAAGTGAAAAAAGTCAGTCCGATGATGTTACTCCTAAGGCCAATCAGTTGGAAACATTTCAGTTAATCAAAACCTATTATGACACCCTTTCAACAAAAATTTTTTGATCCATGCCTTAATGCATGATCAGGGTTGAAGATAAAAGAAAATTTCTTCCTATTAAAAAGTGTTCAATACTTTTTATTAACATGATCTGTTCATTTCAATCACATTCATTTAGCAAGTTTTCAGTAAAAAATAAATTATCATATGTTACTCTTGTAGGTTCTGGGCTCAACGGAAGCGTAGTTGGTCTGACACCCAACATTGATTTTTACCATGATCAATGATTATTCCGAGATCAATACGACGATGAACTCCAGTCTCCAAGAAATATAATCAAAGATTTAGATAAATAAGGATGAGGCCCGAAACCTTTAGAGAGGATCTTGCACATCATGTTTATAATTAATTTAATTAATTTCATACTGAAAATAATACCTGGATCTTTGGTATTTTTCTTCGTTGATAATGTTTATCGTCCGGAATGACCCTTTCAGATTATCTCATTGCACTTGTAAGGATCCAAACTGGAATCCCTCTAGTAGTGATCCACACATGTTCTGATAGCCTCCAATCGACACCGCTTGTTCTCCGGGTGCTACAGTGGTGAAACGAGTGTCTTGTGTCGGTTGTTCTTGATCGCTTGTTCTTCGGCCTTGAAGAGCGTCTCTCGTTATCAATAAGGGTGGGAAGAGTATTCGAGAGAGAAATTGTTTAGCTCAACAATTCTTAATTCACCGGGTGTGCGGTTCGGTGTCGTGTGGTGTCTGGCACAATAGGCGTACTTGTCTATTTATATGCATAGAACTTCAGTTACAATATTTAATTGCATAAAAACAATTAAATACATTCATGAACTTAGAGAAAACTCATTCTCATAATAATTGATGAGAACCATGTTAAAGGAACCAAGTCGATTGCGTGGGAGGAGGAGTTGGATTTGCAAGGCCCAATGATGTGAGGGAGATTAAAGAAGCTCAATGCTACAATGGGTGCCCATCTTGCTTTATTAAAGTCCCAATGGAGCTTTCCTTGCATGGATGGAGAAAATGGGCCTATTATCTCACTTATTCAAGCCCAAACATGATGCTTAAATCTTGGCCCACATGGTTGCCCGAATTTGGAAGCCTTGCCCCCATGGAGGATTCTAGAAATGACATCTTTATACACCAAAGTCAAATCTGGTGGGTTACGCACTCAAAGTCAAATATGGTGGGCTATGCACTCAAAGTCAAATCTAGTGGGCTATAGTTGGAAAGTTGTGTACCACTTTTCCAAAAGTCTTTTCTGGACTTTATATTTTTGAATTTAAGAGAACAAAGTAGTTTTACCTTTATGAATTTAGGGTATTAGACCCTTGACTATTGTACCACCCCCTTGGCTATAAATAGCCACCCCATGACACTTGTATGGAATTCAAGATTTAATTGAGAGCTTATTCTTTGTTTCTCTACATTGTGTGAGGATTGTCCCAGTTTATCCCCTTGCTCTTGTGTATTCTTACCTTGTCAATCTGCAAGTTAGATTAGTGATCCAAGATCACAAATCCCCCAATTCCGTGCCTCAACCCAAGTGCGTTGTTGTGTGGATTGGTTATCACATCTCACCCTTGAGTGTGTTGTCTAAGTAGTAGGTTGCACTCCTTATAGCGTTGATTGACTACTTGCATCCGCTATCCATACCCATCATCCACCACTTTGCCCCGAACCAAATCCTTCATCCACCGCCCTATGCCGTGAAGATCGAGCCACCCCGAGTGTCTCACATCAGTTGGTATCAGAGCTCTGGTTGACACGGTAGGCATATATCACCCTCTTTTATCCCATATATCTATTACCCTTCTCATATTTCCTTATTATACACCCATTAAAAAAACATTTTCTTTGAAAACCTCCAGAATTGGCCTTTGTTGTGTAATACTGAAATATTTTTACATTGAGTCAATTGTTCATCCATCTTCTTTTCACATTTAATTTGAAATATGTGATTTTTATCCTAAAAAAAAATCAAATTCTATCAACTCATCATTTTGTGCTTCTCAAAATTAAGAACATCCTTTCCTTTGAGAGATTTCAAAAAAAAATGTCTTACTCTCCGTTAATCATCTTGTGCTTTAAAACTCCAAGCACAACACTTTTTGAGGAGATTTGACATAAAAAAGAAAAAAAGCGGATACAATTACTTTATCACCGTGATTTACATTATTAGCACTTTCCATTTCCATACATCACTTTCTCCATCATTTTGCTTCATCCCCATATTATATTTGGATCATATTGTTGTTAATTTTTCTTATCTTTCACAATTGATCAAACCCAAATACCACCTTTCTACCCCTTTTTCCACCCACCCTTTATCCATTTCTACCCTATTTTCACCCTTTACCCTTTACCACTCAAGAAGGTTATGTTAAACCATCCCCCAACACAATCTTGATTGGGTAAGGATTTGTGACAAGTGATCACCCAACACAAGGTATTATATTTCATAAGATCTTGGAATTTGAATTGAGTGTTGAGAGTGGAGAGAAATAATCAAAAAAAAATCATGTGTGTGTGAGTGTGTGCATCGTGTTGTGTGCGCGCGTGTGTGTACATCTTGTGTGTGTGAGTGTGTATATCTTGCGTGCATGAGTGTGTATCCTTATGTGTGTGAGTGTGTACATATTTTGTGTGTGTGTGTGTGTACATCTCGCGTGTGTGAGTGAGTGTGTATCATTGTGTGTGTTCCCCCCCGGGTGTGTGTTTTTGTTTGTGTAATATATTATGGCCGAAGATTGTGGGAAGAAAATTGTTCATGCTAGTGATGAAGGATGTCAAAGTAAGTCTCCCACACCGGAAGCTTCACCACTCCAAATGCAAGCTTTGGTGAGCCATTTCTAGAAGCTTCTTGATCGAAAGTTGGAGGTGCTACATGAGAGGATTGATAACCTGGAGAATCAACCAAGCCCAAGGATGATCCATGATAACCCGCAGCGAGCTCCGACACCCCATCGCCCCCGCATCATGGAAGAGGAGATGGAAAACCTTGATGGTGATTTTGAGGATATCCCATAAAGGAGGAGGTTGTACCAACAACCTAGAGGAGGAAAAAAAAGACAACATGATGATGACCTACTTGGAGGGATCAAGGTGAAGGTCCCTTCTTTTCAAGGGGAAAGCGATCCAAAAGCATACTTGGAGTGGGAGATGCAGATCGATTAGGTGTTTTCATGTCATACCTATTCTGAGGAGAAAAAGTTAAAACTTGTAGCCCTTGAATTCATTGATTATGCATTAATATAGTGGGATAAATTTCAAAAGGAGAGGGCTAAATATGGTGTATGTCCCATCAACACTTGGGAAGACATGAAGTTCGCCATGCAGAAGCGGTTTGTTCCCACACATTACCATAGAAATATCCACAACAAACTTCAATGCCTCACCCAAGGGAGTAAGAGTGTAGAAGAATAATACAAGGAGATGAAAATTTCCATGATTCGGGCAAACATTGAGGAGGATTTGGAGGCAACCATGGCACAGTTTTTACATGGGCTCAATCGGGAGATTGCTGATCAAGTAGAGATGTATCACCATGTGGAAATACAAGATACGATCCATCAAGCCACCAAGATTGAGAAACAAATCAAAATAAGGAGAAACATGAGGAAACCCGACACCCCTTTCACACCATGGAGAAATCCAAGGAAGGATATTGGAGAACTATAAAAGGAAAAAGAGGTGGTTGATCACAAAAGTGACAAGGTAATTATTCCACCTAAGAAACCTACTTTTGTGGCTAACCAAACCAGGAATCGGGATATTCGGTGTTTCAAATGTCAAGGAAGGGGTCACATTGCTATTGAGTTCCCAAACCGGCACACCATGACAATCAAAAAGTATGGAGAATGAGAGATTGATGGAGAGAACTTGGAAGAGGAGGAGAAAGAATCTCCAGAAATTGATAGTGGAGAGTTTGAGGAAGATGGTGCGATTCTTGTCACTAGGAGAGTTCTAAGCGCACAATTGACCGTGGGAGGGAAGGAGCAGCAGGAGAACCTTTTCCATACACAGTGCAAGATCCATGGGAAGGTATGTAGTGTTATTATTGATAGAGGAAGCTGTAGTAATGTTGTGAGCACCGAGTTAGTAGAGATGTTGAGACTTCGTACATTGAAGCATCAACATCCACATAGACTTCAGTGGTTGAATGATTGTGGAGAGATAAAGGTTACCAAACAGGTGAAGGTATTTTTCTCCATCGGTAAATACAAGGATGAGGTATTGTTCGACATTGTTCCTATGAAGGCATGCCACTTGCTGTTGGGCTAACCGTGATAGTATGATCGGCGTGTTACTCATGATGGTTTCTTGAACCATCACACTTTTTTACTATGAGGGGAACCTATAAACCACAACCCCATGACCTGAGAACAAATTCTGGAAGATCAAATTTTGAGAGAAAATAAAAAAATGAGTGATGAGGGAAAAAAGAGAGAAAATGAAAAAGGAGAAAATAAGGGGAAAATAGATGATGGGAGAAGAAAGGAAATAGAGAGCAAAGAAAATTCAAGAGGAAAAAAAGATTTGAGAGGAGAGAAAAGTGTGATGTTGGAAAAAAAGAGTGAGGTTAAGGAAGATTTGATTTCACGAAAAAATCTATTAGTACTTATGTACAAAGAGGTGATGTTGAACACTAACGACTTAACATCTCCTTTGCCACATGTTGTTGAGTATTTTTTTTAGGAATTTGAAGAAGTGTTTCCCGAAAAGGTGCCACCTGGTTTGCCACCCTTAGAGGTATTGAGCATCAAATTAACCTCATACCTAGAGCATCACTACCGAACCTCCTTGCATATCACACCAACCCAGAAGATACAAAAGAGATTCAAGGGAAAGTTCAAGAGTTGTTGGATGTGGGATATGTTAGATAGAGCCTTAGTCCTTGTGTGGTATCAGTGCTTCTAGTACCAAAGAAAGATGGAACATGGATAATGTGCATTGATAGTAGATCCATCAATAACATCACAGTCAGGTATCGTCATCCTATCCCTAGGTTAAATGATATTCTAGATTAATTAAATGGTTCAACTATTTTCTCAAAAATTGATTTAAGAAGTGGCTACCATCAAATTAGGATAAAAGAAGGAGATGAGTGGAAAACTACATTTAAGACAAAACATGGACTTTATAAATGGTTAGTCATTCCCTTTGGTCTCACCAATGCACCTAGCACATTTATGAGTTTAATGAATCATGTCTTACGTGCATATATTGGAAAATTTTATGGTATTTTACTTTGATGATATTCTAGTGTATATCATGACTTTTCATGAACATGTATATCACTTAATAAAAGTCCTAGAGGTGTTAAGGAAAGAAAACTTGTTTGGAAACATTAATAAGTGTGATTTTTTCCTTGATAATATTGTTTTCCTTGGATTTTTTGTGAATGGGAATGGAGTTTAAGTTGACACTGATAAGATCAAAGCAATACAAGAATGGCCAACTCCGACCTCCGTTGGGAAGGTAATAAGTTTTCATGGACTTGCTAGTTTTTATAGGAGATTTGTGAAGGAATTTATCACACTAGCAGTTCCATTGAATGAATTGACAAAGAAGAATGTTCCTTTTAAACGGGGGATGACTCAAGAGAAAACCTTCCATGCACTTAAAGAGAGACTCGCCCACACCCCTCTACTTGTACTTCCGGACTTCAGTAAGACCTTTTAAATTGAATGTGATACAAGTGGAATTGGCATAGGAGGAGCACTCATGCAAGAAGGTAATCCTATTGCTTTCTTTAGTGAGAAGTTAAATTGCCTAACCCTAAACTATGCTACATATGATAAAGAGTTGTATGCATTGTTTAGAGTTCTAGAAACATGGAAACATTATCTTTGGCCTAAAGAATTTGTGATCCATTTTAATCATGAGGCTCTTAAGTACCTTAGGAGCCAAAATAAACTAAATAGGAGACATGATATATGGATGGAATTCATTGAATCAATTCCATATGTCATCAAGCATAAAATGGGTAAAGAAAATATCGTGGCAGATGCAATTTCATGTAGATATTCTATTTTATCCTTGTTGGATTCAAAACTCCTTAGTTTTGAATGCATTAAGGAATTATATTCTACAGATAGTGATTTTAGTGAACCATATGGACATTGTAAACCTGGAGTTATTTGGGAAAAGTTTTATTCACATGATGGATTCTTATTCCAAATTGATAAGATTTGTATTCCCAATTGCTCTATCCATTTACTTTTACTAAAGGAGTCACATTCTGGTGGGTTAATGGGACATTTTGGTGTTGAAAAAACTTTAAGTGTTCTTAGTGATCATTTTTATTGGCCTAGGATATCTTAATATGTTGAAAAATTTGTGGGAAAGTGCATTATTTTCCATAAAGACAAATCGAAACTGAACCCACATGGATTATATCTTCCTCTCCCAATCCCCCAAAACCCTTGGGAGGACATATAAATGGACTTTATTGTGGGGTTACCAAGGACCAAGATGGGGAGAGATTCCATTATTGTTGCGGTGGATCAGTTTTCTAAAATGGAACATTTTATTCCTTGTCACAAAACAGATGATGCCACTAACGTTGCAACACTTTTCTTTCAGGAAGTAGTCAAAATCCATAGAATGATAAGGACAATTGTTTCAGACCAAGACACAAAATTCCTTAGTTACTTTTGGAAGACCTTGTGGAGAAAACTGGGTACAAAGTTACTATTTTACACTACTTGTCATCTGAAAACTGATGGGAAAACGGAGGTGGTGAATCAGACACTATCATCCCTTCTACAGACAATTGTCAAGAAGAATCTCAAGAATTGGGAGGAGTGTCTGCCGCATGTGGAATTTTTATATAACAGGGCCAAGCACTCCACCACTCAATATTCTCCATTCAAAATTGTTTACGGTTTTAAACCTCTTGCCCCTATTGATCTAGTTCCTTTGCCTTTCTAGGAGGCAACTAATATGGGTGTGAAAGGGCACACTGAATTCATTAAATAACTCCATGAAAAGGCAAGGAAAAATATTGAGCCGATGAACCATAAATATGTTGATCATGAAAATAAGGGTCGTAAACAAGTGTTGTTCGATCCCAGAGACTTGGTTTGGATTCATATGCGAAAAGAGAGATTTCCTGACAAGCAGAAATCAAAACTCATGCCACAAGGAGACAGACCTTTCAGAGTGCTTGAGAAGATTAACAATAATGCTTACAAGATAGGTTTACTAGGTGAGTATGGTGTAAGTGACACTTTTAATGTTTTTGATCTTTCTCATTTTTTGGGTGCAGAGGATGAAGAGTCAAGGATGAATCCTTTTCAAGAGGGGGAGGATGGTGAGAACCATGTTAAAGGCACCAAGTCGATTGTTTGGGAGGAGGAGTTGGCTTTGCAAGGCCCAATGATACGAGGGAGATTAAAGAGGCTCAATGCTACAATGGGTTCCCATCTTGCTTCATTAAAGGCCCAATGGATCTTTCCTTGAATGGATGGAGAAAATGGGCCTATTATCTCACTTATTCAAGCCCAAACATGGTACTTAAAGCTTGGACCATATGGTTGAACGAATTTTGAAGCCTTTCCCCCATGGAGGATTCTAGAAATGGCATCTTTGGACATCAAAGTCAAATCCGGTGGACTATGCACTCAAAGTCAAATATGGTGGTATATAGTTGGAAAGTTGTGTACCGCTTTTCCAAAAGACTTTGGTAGACTTTATCTTTTTGAATTTAAGTGAACAATGTAGTTTAGCCTTTATGAATTTAGGATATTATACCCTTGACTATTGCATGTAACGCCCCGACCCCAGCTACCCAGAGCCGGTGCATTACTTCGTAACATTGGCATGATCACAAAAGATCAAGTCTCGAAAGACCGATTAGTTTAGTAGCCTTGGAAACACTAGATAAATTCATAAGTCTTTCATTACATCAAAAAGTAAACAAACTACAATAACATGGTCTTCATAGTCCACAATCATATCCCTTTCTGACTACCCCTGCAGGTCACTCATAAATTACTTCTTCACATCCTGGAAAAATATTAAAACATTGAAAGGGGTGAGCTCAGATGCTCAGTAAGATTAACAATATAGTGGAAGCTTTCATAAATAAACATTAACATTTAAGGCAATGTATAACTAAAAAAGCCTTTTAAACATGAACTTCAACATAATATGGCAAAAGTAAAATGAGATAATTCCATTCACTTCTTCACATGGATATTCTACTGGTCGAATAATCACATGCAATATCAATAACCACTTTCATAATGAGGGAATGTATAATGCCAGACGTTCTGAAACATTTTGTCAAGGCCTCGGCCAAGACGTCTAAAATGATTAAGGCCTTGGCCAAAACCATAAATCAAATTGGGAAAGGGCCTCAGCCAATTCCACGTCTAGTTGTCTCATGAGACCTACCGATGCATCGAGGAGCTATAGCGGGCTCCACCCGTCACTTATTAAGTCCAATGCATTCCTCATATGAATAGGTTTAAACATATCATAAACCATAACATAATCGTATCACATAAAACATGCATAAAGGAAACATAAAATTTCCACATTTCAATCACAAGATAACAATACAACACATTGATATAATAAAAACGCTTTCAAAACCATTTTCAATACCAAAATAAAATAAAGTTAAAACTTTGTATTTATTTTTCATTAAAAAATGATGGCTTATAGAGGAAGCCGAAACTCAAATAATGGTCACGGTGGCGGAGAAGTCGTTGTCGCCGCATATGTACGGAAAGAAAAACATTCCCTTTTTGTCGTTTAGTAAAACGCTTCGTATAAAAATATTCCTTTTGAATAAATGTAAAAGTCAAAGGGGTTTATACACCGTATAAAAGAAAGTTGTGTATAAAACCAAACATGCCTCAATGAAAGGAGATTGAGACGAAGTCCTTAAAAGATAATTTTTAAAATAAAATAGATCTATTATGTGTATTCACTATAGGTACACATAAAGAAAGTAAAAATACAAAATAATACATAATAATATCATGACATAATTTGAAAGTAGGAGATTAACCCAAAGAATGGAAGTTGGGTTAAGAAGTTCCCTTACCTTGCGTCTTGTCCTGACTCGACCGTTCTTTAACCTCCTGAATAATAAACTATAGTTAATTTATATTTACTTAAGAACCTTTTTCATGTTCATTATTCCATTTATATCACTTATTACCATGTTATGAACATTATTTAATTATTTAAGTTAATAACGGTCGTTTTGTCGATCTTTGGTACTTGAGTCAAAAATAAACTTCTTATAATTACACGTTGTTCATGTGGTGAAATATCCATTATATACAGAATTATATTCATGATGTAGATATCATATATATCATATATACAGTATATACATTCATTCATAATGTCACGTAACATTTAGAGGTAAGAAATGAAATGCACCGTTCATGGAGACGGTAAGCCGTACGTACGCATGAACGCTACTTTCATTTCTATTTCGTATTTAATGGAATGAAATCATAATGATATAAATTTATAATATAATTACAGTATAATATAGTGTATAATACCATTTAATCCATCCTTTATACATCCCACATATGGCATTAACGATTCAAATCACTTTGAGGGGGCGGTAGTCCGCACTTCCTAAAATGAAATTATCGCGTTTTACCCATAATGGAAATCATAAAGTATGCCATAAATGAGAAATAAAGAAGCATAAGTAAAACATAAACATATTATATACCGTATATAAATATAGTGAAATCTTAATGGCCACCTTTGAAGGTGTTATATGAGTGTTGAACAATCATCGTTTCGTGAGGCAGAAATTCGCCATCCACAGAAACCGTATGTTCTTTAACCATTAGATGTAGGTGTGTGTAAGTGTAGCTCGAATCCTTATTATAACAACATCCTAGTATATTTAGGATACTGTTGTTGTTACAAAACAAATGAATAAAAAGAGTTTAGGGGGTTGGAGAAGAAAAATAAAACAAAACAACATTAGAAAAGACATTACCTCAAAATCGGGTAACTCTTTTTGATTTGAGCCAAAGGCTTCCTTGGGAAGAGTTATTCCCAAATTAAGGCTTCTAGGAGTAAGAGGGGGAAGTTGGGAGAGTATTTGGGCAGAGTTTGGCCGAGCCAAATGGCTTGAAAGTGTAAATGAGGTGGGAGAGGTGGGGGCCTTTTATAAGTGGAGAGGAGGGGCACTTTTGGAAAGATTGAAATGTTACATTATTTCACAATGATTTTCGGATTCTAAAGGTCCCACACTTATATAATTCTAGGCTAAGGTGATAAGGTTTCGAAATCTCCTCATCCAATAGGCTTTGGACAAGTTTAAGCCTTGGATTTTGCATTATCTTCTCATTTTATTTAAATCGTTAAATAATGAGGTCATCACTGCATCATAATGATGTCATAAAAAATTTAATTTATTTAATGTCTAAAAATTATAAAAAAAATACTATGATGTAGGAAATCTTTTTAGCTTTCTAATGAATATTTATAGTCAAAATTTGGACTTGTGTAACCCCACTTAAAAACTGTTTTAGTAAAATAACTCATGTTTGTGTCAATTTAATTATAACATTAAATAAATATATATTAATGTCATTTTCCAACTAAAGTAGCTCCATGGGGTCCCCAAGTTGACCCATGGGTTGTCTTGGTCGGCCATGACTCATCCAATAGGAGTAGGAAAAGTGTCATGCTCATCTCATATTATTAAAACATTATTTGTACCTTAAACTACACTAATTACCTCTAATCGTGATTAAGAACTTAAAAGTTACTATTCACCAAAAAATTATTTTAATCTCATTGAACCACATTTTACTTCTTAATGACAACCATGTATGTCGGATTTTTGAAAATCAAATCACAGAAGTGGTAATATTTCATTTAAACGAAAAATCAGTTATTTAACTACCACTTAGTGGTTTCACTATTCATCAAAAATTGAAGTTTTTCAGAACAAGGCCAAAATTTCACCCTAATCTATAATTGATATTCCGAATTAAAAAATGATGTCTATTTTACAAAATTCCAAACATATAAGTTGCATTAATTAATTTTATAATTAATTCCCGCTGTTACGACAAATAGCGTGTTTTTAAGAAACAATTTATATCAAAAGATTGGCAATTGTTTATGTCCAATTTCAATGTTAAATTAATTCTAATGACCACCATTGGAATAAATGGTAAAAATATATTCTAATTATACCTTAAAACCAATAAATAGTATAATTTATCACAATAAATTATTTTGATTAAAAAAGTTGTTTTAAAGTATTTTTCACTATTCATAAAAAATTAGAAGTTCTCAGAAAAATACCAAAAATTCAACATAGTCTAATTTCGATATTCCGAATCCAAAAATGAAGTCCATTTTGAAATATAAAATTTCTATAATTTTAAAAAGTGGTTATTACTATTCATAACGGCTACTTTGATTAGTCGCGGTGTTTTAGAACTCGAAGTTGCGTACAATGCAAGCTATTGCATTATTGAATGAGAAGCGTATCGTGGAAGCTCGGGGTGTTACATTGCACCACACCCTTGGCTATAATTAGCCACCCCCATGGCACTTGTATGGAATTCAAGATTTAATTGAGAGATTATTCTTTGTTTCTCTCAGTTGTGTGAGGATTGTCCCAATTTATCCCTTTGCTCTTGTGTATTCTCGCCTTATCAATCTACAAGTTAGATTGGTGATCCAAGATCACAAAGCCCCCAATTCCATGCCTCAACCCAAGTGCGTTGTTGTGTGGATTGGCTATCACATCCCACCCTTGAGTGTATTGCCTAAGTATTAGGTCGCACTTCTTATAGCGTTGATTGACTACTTGCATCCGCTATCCATACCCATCATCTGCCACTTTTCCCCAAACCACATCCTTCATCCGCCGCCCTACGTCGTGAAGATCAAGCCACCCCGAGCGTCTCACATCAATAATAAAATCGCGTCATTATTTATGGTGTGCCAACTTGCGCAAAACATAATTATAAATAAAATTTCACATCACAAAATAATAGCAGCATCATTATTATTTTAACTTGTACCAACTAGTTAGATACTTATTTACCGTATTGAAAATAATTATTTTACCACCAGACTGACCTTGGTCCGCTCGAACTCCACTTTCATTTGTTGAACAACTGAATAAAAAAACAAACAAATTATTCTCTTAAATAAATATTTTATTTACAAACTAGTAAATAAATACTTATTAAATGTTAAATAAAATAAATAAATATATTTTATTTAATTTATGTGATCATTTTAACTTGAATAAAATTATTCCACGGTCTTGAAAATAATATTTATTTCATTAATTAAATTGAAATATAATTTAACCAAGACCACCAAAAACACTTAGTGTGTGAACCTCTAGGATGATTTCTCGTTGTCATTTGGTGGGCTTGCCTAAAGTCCAAGAGTACTGTCTAGAAACTGGTCAATGCACCTAAGAAAAAGAACATAAAGTCGCAACAATGAAATCCACATACGAATGCTCACTCTGTAATATAATCCCTTTGTCACAATATCTCATCAATCAGGTTTCATGATAGTGTCATCAACTTTTATACTTGATACGTCGTTCTTTGACAACCTGAAATAAACTCATCGTTATACCATGGCCATGGAATTTCGTGTGATAGTTATATTTCAATCAAAGGGCTGAGATATCAACTTCCATAAATGGAAGGGACAAATCCTTCCTCGAATTATCCATTAATAACATGTCACTCGTGACACACCCAACGTACCCTACTTCCCGCCAACTGTCTACATGACGATTTTCGTCAGTAAATCAAAGTGCGTGAGTCATGACATGTATTAATGATAATCTTAAATTCTAAGGATCATTACACATGCTCGCAGATAGAAATATCTGATAACACCAAAACATGCAGAATTCCTACTGGAAGGCCTGTTCTCATAATCTCCTATCTTGGAGATTACCAAGTGCGAACTTTATGAGAGGAAGACTCATCTGCTTATGAGTACTCACACCTAATGATCTGCATGCTATGTATCCCATCATAGCATGTCATACAACTGTAGAACTATATTTAAGAATATTGTTATAGAATTTCAAGGTTCTCATCATAGCGGGGAACTAATATGACCTTATCAATGCAACAAATACTCTAGGACATTATTACATCATAGTCATGAAGAACAATGAACAATATGTAATAATATGTTTAATATTTAAATACATTAAATTTCCATGTAATCAAAGTACAAATAGTTGGTTCTAGGACACTAACTCTAACAAACTCCCACTTGGACTATAGCCAACTACCTATGACTTTCATTTCACTAGACCTCACATCTTGATCATGTTTCTGCTGAGTCAAAGCTTTAGTCAAGGAGTCCGACAAATTGTCTTCCATGGAAATACTGCTCACTGCAACTTCACCTCTCCGAGGAAAATACCTCAAGAGATGATACTTCCAAAGTATGTGCTTCATCCGCTGATGTGACCTTGGCTCTTTTGAGAGATCCACTGCTGCAGTATTATCACAGTACAATGTGATGAGATCTTTACTTATAGGTATCACATCTAGCTCCTAGACGAACTATATTTAAGAATATTGTTATAGCATTTCAAGTTTCTCATCATAGTAGGAAACTGCTATGACCTTATCAATGCAACAAATACTCTAGGACATTATTACATCATAGTCATGCAGAACAATGAACAATATGTAATAAGATGTTTAATATTTAAATACATTAAATGTCAATGTAATCAAAGTACAAATAGTTGGTTCTAGGACACCAAATCTAACAACTTTTCTATTAATGATGTTTATGAAAGAAAGTGTTGCAATGATTCGAATGTCATACCATGCTGTAGTATCAAGGAAGTATTTATTCATGATGATGGTGGTAAAAGTAATTCACTGATTTAAGGTACATAATAGAAAATTGTGAAGGAGAAAACATAAGTGAGGCCATTTTTTCTAAAACAAACTGATAACTATAATATAATTGAATGAAATGATCCAATTCTCAAAAAATAAGACTTTGGTCCAATGACATTTCAAGAATGGGGGAAAACACACAACAATAATGAATGAACACCTTTCAAATCTAAAAAATGATTAAAGAAAAACCAGGATAGTTATGAATTTACAAATATAAAAAATTTCATTAAGATGATTAAAAACTGGAAAAACTGGGCTTACCAAACATGTTTAGCATGTTCATTTTATAACTGAATATGTAAAATGAAAAGAATAATGGGAAAATGAATAAATTCATTTAAATAATCAAAATTTTAGAAGCAGTAAGACTACCTGCAACTGGAATCTGCTTCAACATAAATAGATATACCCACATACATGGATGTGGGAAAATGAAATAGGTAAGTTATACTTTCATGATAAGAGTCGGGATCACTATAATGAAGTTGAACACATTTAGAGGTAGTAAGATTGCCTACAACTAAAATTTTCTTCAACATAAACAGAAATACACACATACATGGATGTAGGAAAATGAAAAATGTAAGCTATACTTGCATTAAAAGAGGCAGGATCACTGTAATGAAATTGAACACATTTAGAGGCATTAAGACTGACTATAACTGAAATCTTCTTTAATATAAACAGAAATACACACATACGTGGATGTGGAAAAATTATAATTGTAAGTTATACCTACATGAAAAGAGGCAAGATCACTGTAATGAAGCAGAACACATTTAGACATAGTAAGACTACCTGAAACTTAAATCTGCTTCAACATAAACATAAATACACACATACATGGATGTGGGAAATTAAAAAATGTAAGATATACCTATATGAAAAGAGGCAGGATAACTGTAATGAAGTTGAACACATATAAAGGTATTAAGACTGCATGAAACTGAAATCTGCTTCAACATAAACAGAAATACACACATAAATGGATGTTAGAAAATGAAAAATGTAAGCTATAACTATATGAAAATATGTAGGATGACTGTAATGAACATTTTCAAATGGTCAACTACACCTTTAAAAGGGTAATTTAACAAAATAAAAGTAGGAAATATAAAGCCCTTAGTTTAGAGGGTTGATAAGTCTTGTAAAAGATAATGGTCCAGTTTTGAAATACATGATTCACAATTGATATTTACTATAGGTAGAAGAAACTAATGACATAAACATTAGAAAAAGTTCTATAGCTCATGTATCCCCTTATAGCTTGTCTGTTCGATGAAGTTGTATATCTCCAAAATGAAGATATAGTAATCCCTGTTGCATTAAATGCAGCAATGAAACCCTGAATTAATATTTATTACATTGAATGTAAATAAATGTTAAATAAATGTTAAAGAATATAAATCTGCGAGTGTATTCCAAATATGAAAACAATGACGTTCTGTATAGTTAACCTTATAAAACATCAACAATATATGGTGTACATCCAGTATTTTTTATAGTATTGTTGAATACATATCACTCCACGTATGATTTGTGTAGATTTGATTAAATTTAATGGTATTGTGAAATAAAAAGATAAATAATATAATTAAAAGTAATATTTAATCTGATTACATAGAAGAAAATAGAAGAAATAATTCCCTGATGTAGTATTACCTTTCATATCTGCAAAAAATATCAGTCATTCTTTTCAGTTTTGTCTTTTAATTTATCCTTCATTCAGATTTCCAGATTTTTGGATTGGCATGTTCTACCCACATTATCTGGTGGTAAATGATGAGATTTCTAAAAAACATCTTCACTAAAAAATTCATTCAGTAGGTTTTTCTGCATACAGAATGTAATTAAAAGAAATAGTAGTTCTCACAACAACTATATTCAAGGATTAAAATAAGGGCTTTTTAAACAAAATGTATGGAAAATAACATATATATATATATATACCTGAATTGTTGATAAAACCATAGATGATGTTACAAATCCCGAGTCAACCTTTGCACTGAGTCAAAATGATTCAACACTTTGATGATCCTATGATGGAACGATAAAATAAATAGTCCAATTAAATGTTATTTACTGACAGGGAAAAGAAAATGAAAATAATGGAAAATATTGTATCTGACTCTGCTCATGACCACTACTTACATTTGTACAAAAAATTATCTGATGATCCTTTATAAAAATAATAATAGGATTAATGATTTTCAGTTTATCCATATTAATGAAATTAGGAATACATAATATCTACTACCTGATTTTCTGTGAAGTTGTAATTGAAATATATGGTGTAGTTTTCATTGTCGCTAATGAATATTACCTAGTATGTGTTTTGTTCTGTTGAATGGTGATGATTTTAAATATTAAAATTTGATACCTCAATTGAAAGCAGAACCTTTTCTGATTTAAAAACATTTAATTCTATAGGAAAACCGTACTCATCATCTTCCCAATTTGAAAATGAAAGTAACTATTAGTTTAAATGAAGTGAACATATTTTTTCATCATGTTATTTTAATTTTTAGTTATACCTGTATCAAATATTCTCTCAAATCTGTAGCTATTTTTCTTACAAATTGCATTACTTGTTTATCAAATAGGACTACTTAGAAGGAGTAAGTGATATCAGTCACAAGAAGCTGCACCCTAAATATTTTGGTTTATAAATGTGATTATTAAGGTATTAAAGATTAGTAAAATAATTCAGTACTATTAAAATATCAAATGACTAATAAACTATTAAGGAAAAGAAAAAATAATAACCTGGGAATAGTGCAATTTGGAGAAATTTTGCAACTGTTGCACCAAATTTTTTCATCAATATTGTGCACTTTTTCATGTAAGAATTGCATGATTTGTATAACTAGTTGTGAGTGATTTTAATTTTTTGTATCATGACTAAAATTAATCACTTTTTAGGCTATGGAACATTGAGAATACAATAGTTAATTAATTTGTACAATATAGTATCGGTACCTACAATATAATAAAGTGCATAATTAAATTTATAATTTGACCATACATTACATACCTGTTCACAATTCTTGACTTCAGAAATGGTTTTTTTATTATCCCAATAAATCATTGATGTAGAGGAAGAAATTGGGTATGATGGTGCTGGACTAAGATTATTTGATGAAATTATAAACCCACATTTGAATATTGAAAAATACAACTGAACTGTGAAAGATAATCTATACATTAATGATATAGTACACATTGGACAAAAAATATAAAATTCACAGTTCAATTAAGTATTTATAGAACCTTTTTCTGAATTTTTCTGCATCTTTAATATCAAGGTTGAAAAGAATTTTTGTCACATTAATGGAAGTTGTTATTATAACAGATCCTAAAAGAAGTTTTGAAACCAATTCAGAGGGAATACCGGTTTATAACTTATAAAAGCAATGAATAATATAAAGGTAAATAAGGCATTATGTTATTAGAAAGCATACTATTTAATTTATTCACTCTGACAAGCTGCAATATTAAAATAGTCGATGACCCAATATTGTCTTCCAAGTAACGTGACATCTGATTTGCATAGTCACCCCATAAACTGCATTTAATTTGTAATCCACTGTACAAAAATGAGTACATCATAATGTTAAATATAAATAGCTATTCAGATATACTAAATGGCCATAATGACTCACCTTTCACCCTCTAAGTCAATTTGCATCTTAAAATTGGAATTACCCAAGGTTTCAAGAGGATGTGACCAATGTAAATGTCCAATTATTTCTTAAACAGATAAGAAATAAAAAATGTTATGTAATGTAACTTACAGTTAGTTCAATGTCTTCCATTAAGTTATACAATGATCTACATAGAACCTTTATAAACATTTATAAATTGTTACAAAAACCTCAATAAATCTATACCTATTAAATATTGATATGGAACCCTACTCTGATTTATGTCTTCAAAAGAAGTAAAATCAAAATAGAATTGTGGCAGCGGTGCATCACATGGATGAACATTCATTGTTGATGTGAACAGTATTCAACAAGAATGTCGAGTTCCTAAGTAGCTACCTTGATTAGCATTTATTTGGAAGTGTTGTATAAAATAGAATATTCCTTCACACAATAGATTTTTGAACTTAGAGAGAATTTGACGACCACTAATAGTACAATGTATCTCTTTTCCCTGTAGAATGATTTTTCAAAGATTGTTAAAAATTGAAAAACAGACATATCAAGTTAACAATGTTTTTGTATAGTTAAAATGGAAAAATAAATATTGTAAAAGAAATAAAAACACAGTATATTTTAAATCTTAAGCCACTTGTTGATCTCTAAGAATCATATCAATGGAAACAACATCATTGGAGTACTTGGATGATGTGTTGCACCACAAATTGAAAATACACACTTGTATCTTCAATGTCTCATCAGTCTCAGGTGTGATCTCATTCAAAGGGGTAATTGATCGAGACATATTGGAAAATATGCACTGTTTGAATTTGTGTACAAAGAGATCATATTCAGAAACATTGAGATTCATGAAATCACAGATAAATAAGCAAAAAAACCCAACATTGACAATTTAACATTTAATTTAAAATATACCTAACCCAATCTATCAAATATTTCCTTGTAAACAATATTTTGCATCGATTCATAGGTTGTGGGATTATTATCACCAAGTACTATTTTCAAACCAAATGGTGATGTGACTCTAGATACAACAACATATATTTAACCATGAAAAAACACAGGTTTTCGAAGATACAACCCAATAGAAGACAGTGATTGTCCTTGAATTTTGTTAAATGTCATAACATGATAAACAATCAAAGGATATTGTCTTCTTTGTAGTTTGAAAGGCCATCAACAATTGGATCATGTCATATTTAATCTTGGAATGAATGTAAGATATCCAGAATTACAACCACAAAAAATTCTTGCTCCGATGACATGGTCAACCAAGTGTGTAACAATCAAGCGAGTACCATTACATAATCTAACAAATTGATATACATTTCGAAGTAACATGATGGACACCCCAATTTTTGAGTGTAATTTTATGGGCAGACATCCCTAAAACATTAATACCATTTAACATATCAGAAGTGTAAATGTTTTCTGGATAGTCTGTATCAAAACTTGCATCACAAACTAAATCTGAGCTGAAATAATCTTTTCCTTCAGAACATGTGAGAGACATCATGTACTCATTTACTTCTTCAAAAATATCACTAGTTGGAGCTAAGATGGCTTGATATTCAAGATAATTTACATCAGCATAGTTACCCCATGAAATTGGGATAAGTATGTTCAACAACTGCAGAAATCAGATCTCTAGTCCAAGCAAGAAGATATGCTGATGGAATTTGAATTATAGTTTCACCATCATTTGGCTCTCCAATGTGACCTTCACCAATATCTAAATTCCATTTAGAAAAGTCACGAACTTCATATGAAATTGTAGAAGAATTGGAATGAAATCTCATGTTCTTTGTTAGTGTTAGAACATGACAATATTGCTACAAGTATGATGATGCTATACTTGAAAACACTATTTCATTTCTATTTCATTTTCCTGAAATCTCCACCCAACAAAACCGTTATACCACCGAATGGTAAGTTTGAAGTGTTTTCACTTTTTACTGACATTATATCTTTTAAAGTACGCTCAAGAGCTTCAAAACAGTACTTATGAATCATAGGTGCTTCATCCCAAATAATTAGATTTATTATCTGTAGAATATCTACGAAATCACTCCCTTATTGAATATTGCAAACAGGGTTATCAGAAATAGATACCGGAATTTGAAAATTGGAATGTGTTGTCCTCCCACCAGGTAGCAGTAATGATGCAATTCCACTGGATGAAACTACTAGAACGATATCACCTTCCTATTGTAGTAGAGATATCAATACTTTCCAAATGAAAGTCTTACTCGTGCCTCCATGTACATGAAATAAAAAGAAACCACCAGCACATGTAGTTAATGAATACATAATGATAGTCATGACCTCTTTCTGTTCATCAGTAAGCTTACTCTACAAAGTTAGATACTCATTCTGAAGGCTGTCTCTTCTATAATTAAGTTCATCTTCTACCAACTGATTTTGTTGAGAAAAAATTTCAGAATCTGGAACCGGCATTGGTGGATAATAATGAAGAGATCTACCATTCCTCTGAATAAGGTTCTCTATATCAAGAAAATCATACATATATTTTTGATGATATGTGAGTGTAAAATCTATATGAAATTCATAAATAGTGTTATATAACTATTAGAATTTTTTAGTAAATCAATTATAGTTAACAGAATGAAAAATTTCATAGGTAAGAAGCTATAGAATGAACACTTAGATTATATACCTGGAATTTGTAGCCTATTTTGTTGCACATAAAGAATGTCTTCACTGAGTATCTTATAGGTTTCATACCACACAATGGATGGCTGAGACATATCATTTGAGAACAAAATTCTGGAAAAAAGTCTACATACAGACTATCCCATAGCCCAAGTTGATGCCTCTTTTATTGCTTCAATAAATTCCATATCATCAGCAAGAAGTCCCAATGTAGAACATGCCTCCCAAAAAGTACCATGAGTAATGTTGTTCACACTTTTAATACTTTCAAATGAAGTTTCACCTATGATCTTTGTGATCATTAACCACAAGTAATATAACTCTCCAATTTTTAGCGGCATATAATAGTATACAAATACTGAACCCATACTTTCTTGGATACCATTTTTTTCTCGTTGGTGGAATACAAATCTTGCCGGAGATTCTGCATATGTCAGATATCTACCTTCCTGGTAAGAAAAATAAGCTTGAAACTACACCATAAGCTTTGATTCATAAATGTTACCCTTACTCAAGAAATCCTCAATATGATCGGTGTCAGTTTACATAACATTATTTTCTCCTAGTAAATGAAAATGCAACCTTTCTACTGGAGGATATCATAAGAAAATATCCTCCAGGAATCCTTGTAAGGAGATATGTATTGACAATCATAATACATCTTAATCTCATCAACATTATTACCAGACAAATCTTTATTGTTGGTCTGCTACAAAGTTGTTGTAACATGATCATTACTTTTGCTAATATACTTAAACAAATATTTGATGGAAGTTGATTGATTTAAAACTTCAATATTCTGATGATCTTGATACTTCATTAGCAATAAAGGATTATATGGTACAATAAATCGATTATCTAATGGGACACCATTTTTCACGATCAGGATTCCATCATTTCTTCGTCAGTATAGAACATACCCATCATCATCAACTGTTGTACTATCAAAAACATTTCTTGTAAAAAGTTTAGTACATTTTCTATTCTTCATACAAGGTGAGCTATGATTTTCATCACCACAAGGTCCATGTATCATAAACTATTTAACAACCTCATGAAGATTTAGGAATTCACACTTCAGCACAAACATTTTTTTCAATGCACGCAGGAGTACTTATTTTGTTTTCTCGACATAAAAACAATAAAATGTGTACATGAGGGAGTCCACATTTTTGAAATTCCACTATACAAACAAATACATATAAAATATTGAAGTTAATGACACCGTTCAATAACCAATCCATCAAATAAGAAAATGTATAACTCGAAAACTAATTGGTATAAAGTTAGTTACCTGCTCATGACTTCCCAAAGAAACACCCGTCTCATAAATCTTTCATTAACTGATAAACCTTAATATTGAAAATTTTGGATACAATGTGCGGAAAGTCTAATGGATGAAGATTGAAATGTAAAACAAATATACTAATTTCAGGCCATAGTGGATTGCATGTAAATGTTAAAAACAAATTTGGATATCCTTCCCAATTACATATTGACATAGCATCTTGGTAATTTTAAATCATATACCTGAGACCACTAGTAAATGTAGACGGTAAAATGATTCACTTAGAACATGCATACCCATCATGGTCACCTTGAAGAAAAGCATCTTGCAACCCATTGTACAACTCAACCCTCAAGTGTTTTTGATTGAATAGAATGAAGGAAAGTATCTGAGACTCTATCATTATATAATCATCAATGATAAATTGTTGTAACAGTCTTCCTGAATGTTGTAATGTTGATGTATCATTTAAACGACACCGCAAGTAATAGGAGAAGTATTCTCTCATTGTAACCTTCCGAAGATTTTTACTTGTACTCAAATATATAGAATGGTGTAATATGTTGTCAACGTATCTATCTTGACCACCTATGAAAATCAGTGGATATTGAAATAGAAGATACAAGGGATGAAGCTCATCAATATGATGTAATTCACCACCTTTTCTTTGAATGATAATATCTCTTTCACATTTGAGATCTTCATTGTCACCGACAATAAGCATAGAAATCTCATAAGTAGTGGGAAAGTTGTATGTCACTACATCTGTTTGTCTTCTCTTAAGTAGTCACAAATTTAAATTTGGAATTTCTTGAAGATCAAGAACATCCCTTGCACTTATAAAATGACGAGCTAAAGCATTTGTTTCATGAAGCATATTTTGTAGGTTGACAGCAATATTAAAATTTACCACTGTGATGGAATTCGCACCGTCATAACTACACATTAAATTAAATTAAAAATGATGTGAAAATATCCCAATCACATCAATGTGTTAACTTACCACTGTAAATACTACATGATGTTCCGGATCTTGTTTTGAGAATCATTAGTAGTATCATATACATACAGATGGGAAAACCTTGGTGGTTCTCCCTTAGGAGGACACAAACTACCTATGCGATGGTAGTTTTGGCCATTCAATCTGAATATATTTGGAGCTCTACCATTATTGAGTGACCTATGAACCTTCCATCCCATTGACGTGAATGCGAACATATAATTATAAATATGCATATTTTCATAAAATGCTCCTTCCTCCATAGAGTTGTGATTGAAGACTAACGTTCTAAGGTATTGAGGACATGATAAGAGTAATTCCAAAGAAATTTTACCAAATGAGCAGCATAAAGAAAATCGTGGGTTTTCTTTGGTGTTGCACTTTTTATTTCTCTCATCAAACTAAAAGATAGAACCACTATATTGACATATTTTAGAAGGATCTACACTATTCAAATAATCTATAGGTGAATATTGATTAAATAAAAGGTGTTAATAAAAAATGCATTATAAATTTCATAAATGTGTCATGAATTGAATCTTAGTATACTGATAGGTAAAAATAATACGGTAACCTGTATTTTCTACTAGTTGAAGTGGTTGTGTTATTTTTGCATCATTATTTACTAAAGTTAGTAAGATAATGCATGTGAAATAATTGTACACTAACAAATAAACGTGTAGTAACTCATACTTGAAAAGTCTACTACAAGATTTCTTTCAGCATGTATTTCAACAGTTATTGTTACATGTCTTTCTCATCTGACATGAGTCAATGTAGTTGACACCTCTGGTTCTTGGGTAGAATCTGAATTTAAACCACTACTGAATACCAAAAGCATGAAGATATCTATGTATTCATACAAATAAATAAGAAAGCATGATTACACTTTACAACACACCTGTTCTAGGAAAATAATCTTGGTTTCCAGTAGTTGAAGAAGGAAAACACTATCTGTTGTAAATAGAGTATACAAACAATTACATTATGTGAAAATTGAAAAGAATTTTAAGGCATGACTTGTGCTCACTTTGATGAAGAGGCAGACGATGGGTAAGTGAGAGTGTTTCCCTCAGTCGTTAGAGATATCATAAGTAATGAAGATATAGTTAACTATTCAATAGAGGGAGATGTAACCTAAATGTTGTTCATAAGAATAAGTTTACATAATCCCTACAAAAGGGTACATAATTTTCTACATTGGATTCTGTTATATGTTTTCTCTTGCTACATCGCTCAGATTTTATTGACGAAGTTGCATAGTCATGATGATCTTTCAATGAAATATAATAGTTAAATAACTAATCAATGTTACGACATAGTAAAAGAAATATTATTAGTCAATGTATTGTGACATTGTAATGGAACTCACCATTCAAAGATAAAGGTGACAATGATATGCATGCTCCTCCCTTGGTGGTGAAGATTTGTTCTACTGGTTTATATGTTTTAGTACAACACAAGTAAGTATAGTCCAGAGGTGAATAGCCAGTACATGTAGAAAATTTTAATAAAGTGAACACATGTATTCGAAGAATGAAAAGAAACAATACTTATTTTAAGTACATTTAATACTTTAATGACAACCTTTTATATTGCTTGTTCTAACAGATATTTGTGAAGAAGTTCCACATTATTGAGGCACTCTGAATTCAAAAGTAGAATAAGTAAAGTAGTCAATGTTATTTAGAAGTAATATATCGATTGTATTTGAAATTTTTGGTAAATTGAAATTGAAATCACTATTGGTAGATAAAGGTGACAGTGGTATGCGTGCTCCTCTATTCAACATGGAATTCATTTGTATTGCTTCATATGTTACATTAGAACATAGGTGATGGTAGTATGAAGGTGAATTACATGGACATGTATGAAATTGTAAAAGAGTAGCTAACTTTATGGAATCATTGGAATAAGTTACATTAGTTGTCTACCTTTTTGTCGTTCTCTCATACGTAGTATCCTTTGCAACCTTACATCTCTCGATGTTGACGGTGTCTGCATCTTTTTATTGGTTTTATTTTTGTTGAATTGTCAAGGTTTGGAAGGAAACCATAGTATGTTTATGGGTCAGTAGATTTAATTAAACATATAATGGGAAAACAATTTTGTATCTTGCATAAATATCTTGAAACATATTGTTTTTTTGTAATTGTAATGTCCAGTAGCTAAATCACGGTAGACAGTGAATGCATATTGTTAAAATTTTTCTTTCTGAATCAATAAAGGACATATTAACTACAAACACATTGATACATGTGAGTTATTTTTTGTAACTGCAATAAAGTAGTCAACTTGGTATTTAGAGAAAATGTGAATTGTTTTAACTCTTAAATAATTTTGGACGAAATAGATTGAAGTACCGTTGATGCTCTTTCTGTATGTTTCATGTGAAGAACACCTGATCCAGTGTGTAATAGGGCGATCGATACGTAGGTCTTGAGATATTCCACCTGAAACAGACAACAGATGTATAATGTAGGGATAACAGTAGGATACACATAATCCTATTGTAGTTATAGTAACAATTTAAAACTATAGAAAGTGGGTTTGCCTCTTCTATGGTTTGTTACAGCAGAAATCAGCGGTGACTTCAAATTTCAGGAACCCGAATTGTGAGCCAAAGGTGACTATGTTAATGTAATGTGACTAAAATGGAGGTGGTGTTTTCTGGTAGTAATTGCTTATAGCGATAGATGTAGTGGTGCGAGATAGGGAAGTTTTCTGGTGTTGAAGCTAATAACTGGTTCTGTAGCTAATGCAGATACTTTGACCGCTTGCTTTAGCAGAAGAAGATAATGGGATATATAGTCAACAAACTTCAGGAGGATTGATATGCGAGCAGAAGGACTCAACGATCATCGTAGGGGATGAAGAGTAAAAAATTGTATGCGCGTGGTGACAGAATCAACCCGCAATATAGGCAAAGAGGTAGGTCCAACGATATCTACAAGATTATAGATAGGCAGACATGTAGATGCAGGAAGCTCGTTACCAGAGTAGCTGGTTACAACAGATGCTCAGATATCGTAAGATGGAGGGAATATCAGGACTATAGTGCGATCTGTGAGAAGAGAGACGGGAAGAAAGTTGCTTGAAAGAGGAGTCGTTCGCGAAGCCTACCGAAGGAAGAACAAAACCCTAAGCTTCATGGAGGAAGTGAGACCGTGCAGTGGAAAAGGGAAGCTTGTTGAGGGAAGCCCAACTACAGAGGGAGGAGACATGAGGAATCTGGCTTGATCATCGATGTGTTCTGGAAGACTACTGAAGAACAGAGGAAACCCTAAGATGGAGGGAGGAAATGTGGTTGCGCGGGGGATATGGAAATCCCATTGCGGAATGACCGAATATGGTAGGAGGAATTTAGAAATGTAGGTGACGTGGTCGATTTGTAAGGTGACACGTCAGCTTGGAGAAACCAAGTTTAGTATATATAATAGATTTCTTAAAAATTATTGATGAAAAATAATTTATAATCTTTCAAAATCAACTACTTGAAACATAAAAATGTTTCAAGTATATGGCTTTGAAAGACTATAAAATATAAACTATAAGACCAATATAAATGAAACTTAAAACATGGATTGAATATATAAGATATAGTTGAAAAAAAGGAATTTCTTAAAAATTGTAGATGAAAAATAATTTATAAACTTTCAAAACCACATAATTGAAACATAAAAATGATTCAAGTATGTGGCTTTGAAAGGCTATAAAATATAAACTATAAAACCAATATAATTAAAAGTTAAAACATGGATTAAACATAAAAGAAATTATTTAATTAGTTAATTAGTATTATTAATAATTAGTTAGTTAATTAGTAATTAATAATAATTAATTATATAATAATTAATTAGTTAATTAGTAATATAATTATTACGAATATAATAATTAATTAGTTAATTAATAATATAATTATTAATAATATTTATTCATTATAATTAATAATTAATAATTATTAAAAATTATTATATAATAATTAATTAGTTAATTAGTAATATAATTATTAATTATATAATAGTTAATTAGTTAATTAGTAATACAATTATAAATTATAATTATTCATTATAATTATTAATTAGTAATTATTAAAAATTATTATATAATAATTAATTAGTTAATTAGTAATATAATTATTCATTATAATTATTCTTTATAATTATTCATTATAATTATTAAGTATTAAGTATTAATTATTAATTATTTAATTAGTAATATAATTATTAATTATATAATAATTAGTTTTTTAATTAGTAATTATTCATAATTAATTATATAATAATTAATTAGTTAATTAGTAATATAATTATTAATTATATAATAATTAATTAGTTACTTAGTAGTATAATTATTAATTATATAATAATTAATTAGTGAATTAGTAATATAATTATTAATTATATAATTAGTAATTAGTTAATTAGTAATTATTAATAATTAACTATATAATAATTAATTATTTAATTAGTAATATAATTGTTAATTAGTTAATAGTTAATTAGTGATTTTTTTGAGAAAGATAGAGACGACGCCCTTTTTATAATTAGTTAATTAGTAAAATAATTATAAATTATAATTATTCATTATAATTATTAATTACTATTTATTAAATATTATAAGATAATAATTAATTAGTTAATTAGTAATATAATTATTAATTATATAATATTTAATTAGTTAATTAGTAATATAATTATAAATTATAATTTTTCATTATAATTATTAAATAGTAATTGTTAAAAATAATTATATAATAATTAATTCGTTAATTAGTAATATAATTATTCACTATAATTATTCATTATAATAAGTAATTATTAATTAGTAATTAATAATTAGTAATTATTAATTAGTTAATTAGTAATATAATTATTAATTATATAATAATTAGTTAGTTAATTAGTAATTATTAATAATTAATTATATAATAATCAATTAGTTAATTAGTAATATAATTATTAATTATATAATAATTAATTAATTAATTAATAATAGAATTATTAATTAAAATGAATAATTATATTACTAATTAACTAATTAATTATTATAATTAAAAATTATATTCCTAATTAATTAATTAATTATCATATAATTAATAATTATACTACTAATTAACTAATTAATTATTATATAATTAATTATTAATAACGAATAATGAATAATTATAATTAATAATTATATTACTAATTAACTAACTAACTATTTTATAATTAATAATTATATTAATAATTAATAATTATATTATTAATTAACTAATTAATTATTATATAATAAATAATTATATTACTGATTAACTAATTAATTATTATATAATTAATATTTATATTATTAATTAACTAATTAATTATTATATAATTAATAATGATTTTATTAATTAACAAATTAATTATATAATTAATAATTAATAATTAATAGTTATATTACTAATTAACTAATTAATTAATATATAGTTAATAATCAATAATCAATAATTAATAATTAATAATTAATAATGAATAATTAATAAATAATAATTAATAATTATATTGCTGATTAACTAATTAATTATTATATAATTAGTAATTTTATAATTAATAATTATATTACTAATTAAATAATTATTTATTAAATATTTATTATATGTTTATTCCATGTTTTAAGTTTCATTTATATTAGTCTTATAGTTTATATTTTATAGTCTTTCAAAGCTACATACTTGAAACATTTTTAAGTTTCAAGGAGGTGGTTTTGAAAGCTTATAAATTATTTTTCATCAAAAAATTTTCAGAAATTATTTTTATTTTCAACTATTTGTTATATGTTTATTCCATGTTTTAAGTTTCATTTATGTTGGTCTTATAGTTTATATTTTATAGGCTTTCAAATTCACGTACTTGAAACATTTTTATGTTTCAAGTAGGTATATTTGAAAGCTTATAAATTATTTTCCATCAACATTTTTTACTAAATTCTTTTTATTTTCAACTATTTGTTATATGTTTAATCCATGTTTTAAGTTTCATTTATGCTGTTCTTATATTTTTTATATTATAGGCTTTCAAAGTCACGTACTTGAAACATTTTTAAATTTCAAGTAGGTGTCTTTGACACTTATAAATTATTTTCCATCAACATTTTTTACGATTTTTTTATTTTTAACTATTTGTTATATGTTTAATCCATATTTTAAGTTTCATTTATTTTGGTCTTATAGTTTATATTTTATAGGCTTTCAAAGTCACGTACTTGAAACAGAATCCCACATCAGAAATGCAGAATGTTCTGCGCAGAAAAGGGAGAACCATAATCCCACATCGAAAATGCAGAATAATTTCCAAGGTAAGCCCTCTTATAAAAGGGAGCCCTGGGTGAGAGCTTCTATCAGAATCCAAACTGCTTAATGGTAGTACTGTTGGATATTAAATAGAAGATAAATTATACTGAATTTTTATTTATTTATTTATATATATATAAACAAAACAAAACAATAAAAATTAAAAATTTTAAAGTATAAAAATAGTAATTTTTTTGGGGTTTTAGAAGAAAGGCGACAACGGGGTTGCTGCCTTTCAACATAACCCTAAAGGCGGCAGCACTACTTCCGCCTTTAGTGCTTATTTTTAAAAATATTTTTACCCTGTGTGGTTTTAAAAAAATATTTTTTTCAAAAACCTTTAAAAAAACTTGATAGGTTCGGTAGGCAGATTGAATCTATATAACATTATCTTTTAATGTTATCAATTTTACTTATTGGATTATATGTATATATTTTGTAATATATATATATATATTTATAGTTATATGAATACACATGATGCAAATAATAGTGTTGATTAATGAAATTGTGTTGCCATATGAAATTGGTATTAAAATTTATAATATCAAAATTAATCATAATTTTAATAGTTACATTATTGTTATTATTATACATATATAAATATATATGTGTGTGTGAGTGATTTAAGAGAAATATATTATTTTGGGGAGTGAATTTTACACATAAATAGTCAAAATTGATCATTTTTAAAAATATACAACAATAGTGATAATATTAAGGGCGTCTGGATTCATTTTATAGGTGTTTTGAGCATTTTAAAAATATTGGGTGTCAAGATGACAATGGCCCAACCTCTAAATTATCAAAGGCACTTCCCAAACCATTTTCATGAATAAAATATGATGGCTCTTTCTATTCAACAACTTGGAGCTCCAAATATGACAAAAATGTGAAATTATGATTTTGTAGATGAGTGTGTGCGAGTGATTTGGCAATGATTTCAATGGCTGAGACGTACAAGGGGTTTCTTATATAACCCAAAAGCATGGAAATGATAATAATGATTACTTAGGATAAGTTTCATTATACAACATGAGGTTTTAATGAGGTCTTTATGATCTTTTACTTTACGATTACTCCTAATTCACTACTATGAAATACAATGTGTATAAGCTTCAATATTATGATTAATGTAAAGAATATTCTATAATTTAATGCATGATAATTATCGAACGATCGATAAGAGAATTTTAACACCCTAATATTTTACAGTATGTATCTTCTTAAATAAATTCAATTTATTCAATAGCTTATGTTGCACACAACAACAAGCTTAAACGAACTGTGATATATTATTAAATATTTACATGATCGTTGGAATAATAATGTAACTATTAGGGATATTAATCTATCCATTAGAATAATAACTTCACCTATGAAGATATAAATAAAATTTAGGTATCCCATAAATGAAAATATGATATATTTATATGATAGAATAAGAAAATAATTTTTAAAAAATGATAAATTAATTGTTGGTATTTTTTGGAAATGTAAACGTTTCTTTATAATTTTATAATTAATATAATAATTTAAAATAAAATTTAATTTTATAAAATAAAATCATAAATTAATATTTTTTTGCATTAAAATTATAAAATTATTTTATGAGACCATAATTATTTTTTCAAAGTGTCGTAAAATCAGTTCTAATATTAACATCTATATTTTCCATATAAAAGAAAATTTTAATTAGAAATTAAATTTCTCATATTTAGAAAATTATCTTCCTAAAATGGAGTCCATTTTTGAAATCTAAATGTAAAAAAATGGTTAGTTTTAATTTTTTGTATTTTTCTGAAATAGTTGAATTTTTGGTGAATAGGGAAATGCTGTAATTTACAGTATTTAACATTTTAAGACAAATAAATGAATTTTTAGGTCATGCATAATGTAAGAACCCATTATTTAAAACTCACATTATCTAGTTACTATATTTAGTCATGGGAATCAACACTATTGATAGTCTTGAGCCAAAATAATAAACATATGAATAAAATAATCAAAAATGTCCCTCACCTCTCCTTATAAATACCACCCCTCACAACCCATTCTCCTCATAACATCTAACCCTTAAATCTTGTCTAAATTCAACTTTATTCCATTCCCAATCCTCTTCCCCACATCCAAGACCTTCTATTATTACCAAAAGACCAAAATAAAGTATCTTAAATAGGTTCCCAAAGAGACGATATTCGAGAGGTAAAATCATCTTTTTTTCGCTTTTATTTTATTTTATTTTCTTATTCTCTCCTCACCTCCCCTTATCCATAGTGGCATGATAAATCCAGTATAATATATATACTATAATTTTATTGTGTTAATGGAATATAAATAATCAAATCTCTTCTCTTCTCGTTTTATTTTAAAAATGAAAACATCGTCCGTGATGTATCGATTCACCGCCTTCATGGACGATGAGTTTTAATTTTCCATTACCGCATTAAATTATGTTCATAAAACCATTATTATGGTTAAATAAGTTTTTAATATACATATTATAAGTTATACCAGGTTATGGAACCAATGTATAAACATAATATTAAATAAAACCATACAAGTTCATGATGGACGTAAAAATCACCAAAATAAATTAAGACATTTTCATCAACATTTTGTCCAATGAATAATCCTCATAAAATATAACCAAATTATATATGAGACCATTTAAAATTATCTAATTTCATTAATACTAAATAATTTCACTTCTGTATAATGTATTCCCATTTGACAATAACTAACATATTTACACTCAAGGGAACCGTCTATAAAACCATGAAACGAATGCTCCCAGAATAACAAAATTAAACATTATAACTCATCAAAATGGCCATAAATGAACTTAATAAAATTATAATAAATCAAATATATGTTTAATATGTTATTAATTAAGTTATTATTGAATCAAATTTGATTATCCCGGGCATTAAGTACAATTAAATAACGTTTTCGGACATAAAGTAAGAGGTTTCTCATCTCACTTTTATTTCTGTGAGATATGACTTATTCACCACTTATTTCCTATGTGTAGTGTATATATATTTACATTTTATATATCATATCATGAATCTTTTTATCATCATGGTATTCAATGTTTCATTTTATGATTATTAATTTTATGGGTCATATGATTCGATTTATTACAAGTGGTAAGGGGTTTCTCATCTCACTTTTATTTCTGTAAGATATTCCTTATTCACCACTTATTTCTTGTGTGTAGCATATGTATAGTGACCTTTGATAAATCATATCATGAATCCCTTTATCAAAATGGTATTCAATGGTGTTCGTGACGTCTTCGGCGATTCTGCGATGATCCAACCCTAGGTGGTGATGGAGATCGCCGCGGCCCCTCTCCCCACGGGGGAGGGGCCTCATCGCCCTCAGGAGCGCTGACGCAATTCTTGTCTCCCCTCTTATTGCAGTCTCATGCCCTATATATGCATCACACCAAGGGTTCCGGGGTGCTTCAATGGTCATCCGGTTGTTCCATTATCTGTGCAAGAATTCACCGAGGCCTCTTCAATGTTCTCCAACGCGCTGGTTGCAAGATTCGTGCGGCGTCGACCCTCGATTGAAGAGTTTGACAGGTATGTTAATGAGTCTTGGGGTTTGAATCGTAGGGCGGTCATTGGGATCTTGGGCCTGAAGCAGTTCTTGATATGCTTTAATGATGAAGAGGACTTGATTCGTGCCTGGTCCAGAGCGAGTCGATCCTTACGTGGGGAGAGCTTTCATCTCTTTCGTTGGTCGTTTGACCTACATATGAACAGAGATCCTCCCACCTCGGCGATTTGGATTCAACTACCGGGCCTCCCACCGCCCTTTCAGAATATCAATCTTCTTCGGTCGATTGGGTATTCTCAGGGTCATTTCCTATGTTGTGATCAATGTACGGCGAGCCTCAATTACCCAATGGCTGCTCGATTGTGCGTTGAAATGGACACTTCCAAACCACCGCATGAGCTTGTCTGGATTGTTGTGGAAGGTGAATACAGATATTCCCAAGTAATAGAGGTATGAAAATTTGAGCCATTTTTGTAATTTCTGTTACAAAAAGGGACATTTCATCTCTGATTTCCGCAAGAGGAAGAATTTTTCTTCTTCCTGCGTTAATGAGCCTCCTGAACCAGTTGTCCATTGTGAGGAGATTAACCCAGGTGAGATTCCTGGTGGTAGCAGCAAGGAGGTTGGTGCTTTTGAGAAAACCAGCGGGAAGGTGCAGACCATACTGCCCTCTGAGGTGCCTGCCCCTGCATCTCCTGATGTGGTGATTCCTATTTCACTGGGGGATAACAGGGATGTCCTAAAGGAATCCTCACTGAATGAATCCGAGGTAAGCATTCCTAATGTTTTCTCATGACTTAAAAGTGATCCTGGTTTACCTCAGTCTGGTGATTTAGGGGAGGATTCAAAGGCCTGCTCCACTGGGATTGAGAACCTCGAAGGGGAGGGTGAGCAGGGCTGGTAGAATGAAAAAACCTTCTTGAAAGAGGTTAATGGGTGCTGTCCAGATGTGATCTGTGAAGAGCTAATGGTCACTATGAAGTCACACCAGGATTTGGAAGTGGGAAGTGAGCATACTGGACAGCCCGAGGCCTCTACTCTGGCTAAACAATATGCTTCTCCCATGAATAATGAAAAGTTAGGAGGCTGTTCAAGCATACTGTCCAAAAATAGATTTGATGTGCTGGGTGAGCAACATGATCTGGTTAATAGGATGGAGGGAGAATAGCCATGTCTGGGTGGAGATGCTATTGATTTCAACCCATCGAATGATGTCCTGGTAACCCCCGCTCCAAAATTCTTAGAGATGGGGATGGGAATGGGAGGTGAAAAGGAGAATGTTACTCCAAGAGCCTCGTATAGTGACATCACGAAAAATGGATGCAAAACGACCCTGAGTAAAGATGTGAGCTACAACACTCCACCCAAAAGAAGGACGAGGAAAGACTACTCTGATCTTCCGAAGCCCATGGCAACCATATATGACAACAGATCGAGAGGAGTGTCCACCCATATGATGGATAAAGAACCTAGTAGAAAACGTCCACCAAAGGAGAAAATGACCAAGGACATGATCCAAAAGAAAATGATGTATCTTGAGATGATGCGGAAGTACGAGTCTTCTGAATGGGAGTCAGTTGATCCTGACGACGAGAGATCTGACTATGGGGACATGGATGGGGAGAAGGATGAGTATGGGTTTGATGTAATGTAATGATGCAGTTTTTCTATTACTTTTATCTGCAATCTTTTTTCTTAATAAATGTGGGACCAGGATTTCTCCCAGTTCAGAATTTCCTGGTAAAAAAAAATGGTATTAAATTTTTCATTTAATGATTATTAATTTTATGGGGCATATGATTCCATTGATTACAAGTGGTAAAGGTTTCTCATCTCACTTTTACTTCTGTGAGACATGTTCCTTATTCAACCCTTATTTCTCATGTGTGGTGTACATAATTCCATTTAATAAAACATATCAATAATCTATTTATCTTAATTACATTAAATGTTTCATTTGATGGTCATTAATTTTATGGGGAATACAATTTGACTGATTATAAATTGGTAAGGGACTTCTTAACCCAATTTCCATTCTTTGGGTTAAACTTATACTCCATTGATTATTTCATTCAATGATTATGCGTGAAATGACTTTTGATTATCTTAGGTTGTATTTCCACTTGTTTTATGTGTATTTATAGCCGATATACATAATTGATTCATTTTTTTAATGTTCACAATTTCTTTTAAAAATACTCTTTTAAATGTTTCTTGTTCAAAATTTAAAAAGGAATTTTTTTAAGCTTATACAGAATGACCAGCTTTTCCCTAGTTCATGATGCCTTAATGTATTTATGAATCCTTTACAATTTTTAAAGGTTATTTTTAAATTAAATATTTTCTTTTATAAAAGTGTATATTTTCAATTAAACGATTTCAAAGTAAAGTAATATCTCTCTTAAGAATTTCTCAATGATTTTATTAGAGTATTTTCATCTATATTGACACCCTTTTTGGATATTATTCTTAATTGAGTTTGATCTCTTATGATACCATTTACCATGTTTTATTGAATTGTTTGTAATAAATTTGACTGTGGATATTCTATTTTGATACCATTCATCATATTACACTGGATGGTTTATGATTATGTTTATTGCTTGGGTAAAGTTATTTCCATCCACATTTTTTTATATATTTTAAAATGACACTTTAAGGAAAAGTGTGAACCCAACACAAATCCAACCAGATACAAAATAATAACCCTCTAGTGCAAACAACCAAAGAACCGCGCCCAAAATTTTTAGATTTCAAATTTCAACTTTCAAAATTAAAACATCCCTAAACTCAGGCCATGCATAGCTCGCTTCACGTGCCCCAACACTTCCACCGCCATCCATCTTCACCACCGTCAAACTGCCACCCGAGACTCCACAATCATCACACCACTGACCTTATCCCTACGCCACCGAAACACCATCACATCAATCCATCACCATCGACAACATCATCACCATCGATGATAAGTGACGGGCGGGGCCCACTATAGCCCCTCAATGCATCGGTAGGTCTCATGAGACAAACTAGACCGGGTATTGGCCGAGACCTTACCCATTTATATAGAATTCTTGTCCGAGGCCTTGATTCTATGTTTTAGATGTCCCGTATTATGGATTATCACATTATGATACAAGTTTCTATTAACCCATTTGATTATTTGACTAGTAGAATATCCATGTTTAAGTTTCATTCTCATGTGATTATTTATATGACATTATTTAATCAAATTTTATTCCTATAATATTATTCTCAATATTAAGTTTTAATGGCATGTGTTTTTAGTTATTCACCTTACTTTATAGTTTATGTTTATTTATGATAGCTTTCGCTGCATGCTTACCCTTACCGAGCATCTAATATCACCCCTTTCTTATGTTTTATTTTTCCATAGGATTATAAGAAGTTTATTATGACTGATATGTAGGGTTAAGTTAGGAGAATAATGGCATTCTCAAAGTATTCACTATGTTGTATTTTATATTTTAAATTGTAATGTAAGATTAAAGTTTGCATCTTGTTTACCAAGTCTACTAAATTATTAATTCCTTTGGGATGTGATTCCTTGTATCTTAAGCCATTATAATAAAGTAAGACACAGACTCCAAGCTATTGGGGTTGGGGTATTTACAATTGGTATCAAAGAAAGTTTAGTAGAAACCTTGAGAACTAGATTTAGGAAAACATTGATTAGAGAACTCAACCCTATTATAGACATTACGGATAAGTATAGAATAACATTACAAAGAAACCATGTTTATGATTATGATATTAGCTACACATTAAATTTTCAATATGTGGTAAGTATTTCACTAGTTTTGATATTATACATAATGACATGACCTGATCTATTATATGTTGTCATTTAGAAATGGCGCCTTGCAGAAGGAATGTGAACCTCATCAATTCACACGATCCAAAGAGTAAGAAGGATCATATCTTTTATGGTCTTATGCTAATATTTCAAAGGGAAAAAGTCTCCCAAACATTTTTATCATATGAGGACATAATATCATATTCTAACGAGATAAAGAAAAAATTCTCTAAGTATTATGGCTTTAGAGGAAAGAATGAGAACAAGAGTACTGCAAGGAAAAATATGGATAAAGGAATGAGGAGAAATAAGTATTTTCCCACATGTGATAATTGTGGAAATAAACACCATGGTACTTGCTTAAAAGGAATTGGAGTTTGATACAAGTGTGGAGAGATAGGCCACCATTCTTGTGATTGAAAGGGTAATAAAAAAGTTTTCAATGTACAATGCTTCAACTGTAAGGAGATTAGAAACTACACAAATCATTGTCTCAAGCGTCAAAGGAATATACCACAAAAGAGGATAATGGATCATGGTCAAGTTTATACTACTACCACTATCAAAGTGGAATAATTAAAGTATTTATGTTTTTGTATTTAAGAATTATGTTATAAAAGTATTATATAAATGATATTATAATTATAAGAACCATGATATATATAAGGATTGTACTACAATAATTTTTCTTTAAGGAATTGGAAGCATGTGATGAATATCACCAATAATCAAGAGAATTTATTCTATTGTAAGTTTATATTTTTGAAAACACATGACTTGGGAAAGATAACCCTAAATATGTGATTGATGTTTAGATAGTAATAAATATATGTTTATGGGATAATATTAGTAACTATAAAGGTGGATAGTTATTTGATGGTTTATGTTATGATGGAATTATTAGATGTTTGGATTTAAGGAATATATTCAACAACCTGACATTTTATTCATGGAAACATGCAAGTTTAAAGGTGATTAAGGTATTCATATATCTGGTATACGACAATAAGAGCTACATCGATTGGGGAAATCCTATGTTAAGTTGATTTTGGAAATTTAGTGACCTCCCTTCTAATTTTTTAGACTTTGAATTTGGAAAAATGTATTTTGAATGAGTCTTAAGGTAACTACTTATGGAATGGATTCTATAGAAATTTAGATATTATTGTTTGAAGTTAAAGTATGATTTATTATATTGGATATCATATACTAACCATTTTTCTTTTGGTAAATAATTAAATGACAAAGGAATGGATTATGGATCGTTTAATAAAAGTGATTTAGTTATAAAAATTTATCTTGAATACCCATCTTCTGGTGTATGAAATGAAGTGGAAATAGACCAAAACATAACCAAAGGAAGGGATTACACTTATAACATGGAATGAAATCAAGTAAGTTTATTTTCTCAAGTGCTTTATTTTGATAGTAAAATAATCCCTCAACTATAGGAAAATGATTTTGGAATAAAAACATTATCTACTTAATTTTCTTACTAAGAAATCAATGGTCTTTTAACTAATCACAAATTTATAGTTTTGTGATGGTAGACTTTATAATGACCATGTTATTTATCACTCTCCATCAGAACTTGATAGATAGATTTCTTTTTCATGCCCATGTTTTCACTTCCCACCGATGTTCTCTTATAGGGAAACCTAGTTTTGTGGTTATCATCACATTGTCCTTTCCCTCTATTTAAAAGGAAGTTTTATTAACCTTATTGTCAATGTGGGATTTCCACAAGGGGATTTTAATATTACAACTCCATGATTACCAATAATAAGGTTAAATAGTGATGACATAATTTATTGGAGGGGATAATGTAACACCCCAATATTTTACAATATGTATATTCTTAAATAAATACAATTTATTTGATAGCTTATGTTACATGCAATACCAAGCTTAATTGAACTATGATATACTATTAAATATTTATATAACTGTTGGAATAGTAATGTCACTGTTAGGAATAGTAATCTGGACATTAAAATAAGAACCTCACCTATGAAAGTATAAATAAAATTTAAGTATCTCATAAATGAAAATATGATATATTTATACCATGGAATAAGAAAATAAATGTTTTAAAAATGATAAATTAAGTGTTGGTATTTTTGTGAAACATAAATGTTTGTTTACAATTTTATAATTAATATAACGATTTAAAAGAAAATTAATTTTCATAAAATAGATTCATAAATTAATATTTTTTTTCATTATAATTATCAGATATGTTTATAAGACCATAATTAATTTTTTAAAGTGCCTTAAAATCAGTTATAATATTAAAATATTTTTTTTTGAATAAATGATGATTTTAATTAGAAATTAAATTTCTCATATTTAGAAAATTATTTTCATAAAATGGATTCCATTTTTGAAATATTCACATCGAAAAATGGTTTGGGTGATTTTTTTGGATTTTTCTAAAATAATTAATTTTTTGGTGAATAGTGAAATACGGTAATTTACGATATTTAACATTTTAAGAAAAATAAATGAATTTTAGGGTCATGAATGATGTAATCACCCATGAGTTCGAACTCACATACTATATTTACTATATTTAGTCATGTTAATCAACACTATTGATAGTCTTGAGACAAAATAATAAACAAATGAATAAAATAATAAAAAATGCACCTCTCCTCACCTTATAAATACCACCCCTCACCATCCATTCTCCTCACAAATTCAAAGTCTTTAAGATTTTATAAATTATACCCAATTACCTTATCAATCCTATTACCCATTTCTAATACCTACTGGACTTACCAAAAGACCAAATCCAAGTGTCTTAAGGAGGTTCCCAAAGAGACGATATTCGAGAGGTAAAATCCACTTTCTTTCTCTTTTATTTTCTTATATTTTATGATCTCCTCACCTCCCCTTATAAAAATTTGAATGATAACTAAATTATAATATATATAATATAATTTTATTGTGTTAATGGAATATCCATCATCAAATATCTTCTCTTCTCCTTTTATTTTAAAAATGAAAACATCATCCGTGATGTGTCGATTCACCGCCTTCATGGATGATGAGTTTTCATTTTCCATTACCGCATTCATGGATGGTCATAAAACCATTATTATAGTTAAAAAATATTTTAATATACATATTATAATTTATATCATGTTCTGTAATCATTATATAAATATAGTATTAAATAAAATGATATAAGTTCATGATGGCCGTAAAACTGCTAAAATGAATTAAGACATTTTCATCAACATTGTATCCAATAAATCATCCTCATAACATATAACAAAATGATATACAATAAAAATTAAACTTATCTAATTTCATTAATACTAAATAATTTCACTTTTTGAGAATTTATTCCCATTTGACAAGAACTCTCATATTTATATTCAAGGGAATCATCTATAAAACCATGAAACAAACACTCCTAAAATAACGAAATTAAACATTATAACTCATCAAAATGGCCATAAATTAAATTAATAAAATTATAATAAATAAAATATATGTTTAAGAAGTTCTTAATTAAGTAATTAATGAATCTAATTTGATTATCCAGGACATTAAGTATAAGTGCAGAACGCTTTCGGACATAAGGTAAGGGGTTTCTCATCTCACTTTTATTTCTATGAGATATTCCTTATTCAAAACTTATTTATTATGTGTAGTGTATGTATACTAATCTTTGATATATCATATCATGAATATTTCTATCATCATGGTATTCAATGTTTCATTTGATGATTATTATTTTTATGGGGTACATGATGCGATTGGTTACAAGTGGTAAGGTGTTTCTCATCTCACTTTTATTTCTATGAGATATGCCTTATTAACCACTTATTTATTTTTTATAGCATATATATATACTTCCCTTTGATATATCATATCATTAATCCATTTATCTAAATGGTATTTAATGTTTCATTTTATGATTATAAATTTTATTGGTCATATGATTCGATTGATTACAAGTGGTAAGGGTTTCTCATCTCACTTTTACTTCTGTGAGATATATTCCTTATTAAACCCTTATTTATCATGTGTGGTGTACATAATACCCTTTAATATATCATATCATGAATATATTTATCTTTATTTCATTCAATGTTTCATTTTATGATCATTAATTTCATGGGGATATGATTCGACTGGTTACAAAGTGGTAAGGGAATTATTAACCCAATTTCCATTATTTGGGTTAAACTTATACTCCATTGATTATTTCATGATATCATTATGTGTAAAATTAATTTTTATTATCTTATGTTTTATTTCCACTTGTTTCATACAGATTTATAGCTGATACACATAATCAATTCATTTGGTTAACACTCACACTTTCTTTTAAAAATACTCTTTTAAATGTTTCCTTTTCAAAATTTAAAAGGAATGTTTTTTTTAAATCATATGGAATGAGTTAATTTTCTATATTTCATGATGCATTAATATCTTGAGTAATCCTTCACAACTTTTCAAGGTTATTTTTAAAGAAAATTTTTTCTTTTATAATTTTACATCTTTTTACGTAAATGATTTCCAAGAAAAGTGGTATTTCTCTCAAGAATTTCTCAATGACTTTATTAGAGTATTCTCATCTATGTAAACACCCTTTGTTGGATCTTATTCTTAATTTAGGTTGATCTCTTACGATACCATATACCATGTTTTATTGAATTTTTTACAATCAATTTGACTGTGGATGTGCTATTTTGATATCATTCACCATATTACACTGGATGGTTTATGATTATGTTTATTTCTTGGGGAAAGTTATTTCATATGCTTGTTTCAATATGAATATATATATTGATTATGTTTCACCCCTTTCATATGAGGCATGTACTACACTTATTAAGTGATGTGCGAGGCCCACTATAGACCCTTGATACATTGATAGGTCTCATGAGACAAACTAGATTGGGTATTGGTCAAGACCTTACCCATTTAAGTAGACTTCAAGGCCAAGGCATAGATGGTATATTTTAGACGTCCCGCATTATGCATTCCCACATTATGAGATAAGTTATTAATAACCCATGTGGTCATTCTACTAGTATAATATCCATAGTTAATTTTTATTCTCATGTGATTATTTATATGGAATTATTTGATCAACTTTTATTCCTACCGTATTATGCTCAAGATTTTTTTTCAATGGAATGTGTTTTTAGTAATTAACCTTTCCTTATTGATTATGTTTATTAATGATAGATTCCACTATATTCTTACCCTTACTGAGCATCTGATCTCACCCATTTCTTATAGATTATTTTCCCCCAGGATGCGAAGAAGTTTATTATGACTGATATGAAGGGTTAAGCTAGGAGAATAATGGTGTTTTCAAAGGATTAAATATGTTGTATTTTGTATTTTAAATTGTAATGTAAGATTAAAGTATGTATCTAGTTTACCAATAATACTAAACTATTTCATCCTTTTGGATGCGATTACTAGTATCTTATGCTAATGTAATAAATTAAGGCACCGAATCTGGGATACTAGAGTCAGGGTCTTTATAAGGATGACCTATGTCAATGTGTCATCGATGGGAGGATGATACAATGGAAATAGTGTGATAATATTTATAATCTGACACCCTCATCTAAAAATTATAATGATAATTATGAATCGATGATGACGTTGATTATAATTGATTCAATAACGATTTAATGAGGATCATAAATACAATTACAATGATTACACTATCAATGATGATAATAAGGGAATTTTGGTAATGATTAAATGGATTATTCAATGATATGATTGGATCAAAGATTAATTATAAATTATATCACATGAAATGATCATATTAAACTATTCTTCTCAATATGCATGTTTGGGATATGTTGGATAGATTTTGGTGCACCTCCCCCTGGAGATGTTTTCCTGGTTGGAGAGTGATTATTTGATATTTTTTCTATGGAAATGTTTTACTATGGTGGTTTAGGGTTTTGATGTTGGTTATTCAATTAGACTGGTTAAGTTGGTTTTCCTTAAGACTTTGTTGGCATAAGAAATTTGACTTGTGAGTACTTTGAGTTTTATATAATTAACAACATATGATAACAATGTCAATGGAAATGGTATGAGATTGTGACTTGATAAGTTTTATATTTTAATGTTATTTCTATTATGGGTGTACCATTATCTATGAAACCACCACTTGAGGGTGATTTTATGAGGTATGACCCAACACACATTGAGTGAGAGGGCTAGTGACATGACCTGACCCACCAAAACCCATCATCGATGGTGTCAATCCAAAAGCACCACCCAAAACTTTCCTCTAATAGGCATGGGAATGGTGACTATCATTAAGTATCCATAACACTCAAATAAGAGGTCTTAGCCCAATTTACCTCTACACACACACACACACACCTCCTACATACCATAGTAATGATGAATAATAACAAAAATGATAGTAAATGTGGAAAATGCATGCAACAACCTCTAAAGATCCACAGGTGTGAAAAAATTACATAAACATAATGTAAAGGTGTAAAATACACACCCAATAGATAAAAATGTAAACTCAAACTCACAACTGATAGGAGGTAGATCCCTACTCACACTTCTCAAATCTAAACACCATTGGATAACACCACCACCAGGTACTGCGAAGATCTGTCAACACCTAGTTTACAAAGATCCCCACTGAACTGTCCGTCGTATGCATAAGACATGACATGTGTAGGTATACACCTATGTATGGGTGAGTATATACATACCCAATAAGAAACCCCCAAAACCATAAGGAAATATAAAAAGACCAATAAGATCGTAAACATTAATTGTGTGTGTGTGTGTGTGGGGGGGGGGGGGGGGTTGGGTGGGTAATGAATAACCTAGATATGATTTAAAAAGAAGAACCCTAGGCAAAGGAAGTTGTCTCGTTCTTCATAGCCAACTATAATAAGAATTTCTTGTTAGTCCATGAGACCGAAGCACCCAAAATCAACAATACACACAACCTCTATGGAATTGTAAAGAAAATTCCACACCTTGATGGAATACACCTCAATTGAGGGAGTTCAGCCCAAAGATAGAGGATCTCGCACCCTAGGAAATAGTGGGGATACCTGACCCTAACTATAAACTGACCCATATATAGAAGATCTCATTCCCCAAGAAATAGGGGGATACCTAAATTTTCATGACCCAAACCCCCAAGGCCCTCCGGACTGGCGGTAAGCCAAGAATGAAATTCTAAACCAACCTCCAATAGGTTAGGGGCTGATGACTAGCACCGAGTAGGAACATCAAACACATGAGAGACTTTATCCTAAAGTACCCGTACACATGAACACATCTCCATACACCAATATAATGTGGAAATATAAATAAATCATGCTGTAAATTCATTCATAAAAACTATCATACATTAGAGTAAATAAATAAGTACAACATAAGTAAAAAGGGACCAATAAAAGACCACCAAAACTACAAAAAACCCAACCTATTGACAATAAGGGGGAAGCTACCCAAAAGAAACCCCTGAATCCATCTGAGGTACGTCTAGCACAACTAATCACCACTTGATCCTGGACCACCTAGGACTCTAACAAATGTTCTGTCATCTGTATAAAACACAACATGTGCGGGTAGATCCCATACATAGATGAATATAACAATACCCAACAGGACACCCCAAAATCACCAAACATAAATCATCAAGAGAGTGAATCCATATCATCATCATGAATACATGTCAATCAAAATATGCAGCATAACAATAATAACCTAGATATGCTCATAGGTAGACCCCAAGTCTCAAGGTGAGGTCACACCCTTACTGTCAGCCTAAGATTCTACAAGAGTCTCATAAGATAACATCCTTCAAAGTGAACACACTCGTTGGGCCTTGATACACTAATGAAACTCATCAGAGAGAACATAATCATTGGGTATTGATGATCTAACGACACTCATTTGATAGAAAACACTCATAGGGTATTTCCATGGAGAAGAACCAATGAAACTGAGAGGGCTCATCCAAGACACTCACTCGATCAGAATATGACTCAATGGAAGATAATAGATGCTGATACACAGATAGGGGATCACACCTAGGGCCAATGGAGGAGCCTGACCCTAACTAGAATAACCCACTAGGTAGGGGATCGAAAACCTCAGTATGTAGGTCACATGATTATTGATCCTACCTAGGGAAGAAGAATGAGAATGAGAATACAACCCCTAGGGCTCATGGAGGGATTCTTGCTCTAGTATACTGAGGGTATCTTGTTCAATTATCAAAACAAGATGTTGCATTGAACCCTCATGGAGGTGAACTGAGGAAACTCACCGTGAAAAAATAAGAGGGAACACACCCAAACTGATACATATTGAGGGAATGGACCCACACTAATATGATTTGAGGGAACACACCCAAGATCATACCATAGCTAGTACAAGAAAACAAGGGATCCAATTTTCACTTTAAGGAGTATGCAACATGTCCCATGGGGTACACAACGTGTCTCTCTAATCCTGACACTGCCTATGTCTCACTATCTCACACAAAAAAATCTTTCTCTTGATACACGACATGTACTCTAAGATACAAAATGTGTAGAGGTTGAGCTAACATTCGTTGTGTGCTATTTGATCCAGATCATATACTATGGTCCGTGACCTTTTACTACAACCGTGCCTATGTACACTAGTCATTCCAGTGTATACAAGTCGTGCCTGTGTATACTGGTCATACCTGGGCCTGTGCCCACACACTTTCCAAAGTATATGGTGTGTGCCCAAACACACACAATGTGTGGGGTCACATGGCCTCCTAGGCATGTACTTCCTGCATAATCCAATCCATTCTCTAAGGTTCACATGAAATGTGAGCACATAACACAACATGTTGTGCTACATGGATTCCTGAGTGTGTACTCCATGTACACACTGAGCTTGATGATAAAGTTTTACACAACATGTGAGCTCAACACATAGCGTATGGGGTCACATGGACTCCCAGGAATGTACCCCTATACACACTGAACTAGATGACTAAGAGTCACAATATGTGTGAGTAATTCACATGGTGTATGATATTTAACTCAATGTACAAACCCTAGCCGTCACTCATAGGAGAGTACACAAAATTTATTCTTGAACTACACACCCCGCAACTCAGATTTTTCAAGAAACCTAGGAAATATCACACATTTTCTCTCATGCCACCACTGCCTATGATCCAACCATGAAGTCCACCAAGGACCTTGGATCTGATTTTGACTGATTCTGAATCATTTCCGATGTGAAAATTTTAGCCACCCAAACCACGTGCAGATTTACCCCATTGCACCACATCACCAAATGCCAAAAATATTGAATGAATAACACATTATCTGATCTCTAATCCATGTATGATATTCAATCACAACACATCAAACCTCAACTATGATTTTGATCCTGAATTTGAACCCGTAGAAATGATCTATTTCACCAAATATCGACTGCGCAATGATCAATTTTTAGGTAATGTTAAATCGCCATCCAAATGAAATATAGATGATAAAAACATGAAAAACAAGGGTAGAAAATAAAAAAAACACAAACATGAGGACAAAACATAGCCACTGTTTAGGTTGGACTCAATCAGTTGATAGAGAAACTATCAAAAAAGGAAAGAATCAAGGATTAACAAAATGTTATCAATTCCTAATACAAGGAAGATAAACACCAATTTCAAATCTAAACATCGACCTAAAAATTAATCTTCTAAAAGGATTAATTCTCATTCTATAAGGGATAATAAAAAATTGGGATTAATCCACCAAACAGACATCATACCTTAGGTTTTCATCGATCACTGATGAAGAACGCTTATGTATCATTATTGTTGGTGAGATCCAAGAACTCTATCGACGATGATGATCCTTGTGAAACTCTGATCCTTGATCCCATGATCATCTTTCAACACACTAGACATCAGGGTTCTATCCTCTTGAGATATCCACCCTCTAATTCCCTCAAGAGTTTTGTGGATAACCCTAGGGAATTCACCATAACAGGGTTTAAATAGAGGAGAATTAGGTGTAGGCCATTTAATAAATAATAATAATAATAATAAAATTATTCATTAGTTAATCCACCCATGACCACTCTTAAACCAAACACTCGATGCACAAAAAAGTTATGTTGCACCTATGGTAAAATTTTAGTGACCAAATTTTTTCCTTTTAAGACTTTGAAATATATTATGAAATATTTTTAGAGCTAGGCACTAAGAAAATGCAAGATTCTGAGGCCCGGTGAGCCTGAAATTGATATTATAAAAATATTAAATATATTATTATCACGTGCATGTAGTTTTCCTAAAAAAGTGAAATAAATACCATATGGATATTGTATTATAAATTTGATAACATAGTTGAATTCGAAACGTGAGGTTTACCTTAGGTGTGACCTAAAGTTGGTCAACATCGGAAGTTTGGATGAGGTCGTCCTTGGCAGTTATATTAAGTGGATTAATTAATTAATTAATTTAATTAATTCATTTAATACCCTTAACCTAATTTCATCTATATAATTGTTTCTATAGAAATTTCACAGGGTTAGCTGCATAACCCTATGAGCCTTGAGAGGAGAATTGGGAATTCTTCATTGGTGAATTGGAATCAGATGACAGATAATGATCAGATCGAGGTGGATCGAGAGGAAACGAATGCAACAAGTCTTCTCTATCACTGGATTATACGTTCATCACCAATTATCAATCCATAATCAAGGTAGGTCTCATTAATTGTGATTTATGTCCCTTTTGATTAAAATATTGGGCATTTTTCTTATATTTTTTTCATCTATGATAGTTGTTCTTCACATGATCCCCGTGATTTATTGATTATATTGAAATAGTATAATTATTCCTCTGTTGCACATGTTACCACCCCTAGTAATACCCAATTTATGATCATTGGATAATAACACTTTCCTAATGATATATTCACTTTGTTTATGTGCTCCAACCCCTCCATTATTCGCATTCTTCACCATTGGACTACGAGGTCACGGTTAGACTTTTTTAGGGAGGGTTCAAGGGCGATCAAACCCATGGATTCATAGTAGTTTAATTTTTGATGAATGGATGGGAAAATAGAGGATGGATTGGGAAAGATTATAGGTTGTGATTCATGCTCCGTTGATCTGGGATCGAGAGTGGTGACAAGATTGAGCAGTAGACGGTGTCAGATGGTGTGCAGTCTTCATTCCAATGACCAGTTTCTCATTTCCAGCCACCGAAGGGCCAGAATCAATAGATGGAGGAAAATATCACTAGTTTTGGGTGGTAAAATGGTGGGATTCATGGCGGTGGTCGTAGATATGGATAAATTTGTGAAGATATGGAATTTCTATAGAAAATTCAACTATACGGTGTGTAGTAAAAGAACACATATTGTGTAGCCCCACCCACCTATGATGGTTAGGATTTTAGGGAATATAAGGACCACAAACCATGTGGTGGGCCCACATATCTTGTGCCCTACCTGGGTGGATAAGTCGTGTGCCAACTACACATGACTAGGATACCGTGCGGGAGGACACACCATGTACTCTGGGAGTACATGGGCATAAGTCATTACCTAGGCACGACCAAGTACATATCTAGGTACAAAGAACGACCCGAGAAACCCAAGCCTGACCAAGAGCACACGGGTAGGCTCCATGTGCCTGAGACATGCTGTATGGCCCCCCTACACATCATGCATGATTATATGGCCTATGAACCATGTCCTAAGGAGAAAACGACCATAAAATAGGGTGAGACCACATGTCATGTGGTCCCCATACACACTGTGTACCCCATATGATAAAATTTCACCTTACATATCTCCTTTGTCTGGACTTGGATTTTGGTCCCGAGTAGCCTATCTTGAGGAATTTCTCATGTAGAACTTGACTGTAACATTCATAATGTCTCTAGAGATATGATTTGGAATGTTTAGATCATGAAACTTCTTTAGGTGACATTTTATGATGGCAATGATTAGACAGGATCATTAGAGAGAGGTTACGGTCGGAAACTCCCCTATTGCATCAGGGCGTGGGTACCCTATACTCCTTTAAATGTGTAACATCCTAGATTTTATCAAAGGTAAATCCATTTTTATTTGGTTTAAATTCTATTCTTTTTCCATTTAAATGTTTCCTAAGAGAGTAATAGAGGTCACGACGGTGTCTGGGGATTGTCCAGAGCTTGGAAGTTCGAATTTTGAAGGAGTATATTAAGCCACATAGTTTGGATAAACTATTTATCCCAACCCACATAGTTTACCTAACTATACGGTGTTTTAAAAGTTTGGAGTAGGGCTCTGCACGGTTTCTTTGAAACCATATGAAGAGTCCCACATGTCTGTTCAACTTGTCTAAGATATGTTGCTGAGGTATTTTGTACGGGATGTTCATAGTTAGCCAAATTTCATGACTAGCTCATGTGAGGGTCCTCCTTTGGTAGTGGCATAAAACATGGTTGGTGCAGAGTTTGGAAAACCATGCATTCAAACCATGCACCCCTATTTGTGTGGGTGAAATTCCACTTTTTACCTTAAAATGTTTAAAACCCTTACCCACTTTCTCCTTCCACACGTTTCTCCTCCGGCATCCACTCGTGGGTTCCTCCTCAAGCCATCATAGTCCTTTTAATTCCTCCTCCATCCAAGCTATATATCCTTCACCATTATATGTATTGGAAATCTTGAGGTAAGCTCTACAATCCTTTTACTCCGATTTCTCTTTTCTCCCCTCCTCTATTGTTCTATTTAGGTGCAACCTCATTTGCCGTATTTTTTGGGCATTTGATGATTTCTTTGATAACTATTGTTCTATATTGATTCAATAATTGAAAACAAATGAGTGGATTGATACTAATCTAAGGTATGTGGTCTAGCTTCCTTCTCGAAGTTTTGTTATGTTCTATATGGTGATACATTGTGCCATGCACTAGAACCTTCCAGCTACACCTCTAAGATGTTAAATAAATTAATCTAAATGCTTTATCATTCCAATTGTAACCTTTTCTTATGGAGAAAACCATCCTTAGGTTGTTCTCTTCATTTAAACCACCCTTGGGTGTTCCCTCCTCAAAAAATCTATTTTCCCATGCCATGAGATGTTAACCACTGTGGGGGTATGTTGCACTTGAAATAAATTCCCTAATTAATGAATTGACTTAAGATGAATGGTAGGTCATGTGTTGGACCTTGATCTTGATGACTTATTCTTCATACGTCATTGATCATGATATATGCCTCTTTTCTTATGCTTTATGCATGTTGCTTAGTGCTATATGCTAATTGCCTTGTGATTATGTTTAAATTCTCATGCTTATGATTATTTCCTTATGTTCATGCCTTGTATCCTTATGATTATTCTTATTCCCAATGACTATTATCTTATGCTTTATTCCATAATTTATTGGATTGAAAATATTCTTGGAATAACTTGTTTATCATGTGATATTACAATGCCTTGATGATGCCATGTGGTTGTGAATGTTATGCCTTGGTTTCTTATGGGCTCATAGCGAACATGGGTCCCGAATTAAGGATGTCATGGATGGACTCATCATGATTCATGATGGATCTGATAGATGTGATGGGAGAGATACTTTTATTGACTTGTAAGGGCTCTCTGGTCAGTTTATTACACTCATGAGTGACACCGGTTCCCTAGGAGAGCAACCGTGGATGAGATCATTGTAAATATGACTATGCCACGACTCGAGTGATACATGGTCCCCTACACGAGATACCTAGGATGGGATCAGAGTTTATCATTCCAAGAGTGATATGAGGGATGCTGTTATGGGCCACCTTGGATGGAATCTATGGTATTGGTTATATCAGAGGCTCCTATAGTGACCCATGGTATTCCTTTATAGATCTCCTTGGATAGGCTCAGAATACCATACTGCATTTGACAGATTGTGTGCCCAATTTATATGTGATTCCTTATTACAATTAAATTATGAGAATGATCGATTGATGTCATAGGGGTGTGACCACCAAGCGAAAATATAAGATTGGGGCTGTACCACTTTTGGTTGCCTTATAAATGATGACCATGTGCACACATTATTACTTATATAGTTACTTTTATCAGACATCCGGCTTATGATAAAGAATGTGGTATTGGTTGGGTATCCTTTTAGGAGCCTGGACCGAGGTATTATTTATTTATTTGTTTGTTTGTTTATTTATTTCCTTGGATTTATTATTATTAGAATACTAATCATTTTATATTTCATGATTTAGACACCATTGGTGGTGGCCTACTATGATTATATCTCATACCCTTCTTGGACCGCCTTTGGTACCCAAGAATACTTCATAGTTACAAGTATAGATAAAGGTAAGTGACTAGATTCTGATTCTTGATTAACCTTCCTAGGATGGAGTACAGGAGCAAGGGACTGGGCCTATTCCTGTGATGCTAGTAGTAGAAACTTTTTGGATTTTTTTTTTTTGATAGCATGTGGTATATACATTTATTCCCTGTTCCCCATATACTCATTTTTTATAGTTACTCGACATCATGATCATCATATTTTGTATATACTTAAATTTATCTTCTCCCATTTTTTGATTTATCTTACATTATTAGTTATTATTATTCTCTTACTATCTTTATGTTACTACTTCTTCTATTACGATGGGTTACTGGTATGATCATATAGTATCTTCTTTGGTTATTTTTCTTATTTATTATATATATTGTTGTTCTATACTCTGATCTATGAGGATTTAGTCTCCCCATAGACACACCCTAGGCCCTCACCACTAGTCAGAAACCTCTTGAATTTAGGGAGGTGCGCTTGAGGTCTTGTGGCCCACTGTATCAGTGCACAGTTAAATGGAACCTAGGGCGGGATGCTACAAAGTGGTATCAGAGGTTTTCTTTTCCTTTTGTATTACTATTTAGGGTATTAGGAAGGAGACTAGGATATAAGAATTTGGTATCAATCCTATTCCTGGGAGTAGTTAACCCACATACAAGGGAAACCCAAATTAATTGGGATGGGTAAATGTAGTTATTACTTGCGCTTGTTACAGTTTCATGAATTTCACCATTGGGTAACACACTTGATTTGTGCTGTTATTATTGTTGATAAAATTATTAGTATCAAGGGTTGATTTACCTTGGCCTGAGGATATGAGGGAATATTAAAAATCATGCATCATAATAGGAACCGTAGCATTAAAATGTCATGCATATGCCATGCCATATTTACTTTATGAATGCATTGTCCATCTCATATTATTAGTGCTTTGAATTTTTCATAAATGGGAATGTGTTGACTTTCCCTATAGGACTGAGAAAACATAATTGACACTTAAAGTGTCTACCTTAACCTAATAGTGTTTTTCCCAAATAGGTTAAAGCAGACAACTTAAGTAGCCAGTTATGGAATGTTGAGCCATGGACCATTGGTTGCATGGGATGGAATATGTTATGGTTAGGATTAAGTGGGCGCCACATTCCAATTTATAAGGTATATGGGCCCTTATAAATTGGAAATGGGTATCCATCTAATTAAACCATTTAAAGGGATTTAAATACATAAATTAATGTGGAATTAAAATGAATATAACCTTTAAAATGAAATTTCCATCTTATAGGTGTGATATGAGACCTTGACCCTGACCTGACTTAGTGGTGGGAAGTAGGCTGTGTTTGTTGAGGTTTATGTGACTTTTCTTATCAACTAGACTCGACTATAGGAGAAATATGAGGGTTATTTACTATTATAGGGAGGATTTGTACCTATCCTTTATTGTTATTACTTTCCCTATCCCCTTCTAGATCTTATCTGAGGAGTGTTCTTAGCGATTTTAAAGCTATTCCAACACAACGTCCTCGTGCTGTATGCCAAGAGAGTGGAGATGATCACACTCCGATGATGGTGGGCCCTAAGCCACCAGTGGTACCTCATGTAGTGCCACCATATACACTACTTTCTAATCTTTAACTGGATGTCATTTCTTAGTTACATGACAGTTTCTTCCAGTTTATGCAGGGTGCTCCCCGAACCGCCCAGACTATGGAAGAGCTGAATCGGGATTTCCAACAACAGAATCCTCACACCTTCTTGGGGGATGGAAGAAATCAGGATACTAAGTCATAGATATAATACATGGTATCGATATTAGACCATCTAGTGATGCCTCCAGAGTGGAGGGTCAATCTCACTACCTACATGTTATGTGATTCCACCAAGCATTGGTGGGATATCATCTATCGGGTTGAGCAACATTGGGGTATGGTTTGGGTAGAATTATAGACATCCTTCTACAATTTCTTCTTTCTATAGACTATGATAGAGGACCACACAAGGGAGTTCATGCATCTTCAGCAGGGCTCTATGATCGTGCTTGAGTATTCTGTTCTCTTCATCGAGCTCCATCATTTTGCTTTGACTCTAACTGGTGACAAGTTGATGTCTGCAAGGCTTTTTGAAAAAGGGATGGCATATGATCTCTGATAACAGGTGAAATTATATTAGTTGACTACAATTATGTAGATAGTGAACCGGGATATTTTCAAAAAACAGAACCTCAGAGAAGCTGGCAATGTGAGCTTGGGAGGTTCAGTTCCAAGGTAGGGTAACAGTTCATCTGGTAGTAGGAAGCGCCGTTTCAGGGGTGCACGAGGGGGAAGTACTTGACGAGTGATATATACCAACAGTGATGTGGTGTGTCACTAGTGTGGAAGGCTAGGAAATAAGAATCCTTAGTGTATGAGAAACCTAGTCGAGTACCGATCTTATGGAATGATGAGTCACCATCAACGTTTCTACTGATATTTTACTCCAACATCTAGTGAGAAAGGATCCATACTGATACCTATTTTAGGTATAAGATCAAAAACTCCATGTTATTCTGGGAGTTGGACTTCCATAGGCTGATCTGGCTAAGGTGGTAGTGGCTGTGGTTGAGGTAGTCAAGGTTCAGAGGTTCAACATCAGCAGAGTAGACCTACCCAGTCTAGTCAGGTAGCATCCCAGGGCCGTGGTTCATGCCATATTTATGTAGTACAACTTACGCCTGAGGAGTAGAGTCCAGGTCCATCTATAGGTAGAGGTACTATTATAGTAACATCTACTTTAGATTCTTTCTATAAAGACCTGACCCTAGTTACCTGGATCTGGTGCCTTATTTTATTACATTGGCATATAAACAATGAATCAAATCCTGAAGGAACAAGTAGTTTAGTTGTTATGGAAAACCAGATACATACATAGGTTCAACATTATAACTTGAAAATAAATACAACATATAATTTTTATTGGAAACATTCACAACTCTAAGTTTATCTCTATAGGTCATTCATAATAAACTTCTTTATGTCTTGAGAAAATGAAACATAAAAAAGGGGTGAGATCAAATGATCAGTAAGTGTAAGCAATACAGTGGAAGATATCATAAACATAAAAATTAGGCATGGTGAATAACTAAAAACACATGCATTTAAAAAAGAAAACTTGAACACATTATAGCAGGAATAAGAGTTGAATAAATAATGCCATAATAAAGCATAATCATGGTTATTCTACTAGTCGAATAACCACATGAACTATCAACACTATTTTCATAATGAGGAAATGCATAATGAGGGACATCATAACCATACCGTCAAGGCCTCGTGCTAAGACCATAAATATCCATTTTGTCAAGGCCTCATGCTAAGACCATAGTTTGTCTCATGAGACCTACCGATGCACCGAGGGGATATAACATGCCCCAATCGACATGTAATAAGTTCAATTCATTACTCATATAAATGGGGATCAATAAACACATTCATATTGAAACTAAAATATGAAATATAAATAATTTTCCCCAATCATTAAACATAAACACTAACCATTTAGAGTAAAATTGTGAATGGTTTCAAGATAGCACATCCATAGTCAAACTAATCATAAAAAATTCAATAAAACATGGTGGATGATATCATAGGAGATAAACCTCAATGAAGTACAATATTCAAAAATTAATTTTGACATAGAAGAAGATAATTTTAAATGAGACCATTAAAAAATCCTTGAGGAAATAATATTTAAACATTCCAAAGTGTCCCATACCACCATGAAACATTCAAATCACAATCCCTTATAATATCATGAGAATAAGAAGACTATTTATATGATATAAAAAATATAATTAAATACACCACAAGTAATAAATAAGTGTTTAACAAGGCATATATCTCATAAAAGTTAAAGTGAGATGAGAAAAATAATTTTTACTTTCAAAAGAAGAGTTTTTTTGGAAAATCATTTTTATTTGTCATGAAATCATATTTTAAACATTTCCATAAAAAAAAATAAAAGGGAAGATCACTGAAATTATATTTGAGTCTTAAATAAAGTCTTATTGAGGTGAAATCATTTAAAAATCATTTTTAAATAAGCTTTAGAGATAAAACATTTTAGTGCGGTTTAAGGAAAATATTAAAGGATTTTAAAGTGCCAAGGCATGATTTCTTTCATAAAACTAGAAATGAAACAAAATAGTTTTTTCATGTTAAAATTTTTGATTTTAGAAAGATAAATATGTGTTAAAATATATTATATATTGAAATTTAAAATAGGTAAGAATTTTGAGAATTTCCTTGAATCGACTTTCATTTCAGAACAAATTTTTAAAATATTATTTTAAAACATGTAACTCCCCTATAAAATAAATAAGGAATATGATTAATACACATATATAGAACATTAAAACAGAATTTATGATTATTAAATATAAATAAATAATAATTTCATTTAGGTGAGTAGATAATAAGAGCAACCCGAATAAAAATGGAGGTTTAGGTAGAAAATACTTAAAACTTTGTAATCAATTGAATCGTATGCCCCAAAATAAATAATCATCAAATGATACATTAATTATAATTAAAATAAATATATTTGTGATATGAAACATAAAATGGAATTGTGCATACACCATACACAATTAGTAGTAGTGAATACAGAACATCTCACAAAAATGGGAGTGAGATGAAGAAACCCCTTACATTAAGTCTGATGGTGTTCTTCACTCGATAATAGTGTACTAGATAACCAAATTAAGTTCATTAATTAATATTTAAAGAACCTTTTATAAATTTAATTGATTTATTATAACCTTATTGAGTTCATTCATGACCTTTTTGATGGGTTAAGAGGTTCAATTTCATTGTTCGGGTTCGTTTGTTTCATGATCGTTATACTTATATACATGAATAGAGAATCATGTAAAATGAGGATGGTTGTCCAGAATTGAAGTTATATTTTATTATGTAACATACAAAAGGTTACATGGTTGTAAATTTCATTTGGTTACTTGCAGTGAAGATGAATCATTATATAAGTTATTTAATGATAACTGTCTGGGTTAATTGGTGGTTTTTGAACACAACGAACTCATTTTTCTTTACAAATAAAAACCATGTGTACAAAAAGAATCAAGAACCAAAGATGAGAAATAATATATATATTATAGTCTAGTTCAACCATAATAATTGTTTTATTAATAGAATTGAATATGGTAATAGAAATTGAAACCCATCATCCTTGAATGTGGTAAATTAGCACATCTCGGATGGTGTTTTCATTTTTATTATAAAAGAATGGAAAAGGAGAGATGATGAATAATTATTAATTTATCATGAAAAAATTATATTACATGTAAGGTAATAGAGTCATAATAACATTTGGATGAAGGTAGGTGAGGAAAGAAAAGGAAAAGAAAGGAACTTGAAAAGAAAAGAAAAGTTGAGAGATCCCTTATGAAAATTCGACAGCCTAACAACGTCGCTGAAAATTTCATAAAATATTTTGATGAGAGAAAATGGGATATATCATAATTATTAAATAATATGGATAGTAAGGAGGATATTTAATGACATATCCCAACATAATACAATTGAAATTAAAAATAATAACATAAAATGAAATCTTGAAAAAGAGAAGGGTGGCAGATTCCCCTTCCTTGTAGAGTAACTCCTAAAACATGCAGGTTGGGACCTTGGGGAATTGATTAAACATTTATAGGAATAATAGGGAGGTAAAAATACCATAGATTCTAGGATGATGGGTTTTAAATGAAATAAAACAAAATAATGAGTTGGTATTTATAGTAAATGAGAGGGAGTTTTTTTATTAATTTCAAAGGACAACTCATTAGTGATTTTTGGAAAACCATGGGATTGCCCATGGTATTTGCCCATGGAATTAGCTACCTGGGAAACCTCATGTCATATTTTACTTTACAAAATTATAACACAATTTGATATTAATTATTACATTATTATGATGTCATTTAAACATACAGAAAACTCAAAACTGCATTTTTACTATTCACAAAAAATTCAAGTATTTTAGAAAAATCCCAAAAATTCACCCCAACCATTTTTTGATAAGTATAATTCAAAAATGAAATCCATTTTTGGAAAATAATTTTCTAAATTTTTTTAATTTAATTTTTAAATAAAATCACAATTTATTCCAAAAAAGCAACTTTAAAATTATAACTCATTTTATAACACCATGAGAAATTAATCAAGGTCCCATAAAATTATCTTATAACCATAATAAAATAAAGTAAAATTTTATGATTACATTTTATGAAAATAAATTTCCATTTTAAATTATTAAATTAATCATAAAATTATAATTAAAATATTTATGACATTCAAAAATACCAATACTTATACTATGATCGTTTTTTCACTTATAAGATGTATAAATTGTATTTATACATTCATAGGTGACGTTTCTATTTTTTTGGACGATTTACTATTCATTACTATTCATAAAGATATGTTACTATTCATAAGGGTATGTTACTATTCATCAAAAATTAAGTTTTTCTTATCAGACTCTAAATATCTTACTGAACGCAACCGTGTATGTCGGTTTTTCGAAATTCAAATCACAGAGGTAGAAAAATTATGTTTAATGTCTAGGTTATAAAAAAATGGTGTTTTGTAGAGACTCAGTATTTCATGAATTCTTCATTAAATCTATTTATAAATTCTTGGGGTGTTACATTATTCCCCCCTTAATAGAATTTCATCCTCTCAATTCAAAACCACACTTCGAAAGTTAAAGGTTGATGCTTGAAAATTCCCTTGTGGGAAACCCACATTGAAAATAGGGTTAATAAAATATAATCCTAAAAAGTGGTTAAGGGAAATGAGGTGGTCACCCCAAAAATTATGCTTTTGAATGGGGTGACATTAGTTGGAAGTAAAAACCTGGACATGGAAGAAAAATCTAACTATGATGTTCTGATGGAATGTGATAGAGAACATGTTCATATGAAAGTTGATTACTACAAAACTATAAAATACTATAAAAAATCATTAATACTATCAAATATTATGATAATAGTACAACATTTTCATTAAGACACTTTTCCTTGAGTTGAGGAATTATTCAACTCTATAAAAGTATAAATATACATTTCTATTTACAAACTCATCCTTTGAGTACACCTTGGAATATCTATACTTCATCACTTAGCACAGGTTACGCCATATGGTGAAGTAATACATTAACCTCTAAAAGCTCATATAATGATCAACTTAAACCATTTCATATATGGTTAAAAATTCCAAAATATAATTATTCAACACTTTATAATGAAGGTCTTTGATTTTCTAAGATGAACTTATCATTAACCCTTAATCAACATGAAGAAACTATAAATTTTCACATTCCAAACATGTGAATAAATTCATCATGTATTCTTTTGAAATATGGTAATAATTTGAATTAATGTAAAATACATATTAGAAATATGAATTCTTTTGTATTCCTTATATAATATACACGTTATTTTATATATTACTTAAATCCAAAATTGTTATAAACTCCATCGAAGATAGCATAGACCACTTCTCAACAAGTCATTAATTAGTTCCAAGGTAGTCAGTACTTATCCGAAACAATCATTTATTCATCATTATCTCAACAATAGATATATATTAAGGGTTGTCTTTCCCTCAATCATGTGTTTTCTAAAATTTTTAACTTTCCACTGAATGTATTCTTGGTACCATTCAACTTTTGGTTTCAAATCCTTAAGGAAAAAGTATTGTAGTAAAATCCTCATATATTTCATAATTCTTATAACCAGTACATTGATGACAAAACATTCAAATGTAATGATTATTGACTAGGCATATTAATCATTCTACTTCATCCGTGACAACATCATAACTTGATCATTATCCAGAATCATCATTTGGGTTATATTCCTTTGACACTTGGGACATTGATTCGCACAATGTCCCATCTCCTTGCAGTTGAAGCATTGTACATTGGAAACCTTTTTCTTACCCTTGAAATCCTGAACTTTGTGTCCTTTTTCTCCACACTTATAATATACACCCCTTCCCTTCAATCATTTACCAGGGTGATTCTTTCCACAATTATCACATGTGGTAAAACCCTTCTTTCCCTTCTTCCATTTATTCTTATTTTTCTTTACCATCCTCTTCTTCTTTTTCTTTCCTTCAAATCCATAGGACTCAGAGAATTCTTTACATACCTTATTAACACATGATACTATTTCCTCATATGATGAGGACACATGGGATACTATCTTCCTTTGAAACAATGGTTTAAGACCATGAGAGATACGATCCTTATAACTATTTTCATCACGTGAAATGGTGATGATCTCATTCCTTCTTTTAGGCACTATTTCTAAACAATGGCATACACTAGATTAGATTATGAATCATAATGTATAATCTCAACTTAGAAAAATACTTATCATAAATTTAAATCCTATCTATAATTAATCTCGTAATCATAAACATGGTTTCTTTGAGGAAAAAATTATATTTAATTCATTCATAACGATTTGAAAATAAAATGCCAATCATCCTAATCATATCCCCCAGGAGTTTCAAACTAGGTGCGCATGAAGGCCCATTGTCATGTACTGGGATATCTCAAGTCAAGCCCGAAACTCCTTGTCAGAGATGTTACTCCTATGTACATCTGTTCCAGAACCACATCCATTTGTAGTATCCAAACAGGGATGTATTTTCTAGAAATATTCAAACAATATATTCCTTACCAAAATTCCAAAACATTCTTGTATGTTTATCCTCAAAGTATATCTTAGAGATTTTATCCCTAATCTATGCTTTCTAAATCTAGTTTCCAAGTTTTCTACTAAAATCCCTTTGATACCAACTGTAAAGACCCAACTCCAGTTGGCCACATCTAATGCCTTATTTTATTATATTAGCATATAAACAAGGAATAAAATATCTAAGGACCAAGAAGTATAGTAGTTTTGGAAAACCAAATACATACATAGGTTTAACATTACAACTTGAAAATAAATACAACATATAAGTTTTATTGGGGACATCCACAACTCTATGTTTATCCCTACAGGTCATTCATAATAAACTTCTACATGTATTGATAAAATGAAACATAAGAAATGGGTGAGCTTAGATGCTTAGTAAGGATAATCAATACAGCAAAAGATATCATAAACATAAACATTAGGCATGTTGAATAACTAAAATCACATGCCTTTAAAAAGAGAACTTGAATACATTATGACATGAATAAGAGTTGAATAAATAATTCCCTAATAAAGCATAATCATGAGTATTCTACTAGTCGAATAACCACATGAACTATCAAAACTATTTTCATAATGAGGGAATGCATAATGAGGGACATAATAACCATACTATCAAGGCCTTGTGCGAAGACCATAAATATCCATTTTGTCAAGGCCTAGTGACAAGACCATAGTTTGTCTCATGAGACCTACCGATGCACTGAGGGGATATAGAAGGCCCCACCTGACACTTACTAAGTCCAATTAATTCCTCATATTAATGGGGATTAACATACACATTCATATTGAAACTAACATATGAAATATAAATAACTTTACCCAATCATTAAACATAAACACTAACCATTCAGAGTAAAATGGGGAATGGTTTCAAGATAGCACATCCACAATAAAAATAATCATAAAACATTCAATAAAACATGTTGGATGATATAATAGGATATAAACCTCAATTAAGTACAAGATTCAACAAATGATTTTGACATAGATGAAGATACTTTTAAATGAGACCATTGAAAAAGCCTTGAGGAAACAATCCTTAAACATTTCAAAGTGTCCCATACCACCTTGAAAAATTAAAATCATAATACGTTAGAATATCATGAGAATAAGGACACTATTGATATGATATAAAAAAGTTAATTACATACACATAAGCAACAAATAAGTGGTGAACAAGACATATATCTCATAAAAGTTAAAGTGAGATGAGAAAAATCATTTTTACTTTGGAAGAAGAGTTCTTATGGGAAATCATTTTTATTTGTCATGAAATCATATTGTAAACATGTAAATACCAAAAAATAAAAGTTAAGGTCATTGAAATTATATTTGAGTCTTAAATAAAGTCTTATTTAGGTGAAATCATTAAAAAAGAGTTTTTAAAGAAGCTTTAGAGATAAAACATTTTAGTACAGTTTAAGGAAAATATTAATGGATTTTAAAGCTCCAAGAAATGTTTTATTTAATAAAACTAGAAATTACCCAAAATATATTTTTAATGTTAAAATGTGTGATTTTAGAAATATAAATATTTCTTAAAATATATTATATATTGAACTTCAAAATAGGTAGGAATTTCAAGAAGTTCCTTGAATCGACTTGCATTTCGGAACAATTTTTTGAAAGATTATTTTAAAACATGTAACTCACAAATAAAATAAAGAAGGAATATTATTAGTACACATATATAGAACATTAAAAAAGAATTTATAATGATTAAATAGAAATAAATAATAATTTCATTGAGGTGAGTAGAGAATAAGAGCAACCCGAATGAAAATGGAGGTTCAGGTAGAAAATACTTAGAACTTCGTAATCAATTGAATCATATGAACCAAAATTAATAATCATAAAATGATAAATTTATTATCATTAAAATAAATAGATTCATGATATGAAACTTCAATGGTCAGTATACATACACCATACACAAGTAGTAGTAGTGAATACAAAATATCTCACAAAAATGGGAGTGAGATGAAGAAACCCCTTACCTTAAGTCCGATGGTGTTATTCACTTGGTCTTAGTGTCCTGGATAACCAAATTAAATTAATTAATTAATATTTACAGAACCTATTATACATTTAATTTATCTATTATAACCTTATTAAGTTCATTCATGTCCTTTTTGATGGGTTAAGAGGTTCAATTTCATTGTCCGGGTCTGTTTGTTTCATGATCTGTATACTTATATACATGAATGGAGAATCATGTAAAATGAGGATGGTTGTCCAGAATTGAAGTTATATGTTATTAGTTAACATAAATAAGGTTAAATGTTTTTAAATTTCACTTTGGTTACTTGGATTGAATATGAATCATTATATAAGTTATTTAATGATAACTGTTTGGGTTAATTGGCGGTTTTTGAACACAATGAAATCATTTTGATTTATAAATAAAAAACACGTGTATAAAAAGATTACAAAACCATAGATGAGAAATAATACATATATTATAGTATGTTTCAACAATAATAATGGTTTCATTACCATAATTGAATACGGTAATAGAAATAGAAAACCCATCGTCCTTGAATGTGGTAAATTAGCACATCTCGGATGGTGTTTTCATTTTTAGTATAAAAGAATGGGAAAGGAGTGATGATGAAGAATTATTAATTTATCATAAAAACATTACAGTACATGTAATGTACTGGAGTCATCACAAAATTTGGATGAAAGGAGGTGAGGAAAGAAAAATAAAAGAAAGGAACTTGAAAATAAATGAAAAGTTGAGAGATCCCTTATGAAAATTCGGCATCCTAACGACGTCACTTAAAATTTCATAAAATATTTTGATGAGAGAAAAAGGGATATATCATCATTCTTACATAATATGGAAATTAAAGTGTATGTGTAATGACATATCCCAACATAATCCAATTGAAATTAAAAATAATAACATAAAATGAAAGCTTGAAAAAGAGAAGGGTGGTAGATTCCCTTACCTTGTAGAGTAACTCATAAAACATGAAGTTTGGGGCCTTGGGGGATTGATTACACTTTTTTGGGACTTTTAGAGAGGTAAAAATACCATATATTCTAGGATTATGAGTTTTTAATGAAAGAAAATGAAGGAATGAGTCGGTATTTATAGTAAATGAGAGAGAGTTTTTTATTAATTTCAAAGTACACCTCATTAGTGGTTTTTTCAAAACCATGGGATTGCCCATGGTATTTGCCCATGTTATTATCCAATTGGGAATATTCATGTCATATTTTACTATAAACAATCCGACCATAATTTTATATTAATTATTACATCATTATGATGTCATTTAAATATACCAAAAACTCAAAACTGTATTTTTACTATTCACGAAAAAATTCAAGTATTTTAGAAAAATCCCAAAAATTCACCCCAACCATTTTTTTGATATTTAGAATTGAAAAATGAAATCCATTTTTTGAAAATATTTTTCTAAATATTTTTAATTTAATTTTTAAATAAAATCACAATTTATTCCTAAAAAACAACTTTAAAACTATAACTCGTTTTATAACACCTTGAGAAATTAATCAAGGTTCCATAAAATTATCTTATAACCATAATAAAATAAAGAAAAAATTTATGATTAAATTTTATGACAATACATTTCCATTTTAAATTATTTAATTAATCATAAAATTGTAATTAAAATATTTATGACATGCAAAAATACCAATACTTATACTATAATCATTTTTCACTTATTAGATGTCTAATTTTTATTTATACATTCATGGGTGAAGTTTATATTTTTTTGGATGATTTAGTATTCATTACTATTCATTACCATTCATAAAATTATGTTACTATTTATAAGGGTATGTTACTATTCATCAAAAATTAAGTTTGTCTTATCAGACTCTAAATATCTTTCTGAACGCAATTGTGTATGCTAGTTTTTTGAAATTCAATTCACAGAGGTGAAAAAATTATGTTTGCTGGGTAGGTTATAACAAAGTGGTTTTTTAGAGACTTAGTGTTTCATGAATTCTGTATTAAATCTATTTTTAAATTCTTAGGGTGCTACACTTTCCATTTTGATATAGTTTCATCACACTCTTTTATATCTTCTATGGTTATGGAAAGTATGATCCTTGAAATTGGTAACTTCTGTGATGTTATGTCTCTTCAAACGTTGTAGGGGTCATAGTAGAGGGAATACACCAGTGCTAAGAGTTCCCCCTTAATATAGGTGGGTACTATTTCTTATGAAGTTTCTTCATCCTCAAGATGACCAACTTCGATGTCATTCACAGTATGGACTGACTTGTTCCTTATCAAGCCCAGGTAGATTTCTATCACTACTGAGTGTTGTTCACTTCACCCAAGGGTATCATGTATATCCATAAGGGTTAATGGGATATCCAAGAGAGTCAATATGGACCCAACCATACAAGGATAGGCAGAGTGAAATCCTAGATGACCAATCTCTTTATGAGTGACCAGGGAATGTAACTTGGGGAATTCCCTCCTATAGTGGATCAGTTCAGGGAAGTCTTCCCTAACTATTTATCCAGCTAACCTATTGTGAGAGAGATTGAGTTCACCATTGATCTAGTGCCATGTGTGGAACCAGTTCCCATTCATCCTTATAGGATGACACCTACAGAGCTCGAATAACTCAATAAGAAGCATGAAGATCTAGAGGAAAATGGTTTTATATGACCCAACACATCAAATTGGGGATCACTGGTCCCTTTTTCCAAGAATTCAGATGGTACCCGACATTTGTGCATGGATTACTTCCAATTGAACTAGACTATGATGAAGAATCGGTATCCACTACCTCGTATAGACGGCCTCTTTGAATAGCTCTGAGGATCAACGGTTTTCTCCAAAATCTATTTGAGGTTGGGATACCATAAGGTGAGTGTGATACCAACAGACATACCATGTACAATGTTTTGGAGTAGGTATGAATTCTATGAGTATCTGGTCATGTCTTTCAGTATGAAGAACACACTGACAGTCTTTATGGATTCGATGAATATGATTTCCCACCCGTATCTTGATTCATTTGTGGTAGTCTTTATTGATTAAGTATTAGTGTATTCTCACACCAAACATGACCATACTAACCATATTGAGATTGTGTTGACTACACTAACATAACACCAGCTATATTGGAAGCTTAAAAAATGACACTTTTGGATCATCAAGGTTCACTTCTTGGGTCATATAATTTCAGATCCAGTCATATCTATTGACATAGATAAGGTGAGAATCATGGTTTTCTAGGATCATCCTAAGAATGTGTTTGAAATACACAGTTCCTTATGGATAGCTGGATATTACAGGAGATTAATATAAGACTCCTCCCACTTAGCAGTACCTCATACAAGATTGAAAAAAATGGCGTGAAGTTTCTTTGGTATAAATCTTGTGAGACATATTTTCAAGATATAAAGAGAAGAATGACTTCATCACTGATTCTGATTCTACCTGATCCAGGAAGTGGCTATACTATTTACCATGAAACTTACAAAATCTATATGGGTGTTGTCCTGATGTAGGCTGATTGGGTTGTATTGTATGGGTCCCACCTACCAAGGCCCCATTAGCAGAATTACCCTACGCACGACCTTGAGTGAGTAGTCATGGTTCATGCTCTACGCTGTTGGAGGCACTAACTTTTGGGTGAGTGTTTCATTATATACACAAAACATAAAAGTCTCAAATACATCTCCACACAACAAGACATGAATCTGAGGTAGTGTAGGTGGGTTGAATAGCTACAATCATTCAATTTTGAGATTTCTTATACCCTCAGAAAGGGTAACTTTGTGGCTAAAACCTTGAATCGAGAAACTCAGAAACATGCCACCCTAAAGGCCAGTAGTGAGTGGCAGATGATGGATCTATTTTCTGAGTTGCACTTGGAGGTTCAATAACAGCATGGGAAACCTATTCTAGAAGCTTTGGAAGTGATGTACTCCCTTTTGGAGTGGGTTATGATGAGTCAAAAATATGCTTCTGTGGGCCTTGTATTGAGGGAGAGTTTCACAGGTAAGAACCCACCTCTTTGTTGGGTTGTTAATGCGAATGAGACTCTACTCTTCTGTGGGCGTGTTTGGGTGACTTCTAATATACAAGATGATTTGATAATAGAATATCATTCCTCCATTTGGGATGTTCATCACGGGCTTACTAATATGTACCAAGATATTTGCTGCCAGTATTGGTGGACAAGTATGAAGAAGCAGATAGTAGGTTTTATCACTCGGTTCTCTACTTGTTAGTAGGTGAAGGTAGATTACAAGCGAACTACTAGGCTCCTACAGGCTCTATCCATTCCTATTTAGAAATGGAATGATTTCACCATAGAATTCATGACAGGCTTTCCGATATCCCCTCAAGGTAGTGATGTGGTATGGGTGATCATCGACAGGTTGACCAAGGTCGTATACTTCCTACCTATCTGTGATACCTTATTAGTTAATGATATTGGGAGGATTTATATCCGGGAGATAGTGCACCTTCATGGTGTGCCCCATTATATCATTTCGGACTGTGATTCCTACTTTACCTCATGGTTCTGGTAGGAGCTACAGAAGGAATTAAGTTCACAGGTGAACTTAAATACAACACATCACCCTCAGAACAACGAGTAGTCTGAGCGGATGATATGGGTGTTGGAGGACATGCTTTTGGCATGCATCCTTGATTTAAGAGGTTTGTGGGAAATTAAAATACAACTTGTTTATTTTTCCTACAATTTTTTTTGGAAACAATTCAGATGGATCTGTTTGATTACCTTTAAGGTAGGTTGTTCCGTTCACCTCTATGCTGGTTAGAGGCAGGTGAAGCAGCACTACTAGGTCATCATTCCATTTAGGAGACTTTAGATAAAGTTCAATTAATTCAAAAGTGTATGGCTATAGCTCATTCTAGGAATAATTCTTATACTGATCGTTTCCATAGAACTTTGGAGTTCGAGGTGGGACATCAGGTCTTTCTATGAGTTTCACCCTGATTGGGTCATAGATGAATTTGGAGACAAATCAAGTTATTGCCTTTATATGTCAGGCCATTCGATATAGTGGAGAGGGTCAGTCTGGTATCCTATCAGTTGCAGTTACCTCAAAGGTACCAGTCCATGCATGACGTATTCCATGTATCTTAGCTTTGAAAGTATCATGAAGACCCATCTCATATGTTTGACCCTGAGGATATCGATATAGAGGTGGATGCATCCTTCATGGAGCATATGATATATATTATTGATCAGAGCATGAAGGCTCTCTAAGGCAGGACAGTTCTCCTAGTCCAGGTGCTATAGTAGCACAGACGCATATAGGAAGAGACCTAGGAGGGAGAGGCTGATGTATATTCTCAGTGGCTGGAACTATTCTCAGATGAAATTTTACCACCCTTGAAAGGGAAACTCGAGGATGAGTTTTCTTAATGAGGGTAGGTTGTAACTCCCTAGATTTTCTCAAAGGTACAGACCAATTTTTTTGGTTTAAATTCTTTTCTTTGTCCCTTTAGATGTTTCCTAAGGGATTCATGGAGTTTACAGGGGTGTCCGGGGCTTGTTCAGATCCTAGAACCCCAATATTTGAAGGAGTAGAATGGGAACATGGTTAAGAGAAACCATGCAACCCAACCCACATAGTTTCCCTAACAGTGCAGTGTTTGGATAGTGGGGATTAGGTCTCCACATTTTTTCTATGAAACCATGTGCATAGGCCCACACGCCCGTAAAAATTGTCTCATACAAGTTTTAGATGATTTTTCACAATCTATGCATGGTTAACCAAACTGTGTACCTAGAATATGCTAGGGTCCTCCTTGGGTAGTGGCATAGCATACAGTTGGCATATAGTTTGGCTAAAAAAGTGGACAAATCATGCACCTCTGTTTGTGTGAGTGAAATTCTACTTTTGAACTTAAAAATTTAAAAACCCTTACACCCTTTATCCTTCAATGTATTTCTCCCCCAGAAACTTCCTAGGGGTTCCTCCTCAAGTCAACTTAGGCCTTTCGATTCCTCCTTCATATGAGCTTCATATCCTACACCATCATATACATTGGAAAGTTTGAGGTAATCTCTATGATCCTCTTCATCCTATTTCTATTTTCTCTCTTACTCTGTTGTGATATTTAGGTGAAACATCATTTCCCATATTTTTAGGGTATTTGAAAATTTCTTCAATAACTCTCATTCTATCTCAATTCAAGAATCTACAATGGATGAGTGGAGTTATACTACTCTAAGGTAGGTGGTCTAGATTCCTTTCTAATGTTTCATTGCATTCTATATGGTGTTCCATTGTGCTTCACGCTAAAACCTTCCAATGATTCATATAAGATTTTAAATAAGTTAATATAAATAGTTTCTCATTCCAATTATGACCTTATCATATAGTAAAAATCCATACTTGGGTTTTTTTCCTCATTGAAATCCACCCCTAGGATGTTCACACCTTAAATGGACAATTTTACCATGCCTTGAGATGCTAACTACCATGGGTGTGTTACACTTGAAATAAATTTCATAATTAATGAACTGACTTAAGATGAATGGTATGACATGGGTTGGACCTTGATCTTGATTCCTTATGATTTATAATTAATTTCTCATGATTTATGGATCTTCACTTATGCTTTATGCATATTTCTTAGTGCCCTATGCTAATTTCTTTGTTCTTATGCTTAAATTCTCATGATTATGCTTATTTTCTAGTGTTCATGCCTTGTATCCTTATGCCTATGATTATTCCCAATGCCTATTATCTTATGCCTTATTCTATAAATTCTTGGCTTGAATGAAATTCTTGGGTAACTTTTTTAGAATGTGATATTGGAATGACTTTATGATGACATGTGGTTGTGAAAGTTATGCCTTGGTTTCTTACAGGTCATGAGAAAACATGGGTCCCAAATTAAGGACACAATATATGGACTCATCATGCTTCATGAAGGGTATTCTAGATGCATTGGGAGTGATACTTTTATTGCCTTGTATGGTCTCCTTGGGTGGTTTTTTATAATCATGAGTGAAACCAGTTCTGTAGGAGAGCAACTATGGACAAGCTCATTGGCAAGATGGTTATTCCATGCCTCGGGTGATATGCGGTCCCCAACATGAGATACCTAGGATTGGATTAGATTTTACCATGCAAAGAGTGATATGATTAACACCATTATGGATCTCCTTAGATGGACTCTATAATATTGGTTATATAGGAGGATCCTATAGAGACCCCTGGGATTCCTTTTTGGATCACCATGGATGAGATCAGGATGCCATACTAGTTTTGATGGATTACATGCCCAATTTATATGCGATGAATTATTACTATTAAAGTATGATAATTCTAGATTGATGTCATAGGGGTGTGACCACCAAGCCAAATCACAAGCTTGGGGTCACCCCAATTTTGGTTTCCTTATACATGATGGCCATGTGTACACCTTATTACTTGTATAGTTCCTTTGGCTAGACATCCGACATAGGCCGAAGAAGGTGGTATTGGTTGGGAATCCTTTTAGGACCCCAAACCAATGTATTATTTATTTATATATTTTTTATTTATTGGCTTGTATTTACTCTTTTTGGAACACTGATCATTTTATTTTTCACGAACTAGATTGATCTAAACACAGTTGGTGGTGGAGTACTGGGATTATATCTCACACCCTACTTGGGATTCCATTTGTACCCAAGAAGACTTCATAGTTGTAGGTATAGATAAAGGTAAGTGTCTAGCTTCCAATTATTGATTTTCCTTCCTATGATGGAGTATGAGAGTAAGGGACTGAGCCAATGCTCATGATGCTAGTAGTAGCTGATTTTTGGCCTTTTGTATTTTTGATTGCATGTGGTATATTCATGTATCCCATTTTCCCCATATAATCATTTTGTATAGTAACCTAATATCGTAATCATCATCATTTGTATCTAATTCATTTTATCTTCTATTAATTATTGATTTATGTTGCATTACTGTTCATTATCATTTCACTACAATCTTCCTATTACTACTTCTTCCACTATGGAGGGTTATTTGTTTGTTCATATAGTGTCTTCTTAGGATATTTTTCTTACATCTTATATATATTTCTATGAAATACTCTGATCTATTAGGCTATAGTCTCCCCACAGACACAAACTAGGCCCTCATTTCTAGTCGGTAGACTTTTACATTTATAGAGGTGGGATTAAGGTCTTGTAGACCACCATCTTAGGGCACCATTAAGTATAACCCAGGGAGGGATGCTACTCACTGGTTTGAGTAGAACCCCCAGATAGACTAGGGAGTGGGTAATCTACCCATAGAGTGTCACCCCCTGAAAGACTAAGGTGTGGGTTCTTTACCTACTAAGTGGCACCCATTGATGGACTAGGGTGTGGGTCCTCTACCTACTGAGTGGCACCCCCTGGCACCCTAGGGTGTGGGTCCTCCATACATTGAGTGGAACCCCCTGACACATTAGGGCATGGGTCCTCTATTGATATCAACTGAGTGGCACCCCCTGATGCACTAGGGTGTGGGTCCTATACCTACTGAGTGGCACCCACTTAATGCACTAGGGCGTGGGTCCTCTATTTTATGAGTGACACTCCTTGGCGCACTAGGGCGTGATTCCTCTATTGGAGATTGTGTCCCCTCAACTGAACAACATAGTGGTGATGTGTGGAACCTCCACACGGTTACCTTGATGGATACATGAGATGTTGGGCATTAGAGATGGACCCCTTTGGAGCTATTTGTAGACTCATCGACTTAGACTGGGATGTGAGATGGACATCCCATTTCTATCTCATCCGGGTATCTTTTGAGCATATATGTGTTGTTGGATTTCATTTTTCTCTTGATTTGGGTTGATTTGAATACTTCTATCTACCCACCTTTGGTTTTCAGGGCGTCATACTGGGTATGTACATACTCACCCCTACTTGGGTATTTCCCGTACGTGTCCTATCTTATGAAAATGATGGATAGATCAACAATGATTTCGGTGGAGAATAGGGTTACTTGGGTGAATAGACCATGTATATTGATCGATCCTGGAGATCCAGAGCTTATCTTTCCTTTATTTTAGTTGTTTTCAAGTTGGGACTTCATTTCTAGTTGGGAATGTATTTTTACTTTTTTCACTTTACCTTTATTTTTTCATAATCTGATGTATTCCCTAGAGGTTATTTCATGCATGGTATTACTCTAGATGTTACAACCCTTTTTTATTATTCATATGTATTTTTTTCATGGATATGGTTGGGTTCGTGCATACAAGTACACATGGAAAGGCCTCCCATTTATGTTATGCTTTCTCGACACTTATCACCAGACCATTTCCTATGGATTTGGGCTTGGGGTTGTGGTGGCCTAGCCTTCTGATGACCAAGAAGGCCCCAACGGGTTGGGTCATTACAGAGTTGTATCAAAGGAATATTCATTCCTTAGGATGGTGTTTGTAGTTTTTACCTTATGAGGATTGTTTGGGAATTAGGGAAATAATGTCTAAGTGTCTTGAGTGAGGATTTCAAGTTAGGGAACCCAATGTTGGTGCAATGAATGACATATCCATATACTTGGACTCCAACTACCTGCTTGTCAACTTGGTATACTGAGACATTGGTTGTAGGGAACAATGACACATGCGTCATATAGGATAGAATCTTTTGAATTTACTTCTTGAGTCATCTCTCTATCTCTCTCTCTATTTATATATATATATATTCTCATCTTACCATGGTACGTCTTGATCACTTTTAGGATGCATCCGTGAAGATAGATAACCATGTTACCGATTCAAGATTATGATGATGATTTGATGACTGATGATGCCTCAGTTTAGGGGCCATATCATGATATATTTCATCCAAGTGGGTAAGTATAAACACCCACACATATCAAGTAGTAGATTATACAAACAAGGAAGGCTGAATATTCACATAGGCTCAGTGCGCTATGCAATTTTCAGCACTAGAGACTGCTGAGGTTTCACTGTGATCTAGATCCCCAGGCAGTAGAGGATTGGATTGAGTCGGTGATCCAAGTATTTAGTCTCATAAATACCCCAACTAATCAGATGATTGTGCTAACATCCATTTTTTCCATGGTATAGCTAGGCACTAGTGGAGTCTATTCACGCAGATTCGAGATTAGTTAACACTCTCATGGTTAGACTTTCATCAGTTGTTTCGTGAGGAGTACTACCCCTTATGCTTGTGCTCATTTCGGATTTAGGAGATTTTAGAGTTGTATCAGGGTAGTATGTCAGTTTCTGATTATGCCACTAGATTTACTAAACTTATGCAGTACTCAATTGACATGGCACATGATGGTTACTTCTAGGCATGGAAGTTTGAGAAAGGTCTCCATAAAGACATTTGTTCCATCATGGTTACCTTATGTATTCCATCCTATAATAGAGTATTAGAGAGGGAATTAGTGATAAAAAGCTTCCTATTTGAGGGATTCCAAATATCTGTATTTGGTATGGGGATAATTTGGTTGAATCATCTTCAGTAGCTATCAGGTTCTAGTCAGTAAGATATCAACATAGGATATCTTCCCATGGTTGGTCTTAGTTACGTGGACATACAACACGGGTTTCCTGTAGAGGACCAGGTCATCCCAGATAGGGTCTATGCTATTCATGTGATATGTATGGTCACATGGCACATGATTTCCTGACCCAAAGTGACAAGGTGGGTAGGTAGGCAGTAGATGGATCACCATGGTAGAGGCAACACCGTGATTTGGGTTCTCCCAGGCATGGCCAAATCTACCCATAGAGAGGTGAATCCAGAAAAGGTGAAGGAGGGGATCCTATAGGATGAATTTATGGGGGAGGGAAATGATATGATCTACTTACACCAACACCACCAGGAGGACCACACCAGGCTTAGTGAGTGGGCAGTCGGGGATGTGGGCATCTGTAGGCCATGAAATTTTTTGACCCAGTAGCTCATGAGATGATACGTGGTACAATATCTATTTATTATAAAATTTATCAATACTTATAGAAATAGGTGTGAGTAACTTATTCATTTTTTATCCCTTGTGTGAGATTTATAGCTCCCCATTGAGACCTTAACATAGTAACTTTTTCTAGAGGTTTTGACTGGGCGTGATTCTTCGATATCGCTTATCTGTCGATAATGTGATCCATCATTTGGTTGAGATAGTTTTATTTGGAAATTATTGGTCATAACAGTGAAACCTTATGATGAGATCTTGGGTATGGACTAGTTTTCCATAGTTTGATCCCAGGTCAACTATCATTCTAGGCGGGTCTGATTCCTTCGGATAGATGGGATGAGATTCTCCTTTACGGGTGAGAGAGATATCATGGCTGATTGAGTGGGTATTATGAGTAGGAGGATATATGCCATCACTAATAAGTTGGATAATTTTATACCTTAACACAATAAGAACTTCCGGAATCTGGATTCCTTCAATAGTAGAGGAATTTATAGATTTATTCACCGAGGATGTTCTGGGACTACCTCCAAGGAAGGAGATGGAATTCAACATTGAATTGCACCCCATAACCATGCTAGTATCTTTTGTGGCATATCATATGGCCCCAATCCAGCTCTGAGAGCTAAGGGTACAGTTAGAGGACCTTCAATAGAAGGGTTTTATTAGACCTAGTGTGTCCTCCTGGGCAGATTTAGTTTTTTTGTTAAAAATGAGGATGAGATATTGTAGCTTTATGTTGATTATCATCATCCAAACTAGGTAATGATAAAGAAAAAGTACCAACTTCTGAGGATTGATGAACTCTTTGACCAGTTATGAGGCATGAGTTGGTTCTCAAAGATTGATCCCAAGTTCGACTACCACCAGTTAAGGGTTTGCGAGGCTAATATTCCAAAGTTGGAATTATGATACTTCTACAAACACTATGAGTTCCTACTGATGCATTTTAGTGTAATAAATTCCCCTACTATGTTTATGTAATTTATTAACTGGATCATCTAGATATACTTGGGCCGATTTGTGGTTATCTTCATTGATGACATACTCATATACTTTGTGTTATAGGATAAGTATATAGAGAACTTGAGGATGGTTCTAAACATACTATGGGAGCACCAGATTATGGTAAAATCTAAAAGTGCCAGTTATGGATCTATGAGGATACTATTTTGGGGAATTTCATTTCCAATCAGGGATTATCTATAGACCCAGTGAAGATTGATGCAGTGCTTTCTTGGGATCCACCCAAGAGAGTGTCAGAGGTGCAATGTTTTATTGGCTTATAAGGGTAATACAGGAGATTCATGGAAGAATTATCTATGAATATATCCCCTTTCAACTCCATGACATGAAAATGGAATCCATTTTCATAGACCGATCAGTGTCATAGGGCCTTCGAAGAGTTGAGCCTGAGATTGACCAATGATCCTATGTTGAGACTACCAGATAAGGGTGTAGAGTACATAGTGTATTGTGATGCCTTTAAAGATGGGCTCAACTATGTGTTGATTTAGAGGTAGACAATGATCACATATGGGTTGAGTTAGTTGATACCCCATGAGTAGAACTATGTGACTCATGACTAGGAGTTGGCAGCGATAGTCTTCACTCTGAAAATGTGGAGGTGATATCTTATTGGAGAGTTCTTGATTGTTTACTCATACCATCAGAGTCTCAGGTATATATTTATACATAGAGATATGAACCTGAGATAGAGGATTTGATTAGAGTTCCTAAAAGACTATGACTTTGATATAGTCTGTACTTCTAGGAAAAAAAACATGGTGGAAAATTCCCTTAGCAGGAAGTCTCATTCGCATTTGTTTGAGAAACATCAGACCAGTTAGATTCTTTGAAGCTGACCTTGGTAGAGGAGAGAGGTTTAGTTTTTCTTCATTCCATGGTGTTGAATCCTACACTTCTCTATTGTTTGAGAGAGGTCCAATTGGGAGACATCGACTATGAGGTTCTTCATGACCATATATCTTCAAGAGATTCACTAGATGAATTTTCTAAAGGAGGGGAGAATGTTATCCTTTTACAGGGATGGACAGTGGTTCTGTTCATGATGTGAGGGGAGGTGATGAGGGAGTTTCACGCTTCTCATTTGGCTATACATACTACTGAAGATAAGATGTACATGTACCTTTAGTGGAAGTTTTCTTTTGTAATGTAATGAGGTGGAGTATAGATATGTTCATCTCTTAGTGTCTCATATTTCAGAAGGTGAAGGTTGAGTACTAGGTTTTGACACGTTTTACATACCCTATTGAGATCCTAGAGTGGAAATGAGATAATATATCCATGGAATTTTTGACAGAGATTTTGTGGATATCGAGAGTCCATGATGCCATCAAGGTGATAGTTAACCAACTTACGAAGTCAGCGTGCTTCATTTATATTAGGGATTAGTGTTTAGTGGAGATTTTGGGATAGTTGTACATGTGAGATATTATTTGACTCCATGGGGTAACCTGAATGATTATCTCTGACTATGATGTGAGGTTTATATCACGGTTGTGGATAGGCCTGCAGGAGGCATTCAGGACCTAGTTTTGGATGAATATGGCGTTTCAACCCTAGATTGATGGGCAGACTGAGCACACTATCTAGGTGTTGGAGGATATGTTGATAGTGTGCATGTTAGAATTTGTCTAGATCTGGGAGGATCACTTTCCCTTGATATAGTTCACTTATAATAATAGCTATCACTCTATGATCTTCATGAAACCTTTCAAGTACTTATATGTGAGACCTTTTAAGTCACCCCTATGATGGAATAAGATTGGTGAGACATATATTATTGGGATAAATATGGTGCAGGTGATGATGAAGAAGGTCTAGGTGATCTGCGAGTGGATGAGGATAGTCCGTAGCCGATATAAATCTTATACAGATATACATTGTAGGTCCTTGGAGTTTGATCAGGGAAACCATATTTTCCAGAGAGTATCCACACGATGAGGATTTCAGAGGTTTGGTCAAGGAGGGAAACTATCCTTGAGGTTCATTGGGCTTTTCGAGATCCTACGGAGGGTTGGTGAGGTTACTTACTACATAGACTTACCCCCACAGTTGGAGTGGGTGCATGATGTCTTCCATGTGTCACAGTTGAGGAGATACATGCATGAACCTATGCACATCATTGACTGGGGTGACATGGATATAAAAGATAGATCCACCTTTGAGGAGTACCCAGTGGCAATTGAGGACCAACAGTGGTGGATCCTATAAGGATAGACCATTCCCTTGATTTGTGTGTTGTGATAGCATGGGAGAATGTAGGAGATATCCTAGGAGCGGGAGAGACAAATGAGGGCTCAGTATCCCCTCTTTTTTGTTTAGCTTATGATTTTCAGTGATGAAAATCCTTGATGGGGGGAATAATAAAGTGACCTAGTTTTTTTATCTTTTAAGACTTTAAAATATATTAAGAAATATTTTTGGAGCCAGGCGTTGAGACGACATGAGATTCTAAGGCCCGGTGAGCCTGAAATTGATATTATAAAAATATTAAATATATTAATATCACACACATGTAGTTTTCTTGAAAGAGTGGAATAACTCCCAAATGAAGCCTCATATTGGAAATCTGAGACCATATTTCAATCCGAAGCATGGGTATTACCTTAGGTGTGACCTAAAGTTGGTTAACACTGGATGTTCAGATGAGGCAGCCGTTGGTGGGCATGTTAAGTGGATTAATTAATGAATTAATTTAATCCACTTAAACTAATTTATGATATATAATTACTGACATATCAATTCTTTAAAATTAAATACATAACCCTGGGATCCTTTAGAGGATAATTGGGCATTCTTCATTAGCGAATTAGAATCGGGCGATGAACAATGATCAGATCAAGGTGGATTGAGAGATAGTTAACACAACGGGTCTTCTCCATCATTGAAGAATGAATTATCCACCAATGATTGATCTATAATTGAGGTTTGTCTCATTAATTATGGTTTATACCCCTTTTATTAAAATATTTAGCATGGTTTTTATCTTCTTTTAATTTATGATAATTGTTCTTCGCATGAGCCCCACAATTTATTGATTATATTGATCCAGTATAATCCTTCCCTTATTTCACATGTTATCTCCCTTGGTAACCCCTGATTTATAATCATTGTAAAATAATTAATGGATAATGATAGATTCACTTTTTTTATGTGCTTCATACCCCTCTTTTCTTCATGTTCTTCACCATTGGCCTATGGTGTCACGATTTGACTTTTCTGGGGCATGTTCAAGCATGATTGAACTCCCAGATTCATATTAGTTGTGTGTGAAATGAACAAATTGGAAAATAGAGGATGGATCAGGATGGATCATAGGTTTTGGGTGATTCTATATGGATCTAGGATCCATATCGGTGAGGGGATTGAGTGGCAACTGGCATCGAGTAGTGTGTGGGCTTAGTGCAAATGACTGGTTTCTGATTTATGGCCACCATAGGGCCTGAGGAAAATTTCACCTGTTTTAGGTGGTCAAACAATGAGATTCATGGAGGTGATCATATATTTGGAGAACCACATTAGGATCTATACTTTCTATGAAAAAGTAAACTACATGATGTGTAGTTAAAGAACATACACCATGTAGCCCCACCCAGTTGCTGAGAATAGGGTTTTGGGGAAGATATGGATCACATGCCATGTAGTGGTCCCATATGCTATGAAACCCTCCCTAGGTGGATAAGCCATGTTCTTGTTTCATGTGAACATGACCTAGTGTGGGAGGATATTCCATATACTATGGGAGTAAATGGGCATAGGTCGGTACCTATGCACAATGAGGTACATAGTCATATACACAATACGGCTCGATGAACATGGGCACGATGAGGAGCACATTGGCAGACCCTGAGTGGATGAGGCATGTCGCGTGGTCACCTTACACACCATGTAAAGTGGCATGGACTCTGATCCATGTATAGAGGAGAACAAAACCATGCAGTGGAGTGGGACCACACACTGTGTGGTCCACATACACACCATGCATGCCTTAGGAGAAACTTTTTACCTCACATATCTTCTTTGTTTCAACTTGGATTTTGGACTGAAATTATCCTATCTTAAGTATCTTTCCATATAGAATGTGATGGTATCCTTTATAGTGTATTTAAAGATACGATGTAGAATTTTTCAAGTGTGATTCTTCTTTAGGCGATGCTTGATGATGGTAGTGATCAGGCAAAATCATCAGAGAGAGGGTGAGGTTGGCAACCTTCCTATTGCATTAACATATGGGTCTCATATACTACTTTCACTGGTTTGAGTGGAACCCCCAGATGAACTAGGGCTTGAGTCCTCTACCTACTGAGTGGAACCCCCTGATGAACTAGGGCATGGGTCCTCCACCCATTGAGTGACACCCCCTGACAGACTAGGGAGTGGGTCCTATACCCACTAAGTGGCACCCCCTAACACACTAGGGCATGAGTCCCCCATAATTTGAAACCCCCTAACACATTAGAAAATTGGTTCTTTATCAATATCTATTGATTAGAATCCCCTTGATGCACTAGGGTGTGGGTCCCCTGCCTACTGAGTGGAACCACATGACACACTAGGGTGTGAGTCCTCTCTATATAGAGTGGAAACCCCTTGGTGCACTAGGATGTGATTACTCTATTAGATATTATTCCCCCTTAACTATGCGGAACAGTGGTGAGGTTTGGGTCCTCCACACAATTATATTGATGGATACATGAGATGTTGGACATCAAAGATGGACCCCTTTGAAGCTATTGATAAACTCATCAACCTGGGTTGGGATGTGAGATGAATATACCCTCTCTCTCTCATCTGGATTTCTTTTGAGCATATATATGGGTTTTTTGGTTTCATTTCCATCTTGATTTGGGTTAATCTGACAACTTATATCATATCTTCTATTACCCCCTCTTCAGTTTTCGAGGCTTTCTACTAGGCATGTATATACTCAGTCCTAAATGGTATTTTCCTACACATGTCATGTATTTTGCAGATGATAGATAGATCGATGATGATTTCAATGGAGCATATGGGTACTTATGTGCATAGACCACATACGGTGGTCGGTCTTTGAGATCAGGTGTTGGTAACTCTTAGATTTCATTTATTATAGTTGTTTTTTTGTTTGGGAATTCATTTCTACTTGGGTGTGTATTTTTCTCCTTTTCACTTTGGATTTATTCTGTCATACTTTAATATATTCCCTAGATGTTATTTCATGCATGTTATTACTATATATGTTACAAACCTTTTTTTTATTATTCCTTTTCACTATTTCATGGAGATGGTTGGGTGCATGCATACTGGTACACTAGGAAAAGTCCTCCCATTTATGTTACGCCTTCTCAATGCTTGTCACCATACCCTAGCTTATAGAGGCGGGTTTGGGGTTGCGGTGGTCTGATAATCTAATAGCTAGGTGGGCTTGGTGGTTCAGGTTATTAAAAAAACCCACATTCTAGATTTGATGATAGTCTCAAATTTCCCATATGAAACACCATTCGAGAGATATTTCATTATTTTTTAAAAACTTTGTGCGTGTGATATGTTCTATTTAATATTTTATATATATTAATATTGAGGCTCTTCGAGCCCCGAAATCCCATGCCGACTCCAAACCTTACTTCAAAAATATTCCATAAAATATTCCAAACTATTACATAGAAAATTTGGAGTCATTACATTCTCCCCATATTTAAGGATTTTCATCCCAAAAAGAAAAAAACTACTCAAATAGGTGAATATACTGAGCTCACATTTGGATTTTCTACTCCAACAATCTCTCTTGGAGGTTCTCGTGCTACCAACAAACATGCACCCAAGGGAAACACTTTCCCATGAACGATATTCTCTTTCTGGTTCTCAAATGCCACTAGAAACCTTGAAAGATTACTCCACCCTCAATGTCTACTCACCTCGATCAACATTTTTCAATAGTTCATGCACACATGCCCTCAAATACAGCACATAGAAAATATTATGAACAATCTAACTATACTGTTAGGTCTAAGTAGTACTCCACATCACCAACCCTTCACATTATCTAGAAAACGGGATAATTAACCTTGGAGATAACTTAATACCCTAGGAAAATATCTATAATCCTTGATGAGGTGACATCTCTCAGAACACATGATCTCTTTTAAAACAAAAAATTCCTCCTTTATTAGTTTAGAAAGGACTCCTGATGACTCTGGGTAGTCCTTATCCACCCATGGATAAATTGCTCCTTTAGAACCATCACTCGTACCAACTCTGGGCCCATAAGCTCTGTTACCCTAGCTATATCCAATAAAACAGTGACCTACAGAGACACCCATACATGACCTCAAATGGTGCTACACTGATGGTGGAGTGGTAACTATCATTATAGGAAAATTTCACCAATGTTAGATGATTATCTCAACTACAACCAAAGCTAGCATGAAAACTGAAGCATATTCTCTAGTAATTGAGTGATCCACTTTGCCTGACCATCTTTCTATGTGTAGAAGAGCCATGATCAACTGAAAAAACGTCTCGAAGGACACCTACATTATCTCTATAATCATGATATAAAGAAATAATCATAGTCTAAAATGACCATCAAGAGAACTCCATGAAGACGAAATACCTCCAGCACACTAGGGCATACCAAAAATTTCACTAAGATCTACTATCGGATGGATAATAATTGGTCCAACTTGGTGAGTTGGTCTATGTTAACCTAGATAGAATCATGACCTCTCACTAGTCATGGAATACCTATCAGAAAAACGTCATGGATACCATCCCATTTCCACTTCCATTCAGGAACCTTGGTATTCACCTTTTGGTAGGTGAGACATCAAGAGAAAAAATCAACAACACACTAATACATCCTTGTACACACAACCCAATGCCAAAGGATCTGATACATCCTCACCTCTTCTGGATGTATTACTAAGTAAAATCATGGAACCTCCTTAACACTTCCACTTGCAGTGTGACTAGTGTCATCGTCCATCCTTGAACAAGGATGACATGATCCACACCTTTAGAATATCAATCAAGAAAATTTCTAGTGGATATATGGTCACACAAAATATCACGATTGATATTCCCAAGTTTCTCATACCTTAACAAGAGGAGGGTTGACAACTATAGACTGGAGGTACACTGCACAATCCTCATCCTTAAGGGTTGATTGCAAAGAGGTCAACTGCTCTTTCAACTTGCTCTAAAAAATGAATGAAAAACCTTGTTGTGGGAATCTTCTACTAAATTTATGCTCTTAGTTGGATCCCAATATAGTATTTCCTCAACCTTTATTGTGTCCACTACTCCTCCTATGTTTGAGAAGACATACCCCACAAAGAAAACCCCCTGAATCTAGAACTAACACTATGAGAGCCTCCCATAACTCTGATACTGTTAGAACATGTCTAGATCCATCCTAAAATGTCTCATGTTCTTCCCCAATAACACCGAGTACATGATAGTGTCATTTATGAAGACTACCACAAACCAATAAAAGAAGGGTTGAAGGATCTAGTTTATAAATTCCACAAACATCACTGGGGTGTTCAACAGGTCAAAAGGAATCACCACAAGCTTAATGAAACCATAGAGGCTTTATAAATCCACCTTTATTATATCCTCCCCTCAAACCTATAGCTGGTGATAACCCTTCTTGAGGTCAAACTCTGAGAACCACTTCTCTCCTAACCAATGGTCAAAGAAGATATCAATTATCATGGGTGGATATTCCTTCATGATAGTCACCTAATTCATGTGATGTTAATCCATGACTAAAATCAAACTCACATCTTCCTCCTTAGAGAAAAATACTATGTTACTTGGGGGAACACACTGGGTCTAAAAATCCCCTGCTCTACAGATTCTCCAACCGCACCTCCAACTCTCACATCCACATGGGGTCATCTGATATGATGGAACATATATGGGGTTTTCCCTAGGAACAATTCTATATAGAATTTAATCTTTAGATGGGGAGGTAATCCTGGAACATCCTTAGGTATGATTCCCTCATACTCATCCAACATCACAAAAACTAAAATCTCATAGTATCTTCTTCTCCAATGGTCATACTAGCCAACTGATAGGGAATCAACTATATCCACCTATATACGAGCTCATCCAACTCTTCCTGGGATTCCTTCTCATCAAGGAAGGAAACTTTCACCCCCTAACTTAGAAACACTGAAACCCTCACTGGTAATAGTTAAAATTGGAATGGAAACACCGAAACTAGTCTACATCGGGGAAAATATCTCAAGTACTCATCGCTGTTGTGGAAGGATCCCACATGAGGGTCTTTCTCCTCCCACAGTCACACTATAATGTCAGTAAAAGCATGTGTTCACCGAATCATTTATGTAGGATCCTCCAAACATAAGGGTCAAGTTAAAAGGCTCCACTTACATCACTTGGTCTCAAACAAGGGATGCGTTCAGGGAAAGGTGGCTCATGACTATGTACTAAAACTATATCTAGATCTGCAAAGACACATATTGTACCTCAAACCACACTCGAATCCTTTAGGTGATAAACCCATACTTCCTGAAGCTATCCTCCCCCTTTCTTTCCTATTCTCCACAACCAGGGCTCACTCCAAAACCCAGCACATCAAAACAAGCTCAAACATACAAGTCAAAGGAACACATCCACCACACATCAACACTATCCAAATTATATGGCACCAAATCACCCACATATTTTTAAATCATGTCACAAGAAAGCGCCTTAGTGGGGGAAGTGTCCCTCTTCCTTGCATGCCTGAAGTCACATCAAACATCACCCAACACAAGGATACACCAACACCCTATTACACCCAGGAGAAGTCTCACTGCTAGTACCACCATCATGGGAGGGGGGGGGGGTCCCAACCAATTGAAAAACTTAAAACACATGCTCGAGATGGTCCTCTACCACTCACTGGGGGGGGGTATGGCTCACAATGAAGCTTGGGAGGTCTCTATCTTCAAAGCCGATCACTAAATTTGAAACTCATGAAGCACACTCAACTTAGGTGATTAATATTTTGGTACTTCTAGAAACAAAATTCAATCAACCTAATAGGGAGAATCCACCATAAACATCAGAGGTGGGTTAGTATGCTACTCAATGGGTGAAGACACTGCTTTCTATGCACCTAGAGGAACCACCTCCTGCACAAGTCTCGAACTGAATCCTCACCGCTAAGTGGATCATAATAATTATCTTTCTATGTAATATTAATTGGCTGTTATCATGGAGGCATCAAATAATAGTCAATATTCTCCATAATAAAAAATCATATTTGAGGATATGACTTAAGAAGGACATGAAAACCATAACCCATTCCTTTATGATGATGTACAATTTTTTCCCTACAACAAATTCCTATATATACTGAGTCAAAAACTAGATTATCAGAGTTCTTTTGAATTGATACATCAAACAACATATCATCACTAGGTTCCCTGGTCTGAGAGTATAACTCAAGACACTTTAAAATCATTTCTCTAGTTCCCAAACCAAAACTGAAAGCTATAAAATCTATAAAATTTGATCATAATATGACCTCCTTTGACACTAATCTATCACGAACCGACCTAATTGGCCCTGTCTGGTCAGAGATAAGCTGATAATGGCACTCTAATCCCACGTATAATATTTTAGTGGATGGTGAATAGTGCTAAGTTGTCTTATCATACACATGGGAGAACTTATCCTGAAGTACCTATACATATGAAACCATCTCCACACACCCATATATTGTGGAAAGTTAAACAAGTCATACTATAAATGCATGCATAACAATTATACCACATTAGAGTACATAAATAAGTATAATATAAGTAAAAAAGGTCCAAATAAAATCCTATAAAAACATAAAAAGAACCCAACCTGCTGACAACAAGGGGGAAAATACCCAAAAGAAACTACTAGATATATTCGAGGTCCATCTATCAAAACCAAGATCCACCTGATCTTGGTCCACTTAGGACTCCAATGAAAGGTTTTTCATCTACATAATACATGAAATTTGTGGGAAGACCCCATACAGGGGTGAGTATAATAATACCCAATAGGACACACCGAAATAACTAAACATAAATCATCAAGAGAGATAAGTCAACTCATCATCATGAAGTCATATCAATCATAATATGGTTCATAATAATAATAATCCATATATGCTCAGAGGTAGATACCAAGTCTCAAGGTGTGGTAACATCCTCACCGCTAGCCTAGGATTTTACTATAGGTTCATAAGATAACATCCTTCTAAGAGAACATAGTTTTCGAGTATCGCTACACTGATGGCACTCATTCAAGAGAACATACTCATCGAGACATGCTACATTGATGGAACTCATCCAAGATAACATACTTGTCAGGTCCTTCCATGGAGAAACACTAAGGAAATCAAGAGGGATAATCCAAGATACTCACTTGATCCAACTGCAACTCACTACAAGACAAAAGATGTCAATACACAGATAGGGGATCACACCCAAGGACAATGGGGGATGCCAGACCCTAAATATAATAACCCACTAAGTAGGGGATTAAATTCCCTAGTATGTAGGTCACATGATTCCTAACCCTACCTAGGGAAGAATAATGGGAATGAGGATAAAAACCTTTGGCCTCATGGAGGGATTATTTCTCTAGTCCGTTGAGGGTATATTTTTCCAATTCTTGGAAGAAGATTCATCACTAAACCCTCATGGAGGATAACTAGGGAAAATCACCCCAAAATAATAGAAGGAGGGAATAAACCCACACTGATATAAATCCAAGGGACACACCCACACTGATACAATTCAAGGGAATACACTGAATCCCATACCATAGCGGGTCTGAGAAATAAAGGGCTCTAATTTTCCCTTTAATGAGTATACAATGTGTCCTATGGGTTAGATGATGTGTCTCTCTAATCCTAGAATGTATGATGCCTCGCTGTCACACATGAAAATTCATTCATTAGATAATTGGTGTGTCCACTAAAGCACATGACATGCAGGGGTCGAGTCGGAACTCGACGTGTGTTGTTTGCTCTGGCCCACATACTCTGGTCCATGCCCATATACTATGGGTGTGGCCATGCACACTATCTATTCTCGGGCCTATTCCCATGCACTTTTTGATGTACACAACATGTTCCTCAACACACATGGTGTGTGGGGTCACATGGTCTCCTGGGCATGTACTCCCTATACACATTGAGTCATTCGTCAAGGGTCACACAAAGTGTGAGTACATCACATGGAATTTGGTGCTACATGGTTTCCTGGGAATGTAGTCCTTGTACACACAGAGATGTAAGATAAAGTTTTACATGGCATGTGAGCCCACTACACAACATGTGGGGTCACATGGCCTCTTGGGAGTATACCCCCTATGTATGATGAGATTCATGGATAAGGTTCACAAAATGTGTGATTAAATCACATGGCGTGTGATATTTAACTCAACATGAAAACCCTAGCTGCCACATAGATGAGACTACATGGTGTGTGTTCCTGGACTACACTCCATGTAACTCATGTTTTTCTAGAAACCTAAGAAATATCACGAATCTTCATCCATGCCATTATTTCATATGATCTAGCCATGAAATCCTCAAAGGAGCTCTGATCTAGTGTTAAATGATTCTGAAACATCATTGGTGGTTGGATTCTAAACACCCAAACTACATGAAGATAACCCTCATTTCACTACATCACCAAACACCAAAACTCATGAAAAAAGAACACTCGATCCAATCTATGATCCATGTATGATATTCTATCACATCTCATCATGCCTCAACCGTGCTTCTGATCTAAAATCTAAACCCAAGAAAACGATCTGATGTGCCAAAAATCAACTACACAATGATATGTTTCTAGGTAATTTTAAATTTCTATCCAAATGAAATATCAATGATGAACACATGAAGGATAAGGGGAGAAAAGCACAAAACACAATGCGAGGAACAAACCTCAACCATTGTTTGGGTTGGCCTCAATCAATTTATATAGAAAACATATAATGCAAGAAACAATCAAGGATTGACAAAATATTATCAATTCCTAATCCCAGGAAGATAAACACCAATTGAAAATCCAAACATCAACTTGTAAATTAATATTCTAAAAGGATTAATCCACATTCGATAAGGGATAATCAATAAAGGGGATTAATCCACAAAAAAAAACATCCTAACTTGGGTTTGGATCAATCTCTAAAAAAGAACACTTCCATTTCATTATCATTGGTGAGATCCAAGAACTCTATCAGTGATGATGATCCTTATGGTACTCCAATCCATGATCTCACGACTATCCACCAATGCACTCGCCACTGGGGTTCTCTCTACTTGAGCTATCCTCTTGATCTCTCCATCCTCTCATTCACTTTAGGGTTATGTAGATAACTTTAGAGGATTCTCCATAATAGGGTTTAAATAGAGGAGGATTATGTTTAGGCCATGTAATAAATAATAAATTATTTTTTTAATTAATTAATTTATTAATGCATCCATGGACACAATTAAACCAAACACCTGATGAAAACAAAATTTATTTAATGCCTTGGGTAAAACCTACATTCTGAATTTAATGGAGGTCTCAGATTTCGCATCTGGAACATCATTCAAGATATATTCCATTATTTTGAAAAAATTGTATGCGCATTATATATTATATTTAATATTTTTATATATCAAAATCGAGGCTCACTGGGACCTAGAATCCCTCACCAACTCTGCACCTTACTTTGAAAATATTCCTTGTAATATTCCAAAGTGTTAAATAGAAATTTTGGAATCGTTGCATAACCCTTCCCATGGGTTTAGATAAAGAATCCTGCACTTGGACCCATGGGGAGATACCAGACTCTAAATCTAACTGACCTTTAAATAGAGGTCTACCTGGTGGATAAGAACAATCTGATTGCTATGCCTGTATTTTCCATCCTTGACCATTCAAAGAAGAAGATATTGACATGATCATATCACCAATTTTCTCATCCCTGATGTCTAAGAGAAGTCCAACATCATGTCATACACCGAAAAAATTCTTAATATAGGCTATTAAATTTCCTAAATATGAGTCTCAAATTGGAGAAATGCCAAGTCACAAGGTCTAGAAGGAGTACATCATGAATTCTATAGGGTACAAGATGTGTAGCCCATTAAAAGTAGCATGTCCATGCATCATCACACTACATGTCATGCAAGGGCCACCTACACATCATGTAGATTAATCTGCATGGAATGTAGGCCCAAGAAGGGTACTCAGTGTATACCACTATAACTCTATTTGCGCTCTAAAGTTACATGGTATGTGGTCTTGATCCACATAGAATGTAGGGATAAAAGACCAGCTGGTCATGTAATACTTTTACACAAAAATCTGGTTGACTAAGGGCACATGAAATGTGTGTTAATTCACAAAATTTTTTATATTTAACTCCATATGAAACCCTAGCCATCACACCCATGAGATACACAATGCGTGTTATTCTGAACTATGTCTAGTGTATTAGGATATTTCAAACCAGATACAACCCCTCACCTCAAAATCTCACTCAAGACTCCAATTTATCATCTAATCATTATCTCTCCTTCATCGTTCAATCCATCCATGAATTTCATACCTCAAATTATCAATTTATGCCCACATTTGGATGAAATCAGGGTTCACAACCATCTAACATTGTCCAAACATGACATATGTCACCTTTGGATACTAAGGAATCATACTGGTTCATCAACATCATCAATGTTTACCGATACCCATTGATCATTCCACATGCACCAACATTTGTCGTTGAATCCCAAAAAAATAGTTATGGTTGCATATTCAATCATGCGTCATTTAGTCCAAAATTGATTGAACCATTGGCCAAATCGAAGGTTGATGATGAAATCATGAAAAATAGTGGGAGAAATCCAAGAAACATCAAAAGTGATGATCAACTATGGTCATTGTGAACCTAAAAATCAACCATAGGCATGACAAATGAAGAAAAAATAAAACATATCCAACAAATCAATCCAGTCCAATTATAATTTTTAAATTGAAAAGGTCATACAAAGATCTATAATTGAATGAATATTATAAAACTTTGCTTGGAAATCATAGGTGGTTGAGTGAAATCCAACAACAAAAAAGTCCTATCTCATCAAATACTCAATTTTAGGAGAAGAAAAAATATTAATCAAAGTTGCTGGAGACTCCTGTTGAGTTGAATCATCACTTCTGAATTCTCCTAGATCTTCCACATATTCTCCCAGTGAAAATTCTCTAATCCTAGGTTTTGGTTTGAATGAAACTTGGGATTGGTGAAATATATGTTTAAATATAATATTATTAAGTTAAAATATAATTAAATCAATTAAGTATTTAATTTATTAATTGAGCCAAATATTCCACTAGAAATAGTAAACATCCCCGAGACCCTGTGTGAATGATACTTGCACCATTCCTAGGGTAAAAACCACATTCTAGACTCAAACATGCTCTTAGTTTTACCATGTTAGATTCTATTTAAGAGTAAAATCATTATTCTAAAATATAAGTACATTAAACTATAAATAATATATATGTTTTTAATATACTAACATTAAGGATTTTCAATGCCTACTTCTCTATGTCGTCTATGTGACTAAAATCAGAAATATTATTTAAAATATTCTAAGGGTTCAACAAAGAAAAACAAAAGTCATTAAATCCTCCCCACCTTCAAGTATTTTATCTCTGAAAATAATAATATACTCAAACAAGTGATAGTAATAACCTCACATCTTGCTCTCATGCGGCCACGATCTCTCTTGAAGATCACCATGATGCCAAAGGATGGACAATTGAAGAATAGTTCTTCCAAAAAGATTACTCTCTTACCAATCCTTAATCTCTACTAGGTACTTCAAAAAGGTGTCTTTGTCCTCATTTTATAGCACTCCATAGTCAATGGAATGAAATGAGTCATGCATGTATCTCCTCAACCATGGCACATAGAAGATGTTGTGAACAAGGTCCAACCATGGGGGAAGTTCTAAGTAGTATGCAATATTTTCCATCTTATGTAGGATCAGGAATAGACCGATGAATCTTAAGGATAACTTACCACCTCGAAAAAGTCTCTATAGACTACACTGTGGTGATAACTTCAAGAAAACATGGTCTCCCTGATTTAATTCCAATGGTCTTCATCGAAGGTCCACCTAGGGATTCTAACGAACCTGAGTGGTCCACATCCTGTCCTAAATCACCTTAACCTTTTCTATCATTTCCTTCACAACCTTTCAACCCATGAGTGATGACCCCCCATCTATGTACAACACAAGGGTGACCTAAAATGTCTCCCATACATGGCCTATAATGGTATCATGCTAATAGAGGAGTGATAACTATTGTTTCAAGAAAACTCCCCAAGGGAAAATGACCCCCAACTCTGGATGGAGTTTAACATATAAGACCTTAGCATATCCTCAAGAACCTGAATGGTTTTCTTATTTTGGCCATAAGTCTAAGGGTGTAAAGAAATAATCATCCAAAAATTGGTCCTAAAAGACTCTTACAAACCTCTCCATAATCGGGATGTGAACTAATCATCATGGTTAGAGATGATTGTCAGGGGTAACCCATGAAGTCAGACCATATATTACACATATAAGCTTCCAAATCTCTCCACTTAGCTCCTATTGTGAAACTAAAGGAAGTGATATAACTTGGTTAGTTGGTTAATAATCACCCAGATAGCATTGTGGAATCTCACTTCCCATGGTATCCCCACTAAAAAATCCACCAATATAACATCCCACTTCCACTATAGAATCTAGAGGGGTTGGTCCAAACACACTTTGTACTAGTGCTCTACCTCCACCAACTGAAAAGTGAGGCATCAAGAAACAAACATGAAAACAATAAATTTCATTCATTTCCACAAAAACTAACATCGAAGGTTTTGGTACATATTAACCACTCTAGGATATACCACCAAGGAGAAATTATGGAACTCCATCAACACCTCCTCATGCAACATGACCATTATTATCATGATCTTTGGTTGGAACAACATCTAGATTGAAAGCGACTCGATGACCATCATGAAAGCGATTTGGAATGGAATTATTCATATTTCTTGGCCGATTACTACTCATTGGATGGAATGAAACCGTTCAATTATTGATCTCAAATATATCATCACACATGTTTATCAAGAAGCAAATACAGTTGCAGATGGACTGACCAACATGGGAATAAATCAAGACATCACCTGGTTGGAAGACCTCCCCGTTGATCTTATTTCCTTACATGAAAAATATTATAATATGATCCCATATTTTAGACTCCTGTAAACTTTCTTTTGATAATAATTGTGCCTTGGTCTTTTTGGGATAATGCATCATCTTTTTTTTTAAAAAAACAAAAAAAAAACATTTCCCTTTCTTGGAATATAAACTATATCAAAGGAACTCTGTCTATTATCTCTATCTCGGGTTGAGATATCTCTGAGTAAAGGTATACTTGGTACTCTAGTGGTCTGATTAGACTAAAAACAACTCACCAAGAAGGTAGTACCTCCAAGTATTTAGGGAAACCAATTCCACTACTAGAACTAAGTCATGGGTCATGTAATTTTGATCATGGGGTATTAGATGCTTAGACCTATAATAAATCACCACCTACCTCTACATCAATACACATCCAATCCCATCTCTAAAGGAATCATATAACACCACTTAATTAAATCCCTCTTATGGAAGTATCTAGATATAAGTGTTGGTAAACCTCTACCTCAACTCCTTAAAGGACCTTTGAATTCACTCAAAAAAAAAAGAATAGATACCACTCTCAGGTCAAGTATATCAAGGGGTTCATGATTCTAGAGAATTCCTCTAAAAACCTTCAGTAATACTCATCAAATCTAAGGAAACTCCCCACCTTAGACGCACTCTTGGGTGGATACCAATCCAACACTGCCTCAACCATCATTGGGCCTACAACCACTTTGTCCTCAAATATAACATGTCATGGAAAGTGGAACTCCATAATTTAGAACTGAAACTTCAAGATATTTCTATAAAGTTGATTCTATCAAAGTAAGTATAAGACCATCCTCATATACTCCGTATGATTGACATATATTGCTGGATAAATGAGAATACCTTTGATGAAGAAAACTACAAATCAGTTTAGGAAAGGGTGAAATATTTGATTCACAAGTCTCATGAACACAACTAGGGTATTATTCATGCCAAATGGAATCAACAAGAACTCGTTATGGACATAGAGATATCGTAATATTCTATTTGGGATATCCTACTTATGAACCCAAAACTGGTGATAAAAGAACCTAGGATAGATATTTGAGAACCACTTCGCTCCCTTCAGCTGGTCGAAGAGGTTGTTAATCCTTGGTAGAGGATATTTTTTATTGACTATCACTCGATTCAGGTGATGATAGTCAACACAGATCCTCAATCTCCCATCTGGTTTCTTGGAGAAAACATCGAAGCAGGCCAGAGGCCACACTAGGTCTAATAAAACCTTTATCTTAAATGTAATCCAACTTTACCCTCAAATTATGGAGATTGGAAGGGGCCATATGATAATATATAGAATATATCAGAGCAATCCCAGAGTGAAAATCGATACTAAATTTAACCTCCTTATAAGGAAGCAGTCCGGAAATATCCTAAAGGAAAACATCCACATACTCCTAAACCAGTACTGAAAGATGAATGTCTAATGCATCTGTTGCACCAAATGTAAAAATCACTAATTGATGAGTGATCAACTAAAAATTCTCATGCACAAGCCCAAATCATCTTAATAGAAATTCCCTCTCTCCCATGAAGTATAATCTTGACCCATCTACTCAAATCCACCCAATCCTCTAATGAAAGCAATCTATTTAAGAAAAAACTATAGATAACCAATCCATACCTTGACTGACGTCGTACTGATTCATTGTAGCCATATGAACATCCCACATTAACATATCTATACTGATCATAAGCTCACATTTTTGGCAGATGTGCATAATCATGGGGGTACTTCTAGTTGGAGGCTCTAGATAGATGGGTTAGGCTAGAGGCCCCATATGAATCTCAAACTCTCAAACAAGGGATATATAAATAAAATAATGGCTAATGTACGTATCTACAAGTGATGGTACCAAAGTATAGAAGACATATATCATACCTAGAATCATGTAATATATAGCCTGGTCATATCCCTCCATTGACTAAATCTAACTGTAAGGAACAAACACCACCCACAGTCCTAGGATTGACCCCTCAAATGGAGGACCAAATCCATCCACTTCCACTTCTTGAGGAGAGACAACACCAATCGTCCCCCGTGACTGAATTAATTACCATGGCTCTACATCTCAAAAATAGAGCATAAATTAGTTATCTAAATTAATTCCCATCATCTCCTCCAAACCATATATAGTTTATGATGGAATGTCTAAGTTAAATCTAATTTGACATAAACCCTAGCCTGCACTGGGTGCTTTCCACTCAACCTATATAAATCTACTAAATCTTATAAAGATAGAATTGTTTTGAAAATGGTATGGAAAGTCAGGAAGCTTCAGGAAAATCACTACTGAATGAAGATACTTCATCAAATGGATCAACGGAAACCACCTCATCAAACAAAAATGATAATACTAAAATTGCCGAGAAGAGTGAAATAGTAAGAACAAATATTTATAACTAGAATAAAAAAATGATATGCGGGGTAGGTAGATTGAATCCAATACCCACTTCTATATTTATTTTTATGTATATTAAAATATATATATCATTATCTTTTAATGTTATCTATTTTTTATTAGATTATATGTTTTTTATATAATATCTATATAGGTATATGAATTCACAGAATGTAAATAATAGTGTTGATTAAAATAATAGTGTTGGCATGTGAAATTGGTTTTAAAATTTATAATATTAAAATTAATAATAATTATAATAAGTACATTATTGTTGTTATTATTATACATATATAAACATATGTGCATTTAGTTTAGGTAAAATAGATTATTTTGGGGAGGAGTACAAATTTGACACATGAATAGTCAAAATTGATCATTTTTTCAAATATACCATGATAGTGATAATTTTAAGGGAGTCTAGATTTATTTTATGGGTATTTTGGAAATTTTAAAAATTTTGGGAGTCAAGATGATGATGACCTGACCTGTTAAAATATTGAAGGCACTTCCCAGACTATTTTCATTAGTAAAATGTAATGTTTACATCTTTTCATCAATTTGGAGCTCTAAATATGACACAAATGTGAAATTATTATTTATATACAAGTGTGTGTGTGAGTGATATAGAAATGATTTCAGTGGATAATATGTAAAAAGGGTTTCTTATGTAACCTAGAAGCATGAAAATGACAATGAATATTACTTCGGATTAGTTTCATTATACGACATGAGGTTTTAATGAGGTATTTAGATTTTTTACATTATGATTACTCCTTATCTATTAATATGAAATATGATGAGTGTAAGCATTAATCTTATGATTACTTTGAATAATATTCTATAATTTGATGCATGTTAATAATAATATGATTGATAAGAGGATGACCTATATTGATGTGTCATCAATGGAAGGATGATCCAATGTAAATGGTGCGACAAGATTTATAACCTGATACCCTCATCTCAAAAATTATAATGAGAATTATGAATCGATGATGATATTGATTATAAATGACTCAATGATGACTTAATGAGGATCATGATGACAATTATAATAATTACACCAATGATAATGATTAATAGTGAATTTATGGTAATGATTACCTAGATGATTCAATTATATGATTGGATTAGGGATTTATGATACATTATATCACATGTAAAGATCATATTAAAGTATTCTTCTCAATAGGTGTGTTTGGGATATGTTGGATAAATTTTAGTGCACCTCCCCTAGAGATATTTTACTGGATGGAGGGTGATTGTGCTGTAACACCATGAAATTTTAAAATTTTTCTATTCTTGATAGCATATTCAACACTCAACATTGAGTTTAAATGAACCACGACATATTATTAAAATATTATTATTTAAATATGATCATTTTAACCTAGCCATTAAATTGGTGGGAATGAATAGGATTAAATACTTTATGAAATGTATACAAAGGTCCTAATCAATAAAAATTTATTTATAAATTTTAATTAACTATTCACTCAATTTTAAGAAAAATCATTTTATTCATCGAAAATACGTTTTCTTCAAAAAATTATTTTTTACTGCATTCTATGAGAAAATAATACAATTATTTTTTTTAAAATTTTATAAAATTAATTTAATAAAATGGAAATAATTTTTAAAATAATAATATTGATATTAACTTAGGGTAAGATTTTGGGATTCTTCGAAAAATATTACTTTTTCAGTGATAGTGAAAAATACAGATTTTTATAAAATTGTCATTTTTTTTAATAAATTAAATAATTTAAAAGTAAAATTACTCATTTAATATAATTTAAAATTAAAATAATCATTATTTTGTTATATTAAATCCAATTAATTAGATTTAAATCATCCTTATACTGGATTTTAGTATAAGTTTATTATTAGGCTTAAAACACTTTTTTTATGAAATCTGTTTTAAAGTGCATAATGTTTCTCCATTTTAATTAATTTAAATAAACCCTAATGAGGAATTATTTAAATTAAATTTATATATTATATATCTATAAATATGAATTTATATTCTTTTAATTATAGTTAATTGTCATATAATTATTATAATAACATCATATGCTTGAAAAAATGCAATTTCTAAAAACCTGTTTTTTTCGACACATCTGCAGGTTTAATTTTAAATTAAATTATACCGTTTATGTGAGTTGAATTTGGAAAAAATGATTCTATATTTCAAATCAAAATAATTTATATTATAGAATAAGTTCAAATTTGTAATGCCCTTAAAATTCCATTATGTTATTAACAAAACCTTATTTTATAATGATTTTTTATAATCACATACAAATACTTTATATTTCATAATTACATTTTACAAAATAGTTTGATATTAAATTTTAAAACTAGGTATATTAAAAGGATATAATACACTTACTATAACACCCATAATTTTTTTGAAATATATTTTTTCAAATTAATTTAATCTTTTTAATATTTTTCATTCCACGTAACACTGAATATAGTTTTTTTATAAAAGAAATAAGTTTAGCTTGAATTATATGCAAAACCAAGTTAATATTTCACTACACTAAACAATTATATTATCTTTAGGTACATGAAAAATTATGTTTCTCTTCTGTTACATGCAATGCCAATTTCCTTTGATAGTTCGTGTTACAAGCAAGTCCTAATTTTACAAAACTACAATGTACTATTTATATTATTGTTAAAATATTATTGTAGTCGTCACATATCTATTAGGATGGATGTTATGAATAAAATATGATTTAAAAATGGGATTAAAATTAACCCTTTTGTTATTAATTAACTATAAATTAAAGTAATAACTATTTGAAAAAAACGAAATTACTTTTCTAAGAAAAATATTTTTCTATGTACGAACACAACTTTATCTCAATAAATTAAAGAAACCAATTTTGATTAATTTTTTAAATAAAATTTATATATTATATATTCAATCAATATTTTTGATACTCATCCAATATATTTTATTGGTATAAGACAAGAATAAATCTAATTTTATGAATAAGAAATGTATTTTTCTAAAAGGTAATTTTACCACCTTTTAATGGATAACTCATTTAAAATATTATTTTTGACACTTTTATAATTTTTATTTGAAAAAATAAGCTTAATTTATTAAATAGTATTATCAAAATTTAATTTAGGTGAATTTTTGGTATTCTTATGAGAAGTTTCATTTTTTGATAAAGAGTGAAGAACACTGAATTTTAATTCAAAACCGCATTTTCATCTAATTTATTTATCTAGTTAAATTATATTTTTATTGGTTTTAATTTTTAATTAGATCAATTATACAAAAATTAATCTAATTTAGTTCATTTTAATCAATTTCATTTTGAAATTGGGTATAAAAACTTAGCAAATTTTTGAATATTTTTACTTTAAAAAGCTGCATTGTAATCCCGCCCATGGGATTAAATTTAAATTAATTTCAAAAAATTATATGATTTTAATTTGAAAAAATGGATTAAATATTTTTAATCATCATAATTTATAATTTATAATAAGTAAAAAATATTTTTTTACCAAAAATATTAGTAAATTCAATTAAAATTAATTGCAGTGATTAAGGTAAAATTAAGCTTAACAAGGGACTAAACCTTAAACAATATGGCCAAGATATCTCTAAAACTTTTCCAAAATACATTTTATGGAGATATTTATACCCTATACTAACTTTTATTAAGTTGGGTCCATTATTGGAGCCACTTTACATAAGAAAAACGTGGATGGAATTCCCTTTTAAAAAATTTTCAAGAATGCCACTCCTCCTCCACTATAAAAGGGCACTCACCCCTCCCACTTATTCACACCTCTCAAGTCCATTGTTTCAACCAAAATATGCCAAAATAATATCCAAAATTACCTCCATTTATCCTATAAGACTCCCTTTGGACATAAATCCATCCAAGGAATCCCTTATGTGCAGACCAAAAGGAGTTACCCAAAGAAGAGGTAACATCCTTCCTCAAGCTCCTTTATTTTATTTTCATTCTCCACCCCCAAAAATATTATTATTCCTTGATTATATAATAAAATAAGTATCATAAATATAATTATGTGTTTTTATTCTATTTTTTCAACCTATACTTACACACACTTCCATCTAATGGGTAACTAACTTACTATTCTTGTGTACGGTGAACTACCGCCTCACAAAATGATGTTGTTCATTATTCCTTTACCACATATCATGGTTGGAAATTATAATTGAAACTATATTTTTATATGATATTTATGATATTTATGATGTATTTAATATTATTTAATTATTATATAAAACATATCTTCGTGCTTTCTATTTTTTTTAAATATGATAATTTCATTTGTGGACGTGCAGACTACCGCCTCCTCAAATCCATGTGACCCGTTCACACTTTACATGGAATGTATTATGGTTTTAGTGAAAATATATTATATATATGACCTAATAATGTTATTTTAATGATATTATATATATATATACATATATTTAATTTACTTTATTTCTTTCAATATGATTATAAAATGGAAACAACGTTCATGCATATGTATGACCTACCGTCTCCATGAACGGTGTATTCCATTTCATATTTATATATTTTATATATTATTATAAATACATATATATTGAATATATATGATATTTATATCATCTTTTACATTATTTAAGTAATTAAATCATGGTATATGTAATAGGATCAATAATAACAAGTCAAAACATATATGAAAAATAAAGCAGATATTACTCGAAACATAACATTAACATGGAGTTATTAATGAATGGGTAATATAAATTCAAAAAAAAAAAATCATATATGGTATTAGATATAATAATTTGGTTCTTTGGGTGATTTATAATAAATTTATATTTATTATAAAGGTGGTTTGAATGTGTATGATGAAATTTAAGACTTAAGGTAACAAAATTTCATCTCACTTTTTATTTCTGTGAGATACAGGCCATATTCACCACTAGATTCTTTTGTGTCGTGTATATACTTAACTATGAAATGTTATATAATTAATTTTATTTATTTAATTATATTAAAATATTTAATTTATTTTATTATTTCATGGGGTTCATGATTATAAAGTTACACAGGTAGTAAGGGTTTTCTCGTCTCACTTTTATTTTCTATGAGACACAAGCCATGTTCACCACCTATTTATTACATATAGTGCGTATACTACCCATGGATTTATTCTATTATTATTATAATTTAATTTATGGGTATTTAAATATCTATTTTATGATCTTTATTTCACAGGGTTTATGTTTCAAAAGTTACAAAATCAGTAATGTAATTTTGTCTCAATTTCCTTCTTTGAGACACATGCCATGTTACACACCTATATTATACTAAAATTTGTATACACTTAAATTTTACATGATATATCATGAATATAATTATTTCCATGATATTTTAATCTTCATGAAATTTTATTTTTTTACATGGGGAGTATGATTCAAAGTTACAAAGTGGTAAGAGTTTATTACAACAATCTCATCATCTATCAGGATTGTTTATGCTTATGCTCTCATTGATGAAACCTTATGATCCATAATTTAATAACACTCATTAATTTTATTCTCCTCTTTTTATTCATGATATATTAAAGTGTTATTACTATTTCCACACTCATTTGTACATAAGATAATTAAGAATGTGTTTTTAAGAAAATCCAACTTTATCTACCTCTTCGATCAGAAATCTATGTTCCTTCTGAAACATTCTTTCTAAAAACATTTTAAAAAACGTTTTAATATTATATTATGATATTTAAATGAAAATTTTACCCCTGTTTTACCTTTTAAATAAAATTTTCTTTTAAAAAGCAATCTTCTTGTCATTTTTTGATCGAGACACTTTTCTAAACTTTTACGGTGCAAATGGAATGTTCAGCATGTATGGATTTATCAGCCATCATGACCATACTTACATTGAAGATTCATTTTATATTTTAAAACATTCATTTTTAAGAAAAAATATTTTCCTAATATTATAGACATTCATTTTTTTAAATGGACTTTCAAAGAAAATTGTTTTCAATTTTTTTATATTAAAAAAGTGTTTTAAATGATTTTCAAAGATCCATTTACATGTTTTAAACAATTTGTTTTCAAAGAAATGTATTTGAATGATTTACAATACAATTTTTTAATTTTTTAATTTATTTTCAAAGAAAAAGGTTTTCAAAATGTTTTCAAGCTTCTTTATGAGTTTTCAAGGTGTTTTCAAAGAAAAAGGTTTTAAAAATATTTTAAAGATTCCTTTATAAGTTTTACAAGATATATTAAAGGAAAAAGGTTTTCAAAATACTTTATATTTTAAAAATAAATTTTTAATTGGAAAATAAATTTTCCTTAATAAAAATTTTAAATTAAAATTTAAATCTCTATTAATAAGAAAAGGATTTTTGAAATGGTCTTATGAAAAGTATTTTCAAAGAAATGATATTTTCTTTAAGAAAAGTTCCATGTGATTTTTCAAAATCCTTCTCCATATAAAATGACATACCTTGTTATAGTTTATTATTTCCTAGGGATATGATCCAATAATACCGTTCATATTTATTCTTGAATGGATCATGTTTTGATGGAATAATGTTTATGACACCCATTTCTCTTCCATGGGTTATATTCTTTTGAAACCCACTTATTTTCCTGGGGTATTCTTTGATGAAATGATTATGAGACCTATCTATTTTCCATAGGAAATGATATGATTAAATGTTTATGATACCTATTTTATTTCATGGGTTATGATATTATGTTTTTGAAACACATCTCTTTTTATGGGTTATGATATGATACAATTTTTATTATCTTGCAGAAAATGTATGTATGATTTTATTATATGATGGGTGAGCCTATATCTACCTATGATGAGTTAGGTAATTATTTATATCGCATGAGATAATGATTGGAAAAAATTCTACGGACTTGATCCATAATGGGAAATAGGTGTGTCTTGATCCAAAATGAGAAACAGGTGTGTCCTGATCCACTATGGAAAGATGGGGAAACCTGATCCACTATGGGAAGATGGGGAAACCTGATACACTATGGGAATATGGGGAAAACCGGTCCACTATGGGAATATGGGGAAACCTAATCCATAATAAGGAAAGGACTGTGACTGGGGATAGTGGTGGGTCTCTCCCAATAGGTGTAGTCCCCATGAAGTGTTCTGATAAGTTTTTGGAAATGAGCCTTGACTTAAAAGGAATTATTTTATATGATTATGTGTCTACCATGAATTCTATGCATTATTCCTATATTATTAATTTATGGATTATTATATTAATTCCCTTATGATTCATGTCTTATGAACTACCAATCTTTATGCCATGACTCATGTATATAATCTTTGATATGTAAGATATGATCCTTAAATATTGTTAATATGTTATCATACCATTATGCTCATGTTATGATTATGTATCCCCTTTTTTTTATAATTACTAAGAATATGAGCTCACCCCTTTCTTATGTTTCCTTTACCTAGGTTATGAAGAAATGTTTTAAGTAGAAGTACTAAAGGGGAAGATATTTTTGGGAAACATTGAATATCTTTCACTGAGTTAGAATATTTTGTTCCATGTTTCTAAACAAACTAAACTATTATAGTCCTTGAGTATTTATTTTTTTAATGTTCTTAATATTCATCTAAAATGATGTAACATCCATGTATGTTAAGCCTAGGTCACTGTACTTACTAGGAATCTAACAACACCTTACTCCATTATTTACGAATGATACATTCAGTCAACCGAAATTCCTATTATTAATCTAAAAATTATATTTTTAAGACTAATAGAGAATAAATAAAGTAAAATATAAAAATTTTGTTAACCCAAATCTCCTATAATCATCCCAACCACAAACAGTGTTACAAAAAGGAAACAAATAGTTAATAATACAATGTTCATTTTGGAAATTATATTGAACCTTGATTCAAATTGAAGTGAATGATGAAGAGAAGTATGGTGGTGTATTTATAAGGAAATATCATCATCATAGTCTATGTTTGTAAACTAATATAGTTGATAGGTATTATGACTAGTAGTCAACAAAAAAATTGGTCATTATTGTTGTTAGATATGTCGACACATTTAAATGACCGTCCAGATTATTTAATGATATAATCTAAATTGTATTATTTTGGGAGAATATAAGAAAATTTTATTAAAAATGTGTTTTATAGAAAATATATAAGTTTTAAATAAAATTTAATTTCATGAAATAATCTTACAAAACACTTTTTACATGATAATATATTTTAACAAAGTCCTAAGTAATTTTTATATGGCCGGAATGTTTATTTTTCTATGAAATTAATAAATTTAAATAAATAAGGATATTTATTCAAAAGTTTAAATTATAATATTTATAAAATTATATTGATAATATAAACTTAATTTTTGGACTCATCACATAAAAATTATCTTAGGGTAATTTTTTTGGGAATTTTCTAAAAAGTTAATTTATGGGGTAAAAAGTAAAAATATCATGTTTACAAAATACCGTAACTGTTATGAAATAATAATTATATGATCATGATTTAAAATTAATTAACACTTATTATTGATAAAAATTTATTTAATTAATGAGATAATTTATAATTCATTACACTTAGAAACACATTCCCAGAATTTTGAAAACCACAATTTTACCATTTCTAAAAAACTGTTTTTATGGGTTATATGCGTAACATATTTAGAATTAAATTTTATCACTTTTATAAATTGAATCAATTAAAATGGATTACATATTTTTAATACGGATTTCCAAATTTGTTTATAATTTAATTTTCATTTTTCTGTATAAAAATGTTATCATGGACAAAAAAAAAGATTTATCGCAATATAGGTAAAATAATGCAGTGGGTTAAAGTTAAAAGGTTAAAGCTTAAAATACATAAAAAATAAAACACTAAATTGGTGGTTGATATGTTACTATAAATTAAAAATCCTTTAAAAAATTAATTATCAACCAAATTATTTGTAATTAATTCCACCCAAATGTGGTCGGCTTTAATTATAAAATAATCATTATTTAATCACTTCAAACAACCCCGCCTCAAGTATAAATACTGCTCCTAACCACCCCTTTCTCCCCATAAGCCTTGAAGCTCTTAAAATATATGAAAAACCCTCTCATTAATACTATAACCACTTACATGTGTTTCTGGCCTCACCCAAAATACCGATTCCATGTTTCTTTAGAGGTCCTTCAAGGAGGTGATATTCAAGAGGTAATTTTCTCAAAACCACCTCTCTCAATTTATTTTCTTCTTCTACTTTCTCCTCACTTACTTAAAAAATGAATGAATAATAACTAAATTATCATGTATATACTATAATTTTATATTTATAATGGAATAGCTTATATCTATCCCTTTTCTTATCTCCTATTATTCAAAGAAATAAAACCATTGTCCAAATTATGGTGGTTAACCGTCTTCATGGATAATGATTTTCTGTTTCCCATTAGCACCTTTGAGGCTGGACATAAAAGTATTATTATAGTTCAATTAAATTTTAATAGGTATAATATAACATATTTCATATTCTTGAACTAATATATAAACATAATATTAAATAAAATGAAACCTGTTCGTGATGGTCGGAAAAATCGCTAACATAAACTAAACATTTATCATTAACTTTTATCAAATGAATCATCCTCATGTAAGAAACAAAATTGATATATTAAAAAATTTAAACTTATTTATATTCATTAATACCATTTAATTTCACTTATAAATCTTAATTTTCATTTTATAAGAACATCCATGAAACCATGAAATGAAAGCACAAGTGAACATACCATGAAACTATGAAATGAAAGCACCCGAAACAATGAAAATAATGAAATATTATCAATGAATGGGTGGTAAGATATTATAAAAGGATAATATAAGGTATTATAAATATAAATATAGTTCTATAATAAATTAATAACATTATTTAAACCATTATACATGAGTTTTATGTACACAAAACTAAAGTGAAGCGTGAGGTAAGGGATTTCTTAGCTCAACTTCCATTCATTGGGTTAAACTTATACTTCAATGATCATGTAATGATAATATTATGCGTGAAATGAGTTTTTATTATATTATATTTTATTTAAACTTGTTTTATGTGTATTTATAGTGTATACACAAAATCTATTCACGCTCACTTCAATGATATGATCTTTGTAAGAGGATTCGTCTTAATTTTCTTTCATTGAGAATATTTTGATGTTATGTGACTATAATATATTATAAGGTGTATATAATTCCACTTTGACATTTTATATCATTAATTTATTTATTCTCATGATATTTAATATTTTTTTAAATGTTATTCTTTCATGGGTCATACAATTCGACTGATTACAAAGTGATAAGGGTTCATTTCACAATCTCATTCGGGATTATTTATGTTTTAGTCACTACTGGGGAATATTTATCTTCCATGTACATGTGTTCTAAATTTTTTTTAGAATGTTTTTTACAATTATCCTAAAATTATTTAATTTTTAATCTATTTTTTAATTTTTTTAATTTTTTAAAAGGAATATTTTTATCATTTCCCAAACAAGGTTCTTTATGAATTTTTTTATGAAAATGTGAAAAAAATGTTTTTTAACTTATATAGAATGAACATAATTTCCCACTGTCATGTCACCTTAAATTTTTTAATCTTAATTTAAAATTTTAAAAGTTTATTTTCAAATAAAATATTTTCCTTTATAATTTCATAACATTTTAAAAACAAGTTATTTTCAAAGTAAAAAAAATGGTATTTTCCTCAAGAAACATTCAAGTAATATATTTAAAGAATTTTCATCTATATAAACATCCTTTTTTGAATATTATTTTGATAATTTACTATAATTATACCATTAATCATATTTTCTTATATGGTATATGATTATTTTTATTGGGGAAGTATTGATATTCCGTATGAATAGTTCTTCCAATAGGGACAGTTATTGATTTTGTTATGGCATGTAGATTCAGTTGTATTATTTATTCACGTGAGGAATTTATTGGAATTAATAAGTGTTTTTTAGGGCATGATATATCCCCTCGATGCATTGGATGGTATCATGAGACAAACTAGACTGGGTTTTTGTCGAGGCCTTATCCACTTATTTTCATATGTCTTAGTCGAGGGCTCGACGGTAAGTTTCATATGTCCGACATTATGCATTCCAATAATATGGATTCAGTTATTGATATTCCATGAGATTATCTGATTAATATAATATCCATGGTTATGTTACACTCTCATATGATTATTTATATGGAATCACTTTATCATCATTTATTCCTACCACATTATGCTCAATTTTGATTAAATGGAATTCCATATTGATTATGCTTATTGATTCATAATAGCTTCTGCTATATTTAACCCTTACTAATCATTTTAGATCTTCCATTTCATGAGTTTTATTTTTCCCTAGGATACCAATAAGTGTTTTATGATTGATTATGCAGGGTTTTTCTAAGGGGATAATGGTGTTCTCATATAAAATACTTTATATATTTTATGTTTGAAATGCAATTTGAATTTCATTCATGTATCTACTTCTCTAAGACTACTAAACCATTCAGTCTTTTAGGATTCAATTACTTGAATATTATACCAATATAATGAATTAATCACTGAATCTATGCTACTAGATCTAGGGAATTTACAAAATTAATTTTTTTACCATAATTAATAGTGAGAACAGTAAAAATTAATCACTATGGTTAAGGTAAAAATAGGTTTACCGATGGGTTAGACTAAAAATATAAGGATTAAAAATGAACCAAAACTTGTTTAATTAATATTTTATGGTCATAATTAAACCTTATACCTTATAATATTTGAAAATTATCCATTTTGTATCCTTGTGGCTTTTGAAAAATGTGGGTGTAATTATTTCTTTTCAAAAATTTCAAATGTGTCCTCTCCCTCACTTATAAAAGGAAACCCCTCTCCTCTCTTCCATGTCCTTGTTTTATATAATCCGTTTAAAAAAATTTCATTTATATTATTATATGATTGTTTAAATTCTTTTTACCCTAGTTTACTTTGTACAAAATGGTTTAAAAGGAATATTCTTATAATTTTCCGAACGAGGTACTTCTTGATTTTTTATTGAAAATGTGAAAGGAATAATTGTTTTAATGTGAATGACATGAATGTTATTTTCTGAAATCATTTAAATTTTATTAATTTAAGCTTCCTTTATAAGTTTACAAGGTTATTTTAAAATAAAATTATTTCCACAATATTTTATGAATTTTAGTTTTTCAAAAGTGATTTCCAAAAATGGAAAGGTTATTTTCCTCTAGAATGTTTTTAATATTTTTAAAAGTATTTTTATTCATCAATGAAAATAACCTTTAATGTTATGGAATGATTATAAATTATATATATATGACTCTCACATATATACCTATCTTATTATCTCTTCCTTTGATGAGGAAATACATTCCTTATGATCATATCTCAAATGCCTTCATTATGAAATTTCCGTTGATTATGATATGAAACAATATTATGAAACCCATTTTCTTTCCATGGGTAATTATTATGATATGAATTATGATTTATTTCCTTTATGTGGAACACATAGATCATGAACATGTTATTATGTTTGCACCAAGATAGCACTCCAATTCACTGGGTAAAGATTTAGTATCATGGACTTTTTCCACCATGTGATATTATCTAGGAAGTTAACCTTGACTCATGTTTATGTAATGCTTTTTGTTGCTTCCACATTTCCAATGATTCCATGATCTTATGATACCATTTTCTTTATGTTATATTTCAATATGATTACTCATGCACATTATCTTTTATGATATCATGTTATACCTTTGACTCACATGTTATGATTCCTCATCATGTTTATTTAATTACTAGATTTTTAGATTATCCCTTTTGTCTATATATTCATCAGGTTATCCCATTAATTTTTAGGAGCTTTAAAGGATTTAGAAGATCATTATAGATAATAAAATAAAGAATATTTATTTTACCCTCACTTTATTTTATTACGAACCTAGTCTTCCAAAGTCACCAAGACTCACGATATTTGGGTTATAATTAATGGATGTTTATGTTAAAAACCATGTAATGATATGTGTAAAAGTAATGGGTCACTGTAGTTGTTATAAGCAAAAAGGTTTAGTTAACCTTTGTAAACTAGGATGAGAAAACTTTAGTGATAACCCTAGGGATGAGACTAAGGATAAGACTAAGTATTGAAAAATATTTCAGAATCTTGGTGAAGTATAAAGTGAGTTGTTTTAGAAAAATTACATCCCTTTCTGGATACTACAAGTGGACATGGTTCTAGAATAAATTTACTTAAGAGTCATAACTCTGAAAAAGGAACATCGAGCTTTACTCAATCATTAACTGATACACAACAATGGGTCTTACTTCACACCTGATTTTACACTCTCGAGGGATATTATTTGAAAATTCACAAACTCTTTACAAACCATTATGAAGGAATTTAATTAATTATTAGGTTAGAAATCCAAATAGGAATCATTACCATGGATAATGTAGATTGAAACCTATAGGAACAGAATTCAAGACATAATCATTATTTATAAGTTATTCCTTCTAAGTTTATAAGTTTCCCTTTGGTATGTTAATTAATTCTGATCTTGTTTATTTAAATATTTTTTAGTTAATGGAGGGAAATAGGATAAATAGTTACAAAAACCTATGTGATGGTAAATGTAATGATTTTCCTAATGATATGCCTAACCTAATGGGAATGGTAAATCTTGTGATCATGCCTGATGAGCTATCTTAAATCATGATCAACAACTGGAACATAGTTTAATTTACAAACATAGAAAGAAGAGAAGGATGGAATCTCATGGAAGTTCAAGTGATAAATATGAAAAAGAAAATAAGATTAAATTCCCTACATGCCAAAAATGTGGGCAGAGGCACCATGGAAAATGCCTTAAATGGACTGGAAAATGCTTTAAGTGTGGAAAAGGAAGGCACAGAGAAGCTAATTATTGAATAAAAATTAAGATCTCAGTTAACAAGATGCATGGAAATAAAACCAAACATAAGTAACCACTAACAATTCAACGTCATAAATGTGGGGAACTTGGTCATTATCCGAGTCAATTCCCTAATCCAAATATTAATTCCTAGTGGCCTATGTTATGAAAATCATTTAATTGGAATTATTGAAGTGTTTAGGTTTTGGAACTCAAGAATTATATTGTTGAAGTATTTTTATAAATGGTATTCTGGTTCCAAGAATCATGAATCTTCTAATGATTTTTTGTAGTAGTTTTCTTTAAGTATTTTCAAGAATATGTTGAACGATGATAATTAAATAGAAAGGTATTTAATGGTAAGGTGATATTCTATGAAAAAACACATGATTATGAAAAATATAATCTTGGATAATTTCTTTATGTTGAGGTAATTATAGTCAATTAAAATTCGTTGATTTTATGGAAAAGAATGACCCGGATAGAAAAACTTAGAGGTAAAAAAGTGATTTGATTACTAGTGTTGTTTTTTAAGATGTTCATAATATTATTGAGAAAATTATAGGATCAAGTTGAATTATGAATATGATTATAAAATATGTTTTACATAGTTTGAAAAAAGGATAACCCACAAGCTGAGTGACAATCCATCACATCTGGTAAGGCTGCGGGGCTTGAGCCCATAACCAATGGTAAATAAGGGTGAAACACCTACCACTAGTCTATTTGACCTTTTGGAAATAGAAAATTGCCTATAGAACACCATGTCCATGGATTTATTTAGGCTATATCATTTACATCAAAGGTCCTGAGATATTAACTTCTGTTAATGAAAAGAAGGGATAAATCCTTTCTCACATTATTCATTAATGAAATATTACTCATGACGCACACAACATATCCTACCTCACCGTGAACATCTATCATCGTAGTTTTCATCAATACATCAAAGTACGTGACTCATAATATCCATTAATAATAATCTTAAAGTCTAAGGACCAATACACATGTCCACATATAGGAACATGCAATGAAACTTATAAATGTGTATTTCCTGTTGTCGGGTATCATTACCATAATATCCTCCTAGATATTATCTAGGGCGTACACCATGAGAAGGTGCCTTAAATTCCCATGAGTCTCCACCCCTAACAGCCTGTATTATTTGTGTCCCTTCAAATGATATTATCTGGCCATAGAACATATATTCAAGAATAGTGTCATAGCACTTCTGGGTTCTCATCATAGTAGGTAAATGCTATGACCCTTTAGTGCAACAACTACTCTTGGGACATTATCAAATACTATGTCATGAATAAGAACAATCATAATGTGATAAATAGATAATTAATTTTCAAAAAAATGAATACATATTTATTATGAAGTAAAAAGAAGTTGGTTCTAGAAAACCAACTCTAACAGACTCCCACTTTCACTAAAGCCAACTGATAAAAATATTAAGTATTATATCTCTCACATGATATTCATGATTCTGCTGAGATAGGACTTTATTCAATGGGTTTTCTACATTCTATTCTGTGGGTACTCTACTCACTGCAACTTCACCCCTATAATGACAATCCCTTAAGAGGTGATACTTTCGGAGTATGTTCTTTGTCCGTTGATGTGACCTTGTCTCATTTTCAAGATCCAAAACTATAGTATTATCATAATACAATGTGATGTGGTATTTAATTATATGTAACACATCAAGCTCCTGGACAAAGTTCTGAATCCAAATGGTTTCCTTGGCTACATCAGAAGCTGTTATATACTCAGAATCCACTGTAGAATCAGCAAAAACTGGCTGCTTTGAACTTTTCCAGCTCACAGATCCTCCATTGAGTCAGAAAACAAATCCAAATTGCAAATTTAGATCATTCAGATCTGTCTGAAAACCAACATCAATATACCCTCTGATGACAAGATCCTCGTATCCTCCATACACCAGGAACATATCCTTAGTTCTTCTCAGATACTTAAGGATATCCTTAACATAAGTCCAATGATATTCTCCTGGATCTTCTTGATATCTACCTACCATGCTCAATTCCTAGGAAAAATCAAGTTTAGTACATAACATGTCATACATGATTGATCCTATCACTAAAGTATATGTGATCTTTCTCATTCTATCTTTCTCTTATTGTGTCTAGGGACACATTTTCTTAGAATGATGTAAGTCATGTGACAATGGAACAAATCCCATCTTGGATTATTCCATACTAAATATATTTAGTATCTGGTAAATATATATACTTTGACTTAGTCCAAGAAACCTCTTGGATCTATCACAAATGATCTTGATCCCTAGAATGTAGGCTGCTTCACCTAAGTCCTTCATAGATAATCACTTGTTCATCGAGTCCTTAAATGATTGTAATATTGGTATGTCATTTCCAATAATTAATATATCACAAACATATAATACTAGGATAACGACCACATTCCCATTAAACCACTTATAAACACACAAATCACATTCATTTTTAATGAAACCAAATTCTCTTATGGCTTCATTGAATTGAATGTTCTATGACTCGGATGCTTGTTCAATCCATAAATGGATCTCTACAACTTGAAAAACCTTTTGGAATCACCTGGTGTCACAAAAACTTTGGGTTGTATCATATAGACATATTCCAGAAGGTTCCCATTAAGGAATGCATTTTTGACATCCATGTGAAAAATCTCATAGTCATGGTAAACTGATATGTCAAGTATGATTATAATGGATGTAAACATGGAAACTGGTGAAAATTTTTCATCGTAGTCAATTCCTTGATGCTTTTTAAAACCATTATCTACTATACTTTCTTTAAAGGTACTAACTTTATCTTCCATGTCCAATTTCCTCTTGAATACCCATTTACATCCAACATGATTTACATCAACTGACGCATCGACCAGAACCCAAACTTGTTTTTGATAGATTGAATCCATCTAAGAATTTATATCATCTAGCCATCTTGTTGCTTTTGAGATATCTACTACCACCTTGTAGGAGAGAGGTTTATCATTGTCCAATAATAACGAGTCACCATCATTGGTAACTAGAAAACCATATATCTTTAGTTCCCTTACCTCTCTTGATCTCCTACATGGTACTTGTGTTTTAGGAACTACCTCTTCCATGGGGACCTATGAAACTTGTTCCTGTACCAACTCCTATGCATCTTGAGCATCAACTTCATTAAATTCAATATTTCTCCCACTATCCTTTTTGAGAATGTGTTCTCTCTTAAGAAATATGTCTTGTATGGAAACAATCACTTTCTTGGATGAGGGTTTGTATAGGTAGTATCCATTTGTTTCCTTGGGATACCTTATAAAGATACACTGCGGGCCTTGGGGTTCTAGTTTTTTTCTTGAGAAAACCTTAAAAATTCCTCACATCCCCATACATGTGTATGCGATAAAATGGGTTTCTTTCCACTTCATAGCTCAAAGGGAATTCCATTTTCTACTTTAGTTGGTACTCGTTTTAATGTGTATTCCATAGTTTGTAATGCATATCCTCAAAATGATAACAAAATATCTACATGAATCATCATCAACCTTACCATGTCTAATATGGTATAGTTCATCCTTTCACTAACACCATTCTAATATGGTGTATAAGGTGGAGTGAGTTGAGATAAAATCCTAAACTCCCATAGAAAGCTGATGAATTATTAGTTATGATATTCTCCACTTCAATTTGATCGAAGCTTCTTTATCTTATTACCAAGATGATTCTCAACTTCATTCATGAATTCTTTGAATTTCTCAAAGGAATCAGACTTATACCTCATTAAGTATACATAGATACATCTCCTCAAGTCATCAGTAAAAGTTATGAAGTAAGGATATCCACCTCTAGATTCTACTAGAAATGGTCCACACACATCAATGTGTACCAATCCTAAAAGCTCTGTGGCCCTTTCATGCTATCCACCAAATGGTGTTTTGGTCATTTTTCCTTATAAACTAGCATGAAATCTATAAAGCGATTTTAGATCAGAAGAGTCTAAATAACCATCTTGACAGAGCTTTGTCAGACACTTCTCGTTTACATGACCAAGATGGTGATGCCATAACTAGGTGTTATATGAGTCATGTGATCTTGATTCTTTATTGATTTCCAACACTTGGTTTTTGTAATTTAATACATACATACTGTTATTTAAATGTTTCATAACATAAAATATGTTGTCCTTATAAAAGAAACAAATTTTATTTCTGAAATTGAAAACAAACCCATATGTATCTAAACTTGATACAAAAATTATGTTTTTGGTAACAATAGGTACACAATAACAATCATATAAAACCAAAATAATTCTCTCTAGAAATGAACTATGGTAGTCACCAATGGAAAGATAATCCATCCTCACACCATTGACAGCTCACAGATCCACCTCTTCTCTAGAAACCTTTTGAAATCTACTTGGTTCATGTATTTAGATATAGATGTGAGCACCAAAAGCTGTATCTAATACCCAATGTGTATAAATTAAAAGACTACACCTGATAATGAATACACCTTTGGATTCCCGTTACCTATGGGTGTAGTTCCTCTTCCAGTGTCCTGACTTTCCATAGGCAAAGCATACTGCCTCTTTTTTCTTACCCTACCTTTGGATATTCTTCTTCTTGGTTGGATGGTGCTCAGGATATTTAGACTTTTTATAAGTCTTATGCCCATTTTCCTTGTCCTTCCTCTTTCTATTCACCATAAGGACTATGGGTTTTTCATGCCCCATGTCCTTATCCATTTGGTGAATCAAGGTCAGAAGTTCCTATAGACTCTTCTCATTATTACTCATATTATAATTCACAATAAAAATAGAGAAGGCCTTGGTAAGTGATGAAAGTATGAGATCTATATGCAAGTCATCTGGGAATTTAATCCCTAAGATGTCAAAATGTTCAATATAGCCAATAATCTTGACTACATGAGGCCCAACTGGCACAAAATCTCCAATATTAGTCATGAATAAAGTGTTGTAGATCTCATACCTCTCTTGTCTTTCCTTCTCTTGATAGAGATCTTGAAGGTGATACATCATGCTATAAGTATCAATTTTGCTTCAAGAGCTCATAAGGCATGTGTGATAGCATGAAGCAATAAATATATCTATCATCATTCAAATGTTTCTCATACAGAGAGATATATTCATCACTTACCTCATTTCCAGGCGCAATTGGCAAGGTTCTTCTAGCACATACAGTTTCCTTTCATGGTGAAGGATGACCCGTAGACACCTTTTCCACTCCCGGAAATTAGTGCCAGTGAGAAGGTTTTCCTTCTTGAGTATAGATCACAATGATATGTTTGATGCCATTTTTGACGTCGTTTCTAAAAATAAGATGAGCAGAATTTTAGTAATTTATCTGTAAAATTTAGACAAATAAATAAATATTTATTTTTCTTCCACTATTTTATAGAAACCCAATATCCCTCATCATTGGCTCTAAAATATCCTGTTACTTGGAAATTATAGTGGAAAGGATCCATATTCCATTCTCATTACCCCAACTTTGGCTGGTCAAGCAACTTGAATGGTTTTCGATAGACATTCCAAATTCCAACTAAATTAACTCACAGTTCCTTGATCTGTTGAGTAGACTCCCAAATCCTGAAATCATTAATTTAAATTTCCTCAATATTTTCCTCTAAGTTACACCAATTCTTACTTTAGAAGTCAACCCTTGATGTCAACCAAGTTAAGTTAGCGCAAAACCTAAAATTAGAATTCCCTGATAATTGAAAGCACCCCAACTTTGGTTGGTTAAGCACTTTGAACTATGATTCGATTCTAAGTAAAGTAATGGAAGGCTATACTCACTTAATATTTTATTGAGGTATTTTATCCTTTATGCATAAATTTCCAATTATTATCTTTACACATTCTTGTAAATATTAAGTGGTATTACTTAAGTGATTATCCATGTATTAGATAATATTTATGCATAAGACAATTTATTTTAGTTTTATCTTGGATTATTGTTAATTAATTAATTATGTGATCACAAAAAGACATCCATAATGAATAACCATGAAACTGGCATAAATAAAATAATGGTTATGATCATGATATTGTTCTAATGGTTAGTTTATCTAGCAGTTGATAAACTAACCACTGACCTAGGGGAGAAACACCTCGAACCAATTTGAGGTTCTTGTTTATGTCTTTCTACATGTCTATCTTTGTATCTCCTTGGATTGGTTTCTCCTTGGCTCCTAACTTGAACCACCTCCACTAGCTTGGGACCTCCATCCATTACATATTCTTTTACTCACACATAGGTGAGGGGTAAAATGAGGTTTACATAAAAGAAACCACAGACTTGCAAGACCTACATATTAATGAAGAGAGAAGGAACACAAGCCAAAAATTTAATTTAATAATAAATTTAAATTAAACCAATCACATACACAGGTCTGGTCTATCTCATGATCACCCACACGCATGCAACAAATTTATGAATTTAATAAAACTAGCATTCAATTCTTTAATCATTCTTATTTAAGATAAATTGCGCTCAAATCGATTAATTATTATATTTAATTAATCAATCCTTTTATCTTAATCATTTTTTGAATTTCCTTGAGATTATCATCCATTATAACTTTAAACAAATTAAAATTAATTTAAAATTAACCTTGTACATAAATGTACCTTAGAGTTAACATGGTGAATAACCGTCCGAATCTACCCAACATGTATTATACCTGTATACCATTTTACTCTTGTGACATATGGAATACACTATTTAATGCCTACTATCACAACATGTACTTCATAGATGATTACACGAATCATATGATTTTTTTGTCCACGTGTTATGATTCAATGCACTTAGAGTAACAACTTGCAATATGACTTATACATGATATGCAGATCTGAAAATTATGCAGATATTAAAGTTTTAATTTTGCATAATTTGGTACAGTAAGGCAATAGAACCATTCCTCGGTCGATTCATTAAATCATTAGGAAATGTAGGGGCATTACTAGAGACAACAACAAGGTGGTTCATATGTGGTGGGAGGGGAACAAAGTCGCATACCACCTTGCCTCTATTGATATTTCTGGGCCGGATCCCATCTGCTTACATAATGTTTCCACTTTGAAGCCAGAGGGGGTTAACCTGGTGAAAGGGGATGCCCTCGACCTCCACTACTTTTGGCCTCCTTAGGCCACATGTACTTTGTGGTTTTACTTGTTTGTTTTTGTTGGTATCTCTTCCCTTAATAAAAAATTTACATGTTATGATGATACGACATGTTGATCCGATCTACACAGTGTGTACTACCTTCACCCTCTATCCAAAGTACATTACTAGGGACTCAAAGTGTGAGGTGTTCTTCAGAAATCATAGAGTACATGGCATGTCCAGTGGTCCACATGTCGTGTTGACTCCATGTTACATGGTCATCGGTCAGGGAGGCCGTGTATGGAATACACGAACCATCCCTGACCCGAAGGTACTACACACCATATCCAGTGGGCCACACAACATGTAGTCTAGCTGACCATGTACTAGTCCGTCCTAGTCAACACACAATGTAAAAATTAACTACACGATGTGTCATTAATGAACATGAGTTGAGTAATTTCCAAATTAACTCCTGGTGAATTAATCAAAACTACACAACATGTAATTTTGATTACACAGTGTGCACTTCTGTATTATCCAAACATAATACTTAGCACCTCTGAATGAGTTTCTCAATTTTATTTTAATCATTAAAGTGATTTTTCATGTTAGATCTATGAGAAATGATGGAGGAATAAACATATCTCATCATTAAGACTAAAAGAATGATAAAAATTGAATTGAAAAACTAAATTATAAATGTGTAAAACATAAATAATTTTTAAATAATTATAAACAATAATATGTCTGCCTTTGATACCACTTATAGGTTCCAGGCGCAGTGGAAGCATGAGAGGGGCATTAACCAACTTTTATTTTTTCTGTATTCAATGAATAATCAGGTATCTATGCGATGATGAATGACATGATATGTGGAATTGAATCAAATAAATAATACAAAGGAATAGAAACACGAAAACAAGAGATAAGAGATCAACATATTTTGTTTATAATTAATTTAATTAAATTATAATTACCTCTAAGGTTGTTCTTTCTTCATTGATATGTCCAGCCACAGATCTACAGTGCACCATCACTGTGTTGTAGTGATCAAGGGTAGATCTCCTCTAGCAGTGATCCACACGCATTCCTCAAATCTCCGGACATTGCCGAAGGAGTCTCCGAGTGCTAACATAGAATATCCTTGCGCTTGCACTATCCTCCTTCGATCACCTTGAAAACTACTTCCAAATCATTCTCCTTGATCTGGTGGTGGAGGATCGCTCTCATTCTTGAGAGAGTTCTTGGAGAAAAAAAAACTCTCTAGGCTTGAGAGGTTTTCTCCAAATGTTGTGCACAATGCTATTAGAGTCACTTGTCATGCCCTTGGCTAAATGAGATAATAATATAACTGGGAATTTATTTCACTAGGGTAATAATAAAATAATTTTCACAAGTGACTTTAATTATTTAATTAATCCTAGAAAAAAGCCATGTCAAAAAATAACAGCAATATTATTATTTCTTGACATGAACTTAACTTGCGAGTTATAATTAAATATTATTTAATCAAATAATATTCAATATTATTATTTTTCAATGGACCCTTAAAATCGGTCCACCAATCCTCCTCAATATTTATTAGACCTTGAATAATTTCTATTTATTTATTAAATAAATGTCATTGCATTATTTTCTAATAAATATATAAATATTATATTCACTAAATAGAAAATAAATATTTATTAATTATTCCACCCACAATATATTCTCTCAAATAACTAGTGATGGAATAAATGTGATTAGGCATACATGAATAATTATTAAACCATAACCAATAATAATATTTATTCAACTTGTTAAATAATAAATTATTTAACTGAGATTCTGGATACACTTAGTGTGTAACCCTCTAGACCTATTTATCAATGACATTAGGAAAACCTACCTAAAGTCCAAGGTTAGTGTGAGAAAGAAGTTAATGCCGCAATGACATGTCACCTCATATGAATTATTACCATGTAATATAATCCCTTTATCATAATATCTCCAATCGAGTAGGTTGCATTCTAGTTCCATCAAGCTATATGCTTGATATCTCTTTATTTGAATTTTTGGAAACATAAATTTCCTAGTGAACACCATGGACATGGATTTATTTAGTCTATATCATTTCCATCAAAGTGCCTGAGATATCAACTTTCATTAATGAACATAAGGGATAAATCCTTTCTTGCAGTATTCATTAATGCAATATTAATCATGATGCACCCAACATATCCTACCTCACCAAAAACATATCTCATCGTGGTTTTCATCAATACATCAAAGTATGCGACTCATAATATCCATTAATAATAATCTTAAAGTCTAAGGACCAATATAAATGTACATAGATAGGAACATCCAATGTAACTTATAAATGTGGATTTTCTATTGTTTGGTCTCATTATCATAATATCATCTTGGATATTACCAAGGGCGTACACCATGAGAAGACACCTCAAAGTCCTATGACTCTCCACCCCTGATAGCTTGTATCATTTTCCCCTTCAAATGATATCATCCGACTATAGAACATATATTCAAGAATAGTGTCATAACACTTCTAGGTTCTCATCGTAGCTGGGAATTGCTATGACCTTTTAGTGGGACAACTACTCTTGGGACATTATCACATAGTATGTCATGCAGAAGAACAATCATGATGTAATAAGTAGCTAATTAATATTCAAAACAATAAATACATGTTTATCTTAAAGTATAAAGAAGTTGGTTCTAGGGAACCAACTCTAACATATTTAACCTCTACGTAATTATAAGTGAAATTACACACCTCACTAGAAGACACCTCAGTTGAGGGAGTTTAACCTAAAGATAAAGGATACTGTATCCCAGGTTATAGGGGGGATACCTAACCCAATCTATAAACTAACCTATAAATAGAGGATCCCATGATCCAAGTAATAGGGGGATACCTGGACCTACACATGGGATAAGATAGAGGATACCACATCCAGGACCATGGGGGGATACCTGAATCTATCTATAACTGACCCATGAATAAAGGATCTCACACCCTAGGTAATAGGGGAAACTTGACTCTGCCTAGGGTATAAGTATTCTCTGATCGCTACACCCATACTTATCAACATCAACTATTCAAAGATAAATAGATTAACATACTTTTATCACCTCTTATATCATCCCTAATATCAAAGATAAGGCCACCATCACGTCCTATATGAAAAAATGATCAAAATAGGCTATTCAATTTCCCAAATATGAGCCCCTAATATGAAAAAAGACCAAGTCATAAGATCTGGAAGGAGTACACGATGTGTGCTATAGGGTACATGACATCTAGACCATGAGTAGTATTACTTCCATGTACTATCACACACATGGAATTAAAGGGGCACCTAAAATTCATGTAGGTTGATCTATACAGTGTGTCGGGCTAAGGGGTACTCATCATTTACCACTACAACTCGGGTTATGTTCTAAAGATATACGATGTGTGGCCCTAACCCACACAACGTGCAGGGATGAATGACCACCTAGGAATGCACTCTATATACATAATAATCAATTCATATAGGGTTAAATGATGTGTGGGTTAATTCACACAACATGTAATATTTAACTCCACATGAAAACCTATCCACTAAACCTATGAGATACATGATGTATGTTCTTCCGAACAAAATACCATGCATTCAGGTATTCTGAACTAGATTCAACCCTCACCCAAAAATATCATCTTCTTCTATAATTTTACCTCCAATCATTCCCTCTCATTTTATGATTAATCCATCAATGAATGTCAAACATCTAATGATCAATTTTTGGACAACTTTGTCCAGAATTATGGATCAAAACCACCTAATGTTGTCTATATGCATCATACTTCACCATAATCTACCAAGGAATCATACTGTTTTTCAATGCCATCAATGATCACCATAACCTGATGATCCTTCCACATGCCCCAACCTTTATTGTCGAATCCCAAAATGAAGGGTCATGGTACCAGATTCAATCACATGTTATTCAGTCTAAAATCGGTTGAAAAATAATCCAAATCAAAGGTTGTCAATGATATCATAAATAATGGTAGAAGAAATCTATCAAACATAAAAAGTAATTTTCAATGATGGAAATTGTGAACCCAACCATCAATTGTATTTTCATAAACTAAAATATAGTTAAAACATAGACAACAAATAAATCTATTCCAATTATAAATTGTAAATTTCTAGGGAAATGCAAATATTTGGAATGAAATAAAGATTATCAAACTATGCTCACAAATCCTAGGAGATGGGAAAAAATCCAATAATAAAAAATACCTACCTCATCTAAGGTTCAGTCACTAGAGAAGAAAAAAAAGTCCATTTTTGGACTTTTTGGTGACTCCCATTGAGTTTAATCATTGCTTCTGAATCCTCTTTGATCTCCCACTTCTTCTCCTAATGACGATGTACTAATCCCAAGGTTTGGTTCAGCTAACCCTAGGGATTAGAGAAGGAGATTTTTAAATTGAGGATTATTATATGATTAAATTAATGAATGAATTAATTTATTAATTGAGATAATTATTCCACCTATGATAGTGAACATCCATGGATCATGATGTGAACAAAACATACACCATTACTAGGGTAAAACCCACATTCAGAAGTCAAATGTGGATTTGATTTTCCCATCCTAGGCTCCATTCAATGGGAAAATCATTATTTCCAAATATTCATGCATGAAAATATAAATAATATATATTTTTATTATACTAATATGGGCACTAAGAAACCCACATTTATGCATCAGATATGTTACTAAACTCATAAATATTCTTTGAAATATTTTAAGGGTAAAATAAAGAAAAACTAGAGTCTTTATAGCTAGTGTGATGGCCAAACTATAGACCTAGTTCCAACCTACCTATGTATGTGGTCATGATATGAATATGTGGTTGAGATGATCATGTATATGAATTATGAGGTTTATTTCCTTTATGATGTGTTTATGTGGTTGATTTGGTCATGAAGAGGAGGTAATGTGGTTGATGTCCTTCATGACATGAGGTATTGGGAAAATCAAGGACTAGGTTGGTGGATGCTAGTTTATAGGGGACCTATTATATTTTTAAAGTGCATGTTATAGTATATTTATATACCTTTTTATTTTGAGAGTGATTTCTATGGTAATCCTGAGAAGAAAATATTCTAATAAACTAGACTTATCAATTATAATGTGTAGGCTATTAGAGTGAAATAGACTTGCATGCAATGCCTGATGAGATATAAGATGGGATAATTTAATTGTTTTAGTATTACACATAGACTTGTTGGATAGCCTCATTATCCCTTAGGTTGGGATTTTAGGGTGTTGAGATAAAAAACAATGCCTTATAAAATTTCACTATTTTATTATTATGTATGCATGATATTTTCAATTATCTTCAGTCCTTATGGGGATGTCCTAATGAGTATGTAGATATAATCACCCTAAATTTTACATATAGTTTCAAAGTGTTTATTGATGGAATAATTATGTGATGTTATCATGATGATCTATATTGATAGTTAAATGTTGGTTTTTAGGGAGTGTTCCATCTTCCACTAAGGTATAGGATTGGACCAGTTTTTATCTATATATTTGAAACTCAATGGTTAATTTTCAACAATTGAAATTTTCATTAATTTTTTTTATATTTTATGACATTCATGAATTATATACTATTTATAATATCAGTTGATCATGGATTATTTTTTTCCAATGGTTGGTGGTTTTCACTTTACTTTACTATTTTATATTATGCTATCTAGAGTGTAGTGCCTCCCATTTGTGAGATTTTTAACCTTGACACTAGCCACCAACTTGTGGCCTTTTGAAGGTGGGTATTGGAGGGACAAATTGGTTTCACCACTAAACTAGGTGTGTTCCTAGAAAAATAAAATCATTACATAACCACTCTTCAAAAATTTCAAACACCAATCCAAAAGTTCACCCCATACCTAGATCATAACCCACATGTGATTGATCTATCAAAGTCTCACTAAACCCCATGACTCACTCCAAGAAAAAGGGGCAACCAATGAGTACTGGACTCTATCTTAGCATCAAGGGTATCTAAATCAACATGATAAATGTGTTTATATGACATAAATCCTTTTGAATTTTATACAATTGGATATATTCTATTTAACGATATGAAATATCATAAGGGTATGAAATAATTTATTTCATAATTAATCCCCTAACAATCATAAGATATGATTAAGGTATATTCAAGGCATATAATGAAATAATATTTCATTTCACTACCTTCAATAACCAAATAAATCATAGATTATGATTGGAAAAAGTCATAAGGTATTATTCCGTGCAATCATAGGGTATAGATAACCATTATATAAAGCATTTTATATGATAAAATTACAAAGAATTCAATGTTTTGGGTAGCTTCCATGTGGGTTATCATTTAAAGAGAGGCGTTACATGAGATTTAATGCAGAAGAGTTTATCATTCATGCATATAATGCATGAGTTGGATGAGACATTAACTCATGCATTATAATACATGAGTTAATGCATGAATGCTTGAGGAGCAACCTTAAGGGTTCTATAAGAACCCACTACCATGTGATGGAAATGGTGCGTGTATGCATACATGATGCTCAACCAAGACTCCCCACAACTGATTCTCTATACTCTTATCACCTTTGTACATTGATGCAATAGAATTTCATGATGGATAGAGACTCCCAATCAAACATTGATTGATTTAGGAATAACCCATGGATACATCATAGATGTGGGATTATTTTAATTACCCTTTAGTAATATTCATCAAGCGTGGATGAAGGTGAATTTATGGATACATCAGATAAAGGAACGCTGGTATTTTCTTTTCTTTATTTTCGGTATAAATGTTTTTCATTTTTATATGCATAGAGATATTGGTATTTTGATTTTGATTACTTTAACTTGTTCTATTAAGTGTTATTGAAACCATTTGAATCCCAATAGTTGTATCAGAGCTCCCCATGAAATTTGATTTATAAAATCATGTGGGAAAAGAAGATTATCCCATCCATATTGCGTATCATTATCCCTGTCATAAAATATTACTGCATTTTTGTTCAACAGATGATTATATGACATGTGACATCATAATCCATGATATAGTCACGCCCTACGATATGAGATATCATAGGAATCAATATAGTTTAAATTAATAGTTTTTATACTAGTTGTAATGTATTCCTGATGATATCATAACCTATGATTTCGCTGCACCGAGTTATAAAAATAGAGAATCATATCGTAATAACATTATCACACATATTATTAAATATTAAATCATGGTGCCAAGTCTTTGCATCGTATCTTACTATTATGTATCGTAAAATATGATAGATAATGTGACACACACCAAATTATGATATAACCCCTATCATAAAATATGACCGGTTGAGAAATTTTTTATTTTTCTTTATATTCAATTATGAATTGAATTTATTATTAGTATTTTTTTTATAAATAATGTTAAAAAGTATTATGGGGATATTTATTAATTGATAAATATTTTAAAAATTTATTAATTATAGAGTTTATAAATAATTAAATAAATGTTTATGAAAAATTTATTAATAAATACTTCTTAATATTAAATGTTAATATTAAAATACCATTTATCAAATGATATCGATTGCATTATGAATTAGAAATAAATTTTTTATTTTTGTTATCATTAGGGTAATTTATAAATTATAAAATAAGGAAAATAATAAAAAAATAATATTTAAATTAAGAATTGTTCATAATTAATTAATTTTAATTTTTCAAATTAAAGCCTTATTTTAGGATATTATTTAAACCTCATAAAAAGAGTTTTGATGATTAATTTGATCAATAGTTTAAATAATATTAAGTATGTGATATTTCGATTACATAAATAGTTTACATAATATAAATTGGATTATGAAACGTTTATAATTCATAGAAATATTATATATTTCAAGGAAATGCCATATAATGAATAATATGAAAAGTTCATATTAAAAAACGAATATAAATGGTTTATATTCATAATTAAGGAATGTCCATAATGATTAGATAAATATTATAAAGTGTTTATAAATTATATTTTGTTTTATGATTAGTTCATAAATGATTATCTAATGTTTAAATTTATTAAGATTTAATTTATTTAAATTTCATTCACTTGTTGATTATTCAAGAAATAAATTGTTTATATATTGTGAATCTGTGTATGATTTATTTTATCTTACTAAACTACTTCTTATAAAATGGAATTCCTTTCATTATGTGCTAGGTATGATTACATAATATTTAGTTCTCATCTACATGGACCTCAGTTTGTTATTAAAGTTATCAAATTTAATTTAGTTATTGAATATAATTTATATATATTAAATTTTAGAGTTATTATGAATTTGATTCTCTCTTAAGTTAGGTATCCCCATGTAAAGTGACCTTGAGTCAGACTTCCCATTGGTTTGGAGGTTTATAACTTGTTCTAGAAAGGTGGGGGTGGGCTATCTATGTTTCCAATCATACTCTTATGGAGATCATCCATTTCATAAAATTATAAAAATTTACATGAACAATTCAAATAGATTATTCATGATATGCATTTGGATATGTGTAAATATATTTGGATTCTATTTTTGGGTGAGTAACACAAAATATAGGTTATGTAAAGAGTTACACATCAATATGGTTTGAACACATTGGTTTGGTGAAAGGAATAAGGATTCCAAAAACAAATCATTAGAATCATGCATACATAAAGAGAATAACACGAGATAATATTATGATATTAAAACCCCTTAAAAATACTAAGTGTTAAAGTCCATCTAAATTAAAACTTGTTAAGACCTCGATCATTCAATCAGGTAGGTTCTTCTATATCAAGGAGCCCATAAGTTATATTGTGTAAGGAAATAAATTAATAAGATAACCTACATTATTCAACATGTAGGTTCTTCCAAAGAAGGGTTCCCCTGGAGTATCTCATGTTAGCCAGTTCTTGGCATTTTATTTGGGTTATACTTAGCTAGGAAGCCCTAAGATTTAGGATTCCATAGGAATAAAGTTGGGTTTATCCATATGATGGATTGTACAAAGAGTTACCCACTTATCTATCTAAGATGCATATATGATATGATTGGGATGATGCCCCACTTAAATAGCTAAGGGGTAAGAAGAATTCCGAAGATAACTCATTTTATAGATAAATACGGATCTTGGACTACAGATGGATATGGTGCATGCAAAAGGGGTCATCATTTTAGTGGGATACCATTCAATAAAACTCATAATTAAGTGGTAATAAAACATGATACTCATTTGATAAAATCATAAATTGTAGATAAGGAACATAATAATCAAACTTACTTTGAGATTAATCCTTAGGAAGTAGACTCATAATATAATTAAATCTTATAACTAGTAACTTAAGAAAAGTTATTAAGTAATATAAATTTTATGTGTTAGAGAACTGTTTTGTGTGGATTGAGATTGAGAATGAGTACCAGATTTAACAGAGGGTTAGTTTTTATTATTGGACTAGTTTCTTTTGTTGTTGTGGTCGTCTGGGTCATCTCCAATAGGCTTGTAGGCATGGTAAAGGAGGTGATTCCACAGGTATAGTCAATGAAGGTGAGGAAAGGTTTATGCTAATACGAAATCCTATGTGGCTACTTTATCCTCCCCCATGAGTTGCAATCTAGAAGCAGTTGGAGCTAAGGGTGGCCACACCATCTCGTCCCCAGTGCAAGAGAATGGACCCTCGAGGTATAGTACAAGAATTCCTAGACCAGTATCTCTAAGGCTGGGAGGAAGTTCTCTCCCGCAGTTGACTGATGGTGTTGATGGGGCCGAGGATAATGGGGAATGGACCAAGGTAAATCACAGGAAGGCCAAGAATAGGAGTCCATCCACTACTGATAAAGCATCCTTAGATGAGACTCCTCAGTCTCCCTCGGAGTCGGCAGAAGAGGATAAAATCAAGAGGATCTCACATGATAGGATGTCAAAAGGGAAGCTAAACCTCATTGATGTTGGGGACTATTCAGTTCATACCGGGAGGAAGACTAAGACCTGAAGAGATTACTCATACCTTCTCAAACCGATGACTACCCGATCCGTTGGAAAGGGTATACATTTTAGGGAGCCTAACCAACCATCCTTCCGTGACAAGGTGGATGAGTCTAAAGGTGACAAACATGAGGATCCAAACCGGTCAAGGGACATAGTGGCATTAGAGGATGTACATGAGGAGACAAGGAAGGAGGAGGCTGACCTGGAGTTTCTCCTTCATTCTAAGGAAGAGATAGCTGATAATCATTTTACTATCGACGTTACAAAGGAGGAAGCTGATAGAATGTATGTTAGATCAATTCAAGTTGACCTTAATGAAGAGAAAGCGGGGTGGATCGACAAGAAAGACCAGATATTGGATTGCAGAATCAATGAGAAGAAAATAAACCTTGATGAATACATTCAGAATTGGGATAGGATGGCCGACCACTTTGAGGATCTCATCAAAGACAACCTAGATGCAAAGGTAAATTCTATCGCATGGAGTATACATAGGGTGTTTAATTCAAAACTTTTAAAGTTTTTTTTGGAATAGTTCGGTAAACTATTATGAGGTTTGACATGCGGTTGGATTGTAATATGGTTTTATCACTTTCCCTCAAAGTGACATCTGTTATAAAAAAATTAAATTGGATGGATTAGGTATGTCAAATGATATTCAATATGATAGATTATACTAATGACTTGGTGAGACTAGAGGTTTTCTTAAGTCTTATTCTGTTAAGGAATTTAATATATTTTCATCTATGGAAATGTTTTGATAAGATGAATGAATTCAAGTAAAGTTTACACGACTCAAGTGTTGAGAGTAGTTGAACTAGGAATGTGATATCTAGGTTTGGGTGAGGTATAGATAGTAAAAGTTGGTAAAAGTTTAAACTAGAAGAATAAAATATAGTTAGAGAGTCTAACAATTTTTTGTTGAGTATCCGGTTAAGGTCATTGAAACTTAGTGAAATCAGGAAGGAAGGAGTACTGATTTTATGGGATGGAATTGTTTGGGATACCTTAAAGAGTTTGTGAAACTATATGGAATGTCCATGTCATGTATTAGTGTTATAAAAGTTAATACTTTGGTTTTTAAGGTTATGTGATACCAATTGTATGTTTTATATGTTTTGTAAAAATATAGAAGTTTAAAATTAAATGAAGGATTGATAGAGTTCATAGTTTACATTTAAGAAATGAAATAATGATATGATACATTAACGATTTAAAAGTAAAATAAATTATCAAGATAATATGGTTCTTAAAAGTATGTGTGTCTTTATATCATATCTCTTCTATGATAAGAGAAGTTGTTTCTTAACAAAGAGTAATTTTAAATAAAATGGGATGATTAATTTTATACACATGTTTTATGATTCATCGAATTCTATAACATGTTTTGAAAAGAAGAAAAGGATAAAAATGTTTTATAAAAGATAAATTGTTTATCCAAATATTTGTTAAAATATAAGGGAAGGTGTTCCCACCACCCATAAGTGGTATATTTCATTAAATAAACTCTTCTTTTTATAGGAAAATTATCCAAGAACATAGAATACCATATATGATATGAAAATAGTAGTTTATTTTTTGAATATTCATTCTAGAAGGAAATATGTGTTATTTCCTAACATAAAGGGGTTTTTATTTCCTAACATGACATTATAAATAGAATATAGTATCTAAGAGGCTAATAGGAGTATGTTAGAACTTAGAGAAGTTTAATCTTAAAAAATAAAAGATTACAATAGTCTAAAGTGACCATATTTTAATATCCTAAAGAGTTTATAATATGTGATGGTAAGAATATAAAATTTATATTTAGTCACTTTGAGAAAGTGAATTTTATTATTTTATAAAGGATTATTTAATTCAAATTACAAAGGGAATTTCACTCTATATCCTAAAAGAGTTTTAGGGTATGGTAGTAAAATAAATGTAAAGAGTTATATATTTAGTTATTGTAACAAAGTGAAAGTCACTTTATCCTAAAGTAGTTTAACATGTTATAGTAAGTAATAATATAAATAGTCACATTATTTAATAAAATATTTCTAGGTAAGAGTTTGATGGAATGATTTTAAAGTATTATGATGTTAAACTTAGAAATAGTTCCATGAAGTAAACAAAATTTGACATAATAACATTTGATGTTAAAGTTAAAGAGTTTGAATATGTTCAAGAAGTTAATCATTAGGAATATGATACCTAAATCTAACCATTATTTTAAATTTCTTCCTTCATATATGTTACTCACTAAGAGTTTAGTGGGAATATTTTATTATATGATCACATATAAATATGGCATGAATTACATATATATGTAATGAGTTAACAAAACCCCAAAAAGTGTATAAAACATAAGGATTATGTAGCTGTATATCATATAGGATATGGTAGATAGACACTTATGTTGGGTTTTTTAAGTATTATTAAATTTTTTAAGAATATAAATGCATCATATTAAAGACAATATCCACTTTATCATTCTTTAACATTGGATGCATATATGTAAATGTTAATATACATATCATGAAATGTAATGTTAATTAACCCCTCAAAGTATGACTTTGAGTTATCCCTAATCAGTGTTTTTCATGGATTATTATAGGTTATTATGAAATAATAAGGTCAGTTTGAGTAGGATTCTTGTATAAGATACAAAATATACTCACAAGGCACAAAAAGTGTTTTTGTGCACCAGATAACCCACTAAGTATACCACATGGAGTGTCATAAACTATGTTTTTAGTATACTAAGGGTTCATAAATCTTATAAGAGTTCCCAATACCTATGGTTGGTGCGATTCCTATCATGATAACCTTTATAAGTTGATACCTTTCTAATTAAATCCATTTATTCTTATCTAATCATGGGTGATTGGGTATGTTGATGATCATGTCATCTGTTGGAGATCAACCGAGATGGGATTTATCCTCTTATATGATGGGTATGGAATTTGGGCTCCCGATTGAGATAAATTAGGGTGTGTAAGGTGCACCTATATAGTACATATGATGTAATTATCCATTCATATGAGAGATATGTGATGTGATCATCCATAAATATGAATGACATGTGATGTATTCATTGAACAGGTTAGTCCATACTTGGAGAGTTGATAATGTATGAGTTATATATATGGGATTGACATACTTTGTGTCCCACAATTACTTAATGTCTTGGATAGAGGTAATGTATGAGAATTTATTCTATATAATGACCCAAACTTTTATAAATTAAATTCACTTAGGAATGAATAAATGCCTTATTAAGAAATGTTGTTATAAAAAACACATGCAATACATTTCATTTTTTTATTTTAGAACATTATGAAATATGGTCAAAATTTGTTTATTGGGATCAAAATACTATTAATAATCATAACCATTGATAATATAGTCACTCTATAGTGACCATTAAGGTCATTATATATTATGGGTTATGATCAAGTCAATTGACATAGATGGAAGAAGCAATGGCATTGACCAATAGGATCGTACCTTATAAAGCCTATTAATCGAAGCTTCCAAGGGAGATGGAATCATCAAGATTTCTCCTTGACTAATCTCAATCCAATAATCAACAAACGAAACTCGATAAAAACTATTTATGGTATAAACTCAATCTTATTGAGATCAAAACCCAAACCATGCTTTCCGAACCAGCCCAAGAAAGTACCACCATCACACACCGAACCCTTAGGGAATACGCTGGTGTAATAGGGGGTGTGTATTGAGACCCTAGTAGTATGAATTTTTATATTTATATTTTTAATAAAATATTGATTATATTTATACCCTTTTCATAATTACTTTATATTATTAAATAATTATTTTGATGAAAATTATATTTTGATACGAAGAAACTAAAATTATATTTTTGGGAAATATATAATTTCAATTTGAACACACCTTTTGAAAAATACTAATTTTTTTAAATAAATTTCATTTTAATAAAGTATTCTTATTAATTTATATTTATTTAAATATAAATGATAATATCCATTAATAAAGTCCAATATAGTTTTCATAATGGTTAGAAAGTTTTTAGTGTTGTAAAAAATAGCATTTTCCAGTAAATAAGGATTTTTATTTAAAAGTGTAAATTCTGATATTTAGAAAATTATTTTGGTAAAATAAATATTATATTTTAAATCATCACATAAAAATTATCTAATGGTGAATTTTTAATAATTTTATAAAACAATCATATTTTTTGGGTAAAGATTAAATACTATATAAATATACAATATGTATTATGACATCATAATATCTCAAAAGTGATGTAATAAATACTATAAATGGAATAAAAAAATAAAAATATATTTCACCATTAATATAATATATTTTTAAGTTATTTTATTAATTTTAAAAACCTAAAATGAATCCTCCAAAACCTATATTATATTTTAAGGTTTAAAAAAAAATTCTTTATAAACATGACTCACATCCACATCATGAATGATATTATTTTAATGAGTTAGGTTCTTAACATATTAAAGCACTATAAAACAATCACATTTGATATAAACCATGGGAAAAACAATGTTAAGGTTTTTTGTTTTTATTATTTTATTACTTAGAGTCAAAGACCTATGTTTAAAAATTATTAAAGAATTCCCCTCTCTTTTGCTATAAATACCCACCCAACCTCTAATTTTTTTCACTCAAAACCCATTGAGCACTAATTTCCTCCCCATATCCCTCTATAAATTCCTCCCAAGGTGTTCCAAACCTCTTAAGAATATCCTCCCAATATTTTAGAATCACCCCTCAAGGTAATGGATTCTCTTCCTCTTCCTTTTTATTCAAGTAATTTATTTGTATTATGCCTTTTGATTTCCAATTTTTCATATTTTAATATTTTTTACATATAAATTTATTTTTCTTATTATTACCATGTAATTTGAGACCACATTTCAATCTCATTAAATAATTCTTTGAACCTTTATGTACACCTGTTATACTTCTGGAATTATCCAATGATTTTCCATGCTAGAATTTTGTGTTGTGAATACCCATCCCCATTTCCACTTAAGGTTATTCAACTAGATATAACTTTACTTAATTTATTGGTTAATTACATGTATATAACACACACTCTTTAATCATGGGATTAAATGTGATGAAAAACATTCTTATGTTGTATGATCTATGTGGCACACAAATGCATGTATATATTATAAATATGATGGGTGGGCCCCAAATTACATAACCCTACAATGCATTGGGTAATGTTTTATCTCATTATATACCATGTATGGTGCATGAGTTTTTATCCTAAGCACACTTTTTTATGATTTATTTGTGGTTAGACTTGACTTATGTTTATGATGTCATGTTTTATATTGTTTCTACATTTATATGTTGCCTTGAGATTTTCATCACATATCATGATTCAATGTTCATGTTTACGATTCTCACCATATTATGTCACATTTATATGCCTCATGTATCACATGTGATAATTTAATAATGTTATGATTTAATTATCCCCTTACTGAGATTTATCGCTCACCCATTTCTTATGTACATCCCCAGGTTATCCTATGCAATTTTAGAATTTCAAATGAATTCTAAGGGCATGTTATGGAGTTTTAATTAATTTTGTTGTATCACTATTGAAATTTATTATTATATGTATCTAATTACCTAAATTCATTATGAATATAAATATTTTTGGATTGTATTATGTGTATATTTACGTAATAAACCATGAAATAAAGTGTATAAAAGATATGGGTTGTTATATTCTAGTATGAGATATAGCTGATGGACACATGTATAGATAATGTTTTTGATATAGATTATGACAGATCTCTTTATATATTGTATAAAATTTATGATTTTATACAGGACACTTATTTCTTACATTTATGGATCAATATATTCATAATTTTTTGATTATAAAAATTCCCTTGGGGTCACACTTTGTGGTTGACTGAATGGGGATTGAATTTGACTCAGAGAGTTTCTTTAAATAGATTTTTGAGTTAATTTAGAAGAGTTTTGTATGGATGTTCAGAAGGTATTATATATTCTGTGATACATAATTATAGATTTCCAAAAGTGTTTTGGTAGATATCCAAAATATTTTTGGATATGGTTTGATAAGTTATCATATATTATATGATATAAGGTGAAATGGAACATAAGCATATGAGGCGTAGTTCAAGTGGGAGATTAAATAAGTTGGTGTGAATTAATCCTTTTGTATTTTATACAATGGTCTATATCATATTTAATGATCTAGAATATCATAGGGGACTTAAATTCAAGATTTCATGCATACTTCCCTCATAATCTCAAGGTACGATTGGGGTAGTCGTAATGCATGGCATGAAATAAGATTTCTTTCCACCTCTTTCAATAATATAATACATCATAGAGTACGATTGGAATAAGGCATAATAATCCTATTCCATGCAGTCATACGGTACAACTAGCCCAGTTTTAAATCATTGTATATGATACATTGTCATTAGATTTGATGTTTTGGGAAATATCTACATTAACTATCATTTAAAGAGAGGTGTTACAATAGATATAATACACAATAATTTATCATTTATGTATAAAATGCATGAGTTATCTGAGACATAAACTCATGCATTATAACACATGAGTTAATGAATGAATTCTCAAGGATAATCCTAGAGGTTTTTATAATAACCCAGTACCATATGATGGTAGTGAAGTGTTTGTGCTTAAATGATGCTCATACAATACTCCCTATAACTCGATGCCCTCTCCTACCATTACCTTTTCACATCGATGAACTAGAATATAATGGTGTATAGATACTCCCACTAAAAATTTGAGTGATTCAGGAACAACTTGTGGATATGTCATGGATAGGGGATTGTTTTGATTTCCCTTTGGAGATCCTTATAAATCCCAGATGAAGGTGAAGTTGTGGCTAAATTGGAGAACGATACTCTAGAATTTTCTATTATTAATTTCTAATACACATTTTTTCATTTATCTATGCATGGTGATCTTGATATTGGGATTTTGATAGATTTTTCTTTTTCTAATAAGTGTTATTATACCCCTTTTAATCCTAGCACATACATCAAAATAAAACATACTCAGTATCTCAACACAATCTAACCAGCCCATCACCTAAGGGATGGTCTCACCTATGATTCCTATGTTATCATGACTCATCATAAAATAGTATATAACATAAATGAAAACCATACATAAAGAATCTTATATAATAATATAATATTTTGAAAAATTGGATAAAGCCCACACACGGTCAACCTGACCAAACCATTTATCAGAATGAGATATCTTTTTATTCCTTTAAAACAACACTCAAATTCCCCTATTTAAATAATTTTAAAAGGCACCCCATATTGGCATACTCATATAAGGAACTTTGACCAATTACTAGTGGAAATAATCTTTTTAAAACCTTTTATTTTGTTTCAAAATACTATTTGAAAACCATAACATTAAATCACTTCCTTCATTTGAAATTACATTCAAAACCTGATCCATTTAAAATCATAATTTAAATATAAAACCACTTTCCTTTGAAAGTATACATTAAAAATCATATTTTTAAATCACATTTAAAAATAAATAAATCATTTAATTTTCAAAAACAACTCACATCACCATGTTATCTATAAAATGGGCCATATACACCCGTTCAACCAAGGAACCACCAAATGGATAATTTAGCAATCTATATGGTCCTTTGATGAATATTATGAAATCAAAAGCCTATCCCATTTAAGGGGTGATACCAAAAAATGTCATATCAACTAAAAATTTTAATAATAATAATCACATATATATAAAATAACCCAAATGGTCAAGATACTCAATGTGTAAAGGACACCTACCCCGATTACTCACCCATTTTAATAATACATGATTATATCAATCACCATTAATATAATAAACAGTTATATCATAAAAAACATTTAATTAAATTAGAAACCATTTAATATTAATTTATGACCTTACTATAATAGCATTAAACTTATCAGGTAGCATAATGACATCCAAGTCATGAGAAAAGAGGATGCGTTTAGCTCCAGACACAATACCAAACTTAATCTATACAAAACCCCCAATTTATAAACCTAATCAACCATTAATTGAAAAAAAAATCCATAAATAAATCTATCAGGGTACATACCTCAAACCAAATGGAATGCAACGATAATAATCCATCATTCTTGAACCTCTTCTACACACCACATAAGAAAGTCCCTTCTTTACAATTTGATTATACCATGATATTCTAGAATTAAACATCAAATTCTAATAAAACCACAAAAAATTATAGGGGAAGAAAGAGGAAGAGTAAGGGAATGTAATAAAAGGAGACTACCTAACATTCACATTACAAAATACTCCCAAACCACCAAGATTGAAGAGGTACAAGGAAGGTGAAGAAATGATGTGGAGGGTTGGCCTCCCCATGTTCTAGAAATTAGGTAGGAATAAGGTCCAAGAGGGGTAATAAAATATAACCTATAATATTACCCCATTTACATATTTTATAAAAAATACCAGGGGGACACTAGATGTCTGGTGTCTTTTACTAGATTCCCAATGATGCCATTGGGGTCCTGGTGGTATTCCCACAACCTTATGTTTGTATGGGTAGTGGGACACCCCCACTTCCAAGCCTATTGGAATTCCAATGGGATTACACTAGGAGTTTAGTGGGTCTATGCCTCCACCCACTGTGCTCCGGTGCTCCCACTCACAATGACCCCCCATCGAACTTCTTTCGTAAGCCCCAATATATCCAAAACATTTGATTAAGATCCTAAAATATATTAAAAATATCCCCCTCTTGATCCATTCTCAAAAATTTAAATTCAATTACCACTGAACAAATAATAATTTGAATTTCCTCATAGTAAATTGATATACTAAGGAATAGTTTGTTAAGTTGATGATAAGTGGGGGTTGGAGAAAAAATGTTTTAATTGGTCAAAACCATGATTCAACCCTAATCAGGGTAACTTGGGTCTCACTACTTAAATTAGTGGTTTGAAAAAGTAGTATCAAATCATAAAGGTTTTGACTTGGATTTCAATCAATCGAAACTAATTTAAATTTTATTCCACTTCTGAAAATATAATTGAAGTTTGTAGTTTTTGATGGATCTAACTTTAAAATTTGGAAGAAGAACGTGTTTTGTTATCCACAAGATTTTGGTTATAATTTAATGAAGTTTATACATCATTATTCTTATTTTATAATACCTAGTGAAAGATTTCATAAATGAAATTCATAACGTATTTTGGTTGGTGTTGTAAAAAGTGAAGTTTTTAAGAAAACCAATTATTATACCTCAACTTTTGAAACATGAGAACCCTTAAAGAAGATACATGGAGATCCCATAAAAGAAGGAGAGTATATGAATATCTACATAAGGACTGAATTAAAACTCATTAATGGTTATCTACTCGGTACATATCCTCATGACATGATAAATGTAAATATTTATAGACACAATTACTATTTTAGTATTGGACAACATTTTTGATGCAAAATCACAACTTGAGGTATGTTCTTTTTTGAGATTTGGGATGTTTCATTTTTGGTTAAAGAAAAATTGGGAAGGGTTTAGTGGCTTTAAAAGGGGGTTTTGGGGCTTTTGGTGCAAAACAGTCAACACCAAAGCTGTTGTGGAGGCCATGGTCTGCCTATGATACCCTTACATACAATGAGTAGAGCCACCACACATAGTGTAGGTCATGGTCTCAGGCATGAATTATTGATAGTATCTCTATGTGACATGGCCAAAAAGGCTCACCACGGGCATGGTGTAGGTTGTGGCCAAACCAAAATGGCCTGGGTATTGAGTCCAAGGTGTATTCAGTGGGAGTTTTAGGCTCCCTAGAGAGGTGAAACTAAGGACACCAAGGGCATGGTGAATTTTTACCACATCACTGTGTTATCTATATTAGAAATTCTAATGGTCTAATTGGATGCCTATTTTTGAGGAAGTTATTATGCCTGTTGAGGGAAACTTAGAGGATATTTATAAGGGGGGTTTTTAATGTGATCATGGCTAATTTTTCCATATTTTAAGCCTTAAATTTTCATTCTATTGTTAGGGTTTCCATTCTAGTTGATTTTGTAGGATATATATGGATGATACTTGTGTATTCCATATTTTTTAATTTGTGTTTTGGTTCCTCTCTACTCAATTATTTTTCATCCTTTCAAGGAGATAAATGTAAGATATATTTAGGTTGGATTTACTTGATCGTTGTATAGGAATAATTATGGTATGTAACTACCTTTTTTTCCTTTGATTTTGAGTATATTTATTTCTAGTTTGGTGATATGAGATCTTTAGTTTAAGACCTTATCTTATTATTGTTAGATCCATAATTCTTATTGAATGTGTATTTCTTTGTTGCTGTTATATGAAGCCAAGTGTGAGGTAGGTGGTTCTGTATCTAATTTATGTTTAGTGAACCACACATGCTCTAGTTTTCTGAATTATTTTCTAAAATATTATTTACATTATTATTGATATTCTTAATATGTGTGCGTAAATGGTTTTTGATAAAAGACGTGTTTACCTTTTTTTGTTAAAAGAAACATGTTTTCAAAGCAATATGAAATGGTTTATGAAATTGGATTCCAAAGAATTATTTTGATGGAATAAGGATCATTTAGAAACTGTTTGTGAAATGCTATGATCCCTTTAAAATGTTTTGACATATGAAACACATGGGATCCTTGGGTTCCTAAGAGAGGGTATAATTTTGGGCCTTGTACTTATTTTCATAGGGGGTTCACTCATGGGGTGTTACTTTGTTTCCTAAACCTTAATTCTCTAGGGACTTGATTATCTAACATCATAGGGGGTTTATCCATGGGGTGTTCCTCTATTATCTAGGCCTTGCTGTTATAGGGGATTGTTTAGTGAACTAAATTTTGACTTGACTATTGAGGTATAAAAGATAAGGCTATCCCAAACCTATTTTATCATAGGGGTGATCTCTATTGTTTTTTCCTTTGTTTGGATTTTGTTTTCATATGGATAAATGATTACTTATTTGATAAATGTCTTATTTGGAAATGTGATTTTACTTGTGTTATTTGGAATATGTTTTATAATCATGGAAGGGAAAGTGTTTTACCATGATTTTGATATAAATGTGAAAAATATTTTATCATTCCATGTTTTCCATATATTAAGAATATTGGGATTATTTTATATAGACTTGTTATGGAAAATATGGGTGGGATCTTACTAGTCCTATTTAGATCACATCTTTCACACTCCCTCAGGGGTGTGTAGACCTTGTTTTGTCTGATATAGTAAGGGGAAACATGCCTCAGTGAGATAATAAGGTTTCATGCCTACTGGACATGGGTTTCTAGTGGTGAGATGGTGGGATTTTTCCCATGTATCACACATAGTAGCTGTTAGTAGTTGGGTTTCCTTTGGTTTTGTTCTTGGACTTGTACCTTGTTTTTGGATTATTAGCTTAGCTATATCGTTACCACTGTTGTTTTTTTCATTATGGCATATTTCATTTTTTAATTATCATTGTCTACATATATTCCATTTTGGTTGTTTTGGGTTGAGAAAATAATTCCCTTTGGCTATTTTTAGATGCTTGGGTGCTAGTTTCCAACCTGTGGGGATTAGAAACATCCTTCAAGTCTTATCATGGTCTGTTTTAGAGCCTAGTTTTATGGATTGTCTAGGTTGGGTCATGAAAATTTGGTATCAAAGGGAGGTTTATCCTCAATTTTTCTTATCTTGAGATGTTTGGTAAATTAGACATAGGGTTTTCACGACTTAAGGTGTATGTTATGAGTAAGTTCCTATCTATCACTCATCATAATGAGCCTTAAGTCACCAAAAGATGTTGGGTTGGGTGTCTTATGTGTTGGGTTTTGATCTATATCCCAGTTTTTGCTTATATTCTTTTGGTGCAAACTGAGATTATTTCATTTTATGATAGTATCCTTATATTTTTGGTAACTATAATCATGCCTCTAAGAAGTGTTCTAGGGATTCCTCAGGAGGTTAAAATAGGAAATACTCCCTAAGGGAATCCTCCTATAAATCAGAATTTTATCAAGGTTTTCATATAGAAAATCCATGCCATGTATTAGAATGCATTTCCTATTAAGAACTAAGCCAAAGAGGTGAAACCAGGATCTATAGGAGATTAGGATCAATAGAAATATAATCATGCCTCTAAGAAGTGTTCTAGGGATTCCCCAGGAGGTTAAAATAGGAAATACTCCCTAAGGGAATCCTCCTATCAATCAGAATTTTATCAAGGTTTTCATATAGAAAATCCATGCCATGTATTAGAATGCATTTCCTATTAAGAACTAAGCCAAAGAGGTGAAACCAGGATCTATAGGAGATTAGGATCAATATAAATATTTCTTATACTAGAATCCACCATATTTTAAGCTCACTAATGAACCTTCAGGGGTGGAGGACTAGCTGGAAAAAATTAATTGGGCATTTTACTTCCCAAATACACCTAAATCTATTATGGCGAAGTGTGTGGCATTTAATCTTTAGGTTACTAGAAAAAGATGGAGGGAAACTATGGTTTAAGTGAATTGGAATATAGGATTGGAGTGTAAAGACTTAAAAACCCTTTTCTTTAAAAAGTTTTACCTGAAATACTTGATGATGGATAAGTCTATGGAGTTACTTTTCCTTTTAGATGAGGGATCATTCAGTGATATAGTAGACCAATAATTTTATTGAGTTTTTTCATTTCAATCATGAGGTGGTGATGAATAATAATCTTAAGGATCAAAAATACCTTTAAGTATTGTGATATGATATTCGATTGTAGGTGTATATACTGAAGTTCACCACCTATGATGAGATGGTTGATAGGGATATGATGGTAGTGATTGATTTGGTGGGAAAGTCAGGCTTGTTTGGTTTTCCCCTTCCACCAAGTGGAAATTTTAGTGGCACACATGGTAAGAAGAAGAAGTGGCATGATAATCATAAAGTTGTTGGAGGTAACCCTCAGCAGTGGGATTCTTCTACTCCATTAGTAGTAGTTAGTAGTGTACTATTAACCCAATACCAGTGTGGAAAGGTAGGGAATGCCTGATGATCTTTCCACACACATTCAAAGATCAGTAGTGCATGTGGTCGCTAAAGTTATCTATAAATATTCTTCTAGGATCTTTCTATTCCTAAATAGGGTCATGGTTTATCAACTCCAAAGGGCACTGTGTCATAATCATAAGCTTTAAAGTCAATAGGGCTCCAACCAAATGCCTCTGAAGTGAATAAGTATCACGTAGTAGAGGATATATCAGTATAAGTTTATACAAGACCAAATATAGTGAAAGGTACTAGTTTTGTTTTATCTTCTATAGAGATTTCTTTATTTGATATTGGTTCCTCACATTCTTTTTTATCTACCTATTTTATGGATTTTTTTGAAACTTCTGACGGATATTGTTTGGACCAAGCCTTAAACATTACATAATCTTATATTTTAAGTGAATAATTTTTTCTCTTATAGTTGAGGATCTTTAGGGTTTATAGTTTAGAGTATTGGGTCATCACCCTTACAAAAATAATTATTACATCATAAATTGTACACTTCCACTTAGTATCCATTTTTCCCATAAAAAAACTTTTAAGAGATAAAAAATTTTCTTTTCATGAAACATATTCAGAATTTTCATCTTGAACTCATCCTTGTACCTACTCATACTTAAAACCCTATGATGAACATTTTAAAACATGGGATGAGAACAAAATCTCAGTAAGGGTCATAAATGGAAATAAAGAAACATGTTAGTTCATAAATACTTAGAAAAATTTTCATTTTTCAAAATAAACTTTGGGTTCAAAATAAACATTTTCTTACCCAAGAAATCACAATCTCAACCCAAATATTTTCATAAAAAATTTCATAATAAATCTTAATGGAAAAATAAAACTCATAAATGTTTATTTGTAATAATGAAAAAATCACGAAAACATTTTCAAAAAGTTATACTTTCACCCTTTTTAAGAAGAATGAAATGTTAATTGGAAACCCAACTCACACTTCCCAAAAATTTATTAAAAACAAAAATGAACAATGTTTACATGAGGTGAAAAAAAATTTCACCAACAAGAGATTAACTAAGGTTGAAACATACACAACATTCACCTGGTATGTACATCAAAAGAAGTAGAATAAGATGAAAACCCTTAAAAAAAGATTTCTATTCTCATGAAGTCCAAATACAAAGAGAGATTCAGAATAGGTGGAAAAGAATTCAGCAAGATTTGGTGCGATCTATCAAATCAATTTTATATAATAGTTTCAGTCCATAGGAACAACAAATATGCAGTACACTTTTTGTAGTGACATAAGGATTGAGTAGACCCCCAAAGAAGACCATACCCAGAAAGGTAGTGATGAACATCTGTGGAAAGCCTCGGTGAGAAATGATGCACTCCAGCATAACTCATTTGAAATCCAAAAATTCACCAGATAAGCAATAACCATAATAAATAAGTAAAAAGAAGATCAATATAGGAATAAATTCATCACCAAGGCTGATTAAAATCACCGAAAAATCCCCCAAGAAATTGCACAACATGTACTGAAGCACCACACTGAAAAAATTATAAGGTAAAATAAGTAGTTTTATTTCCATGGAATATCATTGAAATTGAAATTTGGATCTTTCTTAAAATTTTCTACAACCTTGATAAACATACTCTTTAATAGTTCAATATAAGCATAAGAAGTCATTTCAACATTTTTGTACTATCAAAAGACAGTTGTGTCATTCACTTACTTCCAAGAATTGAGCTCTTTTGAAAATTCCAATTTCTCTTCTATTTGATAAGAATCTATAAATACAGGATCATTATCATCATCCTCACTGGACGAAGTTTATGAATTAGTTGAATCATACGAGTTAGAGGATTTAGACAACTTTTTTGGAAGGCATAGGTTGTGGTGGTATAATGTTTTTTTCATCCATATTGGCATCTAGGGATCATGTAACAATTGTTCTCTTAGTTTTAGACTACTCACTTCTTTTACAAGTTTTTATAGCACTCGGAGTAATAAAACCATCCGAGTCAACCATTGATTTATTTCCTTTTTTAGCCATTGATTTTAATAATTATTCCTCAAGTTGACAAGATTTGTTTAGTTCATCTTGAATAGGCTCTTCCAAGTCATATTGAACCTCCTCTTTCTCTCCATGATCACAATTATTAGTCTCTAAAATAGGAGGCTCATTTCATGTAGTAAAAAATTTAACTTCCTTAGAGTTTTTTTTCACTCTGATCATCCCCAAAAAATAAGGGAAGATGAGATGTGGAAGCACCCAAAGGATTGATATTGTCATTATTATCCATTGGTTTTCATGCATGAATTTTTTTGAGGCTTCCTTTTATACCCAAATTGATTTGAAAAGGGGGAGAGGGTGTGAAACTGTCATTTGATTCCCATAGTCACCAATAAGGTGTCAAATTCGAGAGAATTTTTTATAGTAGGCATGAACATTCTCAAATACTACATCTTGGATAAATCCATTATAACCATTTTGAAGCCAGAATCGAGAGGTTAGCTCTTGTGATATGTCAATTTCAGTGCATACATGATCTACTGAAGGCCAATATAAGTTAATAGTGGAAGATTCAAGTTTAATTGGATGAAAAAATAAAATAGATATTTAGAATATATATTTCTTCTTAAAAATATGCAATGGGAGTCCCATGAAGCCTAACCATAAATGGATAGTAGATGGTTCTAAATCAATGTAAAAATCTGGTGACCATTTCATGAATTTCATGAAACAGCCACTGAAGGACCAGGATCCTGTCACATAAAGACTATAATAATCATTTCCATATCACTATTATAAATATAATAACATTCATGGTAAAAAATAGAATAACCTTTGTAGTTACAAATGGTGTAACCTTCATAGTTATAAATGGAATAACCTTCATGGTCAACTTCCAACATAAATCTTACCCAATGCATTATAGGGATATCAAAAAACTTCCCATATTTGTTTTATAATGGAACTTCCCATCATCATAAATAATTACCAAGAACCATAATATAATCATAGTACATAAAATATTCCATTTTTAACATGACACTCATAAAAATATTCTTTTCACCCATAAGAAAAAAAATTGGATATTAAAATATCTTTTCCATTTAAAACAATTTTTGAAAATACTTAAATCAAATAAAAAGTGTGTTTTTATTTTAATAAAACATGAAAGTTTTTAAAATAATAAAAACATCAAATTATGGTTATATTGGTGGAAAAAACCGTTGACACCACTTACATTAAAATAAAACATTCCTTTTTTCTTTTTTTCAAAACATTCTGTAAAAAGTTTCCCTCTTGAAAACCTTTGAAAGAAAGTAAAAAGTTACATAAAATTTCCTCTATAATTAATTTATGTCAATATAAAAACATAAATAAAATATTTTTTTTAAAATGGGCATGGAAGAAAAATATTTAGAAAATAAATATTGAAAACATTTAAAATGGGGTTTTTAAAGTAATGTGTCCCTTACCTTGAGTCTGAATCATCACGTACATTCCCTATCATAATAAATAATAAAACCATGTTTATTATTTACTTAATTAATAAAACTTCTCATGTTTATTATTTCTTTTACCATTTTATAATCAATTACCTAATCAATTAAGTCCACGATGGATGTTTTGATGATATTCAGCTCATATGTCCAAAATGAATTCGGTAGGTTGGATATGGTCAAAGTTCTTATTATTCCATAATCCCTAGAATAATAATATTTACATAATTAAAATTTTTAAATAAAAATTATAATTTTAAAACCAATTATTAAATATGGTTATGAGAAATGAACTATGTTACAATCATGGAGACGGTAGGTTGTACGTACACATGAGTAACACTTCCATTTTTCAATGATCATGATGTAAATAAGGTAAGTATTATTTTATATTTAAAAATTGATAATTATACAATAAATATGTTATTATATATTTAAATAAACTTATATATACCATCCATATGATTTGGGGATGAAAAAAAATCACATCGCTTCGTGGATGTGGTAGTGTACACGTATGCATGAACAACATTAGAATTTTTTAATAAATGGAAAGGTAAGAAAGTAGATGATATATTATCTTTAAAAAATTATATATATATAAATATATATCCTGAATATCATATATATGTATTAAATCTATAATTATATCCATATGTGCGAGTCGGTGATGGAAAATGAATTGCATCGACTCACGAGGTGGTAGTCCACCGTAAACACGAACAAAGGTTTTGTTTCCCATTTGATGGATGAAGGATATGGATATAGGTCATGAAATTAACATAAAAACATCCCAATATATTAAAGATAATGGTGTCATTATTTTATCACGTTTTTATAATATTTTAAAGGGGAATAATAATAAATAAGACTAAAACATTTAGTTAAATTCTATACCTCTTCTTTGGAAAACCTAATTTTCTTTTCATCTTAAGCACTTTAAGGTTTCTATTATGACCTAAATAAGACATATAAAATGTTTTAAGGGATTTTAGGAAGGTTTTTTTTTTCAGGTATTGGCTGAACCAAAAGTATTCTTAAGTGTGAATAAAGTAGGAGAGGAGGTGGGCTTTTATAAGAGAGGGGAGGGGCATTCTTTGATTAAAAAAAAGTACAAAATTAATATAAATTAATTTTCACCTTTAAATAGATAAAAATTGATATAATTTAAAATATAATATTATTATAATTATAAATCCTATCACTTGATAAGAAACTAATATGTTTAGGTTATGTTTTCACATTTATCTTTTTGTTTTAACCCTCAGTTAGCCCATTTGACAATTAATGCGATAACAAAGTTTTTTACTCATAGGGGTAAAGATAGTTACTATAAAATGAAAATTTTACTATAAATGGACCATGTTTAATATTTTAAACAATATAAAAATAATTTTTTATAATATATGACTTTTATGAATTTTTATTCATTTAATAAAATGTTATTTATAATAAAATATTATTTATGTTATTTTTGGAATTACATTAAATACTATAATATAATATGTGTCTAACTCATGAAAAATGGTTCCAAAAACTTATTAATTAAAAGATAAGAGTGATAGGGTATTAATATAAATAATAAATCAAATTTTAACAAGTTTTTATATCATTTTCAATCTATCTTTTTGGATCAACCCCTTAGTTAACCAATTTAACCTTAACCATGGTAATGACTTTTCAATATCAAAGGGTAATAATTTTACTTATGGGGTGAAAATTGGATCATAAATAGAAAAGTTATGGTATTTTAGACTATTTATCATCCTAATTACACTATTTAAATATTTTTATGACTTTTAAATAATTTATTAAAAATATTAATTAACATAAAATATCATTAATGTCATTTTTGACACTATTCAATTAATTTGACTTTGAAAACAACATGAAAAAAGGAATTAAAAACCAATACTTTAAAACATACCCAAAATTTTATATTTTTTATATTTTTTTCATAAGATAATAAATCATTCAAATTATATGAATTTTAATATTTTTAGAATCATTTAATTTATTTTACTATTAATTGAGTAAATACTGTTTCAGCATTGCGTAAGCATTTAAAGAAATTATTTCATCTCTAAAAGTTAAAAATAAATTAACCTTATAAAAAATAATAATTTATCTTTCAAATAAATTTTTATAAATGAACATAAGTAGTTTTTATACCTGTCAAAAAATATTATAGATACTAGAAGCAAGAAAGTGACTTTTTGACTTTATCTTTTACTTAAATATTATAATGGTCAAAATTAAAGAAATATGACAAAATGTTTCCATATGTTATAATGTTTTAGGGAAAATCTATAAATACAAACATAAAATAGGATAATGGAAAGTTTTAGATTCAATTTTTAGTCCTTATCATATTATTTTTCAACCTTAATTACCTGATTTACCCTTACCACGGTGACAAAAATTTACTAAGGTTATTATTCATAATGACAAAAAATAAAAGGTAAATACTTAACAAATATGGAACTAGTGATTCCAATATGTAATTGTTTTTTCAATATTAAATTCACAAAAGTTTCTGAATTTAATTTAAAATTAAACCCGTAAAATGCAAAGAAAAGCAATTTTTCAAAAAAATTCCCTTTTAAGTATAAAATCGTTTTTATAGAAAAATTAAATTATAAATTTCATTATAAATAAAATAATTGGATTATTTTTAATAAATAGGAAATAATTACCTTTTAAAACTAATCCAAAATAGAACTTTACTTTTTTAAATACTTTAAAATAAAATACAGTTTTTGATAAAAATCATTATTTTTACTATTCATTGTAAAATCAAACTTTTCAGAAATTTTTTAAAAATTCATCATAATATAATTTTGAAATTATCATTTAAAAAATTATATCCTTTCTTATTAAAATTTAATTTCTAAATTTTCTAAAAATTAATTATAAAATTCTATTACAAAAAAATAATAGAAATCATTTTTTGAAGAAAACACATCATTAAAGAATTAAATGACTTTACTAAAAAATGAGTTATTATTTAATAATAATTTATAAATACATTTTTATAGATTTGAAAATTTATATATATTTCCTAAATTAGTTAATCTTATTCATACCTACCAATTTAATTTCTAGGTTATAACTATCACATTTAAGTGATAATATTTCATGATTCATTTAGGCTTAGTGTTGCATGTCTTATATGCTATTGATCATAGTATTCTTTTTTTAAGGTCTCGAGGTGTTATATTATCCTAAATTTAATAAATTTAATCCTAACAATTTAAACCTTATCTCAGTAATCATGGTTTTAAAATTTGAAAATACCTTTGTTGAAATCTCACATCATAAAAAGGGTTAATAAAGCATCCTCTTGAAAAGAGAGAAAGTGAAGTATGAAGGTCATCGAAAATAACACACACTAGGGTTCCAAATATGGGAAAATTAGTGGGAAGTGAAAATATGGACATGGAGGAAAAATTAATGTCCAAAATAATTATGGAGAGTGATAGAGAATGTTGATCATAATAAAGTGAATGATCATGAGAAGGATAAAAACTATAAAACATTAAACCAAAGAGGTGTGAAATGAACAATGATTCATAAAAATGAAGGTAATAGGATAAATGTTTTGTTCCAAGATCCTTTTCCTAGAGTTTAGGAAGTATTTTACCTTCTAGACTAAAAACATAATGATATATACTTACTTTAAAAGTATAATTTCATCTTTAAATCAATTTACACCATAATATCTCCTTTTTCTCCAAAAGATGAGTATTAAAGATGATTTTTTCATGCCCAAAGCACTAAAAATAAACTTTAATGGATCAAATAACCCTATCTTTATACATTAAAAACCCAAAAATGGTTAGCACAATGTAAGATAATTCCCCAAAAGAATAAACATTCATATGAATAAATACTACATTAATCTCAAAATCATAAAAAATAATACCCAAACTTAAAATTAGATCATTTGATAAATAAATAACCTAAAAATTATTTAAAATATTCCTGACAAAGTTCAAAACTAAGAAATTAAAAGGATTTGATCACATATTCTTTCAATATTAATTTAATATTTATATCCAATCAATATTAGTCACTCATAAACTTATATAACAAAAAATGCATATTCCCGGATAATATAATCTCCAAAACATGCTAATAATTTCCATAAATATCCTATATCACCATAAATACATGTTAAAATCATATATGCTTTTAAAAGATAACTCAACCTTTATTCCTAAAATAAAACCCCATAATATTATGTTTACCTTAATCATTCAAGGTTCTCCAAATAGTTAACTTCTTCCAAAATAATATTAATCACTTAATAAAAAAATCAATTTTCAATCCCATGGTTATCTAGACAATAAAACTTATGTTTCAAAAATCAACTTAGTCATTATTTTACAAATTGTTTAAGTATAAAAAATTCACTATAAAATAGGACATCACATAGGACGGTGGTAGGTATTTCACCCTTTCCACATTTCAATTATGGGTTCATGCCCCGTGGACATGCTAGATGCGATCGGTTGTGGGTTGTAACATGTCATATAGGTTGTCCTTTTTCTAAAACTATATTAATAAAATTCTTATAATGTTTCCAAAAATATGACGAACATCCTAAAAAATAACATTAATCATCTAGGATCATATAAACCCTAAAGGTTACCAATAACTTTAAACTTATGTCCACAAAATTAAAAGATAATTCTTCCTCAAATAATACTTCACATTAAACCTAATGGTTACATATACCTCATGCCAATAAAATGTATCACAAAATATTATTAGTCACCTTAAAATCATATCACATAAAAACTCAAAAGGGTGTATATATCTTTGAAATTATGATCAACCTTAAACATATAAACCAATGATGGTATCCATAACTCTTAATATAACCTCATATAAAATCATCATATCATATACTATTATCTAAATTTTTTATCTGATACCAACTGTTAGGAATCGACCTTACATATTAAATAATCAAGAGTTTTAAGTAAAAAATTCATTATCTTAAATTTTAGGATCTTTATGGTTTAGATTTTTAGATTAATATAACATAACCCCTACATAAATAAATATTAAAATGAAAAGTGTAAACTTCTACTTAGTATCCATTTTACCACAATTTTTTTTAAGATATAACAAGTTTTATTTTCCTGAAATATCTTTACAATTTTCATCTTAACCACTTATTTTTCCCAAATAATCCTTAAAACCTTATGAATAACATTTTAAAACATGGTATGATAAAAAAAATATAAAAAAGGGACATAAAAATAAATAAATAAACCCATTAGGTCATGAATATTTATAAATTTTTTCCCTTTTCAAAATAATTTTTTGGATTAAAATAAACATTTTATTATATAAGAAATCACTTTATTTTCCAAAATATTTTCCTAGAACATTACATAATAAATATTAAAGGTAAATTTAAACTCATAATGTTTTCTTTGAAGTCATGAAAAATTCATGATTTTTTTTCACGAAGTTAAAATTTTGACCCTTAAGATGTACAATTACTGTTCTTTAAATATAAACTCATTAGATTACCTTGTGAAATTGTAATATTTCCATAAAAAATAGAAAGAATAAATAAATCATGTAGGTAAATTGAGTAATTATTTTCATATCACTCTTAAAAATGAAATGACCTTCACAGTTACACATGGAATAACCTTCACGATCAAAAATGGAATTACCTTCACAGTTACAAATAGAATAACCTTCACGGTAAAATTTCAACATAAATATTACCCAATGAATTAGAGGGATATCATGTACCCAAAAATACTTTATTTATAATGGAACAAAAAATCATCATAATAAATTCCCAAGAACTATAACATAATCATAACACATAAAAGCTTGCAGTTTTCAACATTACACTCATAAAAAATATTATTTTCACCCATAAGAAAATATTTCCATATATTGAAATATCCATTTCATTTATTTTTTTTTGAAAATATTTAGAAAAAAGTAGAATATGGTTTTTATTTTAAGTAAAAGTGATTTTTTTAAATCAATTTCAACATTAAATAATGGTTATGATGATGGGAAAAAATGTTGACACCATATACATTAAAAGGAAACATTCATTGTGTCTTTTTATCGAAACATTATGTAAAAAGATTCCATTTTTGAAACCTTTAAACAAATGTAAAATGTGATATAAAATTAACTTTATAATTCATTTATGACCATATAAAAACATCCATAAAATATTTTTAAGAATATGGACACTGAAGAAAAATATTTATAAAATAAATCTTGAAAACATTTAAAATGAGGGTTTTAAAGTAAAGTGTCCCTTACCTCAAGTCTGACTCATCATATACATTACTTATCTTAATGAATAATAAAACTATAATAATTATTTACTTTATTTATAAACTTTAATAATTTCATTATTCCTTTTACAATGTTATAATCAATTACCAAATCAATTAAGTTCACACCATACATTTTGACTATATTCAGCTCATATGTGAAAAATGATTCTGATAGGTTGGATATGGTCAAAGAGGTCATTATTCCATCATATAAAGAATTATAATGATCAAATAATTATAATTTTTATCTATAAATTATAATTTTAAAACTAAATATGAAATATATTTATTAAAAATTGACTACATTATAATCATGGAGATGGTAAATCGTATGTACTCATGAGTAATGATTCCATTTTTCAATGACCATGATAGAAAGGAGTTTAGTTTTATTTAATATTTAAAAAATGATATTAATATCATAAATATAGTATTATATCTTTAAATAAAATTATATATGTCATCCATATGATGTGGTGATGAAAAAAAAATCACATCGCTTCATGGCGGTGGTAGTCCACACATACACATGAACAACATTATCATTTTTCAACGAATGAAAATGTAATAAAGTAAATGATATACTATATTTATAGCATGATAAATATTTCATTAATATAATATATGTATATATATATATATATAATATATCCTTAAACCCATTAGTAAGAGGTGGTGAAGGAAAACAAATTACATTAGTCCGTGAGGTGGTAGTCCACCGTACACATGAATGATGTTTTTGTTTCTCATTTTATGGAATAAGGAGATGAATATAGATTATGAAATTAAAATAAAAACATCAAAATATTTTTAATATACTGGTGTTTTTATTTTATCATGTTTGAAGAATATTTAAAAAGGAATAATAAGAAATAAGACAAAAATATTCGGTTAAAATCTATACTTATTCTTTGGACAACCTCCTATTATTTTCAACTTAAGAACTATGGGATAAATATTATGACCAAACCAGTACCTATAGGATGTGTATAGGGATTTTAGTAATGTATTTGGGTAGGTATTTTCTTATCCAAAAGGTTTTTTAAGTTTGAATAAAGGAGGATAGGGGGTTTCCTTTTATAAGAGAGGGGAGATACATTCTTGGAATTACGTAAAGTATTAAATTAATATAAATTAATTTTCATCTTAAAATGGATAAAAAGTGATATATATGAATTTAATATGAGTATGAGTCTAAATAATCTCACCTAATAAAAATTGGGCAAGTTTTGATGATGGTTTCGCCCTTATCCTTTTGTTTTAACCCTTAGTTAACCCTTTGGACTATTACCACGATAACAATTTTTTTTACACTTTAGGGGTTGAGATAGTTACTATAAAAAGAAAATTAGACCATATATGGACCATGTTTGATATTTTAAACCATATCCAAATAAATTTTACTAATATAAATTTTTTAGTAATTTTTAGTCATTTAATAAAATATTATTTATTATAAAATATCATTTATCAAAATTTTGGAATTACATGAAATATGATTATATAATACGTGTATAAATCATGTAAAATGGTTCCAAAATCACATAAATTATAATATAAGTATTATATGGTATTAATATAACTAAAAAAATCAGGTTTTTATAGGTTTTTATATCATTTTAAACCTTGTATTTTATCATTAACCCCTTAGTTAGCTAATTTTAACCTTAATTGTGGTAATGACTTTTCGATATTAAAGGGAAAAAATTTAACTTATGTGGTGAAATTTGGATCATAAATGGACAAGGTATTAAATTTTTGACCATTTATAATCCTAATTTTACTCAATAAATATTTTTATGACTTTTAAATAATTTAATAAATTATTATTTAACATAAAATATCATTAATGTCATTTTAGATATTATTCATTAAATTTAAATTTGAAAACATAATGACAAAAAATGAATTCGAGTATAATATTTTAACACATATATAACATGTAATATTTATAAAAAAATCATGATACACTATAATTCATTCAAATTATATTACTTTTAATATTTTTATAATAATTTATTTTATTCTAATATTAATTGAATAAGTAACGTGTTGGCGTTGCATAAGCATTTAAGGTAATTATTTCATCTCTAAAAATTAAAAATAAGTTAACATGATAAAAAAAAATTTATATTTCAAATAAATATTTTTAACTGAACATAAGTTGATTTTATCCCTATCACAAAATATTATAGATAATAAAAGTAATAAAGTGACATTTGTGAATTTCTCATTTACTTAAATATTATAATGATCAAAATAAAAGAAATATGACACCATATTTCTATATTTTCGAAACATGGATGGACATGTATGAACTCCACTCATCAAGTAGGATAATGTAAATTAGGTCATTTTTTAGTGATTTTCATATTATTTTTAACCTCAATTACCTGATTTTTCCTTATCGCGGTGGAAAAAATTTACTAAGGTTACTATTAATAATGAAAAAAATAAAAGTGGCCTCTTTAATAAATATAGAGATCCTGATTACAGATATTTAATTCATTTTTCAAGATTTAATTCATATAAGTGTCATAATTTAATTTAAAATTAAACCCACAAAACGTGATGGAAAGCAATTTTTTTTGAAAAAATTGCATTTTTATGTATAAAAATGTTTCTATAAGAAACTAAACTATAAAATTCATTAAAAATAAAATAATTGGATTATTTTTAATCAATAATAAATAATTAAAATTTAAAACTTATCCAAAATAAAAATTTTCACTATAAATACTTTAAAATAAAATACAGTTTTCAATAAAAATCATTATTTTTCATTTTTCGTTGAAAAAGCAAATTTTTCATAAAATTATCAAGAATTAATCCTAATATAATATTGAAATTATCATTTAAAAATGATATATTTTTTATCAAATTTAATTTATATAATTTCAAAAAATTAATTATAATATTCTCTTTAAAAAAATAATAAAAATCATTTTTGATTAAAACGTATTTTTGAAGCATAAATGACTTTACTAAAAAATAGGTGATTATTTAATAATATTTTTTCAATACATTTTTATTGAGTAGAAATATTATATATATTTCATAAATTAGTTTATCCTATTCATACCATCCAATTTAACGACTATGTTATAACGATCATATTTAAATAATAATATTTCATGGTATGTTTAGGCTTGATGTTGCATGTCTTATACGTTATTGAGCACAATATTATTTTTTAAAGTCTCAGGATGTTATAGAGATAATTTCCTATTTTATGGAGCTTTATATGCCTCTTTGAAATAGAAAATAATAGGTGTATCATTTTCCTTCATTTTCTTTTTCGATAGCCGATGTTGAGTTAGTATTGGACTTTCTGGTTCTTGATTTTGATCTTTTTGACGTTATAATTAGGATAGATTGGATGGTTTCTAATCGATCCAATATTGATTATTATCATTGGAATATTTCATTCTTAATTATCTATGATATCTTCTAGTTGTTTTAGGGAGAGTGGGATTCTTGGTCCAATCATGTAGGATATTCTCACCCTGAGCTTAGAAATCTGTTGTCTATCGATGCAGTTGAGCTCGAAGATGTATCTTTCCATGTTGATATTCCCTTTTTTGTTCAATATTTTCTTGTGGTTTTCCCAAATGATTTCCCTGGTCTTCCTCCATATAGGGAGGTGAAGTTATGAATCAAGTTGGTTCTGGGTACACAATCAATTTCTATACCCTCTTATCATATGGAACCTGCTAAGTTGAAAGAGATTAAGATCTAGTTGGAAGACCTGTTAGAGAAGAGATTTGTTCATCCTAGTGTTTGACCATGACTGAACCTATTCTATTTTCCAAGATTTATGATGTTTCTCTACATCTTTGTATAAATTATTGGAATATTAATTAGGTAATAGTTAATAATAAGTATCCTTTTCCCATGTGGATTTCCTATTTGATTGGTTAAAGGGGGAAAAATGGTTTTTAAAAATTGATATTTGGTTGGGATATCATCAGCTCAGGGTTAAGGAGTTGGATATACCAAATAACTCTTTAAGGAGTAAGTATGGGCACAATGAATATCTTATTATTTCATTTGGCCTAACTAACACTCCTGTGATGTTTATGGATTTGGCGAACTAGATATTCCACTAGTATCTTGATACCATTGTTATGGTATTTGGTGATGATATCCTAGTTTATTCAAGAACCAAGAAAGAACATGAGTACCATCTAAATTCAGTTTTTGAAATATTGAGTAGTCACTAGCTTTATGAGAAGTTATTGAAATGTAATTTCTATATCTAACAATTGAAGTCCTCAGGGCATGTGATTTCGGAATATAGCCTCTCGGTTGATCTTGAAAAGGTGTAGGTTGTCCTGTCATGGAAAAAACCATGAAATGTATTTGAGATACTGAGCTTCCTAGTACTATATGGGTGTTATTAGTGGGTTTTAAAATATTTCTCAAAGATGGAATCATCATTGACTGATCTTACTAATAAAGGGGTGAAATTCTCCTAGGATGCTAAGTATAAGGCCTTTTTTTGAGTTGAAAAGATGTTTGACATTAGAACCTATTCTAATCTTATTAAAACCTAGTAAATTCTATGTCATATATTTTGATTCTTCTGGTGTTGTTATGGGATTCAGGACTATATAGGATGATCATGTGGTGGAATATGGTTCTCTTCAGCTTCGACCGTATGAGAAGAATTATCCTACTCATGACTTGGAGCTTACTGCTGTTATGCATGCTCTTAAGTGTTGGTGATAATATCTTTTTTGGGAATATGTTCATAGTATATTATGATCATAATAGCTTAAGTTGTATATTCTATTATAAGGACATGAACCCTAGGTATAGTTGATGGGTGGAGTACCTACAGACATTTGACTTTGACATCACCTACACCCATGGGAAGGGGAATGTTGTTCCTAATGATATGAGTATGAAATTTCTTTCCTAGGCCATCTTAGAAGTGAAAGAGGAGGAGAAAATTATGGGTATTTTTTATCAATTGAATATGGATGTGTAATAGGGTGATTCAGGTATGGTTCTGACTAGTTTCCAATTGTTATTATCTATCTTTGAGTTGATTCTACAAGATCATCAACCTAATGGCTAGTTTAGAGAAATTAGTGAATCCTTAAATGGTAGGGAGACCATTCCTAGTTTTTTGATCCTCTTTGATGGAATTATTTAATTTTGGATTTGGTTCATCATCCAATTATCTATTATAAATTCAATGATGCATGATTATCATAGTTCTTCATGGTCCATTTATCTTGGCACTATAAATATGTATTATGAAATGAGATAGAGTTTCTGGTGGCTGGGTATGAAACATGAAATTCCTGATTACATGTCTCCTTATTAAACATGCCAATAGATTAATTAAAAGAGTATGATGCCCTTTGTCTTGCTTCAACCTATCCAGGTGTTGGTGTGGAAATATAATGAGGTGTCCATAGACTTCATTGTTGGGTTATCATAGACTCCCCAAGGAAATAATGCTATATTGGTGGTGATAGATCAGTTGAAGAAATCTACTCATTTTAGTGATTGTATAATTGAAGAAATTGTCTCATTTAATTCTCATTAGGGACACCACCAAGGTTTAAGATCTATGTAATCTATACATGTAGGAAATCATGAGCTTGTATGGGGTTCCCTCTACCATTGTCTAGGATAGGGATCCCATGTTTACTTCTTGGTTTTAGAAAGGTCTCCAAGAGGCGATAAAGACCTAGGTTATGTTGAGTAAAACTTATCATCCATGGATAAATGGAAAGATATAGCATGTTATTCATATCTTATATGACATAATTCATGTCGTGTCTTGGATTTCATAGGATCATAGGATAACCATTTGGGATTTTTTGAGTTCTCTTATAATAACAGTTACCAGTCATATATCAGAATGGATCATTTTGAGGCTTTGTATGTTCACCCATGTAGGTCACCTCTTTATTGGTCAGAGGTGGGGGAGGCCTCTCTCACAGGACTACATATCATTTAGGATTTGTCAGAGATGATTCAGGATATACATTAATGCTTGGTTACAACCCATAGTTTGTAGAAATCTCACACAGATCATCAACACCATCATTTTGAGTTTTATTTTGGTGACCACGTATTCCTAAAATTTTCCAATCAGTTGGGTGATCGTCAGCTCTAAATATAGGGTAAGTTGGGTATGAGATATGTTGGTCCATTTGAGATCACTAATATAATTGTGCAAATAGATTATCCATTGGTGTTACCAGCTCAATTGATAGGTATCTATGATGTTTTCCATAAATTACAGCTTAAGAAGTATCATCCTTATCCTTCCCCTATTCTAAATTGGGAAGAATTTGAGTTAGAACTGGATGTATCAATTGTGAAGAAGCCAATGGATATCATTTAATTATAGATAAAAGTTCTACATGTGAAGTATATTCCATTGGTCAAAGTGTTATGGTAGCATGAATTAGATTATCATGAGACTTGGGGGCAGGAATCATTGATCTGGGAGCAATGACCTAATCTCTTTATGAACTATCCTTATTCTATGTGACTTTATAGGGATATAATATGCTAAGGTGGGTAGGTTATAACATCCTTGATTGAGTTATATTCTTTTTTGATATTTGGGATGTTTCCTTCTATGTTTGGGAAGATTTGGGAAGGGATTAGTCGCTTTAAAATGGAGTTTTGGGGGGATTTTGGTGCAAAATAAGTAGCACCATGGATGCGGTGGAGGCTATGGTGTGCCTATGAGACACATATGTACCACAAGAAGAGTCATCATTCCCAGTTTATGGAATAGACTTAGGTATGACCTTTTGATGGTCTCTTTATACACCATGACCAAAAATCCTCACCACATACATGATAGAGAGTGTGCCAAACCAGAAAGGCCTAGGTATTGGGGCCAAGGTGCGTTCAATGGGCATTTCAAGATCTTTGAAGATGTGTGATCGAGGATAATATAGGTATGGTGAATTTCCACCATGTCATGGTTTCATCTATCGTGGAAATTCTAATAGTTGAATCAGTTTCCTATTTTTAAGGAAGGTCTTATTTCTGTTGATGGAAACTCATAGGATCTTTATGAGGGGTTTTTAATGCAATATACTTGGTTTTTCATCATTTAAGCCTCTATAATTTATTTCATTTCATGGGTTTCCATTCTAGACAATTATATATGAGATATTTAGATGATCCTTATGCATTAAATCTTCTACAATTGGTTTTTTGGTTCCCCACAACTCATTTATTGTTCATCCTTGTAGGGAGATTAGTGTAAGGAAGATAGAGGTTAAATTTACTTGATCATTTTAGGGGAACCATCATGTTATTTATCTCCATTTGTCTCCTTTGATCTTGAGGATATTTATTTCTGGTTTTTGGATATGAGTTCCTTGGTTTAGGGAATCTTATTTATGTGCTTCGATCCCTAATTCTTGTTGGTTATGGATTATATTGTTGTTTACATACAAAACCAAGTGTCACGTAGATGGTTCTATCTGTAGTATATGTTTTTTGAACCACACATGCTCTGGTTTTCTAATTTTTCCCCTAAGATACGGTTTTCATGATCCTTTATATTCTTGATATGCATGGATAAATGGTTTTTGATAAAAGACCGAATTTCCATTGGTTTAGTAAAAGAAATATGTTTTCAGATCAATATGAAATAGTTTATGAAATTGGTTTTCAAATCTTGATTTTAATGAAAAAAGATTCATTTATAAATTGTTTGTGAAACTCAATGAACCCTTTGAATTTTTTTGACATATATAATGCATGTGATCCTTGGGTACCTAGGAGGGGGTATGGTATTAGGCCTTGTACAAGTTTCTATAGGGGGTTTACTCATTGGGTGTTCTTCTGTTCCATAGTCCCTAATGTTATAGGGACTTGATTCTCTATCATCATATGAGGTTCATCAATGGGGTGTTCCTCTATTACCCATGCCCTATATTTCTATGGACTTGTTTAGCGCACTAATTCTTGACATGATTATTAAGGCATGAGAGGCCTAACTAGATCAGACCTATGTTATCCTAGATGTTATCACCACTATTATTTTCTTTGTTTGGATTTGGTTTTGATGTGGATAAATAATTCCTTCTTTGATAAATGGTATATTTGGACAAGTTATTTCACCTATTTTATATGGTATTTTTTTAGAACTATGAAAGGGGAAATGTTTTACCATGATTTTGATATAAATGTGAAAACTATTTTATCATGCTATGATTTTATTATAGTGATCATATTGTAATTATTTTATAAAGTCTTGATATATAACTCTTGGGCGGGACCCTATTGGACTAGTTTATCTCACACCCTACACACTCCATTAGGGGTGTGTAGACTATGTTTTGTCAGATTCTAGAAAGGGAAAGACACTATAGTGAGGTGATGAGGTTTCATGTTAGCTAGGAATGGGTAACTGGTGATGAGACAATTAGATATTTCCCATGCATCACATGGAGTATCTTTCGGTAGTTGGGTAGCCTTTGGTTTTATTCTTAAATATGTACCTTGTTTTTGGATCATTGGCTTAGTTATATCACCACCCTTATTTTTATTTATTATAGAGTATTTTCTTTCTTTTTATCCTTTTATACATATATGGGTGTTAGTTTTTTCATGTTGGAAAAATCATTCCCTCTAGTTTTTATTAGATTCTTGAGTGCTACTATCTAGTTTGTGGGAATCAATAATACCATTCGGGTCTTATCACAGTCCAGTTTGGAGCCTAGTTTGATGGGTTGTCTGAGCCGGGTCATGAAAGTTGATCCACAAGAAAGAAAAGCCTATATCACTTGAGTAAATATTTTTTAATAATTTCCAGGTGATAAATTAATGGATTTTCTTATTTTTTAAAAGGAAATTAAAAATTAAAAGAAATGCTGTTATTAAAAATGGAATTTAAAAATAAGAAGATATTTAAGTAATGAGATGTGTCTAGTATGAAAACTCTATATAAGAAATGTCTAAGCATGCTATAAAATAATTTTTTTGATGAAGTAATTACTTTCATCAATAATTTCAAATTTTAAATGTTAATATTTGTTACAAACCATGTTATATCTCTAAATTTATTTAATATTTCATTTTTGGTGTTATAAATAAATTTATAGATTAAATTAATTAATATTTTTTGGTGATGAAATGATAAGATCCATTTTTCATAATTTCAATTCACCAATTTATGATATAATAAGTTGAATAAAAATAACTTAAACAACTTAGTATTAAACATAATAATATTAAATTGGCTATAATTTATATTAAAAATTAGTTTTCAAAAAAAAAACACAACATAATAGAAATATAATTAAATAATTATAACTGGAGATTCAATAATATATATAAAAATAATAAATACATATGTGAAATAATTATTAAATTCATTAATATCTTGACATAAAATAAATATCCCATTATAGCCATCAAAACATGTACATGATAATAATACAATAGTGTGAAAAACATAATCAAATTGAAAATATAATTTTCATGTTGGCATAAATGATCACCAAGTGGGACATGTCATCAAATATCACTAAAGTGAAAAAGTAAACCATGATGCACAATTTTTATACACATAAATTATTGCTGATCATGAATGCAACAAGAACCGCACACAAAACGCTGATAAAATCTATTATGTACATGGAAAACTAACAAAATGAACACCAAATGAATCTTTGTGAATGTTTTATTAATTAACAAAGCCATTTTAGGAAATTCTCTATGACCATAGCTAGATCAGGTGGGTGGAGGGTAGTAGACATGTGAGAGTAGGTTGGATGAGGCCGGTATAGAAAGTGAACACAGGGCTAGACTGTTGTGGTGTAGGTGAGAGAGGCTGGTGTTGTTGGTTTAAGAGATGGAGGTTTGTTAGCACTTACTATGGATGAGTTTCTATTTTAATTGGATAGATTGGTTTCTAGGGGTTAAGGAGTGAGGTTTGGGTGCATAGTGCTAGGGTGGGGTTGTGCTTGATGGGTGGAAGGTGTTTAGGTAGATGGTTTAATCAGATATAGGCACTACAAGATATTTTTCTTTATTAAGAACTATCCTTTATCAATGCACAAAAACATTGATAAAAGGTCTACATTTATCAGTTTTAAACAAAAGTGATGATAATGATGACCTTTATCAGTGCTAAAAAAATACTGGTAAAGAAAACCCTTTATCAGTGATTTTCTTATCACTGATAAAGTTATGCTCTTTATCAGTTCTAAATCACTTCTTTTAGCATTGATAAAAGGTATAATTCATAAAAAGACAACTTATATACTATTAAATATCATATTTTAGTATATAAATATATTTATAATGATATAGATATTATATATTTTCATAAATATGATTTATATAACAATACTTATGTATTTACAATTAATATGTAATAGATTTAGTGAAAAATGGTATGTAAAATAATTAAAATTTAATATTAAATAAAATTTTACTAATTAGTGTTGAGTAATAGAAATTTAATGATGATTTGGAGATAAAAAATTGATAAATTAATTAATATCTTTAAATAAGTTGAAAATAGAACTTAACCTTCAAATGACCCTAACTTTTGATCCGAGTGTCCATTTGGTCTCCACGAGCTGTCCAATAGAAGTTTGTGAAGATATCTATAACGTCCCCATACTTTTTTTCTTTGTCAAAAAATACCAAGAAGTCCTAAAAAACTGAGTATTTAGTTGGGATACCACAATTTTTGAACATCTAATGGAATTGCAGCTTCATTTAAGTGGGTCTTCTTGTATTTTTTAGTGGAAAATGAATTCATTACCTAAACTTACATTCATATGGATATTAGGGTGTTGAAATATTTTCTCCTTTCATTTTTTAAAGGTTGGGGCCGAAGCCTCATTTTATTATTAAAACAAAGAAAAGTCCTCTTTAAACTAGGTAGAGGGGGACCCATTACATAGCCCGAAGGCCCAGTGGGCATATATCCCATTACATAGCCCGTAGGCCCAATTTTTATGGCCTAAGCCCATTCTGTGAATAGTACTGCTATAGTACCGTGCTGCTACAATACCGCACAATACCTGCTGCTGCTACAGTGTCCTGCCGCCGCTACAGTACCCACCACCGCTACAGTGCACCGCTGTTATATTACTGCTACAGTACTTGTGCCCAATGGGTTTTGAAATAAAATTTGGACCATTTCTCGATTTGTGCATGTCATCCTTGCGTAGGGGCCATATAAATCTTCTCTGCATCGTTCCAATTTTATCGGATGTCTCTGAAGAGACTTTTCTCCTTTCATATTATAGTGTCATTTATAAATAAATATATGAATATATTTTCATATTTTAATATATTTACAAATAAAAGTTTAATTATATAAATAAATATTTAACAATATCTTCATTTAAAATGTCTTTTAAAATATATAAACCATATATAAATAAACATTTCATATGTATTTTATTTAAAATAAAAATTTATACATTTTATTTTCATTATAAAAATGTATGAATATATATATACCTATAAAAATGTATATATATACATGTTACAAAAAATACATATTAAAAAATATATACATACATATATATAGACACAGACACGTATAAACACGAACATACAAACACACACACACATGAAAATATTGACACACACACACAGATGTAAATTTTTCTTCAAAATTTATGCATATTAATACATATATATATAGACACATAAACATATACAAATATATATATATACACATGTTCATACACAGACACAAAATGTTTTTTCAATAAATGTATATATATATATCATTACACCATGTATTTAAGTATATTTATATTAATATATATAATTAAATATAAATATATACTAAAATATATATGTATGCATGTATGTATGTTTATATATATATATATATATATATATAAATTTATGAATATATCATTATATTACCATAAATTCAATTGGGCGAGTGGTGAATGATTTTTAGGACAAAGTGGTGGGTAAGGGTCCAAGTCTTATCTCTCTCAAATTTAATGTGAATTTCTAGGTGGGAGGAGGTCCATTGTGGTGGGTTCCAGGTAGTTGAGGTTCAGGATGGGGGATGTTGGGTGTTACATTTCCAGTTTTATCGATTGAAACCCATTTTATCAACCAAAATTATTTAAAAATATTTTTAAAGCCTTTATCATCACTAAAAAATAGTTTCTATATAGTTACCTTTAATCAGTGCTAAAAATACACTAATAATGACCCTCCTTTATCAGTGATTTTTTAGCACTAATTAACATGACTATATTTTAAATGATCTTCACACGTAAGTGATTTTTTATCCCTGATAAAAGTGATTTACAATGATTTTAAAAGACCAATCTATTATAGTGATATGAGACAAGGTGTTCATGTTTTCATGGTTATGGAGGTGAAGTAGGGTGTCGATACTAGGGATATGGGTGGTGGTTAAAGTGGGGTTTCTTAATGTTGGTTTAGCTGAAAAAGGTTTGGGGGTAGTTGGAAAATCGAGCGATGGTGACATGGGTGTGACATTGGATTGTGGTATGATGTGAGAAAGATGATTATGTAGGTGCAAGTGGGATATGGTTATTGGATTTAGGGTAATGGAAGTGGAAAGAGAGTGCTGGGGTAGGCCTAGGTGGTATCATGAAGATGGATTCAATTTTGTATAGTTCGGCCTACTGGTGTGGGTGGTGGATGAGGAAGGTGGTAGATACATGAAGTTGCTTCATTCAGTAGAGCTCATGTGTAGAAACCAAAGGAGGGTTAATAGTGTCACTATGGGATGGTGGGTAATAAATTTTATTTAAATAATTTGGAAAAAATGAGGGTAAAATATTAAAATATATTCATAATATATCAATCCGATCATCTCCCAAAAAATCCACCCCCTCACATAAAATTTTAATTTTTCCTATTAAAATGATGAAATCAATACTCATAATATACTCAATAGAAAAAATATCACTCAAATAAAATAGGATGAAAAAGTTATGAATATGTACTATAAAACCCTATGAATGAAATGCAAGATAATACACTATAAAAAAACAAAGCAGCTTATACTATGAAAAATCATAGTGAAGATAGGTTGTATAAAGTTCTTTAGTTCTTAAAGTAATAGTTTATCACTTTTATTGGTATCCCTTGAAGTACAGGTTACCACATGATAACCACAATTGTAATCATTTTTAGAAGAAAAAAGAATTTTTTTCTATAGAAAAACATTAAAATGATATGAATGGAGCTATTATTAAAAGAAAAATATATAAAAAAATTATATAATGTCTATTTTTATGCATAAAACAACTAACCAATCCTCAAACAACCCTCTATGTGAATGAATATCTACCTCATACTTAGATTGAAAAATAGTCATGAAAATATACAAGATATGGGCATGAATGAATATGGGCTATTGGATCATCATAAAATGATTCTTTATAGTTTCTAATGGTAGTTCAATGGTGAAAACATAAGGGTGGATTATTGGGTCAAATGGAGCTAAATAAAATAAATAAATGTATTAAATATTTTTATAAAACAATCAAAATTCATCTTGTTTCAATGAAAAAACATGAAACTTTCTAGAAGTCATATAATGGATTGATATTTTATAAAGAAAAATAGAAATGGAAAGTAATATAAAAGGGTTTAGATTCATTTCAAGTATGAAAATATGGTGTTGGATAACATAAATATGAATGAGTTAAAATAGGAGAATAAAAAACAAACATGTTTAAAAAAATAGAAGCATGGAAAAATATCCATAATCATCTATAATAATGTAAATAAGGAATTAAAAAAACCAAACCAGTAATCATGTGGTCAGATCATGTCCATGGACAAGAGTGGTATGTTTTGTATTGAGTTTACATATAAATGTAATCATTTATCATGTGTGTTCAGAGATGAAATGCATATTTTTTTTATATTTTTTTTGATGAAATAGTGATTTATAATTATAAAAAAAACAATAATAAATTGAAAAATTCCTTGATTAATTGAAGATAGACTTAGAGATGTTTTATATATCCCATGAATCTCCAGAAATTTTGTGTCTTTAAAAATAAAATAGAGAAAAAACAAAACCATATTTTATAAAAAACATAACAACAAAATAAGAGAATCATGTAGAAGATAAAATATGTAAAAGAACATCAAATACATTAATTTTTTGGGAAACAAATAAAAAGATCCATATTTGAACATTTATTTCCTAAAAAACTAAAAAAAAAATAATGGAAAAGAACTAATGATGGGTTGCCTCTCATTAAGCACTATGTTTCATGTCTTCATCGAAATGAAGAATCACTTATTTTAATTGAATATATTCAATGACCAATATCATTTTTGGTGTATGATAAAGTTTTATATAACATTTATTTAGCTTGAATGAATTCACATTTCCATCATAAATTAAAATAACACCATGAGGATATATAGTTTTTATTGTGTATGGGCCTAGCTACTTTGATTTTTGTTTTCCCATAATAACCATAGGCTGAGAGTTGGAGAGAATGAAATTTTGACTTATTGAAACATTCCTTTATTAGATTCTATTATATTTATATACTCGGGGTTTCTCTTTGAAAGTCATGGAATTTTTATATGTTTCTCATTTTATATCATCATACTCATTCATTTATAGAAAGTGATTTTCTTAGTCAGATTTGAAATCAATGTTAAGCTTTTTCACAACACAATAATATTTATTCCCTAGTTCTATAGGTGAATGAAATGTTTTTCCTAGGGCTAAATATTATATGGATATTCTAATCTGTATTTTGTATTTTTTTCTGTAAGACAATAGTGTTTCCTCTAACTTGGTGGCCTAATATTTTCAAGATATGTTCATAGTTTTCTCTAGTATTCCTTTAATATTTTTTCTGAAATGTTATCTTGTTTCTTTATTTATAGATGATATGTGGTGATCATCTAATAGATACATACACAAAAAATCATTAACTTATAAAACATAATATTATTATAGTGTGTTGTGGTCACTAATAGTATGTCTTTGATTTTCAAAATGGGAAAATATATGTTGTTTCATGGTCTTAATCATAAATTGAGTTTTGTTTCCTATATAAGATACATCTTTCACCCAATTTTACACATATTCAATACAAAATTAATATATATATATATATATGACTTTCCAAATGATTTTGTAAAATAAATGATTAATTCAATCCCATATACATAAAAAATATCAACCCCCCATAATAGGGTGTTGTGCTATATCGCATTAACAACTATCATTTCCAATTAATTACAGTTTATCACAATTCATAATAAAATCCTGAATATCCCCATGTAAGGTGAGATAATATAAACCTCATTATAATATATTTCTAATTGTATGATGGATCCCATGGTGTCTTCCTAATTTAATAAACTGGAAATGATTTATAACTCTATCAACTTCACCTTATGGGATGCATATTTTAATCATTTTATCTACACAGTCCTTGAGAAGTAATAGATCATTCCACAGTAATAGAGGACCTCAATGAAAAACACTCACCTTTGCTGCCTTAATAAATCAAGGTACACCACACTTGAAGCTAAGTAGTTCATAATATAAGTACACAATGGTGTGGTGGTCATGATGGCATAAAGTAGTTACTCATAAAATGATTCTTTAATTAATTAAAGATTGATATCACTTGTGTCCAGTTCTAGTCATAACAAATGATCATCTATGAAATTTTTTGAATCCTTTTTATCCTTGATTTCAATGTTGAATCATTGAAACAATAAAATAAAATAAATTATTATAGTAATGGAATCCTTATTAGTCAATAAAAATCATAGGTAAAAGTGATCCTTATAAATAATGACTTTTGAGAATAATCGGTATGACCAAAATTTATGAAATTCAAAAATAACTAATAACAAATCTTTCTTAGTTGTTCTGTAGTATTTCTGAGTGTAATTAAATGTTTGACTAGAGTAATAAATTAGTATCAACATCATTTATTTTTCGTTTTCCTAAGGCATCAACAAATCCCCAGTATTTTGTATCACATATCAATTCAAATGGTTGATCTCGGTATAGTGAAATCATCATCGGGGCCTCTACTAAGAATTTAATTAGTAAAAAGAAAGCTTCTAGGTATTCTAGACTAATATGAAAGGTGAAATATTTTCCTAGAGGTGTGGTTGGGGAGGGGTGATAAATAATAGAATAATCCTTAATAAATCACCAATAGAATCTCGTATTCCCAATAAAAGATCTAATAACATAGACTAATGTAAGCATGGTCAACTTAGGAATTATGAAAATTTTAGCCGGTTTAACTTCAATACCTTCAATTTATATTCAATTTTCTAAAACTATCCTAGTGTATACCATAAAGTTAAAATTTTCCTAATTTATTACCATATTACTTTCTTCACATCTTGATAAAACTTTATTTGAATGTGATAAGTATTCATCAAAGGAGCCTCCATAGATATACAAATCATTTCGAAAATTTTATAAGGAATATTCAATAATTTCATTTAATATTTCTATCACAAATCATTGAAATATAGATTCTAATTTGAGAAGATTTTGGGTAGAACCATATTTTTGGGGTTTACCACCTTCAAGATTTTGTGGAAAAGGGTGATGAGAGAGGCCAATTTCAACCATCCCCCCTCTTCATACCATTTTACCTACTTGAGGAGGGGTGGGTTTTTAGGTGATTACATGGATATTTAAGTTGATTTATTCCCTTTGGTTTCCTACACATTTATTTCCCCTTATCACCTTATAATTTAGAGTGATTTGGGTTAGGTTTTGACAATGATTCCATAGGATCATGGTGGAATTGGGTAGAAAGAATACATCCTTTTCTTATCATGGCTAGTGGAGATCCCAAAACTATAAACACATGAAGTTTCATGAGGTTCCAGTAATGTGGATATTCCATATGAGTTTTTCAATTATTATTCCGCCTTGGTTTAACTTGAATAATTAATTATAATTTTTTTATAATTAATTATTTGGATGTTATGGATTATGATAGGATCCCAGGTGATGATAAAAGATTTGATGAGTCATAGACGAGCTTGGACAAGGTTGAGTGAAGCATCGTGAGGATGGTAACTCCATGATTGAGGTAGGTGGTCCCTTTTTTACAAAACCATATACTTATTATGCATGGTTTTCTATGAATATGGGTTTTAATAGGACTAGGTAATGGTATAGGGATCGAGAGATCCCTAGAGAAATAGATAGTATGGAATTTAGCCACCTAGAGATGGAATAAGTTATTCTTCCACCTTGGGTAAATTGGTATCATCTGAAGACTTTTTCACTAAGGGTATAAGGTTTCAACTGAGTTATCAAGAGACCTCAAGTAGGTATTGGGATATTATATGTGACACATGTAGCCTATTTTGGTTCCCTATATCTAGTTTTCAAGGTCTGTGAGTCTTAAGCCTAGGAATGATAATTTAGATGGACATACATCTCACACTAAAAAAAAACATGAATTAGCGACATTTTAAAATTTCACTGATTCATTTACTGATATTTTTCATAAAATTATGTAAATAAACAACACTAATTTAGTGACATTTGTAAACATCATTATTTAGAGACACCTAATTTTCAATGTTTTTTAGAAACGTCGATATTTTTTTGAAATATATATATTTTAATATATATATATATATATTACTGGTTGTATTTTTTGAAATTTTTATATATTTTTATAATAATAATAAAATACCCACACTACACATCCCATTGTCCTCCAGTATCCCCCCACCCATCCATCCTGTACCACTCTCCAGTTCCCCCACACACCACCGTACTCCCCTCAGTGCTCCCCTAATCACTCCAGTTACCAACTCCCATCCCCATTACTTCCCCTCTCACCCTACAATTAATGGATTTAAGTAGTCTCAAGTTGGTGTGTGAACATGACCCTCAAATTGAGTTTTTTTGGACCAAAATGCCCCCATTACGTTGCTGCTTATTGAGTTTTTTATACCGCTCCTTATTCTTTATATATATATATATATAAAATATTTACTATATATATTTAAAATATATAAACATATATTTAATATGATATTTATTAATAATATAAGTATAAATAATAATATAAATATAAATATTGACATTATTATGTATATTTTAAATTTTATTATAATGAAATTAGTATATATTGTTTATTATTAATGGAAAATTATTATATAATTATATGTATAATTTTTATTAAAAAACAAACATATATATATATTATTTATTATGGTATTTATTATATATAATAATGATTATTTATATTTTTAATATGACAATTATTAATTAAGCTACAAATTTATTCTGAAAATATCTAGTGTAAATTTGTACTGGAAATTTCCTGTGAAAATTTCCATTGTAATTTTCTAGTGAAAAATTCCACTGAAAATTTTCAGTGAAAATTTTAAATAGAATTTTCCAATGTAAATTTCCATATGAAATTTATAATGCAAAGTTTCACATAAAATTTGAATGAAAATATATTAATACTTAAATAAAAAATGAAATTTTTACTACAAATTTGCATTGAAAAATTGCATTAAAAACTTCTAATGTTAATTATTGAAATTCATATGATTCTATAAACATTTTATAAATCATGTGTATATAAAATAATCTCTTCCCAAGATCCTCATGTATACAATCTATAGATAAAAAGTTTTGTAAATGTGTGTACCTATCACCGTAATAACCTTTAGTGAAAATTTTCACATGAAACCTTTAGTGTAAAATTTCATTTGAAATTCACAATTCAAATTTTCACTAAAAATTTCCAATAAAATTTCAATGTATGATGGAAATTTTCAATGCAAAAAAAAACAAACACAAAGACAAATAGAAATAAAAATATCTATGTTAATATTAAATTATAAATTTCAAGTTAAAAGTTACAGTTAAAATTTTTGGTATGTATATACCATGATCTATATAAATTTTCATTGGAATTTTTTGTTTTACATTTACACTATAAATCCCCACTGAAATAAATCTGTACTAAAAATTTTAATGTAAATTTACAGTCCAAAATTTGAATGCATATATATATCCATACATATATATATTGTGTGTGTGTGTGTGTATAAAAATAGAAATATATAATATAATTTTAAGTGAAAACTTACACTATAAATTCACATAATCAAACATAAATTTTCTATTCAGTGGTGTAAATTTATACATGATATTTAATTTTGAGTGAAAATTTCAACTTAAATTTCATTATAGTTAAACTAAAAATTTGAATATAAATTTTTTAAATAAATGCATAATTAAATTTACATTACAAATATATTAACACATAAAAAAATTTAATTTTTCATAGAAACTTTGAACTAGACATTTTATAGGGAAATTCACAGTGTAAACTTTCAATGAAAATTTCCAGTGAAAACTTTCACTGGAAATTTCCATTTCAAACTTCAACTAGTAGTTCAAATTTATACCTTAAATTAAAATGAAGATATATTGATACATAAATAAAAAAATCTATTTTTTCATTAAAAATTTACACTAAAAACCTTTAGTAAAAATTCCCACTGTAAACCTTCAGTGAAAATTTCCATTGGAAACTTTTATTTCTAATTTCCATTAAAATTTCCAATGGAAATTTTCAATGCATATTTTCCACTATACAATATATTTTAAATATCATAGTACAAATTTTCACTAAAAATTTCATATAAATTTTCAATGTATAATGGAAATTTTTAATGAAAACTAATAAAAACACAAAGAAAAACGTATAAATACAAATAAACATGGTAATATTAAATTATAAACTTCAAGGGAAAATTTACAGTGGAAATTTTAAGTACATATATAAAAACATCAAAATAAATTTTCATTATAATTTTTTGTTTTAAATTTATACTATAAACCCCCAAGAATATAAATCTATACTAATAATTTTTAGTGCCAATTTACAATAAAAAATTTGAATGCATGTATATATACATAGATATATTTGTATATATAAAAATATAAATATACAATATAAATTTAAGTACAAATTTAAACCGCAAAGTAACACAATCCCATTGAAAATTTCCAATTAAAACTCCCAGTGAATGTTTAAAACTATCTATGTAATCTACATTTTTTTGGAAAGTGCATTTTTGGTATGATCTGTTTTCAGTGTAAGTTGTTCCTTACATGTTGATTATATTAATGATAGATTTTACATTTATTTGAGTTATATTTCACTACCTAGGATCATATGATTAAAATTTTCACCACAAATTTTCAATTCAAATTTCCACTTAAATTACAAGTAAAAATATATTAATACATAAATAAAAAATTAAAATTTTCATTGGAAAATTACTGTAGAAATTTAAAAAGAGAATTTTCATCTAAAATTTATAGTTTTTATTTTCACTTAAATTATAAGTGAGAGTATATCAATACACAAATAAACATTAAAAAATTCCAGTGGAAATTTCCACTGTAAATTTACAGTTCAAATTTTTTACTTAAAATTAAAATGAAAATAAATTAATATAGAAATAAAAATTGTAAATTTGCACTGAAAATTTTCATTGAAAATTTTCATTGGAAACTTTTAGTACAAATTTACAATGGAAAATTGTAGTTAATATTTACATTAAAGATTCTAGGTAAAATGTTCACTTAATATTTATAATAATTATACTAGAATTTTAATTAAATATATTCTAAAATATATACATGTTTACATTTTTAGTGTAGCTATATTAATACATGAATAATTTAATTTCTAGTGAAAATTTTCAATGAAAATTTATACTAGAAATTTCCAATGAGAATTTCAATAGGAAATTTACAGTTTAAATTTTCACAAAAAATTAAATTGAAAATATATTAGTATATAAATAAAAATGTAAATTTTCACTGAAAAATGATTATAATGATCATTATTATATTTTCTATACTTATAGTAACAAAATTTTCAAGTCATAATTAAATTTTTCTTTAAAAAATGATATTATTAGTTGTACAATAAGTATATAATAATTATACTATAGGTTCCAATTAAATTTTTCACTTAATATTTACAATAATTATACTAAAATTTTAATTAAATAAATTCTAAAATACAAACATGTTTACATTTTACTATATCTATATTAATTCACGAATAATTTAATTTCTAGTGAAAAATTTTAATGTAGATTTCTGCTGGAAATTTCCAATGAAAATTTCAATAGGAAATTTCCAGTTTATATTTTCACATAAAGTTAAATTGAAAACATATTAATATATAAATAAAAATGTAAATTTTCACTGAAAAATAATTAAAATGATAATTATTATACTTCCTATACTTATAATAAAAATAACTTTCAAGACACAATTAAATATTTCTTTTAAAAAAACTACGTTACTAGTTTTCCTATAAAATAATGAAAAAATAGATATAAATATTAATATCTCAAAACCTTATTTTTTTTTGTTTTCAAACAATGAAAGAATTTCAATATAAAACAAAATAAATTTCCAGTGCATACTTCCATTATTTATTATTATTATATAATAATAATTATTATTAAACAATTTTTATTTATCTATATTATTAATGTTTATAATAACATTTTACAGTTGTTTATTAAAATAGTTTACATGGTGGTCTATAGGGTATTATTGTCCAACTTTTTCAAATTAAATAGTTTGAATTTTAAAAATTATTTTAATTCAAAAACCAGATCTACTGCCACATTAGGTTTTTTCCCGATGAAGAGTCATCCCACCCTATACCTAGCCCTTTGGTTAGGATCTCAGAGAATAATTTTCACTAGTTAGCCACTCACTCATGTCCAGTTCACTGTTCACCTCAGTGCTCCCCTGATCCGCATGCTCTGGTGCTCCTCTGCTCATGTCCCATGTACATAGGTCCTTTGGTGCTCCCCTACTCATGTCCAGCTCCCCGTTCACATCCTACATACTTTGGCTTAGGTACACCTTGTCCCCACCCCTATATGTTTTTCACCCTAAATAAAAGGATACTCTACTGAAATTTGATCCTGTGCTTCTACCATTAGGATAAATAATCAAACCAACCCATTTGTTTATATTTTAATTACTCTAATATATTATGTTATATATATATATATAAATAAATGTTAGTATTTAATAAATTAATATTTTATATATTTTTATATACATATATTAATATATGCATGTTTATATTATATATTATATATATTTATATTTTACATTTATGTTCATATTTAATATTATATATATATGTTTATATTTTATGTTTATTTATATGTTTATATTATATATATGTGTGTGTGTGTGTGTGTGTGTGTGTGTGTGTGTGTTTATATGTGTGTGTATAATTATATATGTGTATGTACACACACATAGACATAATTATCCATGTTTTAAAATCATGGAAAAAATATCACTAAAATAGCCACGTTTTCCTAAAAATGTGACTAAATTTAAAATATTTAATTGTATTATGTTATATTTAAATATATAAAAATACATTTAAGTATTGAAAATTTAATATATATATATATATATTAATATACATATATCAATACATATATTTTATAATTTATGTTTATATATTATATATTTATATATGTTTATAATATACATATGTTTATATTTTTTATTTATATTATTTATATATATGTTTATATCATATATATATGATTATATGTTTATGTATTTTATATATGTTTATATTATATATATATATATATGTTTATATTTTATATTTTATAAATATATATATGTTTATATTTTATAGATTTATATGTTTATATGTTATGTTTATATATTATATATATATGATTATAATTTATGTATATATATATGTTTATATTATATATATATGATTATATATATATATATATTATATTTTATAGACATATATGTTTATATTTTATGTTTATATATATATATATATATATATGTCACGAACCGTCCGAGTGGGGACTATGCTGCGATTCCCCAAGCTTTCCTCCAATAGGCCATAGGATGGTGACTAGCACATAGTAGACATATCACTGACATGGGAGGCCTTAGCCTAAGTACCTGAACACACACACATCTCCATGTCCATACAAATGCTGAAATTTAAAAACCACTATGTAACCGTGCATGCATACATATAAATCCCATAACCAGAGTATGATAGAAAGTAATGTAAAGTAAACATGGACAAATAAAATCCCACCATAATGATTCTGTAACATAAGTCCAACCTATAAGTAAAGGTACTAGGACTGCTGTATGAAAGCCGCAGGAACACACCTCAGCATGTCTGGTCTCACTAAGCACCATCCAGTCCTAGTCTACCTAGGACTTTGTTAAAAGGTTGATCTTCTACATAAGACACGACACGTACGGGAAAATCCCGTGCATGGGTGAGTGTAACAATACTCAGTAGGACACCCCAAAGCTAGAAAGCAATACACCAAAGGAATGTACAGTTTGTTCTACATAGGTTTATGTCTACTACACATATAACAAGAATATACAAATATAATAAATCCAAGACACACAATCTAGAGGTAAGCCACAACCATAATACACCATCCTTAGGATTTCATCTTGAAGATTCCACGAATCACTCATCTGAGAGAACACACTTCTGAGTCTGATAACACTGATGACATTTGTATGAGAGGTACTGCTTGTTAGGTATCACCATGAGTAAGAAACACTGATAGTCCGAAGAGAATGCAATACATAGAGAATGATAACTACAAGGAACATGAGGTGATACCAAAAACTCAATCTGGATTAACCTGCTAAGTAGAGGATCGACACCCTCGTAGTCTTGGTCATTTAGATACCAAGAAATCCACCTAGGGTACAAAGATGAATAGAGGATCCCACTCCAGTCATCTCAAGGGTATTATAACAACTCTATCCAAGAAGTGTTGCTGAAGGGATCGTAGTCCTAGGAGTAGGAAACAATTTGTTCCAACCCTCAGAGAAACAATAAGGGGAACTGTAGATACTCAAGCTTGAAATACATGGACATTAAATTACTTTTTCAGAATACTTATACATAATAAAACAGATTCCCAAAGACAGTATTAGTTTAGTAACTTTTGAAACTTGGAACATAATCTTCTAATCATGGTGAAAGATCTTAAACATCTCCCATAATGATCTTCCCCTTTTTGTTTTCCTACCTAAAACCTTTATTTATATCCCGGGGAAAAGAAAACATAAAAAGGGTGAGCTCAAATGCTCAGTAAGGGTAAAAATGGAGAAAATAAAACAAACCATATACATTTTAATGTAAAAACATGAACATAATGTTTAAACATCAAAATATTGAGTCATGAAATAAATCTTGCTAGTATGTAAGGCATAGATCATAAAGGAGAATTAATCATGATAAAATAACCTGGGAATAAAACATGGAATTGTAGAAAATCATTTAGCACATAATATGGTTTTCATAGTAGCCAAGGAATTTTTTCCAAGACCATCATAGTGGACAAATTCCATTACCGAACCATGTTTACTTGCTGTTCCAGCCATGTATTACTGAACAAGATTAACTTTCCGTTCTAGTCATGTCTATCTCATGAGATGTAAATATTTAACCAATGAATTAGAGGGAGATATAGGTCTCACCCATCTCATAATGAAACCATTATTAGTTGTGACACAAAATCATAAAACATACAACATAGCATAACCCATGTAATAAAATGGGATTCTTAAACATTATGCCATCATAACATAATCCATATAAGATAAAAGGACTTCATAAAAGTAATTCCATCATAAAATAATCAAATCAAAGTAATAATAGGGATATAAAAATAACCCTATATCATCTTGGATGGAAAATAATTTTAATAAAACACTTGAACTTAGTTCTTGAGGAAAATATCCTTTCTTCTTCAAAAACATTTTCTTTTCTCAATATGTCATTCAATTTTAAAAGAAAATAAGTTAATTAAAAATAAACTTGAAAAATTGTAAAGGAAGATTTATGGAAATGATTCTTTATGAAAGCATAAAAATCCATTCATTCTGTATAAGTTAAAAAAAATTCTCCTTGTACTTTTTCCGGAAAAGTCAAAAAGTACCTCGTATGGTAAACAAAAGAAAGATTCCTTCCATATCATGTAGTAAAAGTCAAAAAAGGGAAAAAATGACTTTAAACATACATTTAAGAATAGTAAACATTTTATGAAAACATGTTTTAGAAAATATGGACATGGATGATAAATATAACCCCAATAAATACTTACTAATAAACAATCTCGGATAAAAACAAGATTGACAAAGTTATCCCTTACCTTAGGTTCGATTTCTTCCGTATGTGTCCAAAACTCCTGTATAGTGGGTTTAAACATATTATTAACTTTTAAAATAATCATATTAATATTTATTATATCATATATGATTCACACTTTATATTACCCGTTCATTTGTCAATTCCACATTAAAGCAACATTTTGGGTAATAATCGTTTCGTTTATTGTATGTGTTTGGACTTGTTATTCTTCATAATATTACTTAGATCCTAATTTAATTACTTAAATAATGTAAAAAATTATTTATATATATCTTATACATTAAATATATAAATATATTTATAATATATAGATAAATAAAATGGAATACATCGTTCATGGAGATGGTAGGCCGTACGTACGCATGAACGTTGTTTTCATTTCCTTATTAAATTGAATGAAAGTAAGTAAATGATATATATATTTATATACATACATAAATAAATTAGAATTATTATGTCATATATTTCATGATTATTTATTATATATACTTTATAATCATTTTTGAATGGTTAACATGGATAATGAATCTCATCACGTCATGGAGACAGTAAGCCATACGTACGCACGAGCGATGATATCGTTCTCATAATTGTTGAAAAGTATTGAATTAGCTGGTGTATAATATATTAGAATTAGTATCATGTTATAGTAATCATATATAGTCATTATTTACACCATTATACCCATCTAAGTAATGTGGTGGAGAAAAACATATTACACCACGGCGTGGAGATGATAATCCGTACGTACACACACATGGTGATTTCTTTTTTCATAGGATGGATAGAAGGTGAAATAGGGTTGTTTCATATTTATAATAACATATCAGTATATGAGTGATACTTATGTTGTTACTTTATAATTAAACAACTAAATAAGAGGAAGTATAAGAATAAATAAATTTGAAAGAATTGGTAGAAGAGATTACCTCTTCCTCGACGTGCCTCCTTTAAACTTCCTCTTAGGGAACTAGAGTTGGTATTTTGAGAAGACCAGAACATATAGAATGTAATTATGGAAGTTGAGAAGAGAAATGGGTGTAGGTTGGCCGAGCTTGAAGGCTTAAAATGGAGTAAAGAGGAAAGGGAGGAGGTTCCCTTTTATAAGAGAGGAGAGGGGCACTTTAGGAAAGTTCTAAAATATTAATTTATTATAAATTCAATTTCGATTTAGAATGGTCCAAAACATATTTAATTCTAAGATAAGTTGATTTTGGTTTAAATAACCATTATCCAATAATTTTTTTAAAAGTTTTGAATATTTTTGTATCCTTATCTGTTTGGTTTTACACTTATTTTACCCTTTTTAATCTAACCATGATATCATGTTATTTAAACATTGTGGGTTATTGTAAATACCATATCATGTCAAAAGAACCAAAAAAAGTTATTTATGAAATATTTGGACTTATATTAACCATTTTTATGAATCATATATTTTTATTAATTTAATGTCATTTAATAAACTAATTTATGTTTTAAGTTATGAATTATGTCAATTTTAGATACTATTCATACTTGATTTTTTTTTAAAATTAATAACAACCTTATTACTTAGAAAAAAAGTCATTAAACCAAATATAATATGTCAATATCATCCATAAAATTCATGGATGACATCAAAATAACCAAATTACATATTTTTAATATTTATAAATTCATTTATTTGAATCCTTTATTAATGAAGCAATCACTGCATCATCCTTGTGTCATACTTAAGTTTATTTATTTAATGTCTAAAAATTAAAAATAAAATATCATGATGTATAAATTTTTTTTATATTTATAATTACTATTTACAGTCGAAGAGATCACTTATATAATCCCATATAAATTTTTTTAGTAAAAGATATATTTTTAGGTTATATTTTCTTTAACATTAAATTAAAAGTAATTAAATTTCATTTTCACTTACAAGTGGCTCCATGGGGTCCCAAAATAGATCCAAAAATTCCCATGGTCTGAAATGTATCATCCAATAGGGCTAGAACATGTTTTAGGGTAATTATAATATTATTTTTTTACCCTTATTTACTAGATTTACCCTTTAACCATGGTAAATAAAATATTTACCAAAGTTACTATTCATAATATATAAAAATAAAAGTTACCTGTCATTCCCTAGCTCCTGAATACCCAGAGCCAGTGCCATACAGAGGATCGAATTCAGTTTGGGCTCTCAGAAACTAGCTACTACTGAAATGTTTCTTCTGTTAAAAGCTCACACCTGAAAAATTTATTTCAAAAATGTAGGGTGAGCATATGAATTCCCAGTAAGGGGTTTCAAAATAAACCAATATAACTTTTGAAAAAATTCTTAAAACTTTCCATAAAACATTTTTCTTACATGAAACACATCACAATAATAAAAATTCACAATTAAATCATGCCAACAGAATTACAAGGGAAAATGATTCGATTACTGGCATTCTCTTTTGAATAATAATTATAATACATTCAAAATAAGAATGACATTTGAATATGCAAGCACAAATTATACAGCTAAGAGTAATGAATAATCAGAGTTGCGTGTAAAGGTAATAAATATACACTGAATACTAATTCACTGAGTGCATATTTCATGCCATAAGCATTTACTTTTATGATACACACAAGTACTAGATTTTAACCATGGATATTCTACTAGTAAAATATCCCTTTGGTTAATTATTTATCATACACATAATTATGGAATGTATAATACAGTACTTTAATTACTGTGTCAAGGCCTCGTGCCAAGACCTAGGGGATAACTATAACTAGAACCCAACCCGAAGAGCCTCTTTAACCGGACTCCATCCCAGAGAGCCTCTAAAATCGGACTCCATCCCAGAGGGTCTGCTGTAACCAGACCCCAACCCAGAGGGCTTAATTTTATCTGTCCCCAAACTGGAACATACTAGTCCAATACATTACTCATATGTTTAATAAGGCCATGTATCCAAAGTGTCCCATACCACTTTGAATACCTAATTCCATGTATTTTATTTGGGGTGTCCCATACCACTCCAAATAATTAAATTCTTAATTAATTATCATAAGTGATGGATTATAAATACTCCGATTTATCACATAAATTAATAAATTTACAATTGTTCCATAAAATTTCAATGCATTACATTGCATGTTTATAACTTCGAATAGGTATTATTCATGCTCAATTCATGAGCTGATAAATGGAAATGACATTGGAATAAATCATAATATGTCTATTATTATTTAAATAATAAATTTTCCCAACAACATGCATAAAATAGTAAACATTCTTTGTGCATGTGATATTAATTTAAAAACACACAAGTAATGAATGGATGGGGTTACCACATAAAATGATAGTTCTTTAATTTTAAAAATCCTTGATTCATGGAAATGAATATTTATAGTTTAAAATGACTGATTTTAAATTAAAACAGATGTCATTTGTACACAAGCATTCACCAATAAATGGTTGTGTCTTAATAAATGGTCATACCCTATGTTTCATAGCATATATGGTCAACTAATTTGCAGTGCAACATTTGTTCTATGTAATGCATACATTCATGAGAAATTAATTAAGCAAATAAAAAAAATACTTTAACCACCAAAGTTTGTTTTAGGCCAACCTATTTTGGATTATGGTTCAAACTTATAGGTGCATACATATAACCATAAAATATGTCTATGTCGCACCCTTACTTTATATATTTTGAAAAATAAAAATTATATATATATATATATATATTAACATATTAAAAGAAATGTATTTTTTTAATAATAACAAACCCTTAACATCATAATATTAATTCACATTTTAAGAAAATGAACTTCCTTACCAGAACTAGAAAATAGAGATTGTATAAAGTAATAAATTAATTTCCCTTACATTTTAAAAACATAATTGAAAATAAATACTTGATAGAATTAAAAATGGATGGATTAAAATTATATGGGTGTATTTGTAATAAATATACCAATCCATTTGAACCCAAAACTTTATTCACATCCAATTCTTTATTTAAAGATTGTAAATCATCTTTAATAACATAAAATAGAAATAGGTTGAATTATTTGTGTATGTCTGAATATACACTATGTGTATAATAGAAAATAATTATAAATTAAAATAACCCTTACAAAAACTTAAATTAAAACTTAAAATTAAATAAAACATATAATCTGTTTATATTATTGCAATATAAAAAAGTGTAGAAAACTGTTTCCATTGCAGGAATAAATTTTTGATAAATAGACATTTGAAAATAAATTGTATTTTTCCTTAAACAACTAGAAAATAGAGGGTGTAAAGAAATAAATAAATTTTCCTTACAAAACATAAGATCGTAAAAAAAATAGATAAATGTTCGAGACAAATATTTAACCCTTATTTATTATTATTAATAATATTCTATTTGATAACTTTTTAATAATAAATTATATTTTGAAAAAAATAGTAAACATATATATTTTAAAATACTCTTTCAAACAAAGGAAAATAATATTTACTTTTAGAATAAATTTGAAAACTATAATTAATTATAATTAAAAAAACATGATTTCGATTATTATTTTCTAAGAACATTATCTAAAAAAATCAATTTTAGTTGTTTTAAATTATAAATAAATTCAATTAATAAATTATTTTCTTATTAAAACATAGTTTGGAAATCTTGGGATGTTACATTATTCCCCACTCAAAAGAATTGTGTCATCGCAATTATAAAATGCTCGTACACAACCACAACAACACTAGACACACGTCACTCTTGAGGTCCCTTTACCGGGAACACCACCGATGGTAGGGTGCTGACGACCTCAGGTGGAATCCTAAGGTAGTATTCAGCTGCTCGATCTATTTGGCCCAGACACACTTTGAACAGCTAGGGTCGAACCTGTGCCTAAAGCACTCGACCTTCCATAGAGAGGCACAAGAAGTGTGGTGGTTGGAAAGTTCAGAGTGGACTAAATCCCTATAATTCCAATGCACCACGTTGTTCTTGAAAATATTGATGTTGTAGAGTTCTCCGTACATACTAAAACTCAGGACCTGGAATAGGTAGGCCGCTTTATGGTCACCATCCAAAGTAGCTTCTATAATTTTACCTACAACTCGGTAGTTATTAGCCAAAGTGAAACATAGAAAAAGGGATTCAAAGTTCATAACTTGACTACAAAGACCATAGATCAAAATTTGACATAGATGTGTTGCCCGGAGTTCACCCCCTTGTACAGCCTCCTCAAAGTCCTCAAGAGAAAAGAAATTATTAGCTAGGGTAAAGCATTTAAATATACTCTCAAAGTATTTCCCTTATCGTACATAGAACATGAATTGTACGTTCATCATGAGGTGATAGATGAAACATACTCCATGGTCACGTTGGATTACACGAGAAGAGTTGGATACTTGGTAGAGGGTTTTTCATGATAAAAGAATATTTTTAAATTTCTCGTAGTTTTCTACACATTATTTTCACACTATGGTCTATAATACTTCTGTTGGAAGAGACAAAAGACTAGCACTTTCGTTTTCCATCTGAAATTTAGGACAACATCATTCTTAGTATTGCTTAAGTAAATTTTTCATTGTTCAGTTCTAGTTTTCTAGAGTTATCTAAACCGAATCCTCTGATACCAAATGTCACTCACCAGCTCCCTAATACCTAGAGTCGGTGCCATATAGAGGATTGAATTTGGTTCGGGCTCTGAGAAACCAGCTACTACTGAAATGCTTCTTCTGTTAAAAGCTGACACCTGGAAAATTTATTTCAAAAATGTAGGGTGAGCATACGAATTCCCAGTAAGGGGTTTCAAAATAAACCAATATAACTTTTGAAAACATTCTTAAAACTTTCCATAAAACCTTTTTCTTATATGAAACACATCACAATAATAAAAATTCATGATTAAAGAATGCCAACAAAATTACAAGGGAAAATGATTCGATTACTGGCATTCTATTTTGAATAATAATTATAAGACATTAGAAATAATCTTGACATATGAATAAGTAGGCACAAATTAAACAGGTAAGAGTAATGAATAATCAGAGTTGTGTGTAAAGGTAATAACTATACACTTAATACTAATTCACTGAGTGCATATGTCATGCCATAAGCATTTACTTTTCTGATACACAAAAGTACTGGCTTTTAACCATGGATATTCTACTAGTCGAATATCCATTTGGTTAATTAATTATCATACACATAATTAAGGAATGTATAATTCTAGAATTTAATTACTATGTCACGACCTCATGCATAGACCTAGGGGAAAAATGTAACTAGAACCCAACCCAGAGAGCCTCTATAACCGGACTCCATCCGGAAGATCCTCTGTAATCGGACTCCATCCCAGAGGGTCTGCTGTAACCGGACCCCAACCCGGAGGGCTTACTTTTACCGGTCCCCAACCCAGAACATACTAGTCCAATACATTCCTCATATGTTTAATAAGGCCATGTATCCAAGGTGTCCTATACCAATTTGAATACCTAATTCCATGTCTTTTATTTGGGGTGTCCCATACCACTCCAAATAATTAAATTCTTAATTCATTATCATAAGTGATGAATAATAAATAGTCCAATTTATCACATAAATTAATAACTTTATAATTGTTCCATAAACTTTCAACACATTACATTGCATGTTTATAATTTCGAATAGGTATTATTCATGCTCAATTCATGCACTGATAAATGGAAATGACATTGGACTAAATCTTAATATGTCCGTTATTATTTAAATAATAATTTTTCCCAACTACATGCATAAAATAGTAAACATTATTTGTGCATGTGATGTTAATTTAAAAACATGCAAGTAATGAATGGATGGGGTTACCACATAAAATTGATAGTCCTTTAATTTTAAAAATCCTTGATTCATGGAAATGAATATTTATAGTTTAAAATGACCAATTTTAATTTAAAACAGATGTCATTTGTACACAAGCATGTGCCAATAAATGGTTGTGTCTTAATAAATGGTCATACCATATGTTTCATAGCATATATGGTCAACTGATTTGCAGTGCAACATTTGTTCTATGTAATGCATACATTCATGAGAAATTAATTATGCATATCAACAACATACTTTAATCACCGAATTTTGTTTTAGTCCAACCTATTTAGGATTATTGTTCAAACTTATAGATGCATAAATATAACCATAAAATATGTATATGTCACACCCTTACTTTATATATTCTGAAAACTAAAAGTTACACACACACACACACACATATATATATATATATATTTATTAACATCTTACAAGAAATGTAATTTGTTTAATAATAAGAAAACCTTAGCATCATAAAAGTAATTCACATTTTAAGCAAATGAAATTACTTTCTAGAACCAGAAAATAGAGATTGTATAAAGTAATAAATAAATTTCCCTTACATTTTAAAAACGTCATTGCAAATCAACACTTGATAGAATTAAAACTGGGCAGATTAAAATTATATGGGTGTATGTGTAATAAATATACCAATCCATTTGAACCCAAAACTTTATTCACATACAAGTCTTTATTTAAAGATTGTAAATCATCTTTAATAACATAAAATATAAATAGGTTGAATTATGTGTGTATGTCCGAATATACACTAAGTGTATAACATAAAATAATTATAAATTAAAATAACCCTTACACAAACTTAAATTAAAACTTAACATTAAATAAAACATATAATCTCCTTATATGATTAGAAATAGAAAAAAAGTGATGAAAATAATTTCCATTGCATGAATAAATTTTTGATAAATAGACGTTTGAAAATAAATTATATTTTCCCTTACACTACCAGAAAATAGAGGGTATAAAGAAATAAATAAATTTTACTTACAAAACATAAGATTGTAAAAAAATATAAATGTTCAAGACAAATATTTAACCCTTATTTATTATTATTAATAATATTCTATTTAATAACTTTATAATAATAAATTATATTTTGAAAAAAATAGTATACTTATATATTTTAAAATACTCTATCAAACAAAGGAAAATAATATTTATTTTTAGAATAAATTTGAAAACTATAATTAATTATAATTAAAAAAACTTGATTTCAAATATTCTTTTCTAAGAACATTGTCTAAAAAAATCATTTTTAATTGGTTTAAATTATAAATAAATTCAATTAATATATTATTTTCATATTAAAACATAGTTTGGAAATCTTGGGATGTTAAATTACCTATTTACACAATTTGGACCTCCTGATTCCAAATATGGAATCCATTTTTCCAAATTCAAAACACAGAATTGACATAAATTAATTTAAAATTAATTCCCGTTGTCAAAACCAAAAAGCGTGTTTTTAAAAAGTAAAAACTACCAAAATATTGACATGTGTTTATATCCAATTTAAGAGTGAAATTACTTACAATGAACAAAATTGGATTAAATGTTAAAAATATAATCCAATTTCACTTTAAAACTAATTAAAAATACAATATAACTATATAAATAAATTAGATGAAATGTCAGTTTTGAATTAAAATGCAGTATTTTTCACTGTTCATTAAAATTTTAAATTTTTTCAAAAAAATAAAAAAATTTCAACAAAAGTAAATTTTTATGTCCTGATTCCAAAGAAGAATATTATTTTTTCAAGTTGAACTTATAAAAGTGTCAAAAACAAGATTTAAAATGGGCGCGCCATCAAAATGCATTAAAACTTCATTTTTTTGAAAAACAGTTCTTTTATCCAAAAAATTCATTTTATTCTCATAACATAATCTATAAAATGTGTAAGATGAATAATAATGTTATAAAATTAGAAATGTGGTTAATAAGATTCATAATGACTAGTTTATATCCCATTAAATAATAATATTTTAAATATATATCATTGTTTAGTGAAACTCGGTATCACGTACAACACAAGCTATTGAGGAAGGTCACACTTGCATGTAACGCAAGCCAAGTCAGTGTTGCGTGTAGTGGAAGCTTCCTTTGGTGTTTTTTATAACATAATCTAAACTTAGTTCATTTATACATTGAACAAAATCTATACTCAGTGTTGCATGAAATCAATTCTATCAAAAGAACTTGAAATTGTGTGTAACACGAGACAAGAATAGTGTTGCATATACTGTCTGCTAATACGGGGTTGCGTATAGCGCAAGATAATATTGGTGTAACATACAACACAAGACATCAAAGAAATTAGAAAAATAATATATCTCATATAATCTCAGGGTGTTACTGTAACAGACCCTAATGAAACTCTTCCAAGAGATGGAGGAAAAGAGATTCAAGCCATGTAGAAAGGGGTACATAGTGTGTAGTAGGGGAACACACTGTATCCCTTGACCCTGGGTATTGTCAGTGTAAATGACTTGTTTCATCAACATGTGTTGTATAAAATAGTAAATGGAATGTGAAGGAGTTACACACCATCTCCCCATATCTCGAGGTCTGCCTGTGTACTCCAATTGTGTGCCAGTACACGGTGTCAGCCCATGTCCTGTGGGGGAGTACATGGAATGTAGTCTAGCCTTGTAGTCCACCCCGTGTCTGTTTACTTTTTGAGGTACACACCAAGTATCCGGGGAGGGACCACACACCATGTGGGCCATGAAACATGTTGTGTGGTACTCATCTCCTACATAAAACCCTATCCACTTCTAAGGGGGCCCCACACACCATGTTATCCTAGATTACACACCATGTGACACAAGATTTTCCAGAATCTTTTGTTCGCGTGCCGTTCATCTTCTCCAACAATTTGACCACTGTTCCATCCACACCTCACCAGAAAATTCAAGAGAGATACTTTCCTGAGCCTTTCCATCACTGATATACCATTTCTAGGTCCTCAATTTTCATGTAAAGCAAGATCATCATCGTTATTTGTTGCATGCCTATGAATGAGAAATCAACACCAACCATTGTTCGATCCACTACCGCAACCACCATCACACCTCCGTTGAGTCATACCGATGCCATATCTACGATTTTGGATTATTGTGCCAATAATCAAATGTGCAATGATTGATTGTTCAATGAAACATAAAACCACGAGGAAGAATGAAGAACACCACGGAGAATGGTGAATTAGGGGATAAAAGAAAAAATCAAAAAAAGAGGAACAAACCTCAATTTATGTTCATGTTGATCTCAATTCATTGCTGCTACAATGATAAATCAAATCAATCAATAGTATAATCACCAAGATAAGAACCTACTGATAAACCCCTCAATCATACTCATCCCATATAACGATCGATATGTGGGCCAATTTATTCGTTGATTAGTCCATGTTCATCATAGAAATAAAGAATGGAAAAAAAAATAAAAAAACCATGCCCTACATTGATTCGGTTCGATCGTTGATAAAGAATGATCCATTTTCGTCAACGTTGAAAAGATATGTTGAATCTAAGGTACGTCTATCCTTGATTCTCAACTCTGTCATCATTCGTTCGAGAGGATTCTACAGAGGTTCTCTCCAATGACCCTCAAGAGGTTCCAGGGTTATATGGATAACCCTATATTTCTAACTTAAAGATCAATTTAAAGTTAAAATAGTTGCTGCATAAAAAAAACAGTATAAAATAATTTTTATTCAATTATTTTATTCACTTTTGCGCCCATGAATTTTTTTTCACAAATGAACCAAGTTGACCAATTTTCAGTCATGCCTAGGGTAAAAACTCCATTTTGAACTCAATGGTTCCCTCATATTTCTGATCAGAGCATCCATTTAGAACATATTCCACTTTTTTAGAGAAACCATGTGCGTGTGCTATTTAATAAATTTTATATATTTCAAACATTTATTTCATACACACCAGGTCTTGAAATTGCATGCTATCTCAATGAATAGTCTCTTAATTAATCCATATAATATTTAAAAATCATACATGGAAAATCTGAGATGTTACATTCTCTCCACCTTGGGGATTTACATCCTTGAAAAGTCAAAAAAATTCTACTAAAAAATGTTGGTACTAAGCACGACTCTGAGCCTCCTACTCCCAAGTGCTCTTCTGAAGATTCTTATGCTGCCACCGGTCACACACCAAAGGAATCAATCACCCATGAAGGATCCTCTCTAGAAGATCCTCAATATCCACTAGGAACTCAGAAAAATCCACTCCATCATCGATGTGAAGCTCACCCCAGTCATTAATGTGCGATGTGTCATGCACGTACCTCCTCAGTTGTGACATGTGGAAGATGTCATGTACCCCGTCTAACTGCATGGGTATAGATAAGTTGTATGACACCTTTAAAACTCTACACCATATCTATAAGGGGCCAATGAACCTTGGAGATAGCTTTCAGCCTCTTCTAAATCTCTATAATCCTCGTCAAGGTGAAACCCATAGGAACACATGGTCTCCTTCATCGAACTCCAAAGGCCTTCTTTTCCTGTCATAATAATACTTATAATGGATTTGTGCAGTCTTCATCCACTCATGGATGATCTTCACCTTCTCTATTATAGCTCATACCAACTTTAGGACCATGAGTGATAACTCTCCTGGGCCAGTTCAGCAAAGTGGTGACCTACAGGGTTGCCCATACAAAGCCTCAAATCGTGCCATAACCTGAATGATCCTCTATGTTTGGATGTCAGTTTGTGGGTGAAACACTATGCTCAAGTGTAACTAGGTCCCAAACGCCTCCTGTAATCCCTTCCACAACCAAGACATCAAGCGAGCATCACAATCATAAATGATCATTGATGGAACTCTATGGAGTTGGAATATCTCCTAAACATAGAGGAGTACCAATATCTCTACTGAACTCTATTCTTGAATAGATAGTAATTGGGTCAACATGGTGAGTCGGTCAATGATCATATATATGGAATCATATTCCCTAAACATACGTGGTAATCCTTTCATGAATTCCATAGATATCCCATCCCATTTCTACTCTGAAACCTCAAGGTGTTGAGCCAAACCTACTTGAACTTGGTTCTCACCCTTCATTTGTTGACAAGTGAGGCATTAAGAGATAAACTATGAAACATCTCTCTTCATCCCTGGAAACCAAAACTGACGTCGGAGGTCCTAGTACATGTTTTCTACACCCAGATGTATTTTAAAAGGGGACTTATGAAACTATCTTAGAACATCCTCTTGTAACATCATTGGTACCATCATGCATCCTCTAAAAATAATATTGTGATCCCCAAATTTAGAAGATATACCAGGAGAATTCCCTATGGATATCTAAGAATGTAGGGTCTCATAGTCGGTATCCACAGGTTGTGCTTCCTTGAATTGCTGTAAGAGTGGAGGGGTGAAAAACATCGACTGGAGGTAAGCTGCTCCATCTCCATTGACAAAGGATAACTATTATGAGGATAACATCTACGATGCCTCGTTCAGAAACTAAAAACTAGATCTCCTTCTAAGGGAATCTAATACCATTTCCCCTTCCCAAGAGTATAGAAAATTTCGAATTCATAATTCTGGAGGAACTCTAACCATAACCTCAATCTCAATTTTAGATCCTTCTGAGAGAAGATATACTTTATAATCTTGTGATCATAGTAGATGATAAACCGCTCACCCATTAGGTAGTGTCACTACATATTCAAAGAGAAGACTACCACTACTAACTCAAGGTCATGGGTCATGCATTTTTGCTCATGTGCACTCAAATGGTGTGATCCATAGGCAATCCAAACTTTCCTATACATCAAAATAAATCCAAGATCGGTTTCTAATGTATCGCAGAACACTACATACTCGAAACCTTCATCCAACAATATCAAGATGGGACTGCTTGTCAAAATTTACCTCAACTGCTGAAAATCCTACTAGAAAATTTATGTTCACATGAATGGCTAATCATTTTTAGTTAAAGCTATCATTGGTGATGATATCTTGGATAAATTAGGTATGAACCTCTAATAATAGCCTGCCAACCCAAGGAAGCTCTGCACCTATGTCATGATCTTAGGTTGCTCCCAAGACAACACTACTTAGACCTTGGATTGGTCCACTACCACTCCATCTGCTAAGATAACGTGTCCTATAATGTGGACTTCCTGAATAAAAAATAGGCACTTCGAGAGCTTTCTATAAATCTGGTTCTCTCAGAGTACATCCAGAACTATCCATAAGTGTCTCGCGTGATCTTCCTCAAAGACCTAGTACACAAGGGTATCGTTGATGAAGACTACCATGAACCAGTATATGTAAGGTTTAAAGATCTGATTCATGAGTCCCATGAACACTATTGGGGTATTCTTCATGCCAAAGGGCATCTCCAAGTACTCATAGTGATCATAGTGACATTGGAATGCCGTCTTAGGTATATCCTCACCCCATACTCGCAGTTGATGATAACCTAATATGAGGTCAACCTTTGAGAACCATCATTCCTGTCTCAACTGATCAAAGAAGTTATTGATCCCCGATAGTGGATACTTGTTCTTCATGGTCACCTAGTTAAAGCGTCGGTAGTTTAAACACAACCTCAATCTCCCATCCACATTCTTAGGAAAAAAAACTACAAATGTCTAGGGTGAAACACTGGGTCACATGAAGCCCTTCTTCTACAAGTCCTCCAATTGAACCCTCATCTCATGAAACTCTGCTAGCACCATATGACATGCTGCTTTAGATATCGATGTCATCATGGTGTGTAGATCAGTGCAGAAGTCTATCTCTTGGTGGTGGTGATGGGGGGGGGGGGGGTAAAATTGTAACATATTCAAGAAAGACATCCTCATACTCCACCACTACTACCAGAAACTGGGAACTCATAACATCCAAATCCTTAAGGGTTATGATAGACAACTTATGAGTAATCAGTCGCACCCTCCTATACATTAGTCCATCCTATGCTACCTAGGTTTCCCTTTCACCAAAAAAGGAAAACCTGGTTCCTTCACTACAGAGACACCACACCCTTCACCTAAAATAGTCAATATGGGCATGAACTGTAGACGACCAATCCATACCAAGAATGATGTCGTAATGCCTAAACACTACTATCATGAGATTCCAACAGAAACGCTAAACTCCAAGAGTTAGGTCACACTGTTGGAAAAAGTGTGAGATCCCCTAGTATTCTCTAGCAGGAGTATCCAAGCATATGGGTCAAGTCAACAATTTAACCAGAATCTCTAAGTCTCGTACAAGGTATGTGGTAAGAAAGTAATAACCAGAATCTATGTCTATCAGTATTGTAGCTAAATTATAAAAGAAACAAATCATACCTCGAATCATTCCTAGAGCCCCTAGGTTATAAGGATCGACCACTTACAGCTGTCCTCACCCCTATCCTCCAGTTACCCAAGCCTGGCGTGAACCATATAGGGGTGGTGGTGGTAACAAGTTGAAATGTTGACCACCTCCCACTGATCTCCCAAATCCATTTCCACATTTGAAACCCTATAAATCTACATTCTCCTGCCACTATCTCTACCTCAATGGTCAATCCATAGTCACTATCTCGAGTGATATGTCCCCTATCATCACATGAGTAGATCCGCCTCTCTCTACGATGACATGACCCACCTTGTGAGCTCTGAACTGCAGATCCTTTGTCCTGGGACCTCCTGCTGAAACATCTCCCACTTCCAGGCCCCTAAGACTGATTTTGTCTCCCTACTACCAGGGTCTCTGCTCCTGATTTCCCACCGATTACAATCATCAGCTGTATCTACTCATCCAAGAAGCTTTCGACCACCAAAAATCACTCAAGCACCCTAGCATAAGTAGGAATGCACAGAGAGATAACACTGGATTGGATGTATCTATACAGAACTTTCTTGATGTTCTGAGCCCTAAAGTACTAATCTCAAACCATATACATCGAGTAAATGGAAATGTTGGTAAAAATCGATGAATAATCAACCACTGACATGAATCCATTATAGAGATGAAGATGCTTCAAGATACACATATCCCTCAGTGTAGCTGGTGATAACTCCTCTATGAAGAGGTGATCAAACTCTGTCTATGAAAGAGTCACTTCATCACAAGCCTGGGTAACTAAAATCCACCATCGTCCTGTTGATCCATGAAGAAGGCTTGCCGCTAGGACCACCATATCATTCGTTGGTGTCCTAACTAGATGGAAAACTTTGGTTATAGCCTCATGGATATCCTCATCCACCTATAGGTTAGGATCTAATTAGAACCTGAGGGGTCTCTACTACGGAAAATCATGAAGTGCACTCAGCCTGTGCACTCATCTACTCGTACTGTGGGTACCACATGTTGCTCTATAAGTGGTGGTATGGATGGTGCACCAAAGGGTGCTAACATCTCAGGAATTGGTCCCTATGTCGAAGACTCATCACTGAGGGGGTCATCCTCATGATCAAGCTGCTAAATCCTAGCTGATATACATTATGGAGGAATCCTAAAAGTAAACAAGATGTACCAAAATCAATGAGTATATTTGGTGAGATGACTCAAGATGGACATGGAAATCACAACCCATTCTTATATGAGCCATATACCATTGTTTTCCTTGCAACCAATGTTCTCATGTACCGAGTTGAAAAGAAGGTGATCAGAGTTTTGGTGTATGGATACATCGGCTACCACACCAACACTGGAGTTCCTGGCTCGAAAGCCAAACTTGAAACACATAACACTGTTGCCCCAAACCAATCTTACAAACTCCCAGTCCCAAAGTAGAACTGGCCACTATAATGCCGCTCTTTCATGAATCATCCTAGTGGGTCTTATTCTATGACTCCCCAAACTCGCCTGCAATAGACCAGGGGCTAATGACTAGCACTGAGTAGGCATATCACTTACATGGGAGGCCTTATCCTAAGTACCTACACACACATACACACATATCAAAGCCCATAAAAATGATGAAATGTGAAAACCACTAAGTAACCATGCATGAATATATCTAAATACCATAACTAGAGTATGACAAGAAGCAAAGTAAATAGGGCCAAATAAAAGCCCACCACAAAGAGTCTACAATACAAGTCCAAACTGTAAGTAAAGGTACTGGTACTACTATTTGAATGCTATAGGAACACACCTCGGTCTGTCCGGTCTCACTAAGTGATGTCTGGTCCTGGTCCTCCTAGGACTGTGTCAAAAGGTCAATCATGTACAAAAGGAATGACATGCATGGGGAAAGCCCGTGTAGGGGTGAGTATAAAAATAATCAGTAGGATACCCCATAAAAACAAAGCAATACCACAAAGGAAAGTACAATCATCTCTACATAGGTATATGGAGACAACACATATAACAAGAATATATATATATACTCAATCCAAGACACATAGTCTAGAGGTAAAACACAACCATAGTATACCAACATTAGGATTTTAGCTCGAAGATTCCATAACTAATTCTCATGGGAGAACACAATCCCGAGTCTGATAGTACTCATGATGGCCGTTCAAGAGGTACTTCTCATAAGGTCTCACCACGAAGAATATACACTGATAGTTTGAAGATAATAGGATACATAGACGAGGATCACTGCTAGGTATATGGGGTGATACCAACAAATCAATCTAGATTAACCTACTAAGTATAGGATTGGAACCTACATAGTGTTGGTCACATAAATACCATGAAATCCATATAGGGCACAAAGATGAATAGAGGTTCCCACTCCGGGCCTCTCAAGGGGATTCCAAAAACTCTATCTAGGAAATCCTGATGAAGGGATCATAGTCATAGGAGTAGGAAATGATTCATACCAACCTTCAAGGAAACAATATAAGGAACAAACCCTAATGAAACTTGTCTATGGTATAGAGGAAAGAGATTCAATCCATGTAGAAAGGGGAACACGACGTGTAGTAGGGGCACACGCCGTTTCCCTTGACATTGGGTACTGCCTGTGAAAATTGGCTATGTCATCAAACCGTGTCATGTAAATAGTATACATCATATGAAGGAGTTACATGACATGTCCCTATATCATGGGTCCTGCCTGTGTACTCCAGCTGTGTGCCAATACACAGTGTCAGCCCGTGTCATTTGGGGGAGTACATGTCATGTAACCTGGCCATATAGTCCACCCCATGTCTATGTACATTTTGAGGTACATGTCAAGTATCCTATAAGGGATCACATGCTGTGTGGGCCATGCCACATTCTGTGTGGTACTCATCTCCTAACCGAATCCCTAGCCATCGCCAAGGGGACCTCACATTTTGTGTAATCCTGGATTACACGCCGTGTGACATGAGATTTTCTAAATTCCCTGGTTCATGCTTTGGTCATCTTCTTCGATTCTCCGACTACAGTTCCGGATGTTCCTCACCAAAAAATTCAAGAGCTTCACCCGAGCCTTTAAATTTCCAATCTACCACTTCCGGGTCCTCTATTCACTCAGAAAACAAGATCATCTCCATTTTTCATTACACAACAAAGAATGAAAAATCGACACCAACCGTTATTTGATCCACTACTGCAACCACCTTCGCACCTCCATAAAGTTGTACCGATGCCGAATCTACAATTTCAGATCATTATGCCAAAAATTGGATACACAATGATCGATTGTTCAAGGGAATATCGAACCATGGGGAAGAACGAAGAACACCACAAAGAACGGTGAATCGGGAGAGAAAATCACAAATCCAAACAAGAGGAACAGACCTCGATCAATGTTTGTGTTGATCTCAATTTTTTTCCTTAAAAAATACAAATCAAATCAATTAATATTTTAATCACAAAGATAAGAATCTCCCAATAAACCCTACAATGATACACATCCTGCATCACGATCAATCCACAGGCCAATCTTTTCATTGATTGGTCCATAGTAGAAATAAAGAATAGGGAAAACAAATAAAAAACACAGTCCCCAGCTCGATTTGGTTTGATCACTGATGAAAAATGATCTAATTTAATTGATGTTGACAAAATCCATCGAATCTGAGGTACGTCGATCCTTGATTTGCAACTCCATTATTGTTTGTTCGAGAGGATTCTCCAGAGGTTCTCTCTAATGACTCTCCAGAGGTTCCAGGGTCATATGGCTAACCCTATATTTCCAAAATAAGTATCCATTTAAAGATAAAATAGTCATTGAATCAAAAAAAGGAATAAAATAAATTTTATTCAATTATTTCATTCTCTTTTGTGCTCGTGATGACTTTTTCACAAACGACCCCCGCCGACCAATGTTAGGTTGCGCCTAGGGTAAAATCGCCATTTTGAACTCAAAAGAACCTTCATATTTGTAATCTGGGAATCCGTTTATAAGATATTCCACTTTTTCATGAAAACCGCACATGCGTGATATTTAATATATTTGAAACATTTATTCTAGACAGATCAGGCCTCAGAATCGCACGCCATCTCTGCACCTGGTTTGAAAATTAATCCATATAATATTTAAAAATAATTCATAGAAAATCCGAGATGTTACAATATATATGTTTATAATTTATGTTTTTATATATGTTTATATTATATATATATATTATGTTTATAATATATATATATATATATATATTATATGTTTATATTGATGCGCATAAACAGATATATAATTAGCCATGTTTTAAAACACTGGTAAAAATATCACTAAAATAGCCACATTTTCTTTAAAACGTGACTAAATTTTAAATATATATGTGTGTATATATATATATATATATCTCTGTGTGTGTCTGTGATTATATATATTAATATATATATATATATTAATATCTAAATATATGTGTTTGTGTTAATATATGTTTATATATATGTGTCAATATTTAAAAAATCAACATTATATATATATAATTATATATATATGTGTGTTTTTATATTTTATATTTTGAATTTTATATGTTATTTTTATACGTATATATATGTTTATATTATATTATAAATATATGATTACATATATATATGTGAGTGTGTGTGTGTTTATATATATGTATATATATATATATTTATAAACATGTTTATATATATGTGTTTGGGCGTATATATATTAATATGTATATATCTATATCTATTTATATATCTGAATATATATTTACATCGATGCGGGGAAATGTGCTATATAAATATTTATATTTTTAGCGATGTTTTTCTAGAAGTGTCTCAAAATTAGTGACATTTTTCAGGAAGCATCCCTAAATTAGAGACGTTTTAAGGAAGCATTTCTAAATTAGTGATGTTTTTAGGAAGTGTTGCTAAATTAGCAATGTTTTTTCAGGAAGAGTCTCTAAATTAGAGACAATTTTCATGAAGCATCGCTAAATTAGTGAAAATTTTCATGAACCATCACTAAATTAGTGACGTTTTTAAAAAATGTCTCTAAAAAACATCGCTAAATTATAGTTTTTTGGTAGTGTAAAGAATGATGGGTAACACCATATTGAGGGTGTATTAGAGCCTTGGTGAGTGTCAAGATAAGGATAAGACCTCTAGGACCGAATGAGGTGTGACAAAATGTTTTTACTCTAGTTTATAGGCTCGAGATATCTCCTAATGTTGATGTGAGATAGACCCTGATGAGGTGTGATGAGGTGTGGAAGAGGGTTTTCCTCTAATTGGTGAAAGTTATCTCAGGATGGTCCCTGGGTAGTGGTATAGGGTTGTGATATAGAACCCAAAGAGAGTGGGGAATGCCTTTTGAGTACAGGGTCTAGATGATCCTATGGGTTGTGAGAACATAGCGGGGTGTTGGATACAACTTGGTGCTGAGAGTAAAGACTGATATGGGTCTAAATAACAATAGTAGATGCTCTAATGGGTGAGATGATAAGGTAAATGGGTTCGGTGTGACGTGATTGTGCAACCAAAATAGTATTGAGGAGATATCCCTATGATGCTAAGTGAATGTTAAGGCATGTCATGGGACTTGGGGATAAGTCCCATGTGACTAATTCCCCATGATAATTTTGTGAGCTTAAGAGATGGGTTTTGATCCTTATTTTTATTATAATCATGTACTAACCATGTGAATGTGATTGGAGATGGATCTTAATGTTATCGATGATGAATCCTGAGGCCTGACCTCACCTTGAGTGATAATGTGTTGTAACAACACTATCTTGAGTGAGAAGGTAGTTTTTGAGATGTTATATCCTACCCTAACTTGGGTGATAAGGTAGTTTTTGGGATAATATCCTCGCCTTGGGTGGTTAGGTGTTAGTAAAACCCTACATTGTGTGATAAGGAAGTTTATATATTGTTATGTGATATTAAGACCTACCTTGAGTGATAAGATAGTGGTCAGGATAATGACCTCATCTTGAGTGAGGAGATAGTGACATGGACCTCCTTGAGTGGGAAGGTTGGTCTAGGGTATAATGTGGTACAATACATGGATGATAGAACCTACCTTGAGTGATTAGGTAGTGTTCAAGAAGTGATGTTGGGACTTATCTTGAGTGATAATGTTTTTGATAGGATGTGGATGTTTTCATTGTAAAATCCTAGTTTGGAGGCCACTTGATTGGTTCCCCGACCCAATTCATCACCTGACCTCAGGTGTGCCTCCTTGTACACTAGAGGCTACTGACTAGCAACTTGGGTTTAAGGAGGAATCATGGGGAGACTATGCCCCTTATACCAGCGTGTGAAATAATAATAAATTAACCAAGAATCATACACATCCGATTATGTAGAATAATAGATAAACTAAACATGCTATAATGAATGAAACACATACATATAAGCATACAACATAGACTATCCTCCCAGATCGACTACCCATACAAATGAGGGAAAATAAAAAAAAATAAAAAAAATCTACAACGCATCACCGAGACCTACCTCATCACAATCGTAATAATCTGAGCTATCCTTCTTGAAAAACATATTCTGAGCCTGTACCCAACCTATACCTGCAACTAAGCAAGGGTCTTCTAAGGTACCCATATGTAATGGCAGCCTAAGGATGGTATGTGTAGTTAACTCAATATGGAACCACCAACATGGTCCCATACATAACCAGTAGTCCTGTGTTTTTTTAACAAGATATGCTTAAGATAAATAAATAAATATAAAAAATAAATAAATAAAACACCACCAAAACCAGCTTCAGCTAGTTCCATAATGTCTCTGAGTAAGTCAAAAAATTATGTTATCATAATAACCCAATCGCTCCTTGAGAATAATAATAACCAGAGTTGATCCTTGGGTCTATGTCCTCAATCAACCATACCTATTTTTTCTAGTGTCAGAGTGTTTCTGAGCATAATACATCTCCACAAGAGGATACAAGTCCTTCCCTAAGATCCCACATACACGCCTCCTCAAAACATGAATATCGAACCCTAGGGTGTAACCTAGGAATACCTAGAGATAAAGATAAAAAAACGAACATATCATCATCAAGGGACTAATAGCTAGATAATAGGAATCCTAGGAATCTGTCTAGACTCTATAATAGTGAATGGATTGGATACAATTATCAGGCACCAATGAAATCACTGATCAAATATATTATTTATGTCAACATGCCAACCAAATATATCTAGGGAATCCTAGGAATCCACATTAGGTATGTAGGTCATCGGGCTCAACCAGCTAGATCCTATGTGTAATGACCCTAACCCTATAAGCCTAGTGTCAGTGGTTAATTTTTTATATAGGCACTAGATACAAGGAATCATATCCTGAAAAATCAAATAGTTTATTAGTCTTGGAAAACTAGATACATACTTGAAATCTCACATTATAATTGAAAACTTAAAATACAACATAGTATTTTCTTTTATAAAACCATTTTACCTTTAGAATATCTCTGCATATCTTTCATAATACTCTTCCTAACATCCTATGGAAAGGAAACATAAGAAAGGGGTGATTTCATATGCTCAATAAGGGTATGTGTACAATGAAAGTATACACAAGTTAAATAAAACACGAATAATATGGATGAGATATAAAGTAATAAAATATTCTATATGACTAGTACCATAAAATATGGGAGACAATTCATGGATAAAACAACAAAAAAATAATCATATGGATAATAATAAATAGTTTCATAATGATTTAATGCATAATGGAATACATTATAAACTTACTGTCAAGGTCTCGTACCAAGACATAATATATAAATGGGTAAGAAATCATCCAAATACCCAAACTAGTTTGTCTCATAAGACCTATAAATGAATCCATGGGTTGTATCAGGCCTCTCCCATCACTTACTAAGACCAATTCATTCATCATATGAAAGTGGTGAAACATAATCAATATAAACATTCATATTAAAAAAAAGCATATGAAATGTTAATAATATCATAAATCAATAAAAATAATCATAAACTATCTGGATTAATATGGTGAATGTTATAAAAATAGTATATCCCCATTAAATTATAATATTCATCAAATAATATTTACATATATGAATATACTTTAAAAAGATCACTGGAATTTTTCTAGAAGAAAATACCCTTTTCACTTTAAAATCACTTATTTAAAGTCTAAAAAACTTCCCAAATATTAGGGAGAACGTTTTATTTTATAATTTTAAATTAATATTCAAATAAATTATTGGTCATGATGACAATTTTTTTTTCATGTTTTATAAGTTAAAGAAACATTCATTTCACACTTTTGTAAAAAAGGTCAAAAAGTGCCTCGTTCAGAAAACAAAAAGAACAATAATTTTAAACCATTTTATAAAATTTCAAACCATGGTATAAATTTATTCAATAAATAATTGGATAATTTAAAAAAAAATTCCTTTTAGTCATTTTAGGGAAAATATGGACCCATAAGTGGAAGATTCCCAACCAAGTTGAAAACCAATGTCGGTTTTCCTCAAAAACATTATTTTGTTATTTTGAGTAATTAAAGAGAGTGAATTGAAAGTAAATTTTTTTTTGTAAGAATAACCATATTATTAGAAAATATATTTATTTTAAGATATAAATATAAAATAATTTCCCCGACCGGAGACCTAAACATAAATAATCCCAAATAATGATGAGATTGTGAAATAAACCATTACCTCATATCTGACTTCCTTTATATGTGTTTGAACCGCCTATATAATAAATATATACTTATTATAAATATATTATAGAACTATAATAATGTATATAATACCATAAATTATTTAATTATAATCTTTTATCACCAATTTATTAACAATTGTTTGTTAAAATCATTGTTCTGGGTAATAATTGTTTCATTTTTCATGTATGTTTTGGTCCGATAGTTTTGATAATTTTAATTTGATCATAGTTCAATAATCTATATAATTTTAATAATTATATAAATATAATTTATATTCATTATATACATATTTATATTCATCCATAAAACTATATATATAAAAATTAATTACACTGTTTATGTAGACGGTAGGTCGTACGTACGCATGAACGTTATTTCCATTTTTTGAAGGATTGAATAAAAGAAATATTAATAATAATTACCCATTAAAGAATAATTTTTTATTCCATAAATATAATATATATTCCATAAATATATCCTTATTACCATCCATGACAAAATAAAATGAAAAACTTATCACATTACTTCGTGGAGGTGGCAGTCCACACGTACGCATGAGCGACGTTACCATTTTCCAACGGATTGGATAGTAAGAAGGTATATGTGATATTAAATTTAAAAAATTATAATTATTTCATAAATAATATATATATATATATATATATATATTAAATCCATCATTATATCTATTGATGATAGGTGGTGATGAAAAATGGTTCGTGTGGAGGTAGTCTGTCATACACATAATAGAGAATTTCACTTCCCATTTGATGGATGAGAAGATGGATATATGGTATGAAATTAACATAAAAAAATATTATTATATTTTAGATACTTATTTAATTATATCATCATGGTTGAATAATATTTTAAGGAGTTAGAAAAATAAATAAAACGAAAATGCATGGTTAAGAACTATACCTCTTCATTAGAGAACCTCTTTAGGTTTATACCAAAATCCTTCCTAGGTTGGTTTTATTATCAAACCAGGGAATATTGGTTATGGTTAAGGATTTAAGGAATTTATTTGGTAAATTATTGGAAAAAATTACTTTTATGAATATATAGGGGAGGACATGATATATCCTTTTACAATTGGGGGATGGAACCAGCTTAGAAATTTCATAGAAGAATATAAAATGATAAAGTCATTACCAAGAAAAATGATTCCAAAGGGATATATATTAAAATTTTAGATATTATAAGGTATAAATATGGCTATAAAATATCATATAGATATTTTTATTAGGAAAAAGTACCCTTAACGTTTGGTTTAACCCCAAGTAAACCAGTTTTAACATTAACCACGATAATTACTTTTTAGTGTTTTTAATATTAATTATTACCAAAAATTAAGTTAAAATTATTAAATAATACTAATTATAATGATTAAAAATATGGAATAAATTTTATAAAATTCAATTCATATAAGTATAAATATTTAATTTAAAATAAAACCCGCAAGTGCGATGAAAATTGATTTTACAATGAAAAAGTTTTCTCAAGTATAACAAGTTTTTATATCAATAAAAAACATAAAATTGATTAAAATGACCTAAATTGGATTAATAATAATATTATTGAACTAAATTTTCTTAAAAAACCATTTTAACACAAAAAATATATTTTTAAAAGATTTAAACGAAAAAGTATTTTTAAGTAAAAATCATTATTTTTCACTATTCATTAAAAAATTAATCTTTTCAAAAAATTCTCCAAAATAAACTCCAAGATATTTTTTAAATGTTTATTAAAAAAAGTAAAACCCAATTTCTCAAATATTGTTTCTAAAGTTGGTAAAAAATAATTTTAAAATAAGTGCACAAAACACGATGAAACCGCTTTTAGAAAAAATACTGTTTTAAAAGCATAAAATTGGATTTATTCTTATCCCATTCTTAGAAAAATTAGTAGATGAATGATAAATTTATTTATTTAATATATAATATATAAATTTCATTAAAATCATTCATCAATAGTGATTAATTTAATTTATTAATATAAATACACATCATGAATAAAAAACGGTTTTTCAAAAAAACATTTAATTTACTTTCAAATGTTTTTTATTTTTATTTCCAATAAATTGATAAAAAAATGAATTTATTTATACATGTGTAAACCATATAATTTTCATAATTTAATTATTCCTATTCATACCCATGAATATAACGGCTAGGTTATAATGGTATATTATTTTATTATTCATTTAGACTTGGGGTTGTGTGTATTATAAGCTACCGAAGAGGTTAAATTTATTTAAAAAGAAAAATATCATAAAATATCAGGATGTTCCATTATTACTTCCTTAATAAAATTTCATCATTGAAATTTCAATAAGCTCACCTTTTGAATAGATTTGGGTAGTCCTTCATCACAGCTTCTTCCTTTTCCCACACCACCTCTTCTATCTTATGATTTTTTAAAGCACATTTACTAGTCGAGTCATCTGATTCTCAACATTTTTTCTCTACTATAAAAAATTTGAATACGATCTTCATAGTAATATAAATCAAGTTCAAATTCTATTTCTTTATAGGTGGTCATATGTGTTGGGTCTGGCATGTACTTCCTTAACAATGATATATGGAACACATCATGTACTTTAGAGAGACTTGGTGAATTTCCAAATAGTAATCCTCAGCTCCAATTATTTCATGGATTTCAAACGGTCTAATATACCTGGGGATCAGTTTCCATTTCTTTCCAAACCTTATAACACCTTCCATGAAGATACTTTTAATAAAATATGACCTCCCACTTAATATTCCAAATATTTCCTTTGGTTATCGGCATTGATCTTTTTCATACTTTAAGATACTTTAATATGGGTTTTAATAGTCTTTATTTTTGTTATTGTATCCTCAAAAAGTTATGGGAATACAAGATTCCCTTCACCAACTTCATCCCAATAATATAGAGTACAACATCTCTTTCTATATAATTTTTTCATAAAACACCATTTGAATACTTGAATGAAAGCTATTGTTATAGGAAAACTATACCAAAGGAAAAATAATTATCATAAATACCTTAACAGTCAAGAAATAATGGCCTCAACATATATTCTAATGTTTTAATAGGCTTTTTGGGCTATCCATCAGTTTGAGGGTGATAATTGGTGCTCAAATTAAGCTTGGTATCAATAGACTTCTGAAGTGTTTTCTAGAATTTTAATGTAAATTGTTGACCATGACTAGGAAAAATTTAAATAGGTGCATCATGAAGTCTTAAAAATTCATTAATATAGATATATTCAAGGAGATAAAGTGAAAAATATTCTCTTATAGTGAGGAAATGAGTAGATTTTGTGAGGCAATCAATAATAAACCATGTTGCATCATTATTTCAAGGAATATTTGGTAATATAGTGAAAAAGTACTTAGTAATGTCATCCCATTTCCACATAGTAATAGGTATAGGTTTCATGAATCCTATAGGGTTATGTCTCTCGACCTTCACCTATTGAAAAATAAAACATGTGGACACATAATTAGTAATTTTCCTCTTTATAATATCCCACCAAAAATGGTACTTCAAATATCTATACATCTTGGTGATACTAGGAAGTATAGATAAATTCAAGATATGAGCATCATACAATAATCCCCTCTTCAACTCAGGTATAGATGGGACACATGGTATATTTCCAATTTTCATAATGTCATCTTCACAAATTAAGTCTGCCAATTTTCCATCATTCATGGTTTTAATTTTATTTTGAAAATTCTCATCATCACGTTGAGAACTTTTAATATTTTCTAATAAATTTAGTTTGGAAATAATTTGAGAAGGGGGTGATGTATGATATTCTTTAATAATTATCATATCCACATTTAAAAGATCCATGAACATAACATCCCCGTCGATCCACATTTTGATCAAAACTCCATGATCATTCCTACCCAATACATCCACTACCTTATTTACCTTCCCTGGGTGGTAGTAAACTGAGAAATCACAATAATTAAGTATCTAAAACCATAAACTTTTTCTTATGTTGATCTCTTTTTATGAAAATATTTATTTCAAATTCTTGTGATTTTTATATATCTCACATTTTTCACCATAGAGATAATGTATCCATATCTTTAAAGTAAAGATTTTGGATTCCAAATGAAGATCATGGGTTGAATAGTTTTGATCATTAATGTTTAATTGACTTTATGAATATGTAATAACCTTATTATTTTGTATAAGGACATAGCTATGTCCCTTCTTTGATGCATCACTATATATCACAAATCCATCATTACTTGATGGTAGATCTAAAGTCAGAGAATTAACATATCTACTCTTAAATTCTTCAAAACACTCTTCACATTCCTTTATCTATATAAAATCAACCCATTTATGAGTAATCTTGGTTAATGAGTTAGCCAATCAAGAAACATTTTGAACAAATCGCCTGTAGTAACCTTCCAAACCAATGAAACTATGTACCCAAGTTATGTTCATTACTTTAAGCCATTCTTGAACTGCCTTTGTCATCACATAATCAACTAAGATTCTATCCTTGGTGAAAATACGACTAAGAAAAGAAACATTCTAATGTCAGAATTCAAACTTTATAAATTTACATATAAATCTTTTATTCTAAGAGACTCAAGAATGATCCAAAATTGATTATCATGGTCCTCATATCTTTTAGGATACACCAATATACCATCAATAAAGACCACAAAAATTATCAAGACATTACTTGAATGATATATTCATTAGATCCATAAAAATAAAGGGTGTATTAGTCAATACAAATGACATTACTATAAACTCTTAATGTACATGACTTGTTATAAATGCTATATTTTAAATATATTCATCCTTTACTCAAAATTTATGATACCTTAGAATGAAGGTTAATCTTTGAAAAATATTGAGCTTCATGAAGTTGATTGAATAAGTCATCAATGCGAGGTAAAGTGTACTTGTTATTTATTTTAATAGCATTTATTTACCTATAATAAATTCACAAACTCATAGATCCATATTTATTCATAACGAAAAGAACAGGGGCTCAACAAGGTGAAGCACTAAGGAATATAAATAACTTATTACATAACTCCTCTAGTTGTTTCTTCAATTCCACTAATTCCAAAGTGTCCATTCTATAGGGATTATTTGATATTGTCTTTCATTAGTGATTAAATCAATGGAAAACTCAACCTTATGATTTTTTGGATGTCTAGGTAATTCCTAAACAAATACATCAATGTATTCCTATACAATGGGTACATACTAATTTTTAAGATCAAACTTTATATCTGTCACGAACCAAATATGGTCGCTGCCCAAACCGACACCAAACCTAGCCCGTGACATGACCAGAAGGGCGTTCCCTATCCCCAAGGGCTGGCACAAGTGCCCGGGTATCATTTATTTAGGTTTGGGAACAATTTACCCGAATATGAAGTCATAAACCATTAAAAACAATCAATAAACTGAATCTGAAAATTTATACCAAATGATGTTTAAACAAAAACCAGAACTGAATACATAGGTTTAGAGTCAATAAAAAAGGTCCAAAGACACAATGGAACAGAAACAAAACAGCCCCATGGACTCCACATGACAAGGGGTCATCACCCCCAAGTCGTCTCCACTACTCCGCCCCAAGGATGAGGACTAACACCCTGAACCGCCATCACCCTTAGAATTTCCTTTACCTGGGTAAAACAAAAAGGTCTACTTACACCCAAGGGGTGTAAGTAGGGTGTGATCCTATTCCCAATAGGATACCACCCTATGATTCCAAGGTGCATGCAATACAAGGTGAAAAAGCAAGCAGTTTTAATATGCAATTAAAAGCGGTGAAAAATTCCACAAAATGAAACTTTAAATTGAAAACATTTTTCAAGATAAAACTTTAAGAATGATAACACATTTAAATAGGAATATTAGATACTGCATTATATCTCCAAAGACACCCAAAAACAAGGGCAAATACCACAAATCCACTGAGCAACAAAACCGGGAACACCCCTAGGCACTAGATAGTCTCAGGCCCCATGTACCTCGTACCTCAGTGTAATGTAACCATAGTAAAATCCTTTCTCGTGCATGAGCCACTAGTAGGGAACATACCCATTACCTAGTGGTCCCCAATAATCATCCACATAGTTTAGTTAGAGTTGTCGTTATCCAAATGCTAAGTGAAACAGGGATAAAACCCATCCGGTCCACTAGCCGTACTAGTACAAATCCGCCCCACCTAGGTACCCAGGCTTCCCCCTTTGTGCTCAAACAATTTAAGGATTTAACACACATCCATTTTAATGTAAAACACCACTACTGGTCACATACACCAAATACAGTAGCTATCTCATTTTATACCACTTAAGACACACAACAAACTCTTTGAATTTGAATAAATCAATTTGACAAAATCTCGTGTAGTTTTGCACACAAAACCCCTTAAGAAACCCACTTGTACACGATGTTCACAATTGTAAGTTACCAAAACAGTAAAGGCAGCCCAATAAATATCAATTAAAACAAAAAATCAATTTTTGGGCATCCTCATGTTAAACAAGAAGTGTTATCTTTGTAAAACCTTCATTTTCACACAAAAGTGGAACCAAAACTTCACTTTCTTTACAAACACAATTAAAACCCATTTTTTGCAGCAATTAGAAAAGGGTATAAACATTATAAACAGTATTTTATGCCTTATTACAGATCCATAAAAACAACTAAGTATTTATAGGGCATGCCCAAATAAACAAACAAAACACTTCTTTGGAAAACCCCCAATTTCACACCAAATTGGCATTTTAAATTCAATTGCAATGGAAACATCATTAGAACCAATTTTTTCAGCAATAATAAAATTATATAAATTTGAAAATATGATAAATACAGCATGATAATACACAAAGATTACATCAACATTGGAATCACCTACCAAATCAAATGAAACCATTGAATCCTTTGTGCGAAAACACAAACGCACCACCGCCGCACCTCAAGAAGGGTAGATCAAACCTAAAATAGAAAATTGGTGCAATAAAACCCAAGTTTAAACCTTAGGTTCTAACCCCTGCCCACTGGTCATTGTTCACTTCAATAAAAAGGGAGTAAACCCTAAAAAAAATAGAATGAAACCCTAATCAATTTGAAAGGAGAAAAGAAATGGACAAACTTACTTGAGAAATCTATAATGAATCTCCCCAAAACACCAGTATCTGAAATTGAAAACGGCCAAAACTCAGGGGATGTTATCACAAGAATTATTAGGTCATTTAGGAATTGGAATGGAGGGAAAAGAGTATGAATTGAGAGAGTTATGATTGAATGAACATACCTCATCAAATCTGCCCGATTTTAGAAACCCTAAGACGTGCGTCCCTAAATCGCGATCCTAAGAGCTCCAAAGAGGGGGGTAAAGAGTCTGGGGGAGAGGCTGGGTGTAATTGACGCATATGAGGCTTGGAATCACTGAAAAAACGCAAATATTGAAAGAGATATTAAAGACTTAAAATTTATTTTTAATGCAGGAAATGGGCTTTCGGGCAGGCCCAATTCCCTAACTAAAAACCCATATCCACCAAAATTATGGATTTACAAAGGCCCCAAATTTAAATTTGGGGTTAATATATCAGGGGATAACAATTAGGAGTTGGAATGAGTCAAAAATATTAAAAATTTAAAAATTTATAAATGAAACAAAATTTATTTTTAAATCTGGAATTGGGCTCGCAGTTTGGCCCAATTCAAGAAAACTCACCTATTCTCAATAAAACCTTTGGAAACCACCAAAACAAATCATGAGTGGAAAATAAATTTAAAATAACCCTAAAATAGGTTACGTACATGAAAATTCTCCCCACCTTGAAAACTTTCCGCCCCGGAAAGTCACAGCAAGGTCAAAGCAATAACCAAACCCAACTGAGAAACCAATAGGTACACCCTTGCCAGGTTTCACCCCCAAAGGTCAAAAAAACTCCAGTGATCAATGAAGGAAGGAATACTCTCACAAATCAAACTTACACCACTTTCCTAAAACCATCAAGAACATTCAGGCTTTATCCCAAATAAAAACTCCTCAAACACAATCCGAACAATACTCAAGCAATTCACCCAAACGAACAACAACTTTGAACAAGGTTACACTTACCTTACTTTAACTAAACCATTGGGTGCTCTCTAGTCCCAATGTTTACTCAAGAATGATGTTGGTAGCTAGATATATCTGAACGAGACTATCTACACCAAGCCAAGACCATGGAAAAATCTAAGATACTGGTACGGGGGGGACCCAAATACGCTCCCCACCATAAGAGACAACCAATATTTTTTTGAGACATAATCAAGAGACTAACAGGGGAGGACTAAATGGACTCACCGGTACAAAGGATATACTTCCATCAGAAATTTACAAAAGAAATTATATAAGACTCATAGTGGGTCTCCCCACCATAAGAACCAATCATCTTAACCAACCAGCACTGGCCAGTAAAGAAAGACCCCAAAATTTAAAGAGTTGGGGCGACCACATAGTTAGTTTGCATGGTTTGGGAAGCCATACACTAATAGTTGGGATCCTTCTTTCCGCATGGTTTTCTGGGGCATGGTCACTATTATCCAAGTGAAAACTGTGTTCACAAATAGTGTAGACAACCAAAAGGGGGAGGGAATAACATTGGGTGATGACATGGGCACACAGCCCTCCACCTATTTCCACCAAACATGGACAACAGAAGAATGATTATGACACTATAGGTTTAAAATCTTCCTAACTTTCATACTGAGGAAATGACTTTGTACAAGGGTTTAAATGACACTGGAGTTTCCCCTGACTACGCGCCAGCTTCTCTCCGAGACCTATGGCTGGAGCTCAAATGATTGAAGCATCTTCGGCCTCGCAGTTAGGCTTTGGAAACCCCATGAACGATAATTATTCTTTAAATGAAACAAACAACTACAACGCAATCCCAGATAAGTTTTCCAGACATAACACATTCCAAACTCACTTTAACCGATCCCGATATTTCATTGAAACAAGGGCTAATAAGATACACACACATCACACCTTGTTTCTTTAGGTGAGAAACAATAGAAGTAAAGAACACCAACACTCACCTTCGTCTAAAATGGAAGATTTTGATGTTTTTCCAAGGGAGACATTCTCACAACATAATAGGGACTCTCATAAAATTTCACGACATTCACCTCTATGGTCAATCGAGCACATGACATCATAAGGCATCACCAAACATGACCATTGCGATTGATATAAACAATTCATGGAGAGGGACCTTATACAACATACCCAAACAACACACAATTATAGAAAGTGGCCACAATATCCTATCGTGACTATATTTCCCACACCAGTGGCTTAACATGAATTAATGCATCAAAGAAACTTTGAAGAACCCAAAGGTCCTCTTAGACACCATCGAGACACTCATCCACACTTACAACCAAAGAACACTTCCACCTTCGACGAATCATGAAACTTTAGAAACTAAGGTTTCTTTTAACCTTCCACAATAACTTTACCACTACAAGAGGATCAAAAAATCAATGAAATGAATGGGTGTAGACTCAATCAACAATGATAGATAAAATATTCCTTATATTGATCAACTGGAGGATTTTCAAATGGCGAAACAATATGGATTGCACTTCAGCTGTGCATTAACCCTTAATGGGGGCATACCTTATCCAACAGGAGAACCCAAGGACCCAACCAAGCTGGTCCATTAGTGAAAACATGCCTCAAACCAGATCCAAACACATGAAGGGAACCACCGTAAAGGCATCCCAAATTTTTTTTCAGAAGAGACCACTAATCGTCCCTACAACACAGCTCACCGACCAAACACAAACCCAAAACACAGTTCAAACAGGAGGGGTTCTTGGACTCAAAACATCCCACAACATCAACATTATCAAAAATCCATAATAAAAACTATACCAAACTATTCATCAATACATCATGTTTTTCTTTAAAACTATTTCTTTGAAAACAAACGGTTTTGCAGTAAGCGTATCCACCAATGGTACCCCATGGGCTTCACACATGCATGTTTTTGTGTCACACCAGGCACCCTCCTCATAACCATCCCAGCACTCATCCAGTCATGCCATCAACCATCCATCATCCCATATAACCCCATGCATGTGGTCACTCATGGAAATACCAAAGGGTAAAACAAAAATTCCTTCCACTTTTCAAAAACAAAATGCTCAACCAACCCAACCTTTTTCTCAAAACTGCTAACAATGAGATCAAAATCCCAATTCACATCTTACAAAACATTTCATAAAGACACAACAATTTGGAAAAGAACCCACATTCAATATATTCCTATCAATATCAAAAAATCTCATCCCATTAAAACACCGTTTTATTATTTAGAAAACTCTATTGGAAACACTTTTCAAAACCAACTTTAATATAGTTCCTTCTTTCAAAAGAGGTGTAAGCACACCATTTTACATTTCAAAACAATTATGAAAATTCAATTCCTAAATTTCATAAACCAAAACATTACCTATTTATTTGAAAATCAATTCATAAAAACTTTACGCTTATTAAAACCAAGTCACCAGAAAACCAAAGTGCCAGGATTCCAAAACTAAAGCACAAAACAATCCGAGAGGAAACTAGTTTCAATGGGTGACTTGGAAATATAGTTGGCAGCCATATTCCAATCACTTCACTGTCACAGAGAGTGTTTTAGGGAATATCCCCAGCTTCACATGGCTTGCCAGGCCCTGCGAGCTCACTGAGACCATTAACCCAACTCTCTTTTCATTTCCCCTAATCATCATCAAACTAAGAAAACCAAAAGAATTAGATAAATCCCGACTTCCGATGGTGACTCGAATCCTGTCATGAGGTGTGGTGATTAGGCACACTACCCATAACCGAACTACTAAGTCCAAAAAAAAAATCCTAGCTCCAAACTATGTTGACTCTTCCCCAAATAACATGACCCAAGGAGAGAACCTCCTTTGATACCATTTTGTCATGAACCAAATCAGGTCGCCGCCCAAACCGGCACCAAAACCAGCCCGTGACATGAACCTAAGGGCGTTACCTATCCCAAAGGGCTGGCACAAGTTCCCGGGTATCATTTATTTAGGTTTGGGAACGATTTACCCGAATATGAAGTCATAAACCATTAAAAACAATCAATAAACTGAATCTGAAAATTTATACCAAATGATGCTTAAACAAAAACCAGAACTGAATACATAGGTTTAGAGTCAATAAAAAAGGTCCAAAGACACAATGGAACAGAAACAAAACAGCCCCATGGACTCCACATGACAAGGGGTCATCACCCCCAAGTCGTCTCCACTACTCCGCCCCAAGGATGAGGACTAACACCCTGAACCGCCATCACCCTTAGCCTTTCCTTTACCTGGGTCAAAAAAAAGGTCTACTTACACCCAAGGGGTGTAAGTAGGGTGTGATCCTATGCCCAATAGGATACCACCATATGATTCCAAGGTGCATGCAATACAAGGTGAAAAAGCAAGCAGTTTTAATATGCAATTAAAAGCGGTGAAAAATTCCACAAAATGAAACTTTAAATTGAAAACATTTTTCAAGATAAAACTTTCAGAATGATAACACATTTAAATAGGAATATTATATACTGCATTATATCTCCAAAGACACCCAAAAACAAGGGCAAATACCACAAATCCACTGAGAAACAAAACCGGGAACACCCCTAGGCACTAGATAGTCTCAGGCCCATGTACCTCGTACCTCAGTGTAATGTAACCATAGTAAAATCCTTTCTCGTGCACGAGCCACTAGTAAGAAACATACCCATAACCTAGTGGTCCCCAATCATCATCCACATAGTTTAGTTAGAGTTGTAGTTATCCAAATGCTAAGTGAAACAGGGACAAAACCCATCCGGTCCACTAGCCGTACTAGTACAAATCCGCCCTACCTAGGTACCCGGGCTTCCCCCTTTGTGCTCAAACAATTTCAGGATTTAACACACATCCATTTTAATGTAAAACACCAATAATGGTAACATACACCAAATACATTAGCTATCTCATTTTATACCACTTAAGACACACAACAAACTCTTTGAATTTGAATAAATCAATTTGACAAAATCTCGTGTAGTTTTGCACACAAAACCCCTTAAGAAACCCACTTGTACACGATGTTCACAATTGTAAGTTACCAAAACAGTAAAGGAAGCCCAATAAATATCAATTAAAACAACAAATCAATTTTTGGGCATCCTCATGTTAAACAAGAAGTGTTATCTTTGTAAAACCTTCATTTTCACACAAAAGTGGAACCAAAACTTCACTTTCTTTACAAACACAATTAAAACCCATTTTTTGCAGCAATTACCAAAGGGGATAAACATTATAAACAGTATTTTATGCCTTATTACAGATCCATAAAAACAACTAAGTATTTATAGTGCATCCCCAAATAAACAAACAAAACACTTCTTTGGAAAACCCCCAATTTCACACCAAATTGGCATTTTAAATTCAATTGCAATGGAAACATCATTAGAACCAATTTTTTTAGCAATAATAAAATTATATAAATTTGAAAATATGATAAATACAGCATGCTAATACACAAAGATTGCATCAACATTGTAATCACCTACCAAATCAAATGAAACCATTGAATCCTTTGTGCGAAAACACAAACGCACCACCGCCGCACCTCAAGAAGGGTAGATCAAACCTAAAATAGAAAATTGGTGCAAGAAAACCTAAGGTTAAATCTTAGGTTCGAACCCCTACCCACTGGTCATTGTTCACTTCAATAAAAAGGGAGTAAACCCTAAAAAAAATAGAATGAAACCCTAATCAATTTGAAAGGAGAAAAGAAATGGACAAACTTACTTGAGAAATCTAGAATGAATCTCCCCAAAACACCAGTATATGAAATTGAAAACGGCCAAAACTCAGGGGATGTTCTCACAAGAATTATTAGGTCATTTAGGAATTTGAATGGAGGGAAAAGAGTATGAATTGAGAGAGTTATGATTGAATGAACATACCTTATCAAATCTGCCCTATTTTAGAAACCCTAAGATGGGCGTCCCTATATCGCGATCCTAAGAGCTCCAAAGAGGGGGGTAAAGAGTCTGGGGTAGAGGATTGGTGTAATGGCCGCATATGAGGCTTGGAATCACCGAAAACACGCAAATATTGAAAGAGATATTAAAGAATTAAAATTTATTTTTAATGCAGAAAATGGGCTTTCGGGCAGGCCCAATTCCCTAACTAAAAACCCATATCCACCAAGATTATGGATTTATAAAGGCCCCAAATTTAAATTTGGGGTTAATATATCAGGGGAGAACAATTAGAAGTTGGAATGAGTCAAAAATATTAAAAATTGAAAAATTTATAAATGAAACAAAATTTATTTTTAAATCTGGAATTGGGCTCGCAGTTTGGCCCAATTCATGAAAACTCACCTATTCTCAATAAAACCTTTGGAAACCACCAAAACAAATCATGAGTGGAAAATAAATTTAAAATAACCCTAAAATAGGTTACGTACGTGACAATATCTATTGGTTGTGTCTGTTCTTCTTCCCTAATAATCTCATTCAGAATATCTTTTTGGGGTGTTTTTTGACATGACTCGAGCAATTAATTCTCCCCTCTAAACATAAGGAATTCCACATCTTTATCACAAATCATAATTTCCTTATCTTTGTAATAATTTTTTTGCATAATATTTTGAAATCCAGTATATACCAAGGATTATATCAAAATATACCATAGGTATAATAATGAAGTCAATAAATAGGGCATGTTTAGATGTCATAATGGGAATTTACAGACACATCCTTGTTGTGGCGAGACCTACACTAGGATTCTTGACAGATAGCTCCCTAATTAAGGTTATAGGGAAATATCTAATTTTCTTGGTAAACATGGAAGATATAAAAGAGTGTTAAGATCCAAAATCAAATAAATCATTAGTTAAATTTGAGGATATGATTAAAGTACCTCCCACCAAATCTTTAGGAACTTAAACCTCTACTGTTGTGATCACATGATCTTGGCCTTGCTCCCTTGGCCCTTTTTGGGAAAAATTCTATTGATTAAAGAGAAATTCATTTTCATAGTTCCCCATATCCTTACATATAATGCATTGAACATTGGAATCTTCTTCTTTTTTTTCTCATGAAATCTTGATCCTGGTGGCCCTTCTCTCCACACTTAAAGTAAAATCCTATCACCAACAATCATATTCCATGGTGTTTCTTTCCACATTTATTAAACGTTTTAAATTCCACCCTTCCCTTCTTCAAATTTTCAATATTTCATTTTCTAGAGTGCTCAGACACCATATTATTATCATGATTTCCTTAAAATTCATAAGAATTGTAGAATTATTTCTCTTTCTTGATAACACATGATAATATATCCTTATATGGTGGGAAGGATTGGGAGACTAGTTCTCTTAAATGGAATGTATTTACACCATCAAAGAAAAAGTCAATATTAATATTTGGATTACATACAATGTAACGCCCCGACCCCAGTTACCCAGAGTCGGTGCATTATTACGTAACATTGTCATGATCACAAGAATGATGAAGTCTCGAAAGACCGATTAGTTTAGTAGCCTTGGAATAACTAGATACATTCATAAAGTTTAAATTATATCATAAAATTAAAACTACAACAATATAGTCTCCATAGTCCACACTCTTATCCCCTCATACTATCCTTGCGGGTCATTTCATAATTTACTTCTTCACATCCTGGGAAAAATAAAACATAGAAAATGGGTGAGCTCAAATGCCCAGAAAGGATAACAATATAGCAGGAACTTTCATAAATAAGAATAAACATTTAAGGCAATGTATAACTAAAACAAAAGCCTTTTAAACTTGAACTTAAACATAGTATGGAAAAAATAAAATGAAATAATTCCATTTACTTATTCACATGGATATTCTATTAATCGAATAATCACATGAAATATCAATAACCACTTTCATAATGATGGAATGCATAATGCCAGACTATTATAACCACATATCCAAGGCCTCGTGTCAAGACTACAAATAAGATTTTGCCAAGGCCTTGTGCCAAGACACTAGTTTGTCTCATGAGACCTACCGATGCATCAAGGATCTATAGCGGGCTCCACTCGTCACTTACTAAGTCTAACGCATTCCCATATGAAAAGGTTTAAACATAACATAAACACTCGTATTAAAACTAGAATACGAAATGTAAATACTTTCTCCATAAACCATGAATGGTATAAAAATAACACATCCACAGTAAAACATATCACAAAACCTTCAATAAAATACAAAATTTTTGTATCATAATAAATCAACTTAAAATAAACTTAAAATCCATCAAAGGATGTTGACATAGATGAAATCAAAACTATTTGAGAGAAATATCTATTTTCTCGAAATCATTGAAAAGTCACACATTTATAAAGGAAGTAATTTAAAAGAGATTTTTGAATCAAAGTGTCCCATACCAATTTGAAACCTTTGAAAAGAAATAACATTTCAAAACATTCATTTCCATATAAATAAATCCTTAAAATCATTTTGAAAACATGGACATTAATTAAAAAGATTTAGAAAGATAAATCTTTAAAACATTTAAAATTATGATCTTGATAAAGAGTACCTTTCAAAAATTCTTAACATATTCATTTTGTAATCATTTAAAAGTCACATAATTATAAAATAAAACATTTACTTTGAAAATATTATTATAAGATTGTAAGGGGAGCTTCAATGATTTTATAATGGTGGAAAATAGCCGCACCCACCGTATAAGTTAAAAAGACATTCTTACCTTAATTCTGTTGAAAAGGTTAAAAAGGACCTTGTTTGGAAAACGACAGAAAGATTCCTTTATAAAATTCTTATAAAAAGTAAAACAAGGGTATAAATGACTTTAACCCATATTCTATATAATATTAAGAATGTTTTGAAAAATATTTTTATGAAACATGGATGTGGATGATAAAGAGATCCCAGTAGATTATTACGTATAAACAACCTCGGATAATAAAGAGATTGCGAAATAAACCCTTACCTTGTAATTTTCCTTGGTTGAGGGTAGGTTAAACTCCTGTATAATGGTGAAATAATTGTTATTAAATTATACAAGAATCATATATATTAATATGATATCATATATGATCTTTTAACATTGATTTGTTAATAATATCTTATTATTATCGTTGTTTCGGGTGTTAACTTACTCATTTTCTTTTATATGTTTTGTTACGTAAGCCGTGTTTTTAATGGATAGGTTATATCTTATTCATATCCAGAATTATATCAAGTCCTTAGATACTATTATTAATCATCAAATGAGAATTAAACTTGAATGGATACGATGGGGAATGAATCTCATCGCGTTCGTGGAGACGGTAGTCCGTACGTACATAAGAGCGACAATATCATTATTTTGATATTAAAATAATATATAATTGGATGGTATATCATATATAAAGAATCATTATCATGTTATATTTAATATTGACATGAATTATACATCATTCTTATACCCATCCAAATAATAATTTATTGAATAACAATTACACCACGACGTGGAGACGGTAAGCCGTACGTACGCACGTATGATGACATGTCATTCAAAGGATGGATAGAATAATGAATATGGTTATAAAATATTTATAATAATATCATAGTATATATGAGATACTGGATTTATTATTTTAGAATGGGAATAACAAAGAAATAAGAAGTTGAAGAAGAAATGAATTTGAAAAAGGGTGGTGAAAACATTACCTCTTCTTCGGGTTCTTCCTTTTGATTTGATCAAAAGGGCTCCTTAGGTTGGATTTCTGATCAAACTAAGGCCTCTAGGTTGTATTGAGGGAAGTTGAGAGAGTATTTGGGTAGGGGTTATCCGAACCAAAAGGCTTTGAAGGTGTGAATTAATGAGAAGGGGGAGTGACCTTTTATAAGAGGGGTGAGGGGCACCTTTGGAAAAGCTAGAAATATTATTTTATAATAAATTAATATTCGGTTTATAATGGCCACAAAGTGGATTATTTAAAGGTTAATGTGGGGATAGGTTGAAAAACACTCAACCAATAGGATTTATACAGCTTTGGGTTACTATATTAACCTTATCTTTAAGTATTAACTCTTAGTTAATTAGTTTCACTTTTACAATGTCTCTTTGTATTTTTATATTATATGGTTAATAAACTTACTATATATATCTAAGAGACCCCCAAGTGGTCCATTAATGATACACCTATCATGATATCACTCTCTTGTCCGAAATTTAGATTTTTAGGAATTTAATATCAATTAATAATATAATATTTGTTTTAAAAACTCTTTTATGTCAATTTTCACACTATTCAATAATTGATTTTTGTAAAACTCATAACACAATGATTACTTTGAAAAAAGTTAATTAAATAAATCCTAACATGCCATATTAACCTATAAAATTATTAGTATTTATAAGAAGTCTCAAATTAAATTTATTCGGGTATTTATAATATCAATTATTCTAATTTTTCATTAATTAGGTAATTACTGCATCACCATTGTGTCATAAATAAATTAAATTATTTAAAGTCTAAAAATTATAAATAAAATACCATTATGTATGAAATATTTTTAGATTTCTAATTAATATTTATAATCTAAAATACAGCATATATAACCCTATGTAAAAAATGTTTTTCTAAAAGATATATGCTTATGTCATTTTTGTATTTATTTTAACTTAATTAATATAAAGTGTCATTATCACTTACAAGTGGCTCCATGGGGTCCAAAAATCGACCCAAAGATGACCATGGTCTTCCATGTATCAACCAATAAGGTTAGGACACGTTTTAGGGTAATTTTTTATTATTATAATATTATTTTTAACCCTTATTTACCGGATTTAACCTTTAACCATGGTAAATAAAATATTTACCGAAGTAATTATTCAATATGTCTAAAAATAAAAGTTACCTATTTAAACAATTTGAACATCCTGATTCCAAATATGGAATCCATTTTTCCAAATTCAAAACACAGAAGTGACAGAAATTAATTTAAAATTAATTCCCGTTGTTAAAACAAAAAGTGTGTTTTTAAGAGATAATAACTATCAAAAGATTGACACTTATTTATGTCCTGTTTAATTGTGAAATTCTATAAAATGACCAAAATTGTATTAAATGGTAAAAATATATTCTAAATATACTTTAAAACCACTCAAATTCATAATTTATCAATATAAATTATTTTGATTAAAAAAGTTGTTTTTAATTAAAATTTAGTAATTTTCACTATTCATCAATATATAAAAGTTATCTGAAAAGTACCAAAATTTCACCCTAGGATAAATTCGATATTCTGAATCCAAAAATGAAGTCCATTTTGAGAGATAAAATTTATAAAATTTCAAAAAGTAGGTATTACTATTCAAAACGGCTAGTTTGATTTGGTTATGGTGTGTGTTAGAACTCGAAGTTGCGTACAACACACGCTACTGTTTTATTCAAAGAGAAGCATACCGTGGAAGCTTGGGGTGTTTCATTGTAAATTTTTGATGTCCCCATTCTAAAAAGTAAATTTATTTAGTCAAATTGAATATATAAAAGTTTAAAATATTGGATTTAAAAAGGGTTCACTATTAAAACTTGGTAAAAGTGCAATACTGAAAATGAACTTGTTCTTATAATATGGATTCTAAAATTATAAGGATTATACAAAGTTCAAAATGTAGTTAATACTATTCATAAATTCTTTTGAACAGCTTGTTTGGTAAGTCATAGTGCACTTGAACTCGGTGTGGCGTGTAGTGCAAGTTATTGAATTATTTTGAAGAAATAACACACTATGAAATCTTGGGGTGTTACATTCTCCCCTCCTTCAATAAATTGAGTCCTCTCAATTTGAAATTGTTCTTCGAAAATAAAATGTTGAAAATAGAAAATATCTTTGTGCGAAAACCCACATCGGAAATTGGGTTACTAAAATTTAGTCTTAATATGAGGAAAAGGGAAATGAAAGGGTCACCACCAAATTATGATCTCGATTAGGAGAAAATTGGTGGCAATTAGAGACATATAATTGGAGGAAAAACGTAAATATTTATAGGTAGTGATTGAGGTCATCAATAAAAAACAAGTGTAAAATTGAGAGCCATAAATTCCTCAATCTATGATGATTTAAAATACCATCGGTTCAGCAAAACATATGGTATTAGGATAACACATTTTTTTGTTTTAAGATCCCTTCAATAAAGTATAAGAATTAATTTCTTCATTGAATAAGAGAAGAAGAAAAATATATACTTGACAAGTAGAGTCTCATCCTTTAACTAAGTTCTACCACAAACTTATCTTTCACTCTAAAAGATAATAGAACTTGAAAATAATATTCTATTTATCCCATTCGTATAGGGTTAAAAAAATGAATTTATAATTCATCTAGTAGAACCATTAAAAAAATGACATTATTCAATCCAAGACATCACGTGGGTCAGTGGTAGGTGATACACCCTTGTCGCCCTTCAGTTGTGGGTTCAAGTATCGCGGCCTTACCGGACATGACAGGTTGTCGCCTGACCTCCGGGTTGTTCTTTTATGGAAATCCAAAATAATCCATACTAGAACTATACAAAAAACTTTAGTCCAAAAGTTAAACACAGTGAAGATCCTTTTTTCTGCATAATAACATGTGAACACCTTCATCATGCATTCTTTTAAAATACTGCAACATCCTGAATTATCATAAAACCTTATTGATTACATTCATGATCCCTTATTCCTTAAAGAATAATGGATATACTCCTTCAATCCAAAAATGTTGTAAACCCCAACAATGATGGAATATAAAAATCATTAATCAGTTTCAAGGTAGTCAATAATATCCAATATAATTTATCCAAATCAATCATGTATTATTCTAAAATCACTACCTCGGTATCAGAACCATATTATGGTTTATCTTTCTGTCAACCATATATTTTCCAAAAAATTAACCTGATATTGAGTCACTTTTCTTTGTTCCACACAATCTCAAGTCCTTAATGAAATAGTACTGTAGTACAATCCTTATATACTCCATAATTATTCTAACAAGTACATTGTTGATAAAAAACTCAAATGACATAAGAACTCTAATCATTCCTCTTCATCTGTGGTAGTATCATAACTTGATTATTATCCAATAGCATCACTTGCGGCATAGTTTGATGACTGGGACATAGGTTCTCATAGTGTCCAAACTCCTTGAAAATGAAGCATTGTACATTTTAAACCATTTTCTTACCCTTGCAGTCACGTACTTTGTGCCCTTTTTCTCCACACTTATAACAAACTCCCATTCCTTTCAGGCAAGTTCCAGGGTGTTTCTTCCCACAGTTATCACATATGGTAAAATTCTTCGTTTCCCTCTTCCCTTTATCCATCTTTCTATTTTCCATCCCTTTCTTCTCTTGCTTCCCTTCAAAGACATAGGACTCAGTAAACTCTTTACTTATATTATCAACACATGATATTATTTATTAATATGATGATAATACATAGGAGACTATTTCTATTATAAATTCTGGCTTAAGACCATGAAAGATATGATCCTTCTTTCTCTTTGGATCATGTGCATTGTTGGAGTTCTCATTCATTCTACTGGGTGCCATTTCTAAACAATGACATAAACTAGGTTAGTTTATGAATTGCAATGAATAATTCCAAACTTGTAAAATACTTAATGTAAATTGAACGGTTTATAAATATAATCCATAATCATAAAAAATGTTTTATTTGAGGAAGTATATACTCATAAACCCTTCAGAATGATTTGTAAAGAAAATGAGAATTATCCTAAGTATATCCCCTGAGAGTGTCGTAACCAAGAGTGCAGCAAGACCCGTTGTCGTGCACCAGTTCCCGTTCGAGTCTAGCTCAAAGTGGTGTTTTCGGGTTTTACCTCTAGGTATATCTATGCCAGAGCCGCCTCTACCTGCTCGTATCCAGACAGGGATGTATTGATCGGAAAACTCACAAAATCTCTACAACAACAAAATTCTAGGAAGTTCTTCTATACTAATCCTCAAAGTCTATCTTGTGGCTATGTTCTCTAATCAGAGTTTTTCTAAATATAGCTTCCAAGGTTAGTACTAAACTGCCTCTGATACCAACTGTAGCGCCCCGACCCCAGTTTCCCAGAGTCGGTGCATTATTACATAACATTGGCATGATCACAAGAATGATCAAGTCTCGAAATAACGATTAGTTTAGTAGCCTTGGAATAACTAGATACATTCATAAAGTTTACATTACATCATAAAATGAAAACTACAACAATATAGTCTCCATAGTCCACAGTCTTTTCCCCTCATACTATCATTGCAGGTCATTTCATAATTTACTTCTTCACATCCTGGGAAAAATGAAACATAGAAAATGGGTGAGCTCAAATGCCCAGTAAGGATAACAATATAGCGGAAACTTTCATAAATAAGAATAAACATTTAAGGAAATGTATAACTCAAACAAAATCCTTTTAAACTTGAACTTCAACATAGTATGGAAAAAATAAAATGAAATAATTCCATTTACTTATTCACATGGATATTCTACTAATCGAATAATCACATGCAATATCAATAACCACTTTCATAATGATGGAATGCATAATTCCAGACTATCATAACCACATAGCCAAGGCCTCACGCCAAGACAACAAATAATATTTTTCCAAGGCCTTGTGCCAAGACACTAGTTTGTCTCATGATACCTACCGATGCATCGAGGAGCTATAGAGGGCTCCACCCATCACTTACTAAGTATAATTCATTCCCATATGAAAAGGTTTAAACATAACATAAACACTCGTATTAAAACTAGTATACGAAATGTCAATACTTTCTCTATAAACCATGAATGGTATAAAAATAACACATCCACAGTAAAACATATCACAAAACCTTCAATAAAATACAAAATTTTTGTATTATAATAAATCAACTTCAAGTAAGATTAAAATCCATCAAAGGATGTTGACATAGATGAAATCAAAACTATTTGAGAGAAATATCTCTTTTCTCAAAATCATTGAAAAGTCACACATTTATAAAGGAAGTAATTTAAAAGAGATTTTTGAATCAAAGTGTCCCATACCACTTTGAAACCTTTGAAAAGAAATATCATTTCAAAACATTCATGTCCATATAAATAAATCCTTAAAATCATTTTGAAAACATGGACATTAATTAAAAATATTTAGAAAGATAAATCATTAAAACATTTAAAATTATGATCTTGATAAAGAGTACCTTTCAAAAATTCTTAAAATATTCATTTTGAAATCATTTAAAAGTCACATAATTATAAAATAAAACATTTAATATGAAAATATTCTTATAAGCTTGTAAGGGAAGCTTCAATGATTTTATAACGGCGGAAAATAGCCGCACCCGCCGTATAAGTTAAAAAGACATTCTTACCTTAATTCTGTCGAAAAGGTTAAAAAGGACCTTGTTTGGAAAATGACAGAAATATTCCTTTATAAAATTATTATAAAAAGTAAAACAAGGGTATAAATGACTATAACCCATATTCTGTAAATTAGTAATAATGTTTTGAAAAATATTTTTAAGAAACATGGATGTGGATGATAAAGAGATCCCAATAGATTATTACGTATAAACAACCTCAGATAATGAAGAGATTGCGAAATAAACCCTTACCTTGTACTTTTACTTGGTTGAGGGTAGGTTAACCTCCTGTATAATGGTGAAATAATAGTTATTAAATTATAAAAGAATAATATACATTAATATGATATCATATATGATCTTTTAACATTGATTTGTTAATAATATCTTAGTATTATCGTTGTTTCGGGTGTTAACTTACTCATTTTATTTTATATGTTTTGTTATGTAAGCCGTGTTTTTAATGGATAGGTTGTATATTATTCATATCCATAATTATATCAAGTCCTTAGATACTATTATTAATCATCAAATGAGAATTATACTTGAATGGATACGATGGTGAATGAATCTCATCGCGTTCGTGGAGACGATAGTCCGTACATACGCACGAGCAACAATATCATTCTTTTGATATTAAAATAATATATAATTGGATGATATATAATATATACAGAATCATTATCATGTTATATTTAATATTTACATGAATTATACATCATTATTATACCCATCCAAATAATAATTTATTGAATAACAATTACACCACGACGTGGAGACGGTGAGCCGTACGTACGCACGTATGATGAAATGTCATTCAAAGGATGGATAGAATAATGAATATGGTTGTACCATATTTATAATAATATCACAGTATATAGGAGATACTGGATTTATTATTTTAGAATGGTAATAACAAAGAAAGAAGAAGTTGAAGAAGAAATGAATTTGAAAAAGGGTGGTGAAAACATTACCTCTTCTTCGGGTTCTTCCTTTTGATTTGATCAAAAGGGCTCCTTAGGTTCGCTTTCTGATAAAACTAAGGCCTCTATGTTGTAGTGAGGGAAGTTTAGAGAGTATTTGGATAGGGGTTAGATGAACCAAAAGGCTTTAAAGGTGTGAATTAATGAGAAGGGGGAGTACCCTTTTATAAGAGGGGTGAGGGGCACCTTTGGAAAAGCTTGAAATATTATTTTATAATAAATTCATATTAGGTTTCTAATGGATCCAAAGTAGATTATTTAAAGGTTAAGGTGGGTATAGGTCGAAAAACACTCAACCAATAGGATTTAGACAGCTTTGGGTTAATATATTAACCTTATCTTTAAGTATTAACTCTTAGTTAATTAGTTTCACTTTTACAATGTCTCTTTGTATTTTTATATTATATGGTTAATAAACTTACTATATATATCTAAGAGACCCCCAAGTGGTCCATTAATGATACAAATACCATGATATAAGTCTCTTTTCCGAACTTTAGATTTTTAGTAATTTAACATCAATTAATAATATAATATTTGTTTTTAAAAACTCTTTTATGTCAATTTTCACACTATTCAATAATTGATTTTAGTAAAACTCATAACACAATGATTACTTCGAAAAAAGTTAATTAAATAAATACTAACATGCCATATTAACCTATAAAATTATTGGTATTTATAAAAAGTCTCAAATTAAATTTATTTGTGTATTTTTAATATCAATTATTCTAATTTTTCATTAATTAGGTAATTACTGCATCACCATTGTCTCATAAATAAATTAAATTATTTAATGTATAAAAATTATAAATAAAATACCATTATGTATGAAATATTTTTAGATTTCTAATTAATATTTATAATCTAAAATCCAACATATATAAACCTATGTAAAAAATGTTTTTCTAAAAGATATATGCTTATGTCATTTTTGTATTTATTTTAACTTAATTAATATAAAGTGTCATTATCACTTACAAGTGGCTCCATGGGGTCTACAAATCGACCCAAAGATGCCCATGGTCGGACATGTATCAACCAATAAGGTTAGGACACGTTTTAGGGTAATTTTTTATTATTATAATATTATTTGTTAACCCTTATTTACCAGATTTACCTTTTAACCATGGTAAATAAAATATTTACCGAAGTAATTATTCAAAATGTCTAAAAATAAAAGTTACCTATTTAAACAATTTGAAAATAATGATTCCAAATATGGAATCCATTTTTCCAAATTCAAAACACAGAAGTGACAGAAATTAATTTAAAATTAATTCCCGTTGTTAAAACAAAAAGCGTGTTTTTAAGAGATAATAACTATCAAAAGATTGACACTTGTTTAAGTCCGGTTTAATTGTGAAATTATATAAAATGACCAAAATTGTATTAAATGGTAAAAATATATTATAAATATACTTTAAAACCACTCAAATTCATAATTTATCAATATAAATTATTTTGATTAAAAAAGTTGTTTTTAATTAAAATTTAGTAATTTTCACTATTCATCAAAATATAAAAGTTATCCGAAAAGTACCAAAATTTAAACCTAGGATAAATTCGATATTCCGAATCCAAAAATGAAGTCCATTTTGAGAGATAAAATTTATAAAATTTCAAAAAGTAGGTATTACTATTCATAATGGCTAGTTTGATTTGGTTATGGTGTGTGTTAGAACTCGAAGTTGCGTACAACACACGCTACTGTTTTATTCAAAGAGAAGCGTACCGTGGAAGCTTGGGGTGTTTAATTGTAAATTTTTGATGTCCCCATTCTAAAAAGTTAATTTATTTAGTCAAATTGAATGTATAAAAGTTTAAAATATTGGATTTAAAAAGGGTTCACTATTAAAACTTGGTAAAAGTGAAATACTGAGAATGAATTTGTTCTTATAATATGGATTCTAAAATTATAAGGATTATAAAAAGTTCCAAATTTAGTTAATAATACTCATAACTTCTTTTGAACAGCTTGTTTGGTAAGTCATGGTGCGCTTGAACTCGGTGTTGCGTGTAGTGCAAGTTATTGAATTATTTTGAAGAAATAACACGCTATGAAATCTTGGGGTGTTACATTCTCCCATCCTTCAATAAATTGCATCCTCGTAATTTGAAATTGTTCTTTGAAAATAAAAGGTTGAAAATAGAAAATATCTTTGTGGGAAAACCCACATCGGAAATTGGGTTACTAAAATTTAGTTTTAATATGAGGAAAAGGGAAATAAAAGGGTCACCACCAAATTATGATCTCGATTAAGAGAACATTGGTGGAAATTAGAGACATATAATTGGAGGAAAAACATAAATATTTATAGGTAGTGATTGAGGTCATCAATCAAAAACAAGTGTAAAATTGAGGGCCTTAAATTCCTCAATCTATGATGATTTAAAATACCATCGGTTCAGCAAAACATATGGTATTAGGATAACACATTTTTTTGTTTTAAGATACCTTCACTAAAGTATAAGAATTAATTTATTCATTGAATAAGAGAAGAAGAAAAATATATACTTAACAAGTAGAGTCTCATCCTTTAACTAAGTTCTACCAAAAACTCATCTTTCACTCTAAAAGATAATAAAACTTAAAAATAATATTCTATTTATCCCATTTGTAGAGGGTTAAAAAAATGAATTTATAATTCATCTAGCAGAACCATTAAAAAAAACGACATTATTCAATCCAGGACATCACGTGGGTCAGTGGTAGGTGATACACCCTTTTCACCCTTCAGTTGTGGGTTCAAGTCTCGCGGCCTTACTGGACGCGACGGGTTGCCGCCCGACCTCCGGGTTGTCCTTTTATAGCAATCCAAAATAATCCAAACAAGAACTATCCAAAATACTTCAGTCCAAAAAGTAAACAAAATGAAGATCCTTTTTTCCACATAATAACATGTGAACACCTTCATCATGTATTCTTTTAAAACACTGCAACATCCTGAATTACCACAAAACCTTATTGATTACATTCATGATCCCTTATTCCTTAAATAATAATGGATATACTCTTTCAATCCAAAAATGTTGTAAACCCCAACAATGATGGAATATAAAAATCATTAATCAGTTTCAAGGTAGTAAAGAATATCGAATATAATTTATCTAAATCAATCATGTATTATTCTAAAATCACTACCTCGGTATCATAACCATATTATGGTTTATCTTTCTCTCAACAATATATTTTCCAAAAAATTAACCTGCTATTGAGTCACTTTTCTTTGTTCCACACAATCTCAAGTCCTTAATGAAATTTTACTGTAGTACAATCCTTATATACTCTATAATTATTCTAACAAGTACATTGTTGATACAAAACTCAAATTACATAAGAACTCAATTCATTCCTCTTCATCTGTGGTAGTATCATAACTTGATTATTATCCAATAGCATTAGTTGCGGCATAATCTGATGACTGGGACATAGGTTCGCATAGTGTCCAAACTCCTTGAAAATGAAGCATTGTACATTTGAAACCATTTTCTTACCCTTGCAGTCACGTACTTTGTGCCCTTTTCCTCCAAACTTATAACAAACTCCCATTCCTTTCAGGCAAGTTCTAGGGTGTTTCTTCCCACAGTTATCACATATGGTAAAATTATTCGTTTCCCTCTTCCCTTTATCCATCTTTCTCTTTTACATCCCTTTCTTCTCTTGCTTCCCTTCAAATCTATAGGACTCAGTAAACTCTTTACTTATCTTATCAACAAATGATATTATTTCTTCATATGATGATAATACATGGGAGACTATTTCTCTTATAAATTCTGGATTAAGACCATGAAAGATATGATCCTTCTTTCTCTTTGGATCATGTGCATTGCTGGAGTTCTCATTCATTCTTCTGGGTTCCATTTCTAAACAATGGCATAAACTAGGTTAGTTTATGAATTGCAATGAATAATTCCAAACTTGTAAAATACTTAATGTAAATTGAACGGTTTATGGATATAATCCATAATCATAAAAAATGTTTTATTTGAGAAAGTATATACTCATAAACCCTTCAGAATGGTTTGTAAAGATAATGATAATTATCCTAAGAATATCCCCCGAGAGTGTCGTAACCAAGAGCACAGCAAGACCCGTTATCGTGCACCAGTTCCCGTTTGAGTCTAGCTCAAAGTGGTGTTTTCGGATTTTACCCCTAGGTACATCTGTGCCAGAACCGCCTCTACCTTCTCATATCCAAACAGGGATGTATTGATCGGAAAACTCACAAAATCTCTACAACAACAAAATTCTAGGAAGTTATTCTATACTAATCCTCAAAGTCTATCTTATGGCTATGTTCTCTAATCAGATTTTTTCTAAATCTAGCTTCCAAGGTTAGTACTAAACTGCCTCTGATATCAACTGTAACGCCCCGACCCCAGTTACCCAGAGTCGGTGCATTATTACGTAACATTGGCATGATCAAAAGAATGATCAAGTCTTGAAAGACTGATTAGTTTAGTAGACTTGGAATAACTAGATACATTCATAAAGTTTACATTATATCATAAAATGAAAACTACAACAATATAGTCTCCATAGTCCACACTCTTATCCCCTCATACTATCCTTGCAGGTCATTTCATAATTTACTTCCTCACATCCTGGGAAAAATAAAACATAGAAAATGGGTGAGCTCAAATGACCAGTAAGGATAACAATATAGAGGAAACTTTCATAAATAAGAATAAACATTTAAGGCAATGTATAACTAAAACAAAAGGCTTTTAAACTTGAACTTCAACATAGTATGACAAAAATAAAATGAAATAATTCCATTTACTTATTCACATGGATATTCTACTAATAAAATAATCACATGCAATATCAATAACCACTTTCATAATGATGGAATTCATAATTCCAGACTATCATAACCACATAGCCAAGGCCTCACGCCAAGACTACAAATAATATTTTTCCAAGGCCTTGTGCCAAGAGACTAGTTTTTCTCATGAGACCTACCGATGCATCAAGGAGTTATAGTGGGCTCCACCCATCACTTACTAAGTCTAATGCATTCCCATATGAAAAGTTTTAAACATAACATAGACACTCGTATTAAAACTAGTATATGAAATGTCAATACTTTCTCCATAAACCATGAATGGTATAAAAATAACACATCCACAGTAAAACATATCACAAAACATTCAATACAATACAAAATTTTTGTATCATAATAAATCAACTTCAAATAAGATTAAAATCCATAAAAGGATGTTGACATAGATGAAATCAAAACCATTTGAGAGAAATATCTCTTTTCTCAAAACCATTGAAAAGTCACACATTTATAAAGGAAGTAATTTAAAAGAGATTTTTGAATCAAAGTGTCCCATACCAATTTTAAACCTTTGAAAAGAAATATCATTTAAAAAAATTCATTTCCATATAAATAAATCCTTAAAATCATTTTGAAAACATGAACATTAATTAAAAAGATTTAGAAAGATAAATCTTTAAAACATTTAAAATTATGATCTTGATAAAGAGTACCTTTTAAAAATTATTAAAATATTCATTTTGAAATCATTTAAAAGTCACATAATTATTAAATAAAACATTTACTTTGAAAATATTCTTATAAGATTTTATGGGAAGCTTCAACTATTTTATAATGGCGGAAAATAGCCGCACCCGCTGAATAAGTTAAAAATACATTCTTACCTTAATTCTGTCAAAAAGTTTTAAAAGGACCTTATTTGGAAAACGACAGAAAGATTCCTTTATAAACTTCTTATAAAAAGTAAAACAAGGGTATAAATGACTTTAACCCATATTCTGTAAAATAGTAATAATGTTTTGAAAAACATTTTTAAGAAACATGTTTGTGGATGATAAAGAGATCCCAGTAGATTATTACGTATAAACAACCTTGGATAATGAAGAGATTGCAAAATAAAACCTTACCTTGTACTTTTCCTTGGTTGAGGGTAGGTTACCCTCCTTTATAATGGTGAAATAATTGTTTTTAAATTATACAATAATCATATACATTAATATGATATCATATATGACCTTTTAACATTGATTTGTTCATAATATCTTAGTATTATCGTTGTTTCGGGTGTTAACTTACTCGTTTTCTTTTATATGTTTTGTTACTTAAGCCGTATTTTTTATGGATAGGTTGTATATTATTCATATCCAGAATGATATCAAGTCCTTATATAGTATTATTAATTATCAAATGAGAAATATACTTGAATGAATACGATGGGGAATGACTCTCATTGCGTTCGTGGAGACGGTAGTCCGTACGTACGCACGAGCGACAATATCATTCTTTTGATATTAAAATAATATATAATTGGATGGCATATCATATATACAGAATCATTATCATGTTATATTTAATATTTACAAGAAATATACATCATTATTATACCCATCCAAATAATAATTTATTGAATAACAATTACACCACGACGTGGAGATGGTAAGCCGTACATACGCATGTATGGTGACATGTCATTAAAAGGATGGATAGAATACTGAATATGGTTGTACCATATTTATAATAATATCACAGTATATAGGATATACTGGATTTATTATTTTAGAATGGGAATAACAAAGAAAGAAGAAGTTGAAGAAGAAATGAATTTGAAAAAGGGTGGTGAAAACATTATCTCTTCTTCGGGTTCTTGCTTTTGATTTGATCAAAAGGGCTCTTAGGTTGGATTTATGATCAAACCAATCCCTATAGGTTATATTGAGGGAAATTGAGAGAGTATTTGGTTAGGGTTTTGCCAAATAAAAAGGCTTTGAAGGTGTGAATTAATGAGAAGGGGGAGTGCCCTTTTATAAGAGGGGTGATGGGCTCCTTTGGAAAAGCAAGAAATATTATTTTATAATAAATTCGTATTCAGTTTATAATGGCTCAAAAGTGTATTATTTAAAGGTTAAGGTGGGTATAGGTCGAAAACCACTCAACCAATAGGATTTAGACAGGTTTGGGTTACTATATTAACCATATTTTTAAATATTAACTCTTAGTTAATTAGTTTCACTTTTACAATGTCTCTTTGTATTTTTATATTATATGGTTAATAAACTTTCTATATACATCCAAGAGACCCCCAATGTAGAGACCCGAAGCTTATCGTACATGGACATTACATTACTTTTGCGGAATACTTAGTACATAACAAAAACACACACAAGGATCGTAATAGTTTAGTGTCTTTGGAAACTCGGAACGTAATCTTCTAATCGTGGTGAAAGATCTTCAATATCTCCCATAAAGATCTTCCTTTTTTTACCTAAAAACCTTTCTTTACATCCTGGGGAAAATAAAACATAAAAGGGTGAGCTCAAATGCTCAGTAAGGGTAAACAAAAGAAATATCAATCACATCATATACATAAGAACATAGCTTTTGGAAATCTTAACCTGCAAAAGAGCTCATAATATCATAACATGGGATAAATCATAGAAGTGAAAATAAGATCCCCATAATCATAACATGAAACTTGAAACTTTGTGGCATGCACACATAATCATGGAAAATCATTTCTTGTTAGTCATGACTCATTGCCAAGACTATCTTAGTGGACAAAGTCCCTTTCTGAATCGAGTAACCCTCGTTTCAGTCCTGTTTCACTGAACCGGTATAACCTACCGTTCCAGCCCTGTCTATCTCATGAGATATAAAATCTTTACCCAATGCATTGGAGGGAGATATAGGTCCCACCCATCTTATAATGAATCCTTTCTTATGTGTGCCACATAATCATAAAACATACATCATCGCATAACACATGTAACAAAAATGGGATTCTTGAAACATCATGACATCATAAATCAATTCATATAAGATAAAGGAATTCATAAAAATAATTCCATCACAACATGATCAAATCAATGTAATAATAGGGATAAAAACAGAACCCTTTATTATCTTAGATGGAAAATAATTTTGATAAAACACTTGAACTCCATTCTTGAGGAAAATATCCTTTCTTCTTCAAAAACATTTTTCCTTTCATAACATGTCATAAAATAAGTTGATTAAAAATAAACTTGAAAACTTGTAAAGGAATCTTCTTGGAAATAATGTTTTTAAAAATCCATTCATTCCGTATAAGTTAAAAAAAACATTCTTCGTACTTTTGTCAAAAAGTACCTCGTACGGAAAACGACAAAAGATTCCTTTCATTTCTTTTACTAAAAACTCACCGAAGGGTAAAATTGGATTTAAACAATTGTAGTTGGATGGAAATAATATTACATATTTATGAAACATGGATGTGGATGATAAAATACACCCCAGTAAATACTTACGAATAAACAATCTCGGATAAAAATGAGATTGTGATATTTTCCCTTACCTTAGGTCCGACTTGCTTTGTAAGTGTCCGAACCTCCTGTATAATGATTTAAATCATGTTATTGACTTATTACAGAATCATATTCATTGTTATGATATCATATATGGTTCACTTATGACATTATATTACCCATTATTTGGTAAATTCCATGTTAAAGAAGCGTTTTGGGTAAAATCGTTTCATTTATTGTAGGTGTTTTGACTTGTTGTTCTTGACATCATTATTACTTATATCATGATTTACTCACTTCCAGAATATAAAATATGATTTATATATCATATATATTCAGTATATATATATATATATATAATAGGTAGATAAATAAAATGAAAAACACCGTTCATGGAGACGGTAGTCCGTACGTACGCATGAACGCTGTTTTCCTTTCCTTATTGTCTTGAAATGGAAGTAAGTAGATGACATACATATGTATATATATACATAAATCCAGTAGCTTTATAATGTCATATATTTCATTATTATTTCTTATATATACATTATAATCATTTTAAATGGTTAACATGGAGAATGAATCTCATCGCGTCGTGGAGACGGTAGTCCGTACGTACGCACGAGCGATGATATCATTTCTATAAATATTGAATTGAATTGGAGTGGATTATACAATATATCAGAATCAATATGATGTTGTAATAACTATGTATAGTTATTCTTTACACCATTATACCCATCCATGTAAGGTGGTGGTGGAAAATAGATTACACCACGGTTTGGAGACGGTATTCCGTACGTACGCACGCGCGGTGATTTCTTTTTCCGTAGGATGGATAGATGGTGAAATAGGGTTGTTTCATACTTATAATAACATATCGGTATATGAGTGATACTGATGTTATTACTTCATAATGAAACAACCTAATAAGAAGAAGTGGAAGAAGAAATAAAGATGAAAGAATTGGTAACGGTAATTACCTCTTCTTTGAAGTGCCTCTTTGAGACCTCCTCTTAGGGCACTAAAATTGGTCTTTGAGGAAGACCAGAACCTCTAGGATGTTTCTAGGGAAGTGGAGAAGAGATTTTGGCAGGGTTTGGCCGAGCTTGAGTGCTCCAATTGGTGTGAGGAGGAGGGGGAGGAGGTGTCCTTTTATAAGGGAGGAGAGGGGCACCTTAGGAATATCTCAAAATATTATTTTATATTAAAGTCAAAATCTGTTTATAATGGTTCCAAAGGGTCTTATTTCGAAGCTAAAGTGGGGATGGATCGAAATCCTATCAACCAATAAGATTTAGACAAGTTTAGGTTATTATTTTAACCGTATCAATTAGATTTAACTATAAGTTAAATAATTTAACTTTTACCGTGTCTTTTTGTTTTATTACATTATATGGTTAATAAACTTACTATAACATGCCAAACGAACCCCAAATTGTATATTATTAATACATATATCCTTATCTAAGTCATTTGGCCGAACCTTAGATTTTTAGGAATAAAATAACAATTAATAATATAATATTTGATTTAAAAACTATTTTGTGTCAATTTTGACACTATTTGATACATGATTTTTGTGAAAGTCATAACAGAATTATATGTTCGAACCAAGTTGATTAAATCAACACTAATATATCATAGTAACCTAGAAAATTAGTGGAATTCATAAAAAGTCTTGAATTACATTTATTTTGGTATTTATATCATCAATTATGTCAATATTTCATTAATAAGATAATTACTGCATCATCTTTGTGTCATAAATAAATTAAATTATTTGATTTCTAAAAATTTCAAATAAAATACCATCATGTATGAAATCGTTTTATCTTTCTAATGAATATTTACAATCTAATTTATCTTATGTATAACCCCATATTAAAAATGATTTACTTATTAAACTTTGATTTTAACTATTTTAACCCTTCTTTAAATAAATTAATAATAAATGTCCTAATCTAATCCAAGTGGGCCTAAATGGTCATATTTTATTACTAAGTTTGTTTTTGGTCGAATTAAACTTGTCCAATAGAATTAGGACATGTGTTAGGGTAATATTAATATCATATTTACCCTTAGTTACCCTATTTACTATTAACCGCGGTAAAAAAAGTAAAAAGTTACTATTCACCAAAAAAATTATTTTCATCTCATTGAACCACATTTTAGTCCTTGATATTAACCGTGTCTCTCGGATTTTCGAAATTCAATTCACAGAAGCGGTAAAATTAAGTTTTATGCAAAATTCAGTTTTTAACCTACCACTTAGTGGTTTCACTATTCATCAAAAATTGAAAGTTTTCAGAAAAATACCAAAATTTCACCCTAGGCTAATTTCGGTATTCCGAATCCAAAAATGAAGTCCATTTTGAAAAATAAAATTTATAAAATTTCAAAAAGTGGTTATTACTATTCATAACGGCTAGTTTTGATAATATTTTAATAGCATATCGTTGTTTAGTGAAACTCGGTATTGCGTACTACACACGCTATCGAGGAAGGTTGCGATTGCGTGTAATGCAAGGCAAGTCAAGGATACGTGTTGTGCGAGCTCCTTTTGGTGTAGCGTACAACACAAGACATTAATAAAATTAAAAAGAATAGTTTTCATAAAATCTCGGGCTGTTACATTCTACCCCCCTTAAAATGAATTTCGCCCTCGAAATTCGTCGGGGTTATAAATAGTTTACTATTCGAAAGTTTCTTTAATAGAAACCCACATCGTAAAAAGGAATACCAAAACTTGTCTTTAAAAACTAAAGTATGAAATGTAACGATTACCCAAATAAACTAATCACTGGGTTTCCACATAGGTGAAAATATGGATATGGATGAGAAATCTAACCATCATGTTCTGATGGAGAGTGGTAGAGAACATGGCTATGGAAAAGCCAGTAATCACAAATCCATAAATTTGTGACGATCTAAGGTACCATCTGATTCATCAGGTATAAGAGAACTAGAAAAACATTTTTGGTTTCCAAGATCATTTCCCTAAAGTTAAAGAATTTGAATTAGAATAAATACTTACTTTATTTTGGTACAATCTCACTGTTGTTCGTGCCTTTAACAATTTCCACTTCATCTCTTAAATAAATGAAGTTGAATTTGTTATTCGTGAAGTGTTAGCAGATCATGTGATAGAATGACGGGTCATTCCATCTGTCTCAAAAGGTTAGCAAAATTTATATACATAAGTCGATCTATAGTGGGATTAATCTTATATGGTTCCTAAAATGGGCTTATACTTCATATATCATACTGCTTAATATAATAACACTAGTTTCTACTAAACAGGGACTTCATGTAGGTCAGTGGTAGGCGATAAAGGCCAGTCGCACTTCGGTTGTGGGTTCGATTCCTACAGCCTTGTCCGAAGCGATGGGCTGTCGCCCGTCCTGCAGGTTGTCCTTTTTCTAAAACTACGTTACTATAACATCCCATCAATAATATCGAAAATCTTCTATCCTTAAACAATACTAACTTATGTCCAACATAATCCAGTCTAATATTTAGGCTTATACATAATACTGCAGTCCACTCTCATAATATAGTGACAACGATTACCAGAGATTTAATACTGTCGTTGATCCCCACATATCATAAGATATGTCTTGTTGGTCACATTCCAAACATTCAAAGTCCTTAATCGTGTATTCTCTTGAATACCTTAGTGAAAACATGAGTGCAGTTAAAAGTTAACACTTTCCACATACCAAAATCCTCAAAATTCTATATACTCAAACCATGATATCACTTAGTCCTTATATCAATCATGAGCTCATGAATACTATTAAACATTTCATTTTCTCATCTTCATTATGCGCATATCATCTTATTTCCAAAAAATATCTCAATCACTTTGAATACCACATCAATAAATATTGCAATACTCAATGATACAACATTATTTTGGAATCCCATTACATAAACACTTAATCATTCCACCACATCGTTGTCATATTCAACATTGCCAATAGTGATCGCATGTGATTTCCCTTTGTCCTTCGCCTTCAGTGGTTGCTCATGTTGATCATCACTAACCCTTGGATTAGGGAAATTATTAGCATAATGCCCCATTTCCTTGCACTTGAAGCATTGAAGTGTTGGTGGTGCGTTCTATGCAGTGTTTGCTTTATTCACATCATTAGAAACCCTTTTTCCATTACTTCGACACTCAGCTGCTCGATGACCTTCTTTTCCACACTTAAAACATTTTCTAGTCCCTTTAAGACAATCTCCACCATGCTTCTTTCCACACTTTGTGCATAAGGAAACATTCATCTTCTTTTCACCATTATTCTGAGATTTCTCCTTGAACTCCATATTTCGTTTCTTGTCAAAACCATGAGATGGATATGTAACACCAACTTCCATTTCTACCTTGATAGCACAACGCACAATTTCTTCATAGCTACTGAAGTCTCTTATAGCTAATTCCCTTCGAAGACTTGGTTTTAAGCCACTGAAAAATCGATCAACTTTACTTTCAGGTTGGATGATAATACCAGAAGCATACCTTGCAAGTCTTGTAAAATTTGCTTCATAGGTACCAACAGATTCATCGTCCCTTTGCTTCAGTTCAAGAAACTCTTTCTCCATCTTTGTTCGAAGAATACGAGGGAAGTACTTACTGAAAAACAAGTTCTTGAACTCGTCCCATTGCATGGACTCAATTTCATCTCTTGGCCTCGTATTCTTGATAAGATTCCACCATTGATCAGCTTCACCTTCCAAACGATATACTGCTAAGATGACTTTATCATGTTCAGAACATTGAAGAACTGAAAATATCTTTTCAGTAGTACTGATCTATTGTTCAGCCACAAGTGGATCAGAAGACCCACTGAAAGAAGGTGGACGTTGCCTCATGAAGGACTCAATAGAATATTGTTCCCTTCTCTGCTCATTTGGAAGTCCAGAATGATTCATAGCTTGTGTAAGTATAGTAATAAGATTTTGCACTCCATCTCCCATAACATTTGTTTGTTCAGGAGGGCAATCATTGCATTGTCCATTGCATTGATCAACACAGTTCCTTCGGGTTCCAGCCATCGTCTAAAACCCAAAAAGAATAGTGTGAGAGGCAAAAATCATGCTAGGGAAAACAACATAATAAATGGGGAGTACCTTCAATATCCAACATCTTAGGTTTAATTCTATGATCGTTAGCGTAATTCTATTACTATAACCTATACGTATACTTATCCCTAGGGACATCCCTAGACATACCTTAGAAATATCTCTAGGGATCTCACTAACGTTTTCGCATCCTAGTTTCCAAAGGTTGACTAAACCTTTCCTCTGATACCAACTGTAGAGACCCGAAGCTTATCGTACATGGACATTACATTACTTTTGCGGAATACTTAGTACATAACAAAAACACACACAAGGATCGTAATAGTTTAGTGTCTTTGGAAACTCGGAACGTAATCTTCTAATCGTGGTGAAAGATCTTCAATATCTCCCATAAAGATCTTCCTTTTTTTTACCTAAAAACCTTTCTTTACATCCTGGGGAAAATAAAACATAAAAGGGTGAGCTCAAATGCTCAGTAAGGGTAAACAAAAGAAATATCAATCACATCATATACATAAGAACACAGCTTTTGGAAATCTTAACCTGCAAAAGAGCTCATAATATCATAACATGGGATAAATCATAGAAGTGAAAATAAGATCCCCATAATCATAACATGAAACTTGAAACTTTGTGGCATGCACACATAATCATGGAAAATCATTTCTTGTTAGTCATGACTCATTGCCAAGACTATCTTAGTGGACAAAGTCCCTTTCTGAATCGAGTAACCCTCGTTTCAGTCCTGTTTCACTGAACCGGTATAACCTACCGTTCCAGCCCTGTCTATCTCATGAGATATAAAATCTTTACCCAATGCATTGGAGGGAGATATAGGTCCCACCCACCTTATAATGAATCCTTTCTTATGTGTGCCACATAATCATAAAACATACATCATCGCATAACACATGTAACAAAAATGGGATTCTTGAAACATCATGACATCATAAATCAATTCATATAAGATAAAGGAATTCATAAAAATAATTCCATCACAACATTATCAAATCAATGTAATAATAGGGATAAAAACAGAACCCTTTATTATCTTAGATGGAAAATAATTTTGATAAAACACTTGAACTCCATTCTTGAGGAAAATATCCTTTCTTCTTCAAAAACATTTTTCCTTTCATAACATGTCATAAAATAAGTTGATTAAAAATAAACTTGAAAACTTGTAAAGGAAGCTTCTTGGAAATAATGTTTTTAAAAATCCATTCATGCCGTATAAGTTAAAAAAAACATTCTTCGTACTTTTGTCAAAAAGTACCTCGTACGGAAAACGACAAAAGATTCCTTTCATTTCTTTTACTAAAAACTCACCGAAGGGTAAAATTGGATTTAAACAATTGTAGTTGGATGGAAATAATATTACATATTTATGAAACATGGATGTGGATGATAAAATACACCCCATTAAATACTTACGAATAAACAATCTCGGATAAAAATGAGATTGTGATATTTTCCCTTACCTTAGGTCCGACTTGCTTTGTAAGTGTCCGAACCTCCTGTATAATGATTTAAATCATGTTATTGACTTATTACAGAATCATATTCGTTGTTATGATATCATATATGGTTCACTTATGACATTATATTACCCGTTCTTTTGTAAATTCCATGTTAAAGAAGCGTTTTGGGTAAAATCGTTTCATTTATTGTAGGTGTTTTGACTTGTTGTTCTTGACATCATTATTACTTATATCATGATTTACTCACTTCCAGAATATAAAATATGATTTATATATCATATATATTCAGTATATATATATATATAATAGGTAGATAAATAAAATGAAAAACACCGTTCATGGAGACGGTAGTCCGTACGTACGCATGAACGCTGTTTTCCTTTCCTTATTGTCTTGAAATGGAAGTAAGTAGATGACATACATATGTATATATATACATAAATCCAGTAGCTTTATAATGTCATATATTTCATTATTATTTCTTATATATACATTATAATCATTCTTAAATGGTTAACATGGAGAATGAATCTCATCGCGTCGTGGAGACGGTAGTCCGTACGTACGCACGAGCGATGATATCATTTCTATAAATATTGAATTGAATTGGAGTGGATTATACAATATATCAGAATCAATATGATGTTGTAATAACTATGTATAGTTATTCTTTACACCATTATACCCATCCATGTAAGGTGGTGGTGGAAAATAGATTACACCACGGCGTGGAGACGGTATTCCGTACGTACGCACGCGTGGTGATTTCTTTTTCCGTAGGATGGATAGATGGTGAAATAGGTTTGTTTCATACTTATAATAACATATCATTATATGAGTGATACTGATGTTATTACTTCATAATGAAACAACCTAAGAAGAAGAAGTGGAAGAAGAAATAAAGATGAAAGAATTGGTAACGGTAATTACCTCTTCTTTGAAGTGCCTCTTTGAGACCTCCTCTTAGGGCACTAAAATTGGTCTTTGAGGAAGACCAGAACCTCTAGGATGTTTCTAGGGAAGTGGAGAAGAGATTTTTGCAGGGTTTGGCCGAGTTTGAGTGCTCAAATTGGTGTGAGGAGGAGGGGGAGGAGGTGTACTTTTATAAGGGAGGAGAGGGGCACCTTAGGAATATCTCAAAATATTATTTTATATTAAAGTCAAAATCGGTTTATAATGGTTCCAAAGGGTCTTATTTCGAAGATAAAGTGGGGATGGATTGAAATAATATCAACCAATAAGATTTAGACAAGTTTAGGTTATTATTTTAACCTTATCAATTAGATTTAACTCTAAGTTAAATAATTTAACTTTTACCGTGTCTTTTTGTTTTCTTACATTATATGGTTAATAAACTTACTATAACATGCCAAACGAACCCCAAATTGTATATTATTAATACATATATCCTTATCTAAGTCATTTGGCCGAACCTTAGATTTTTAGGAATAAAATAACAATTAATAATATAATATTTGATTTAAAAACTATTTTGTGTCAATTTTGACACTATTTGATACATGATTTTTGTGAAAGTCATAACAGAATTATATGTTCGAACCAAGTTGATTAAATCAACAATAATATATCATAGTAACCTAGAAAATTAGTGTAATTCATAAAAAGTCTTGAATTACATTTATTTTGGTATTTATATTATCAATTATGTCAATATTTCATTAATAAGATAATTACTGCATCATATTTGTGTCATAAATAAATTAACTTATTTGATTTCTAAAAATTACAAATAAAATACCATCATGTAGGAAATCTTTTTAGCTTTCTAATGAATATTTACAATCGAATTTATCTTATGTATAACCCCATATTAAAAATAATTTACTTATTAAACTTTGATTTTAACTATTTTAACCCTTCTTTAAATAAATTAATAATAAATGTCCTAATCTAATCCAAGTGGGCCTAAATGGTCATATTTTATTACTAAGTTTGTTTTTGGTCGAATTACACTTGTCCAATAGAATTAGGACATGTGTTAGGGTAATATTAATATCATATTTACCCTTAGTTACCCTATTTACTATTAACCGCGGTAAAAAAAGTAAAAAGTTACTATTCACCAAAAAAATTATTTTCATCTCATTGAACCACATTTTAGTCCTTGATATTAACCGTGTCTCTCGGATTTTCGAAATTCAATTCACAGAAGCGGTAAAATTAAGTTTTATGCAAAATTCAGTTTTTAACCTACCACTTAGTGGTTTCACTATTCATCAAAAATTGAAAGTTTTCAGAAAAATACCAAAATTTCACCCTAGGCTAATTTCGGTATTCCGAATCCAAAAATGAAGTCCATTTTGAAAAATAAAATTTATAAAATTTCAAAAAGTGGTTATTACTATTCATAACAGCTAGTTTTGATAATATTTTAATAGCATATCGTTGTTTAGTGAAACTCGGTATTGCGTACTACACACGCTATCGAGGAAGGTTGCGATTGTGTGTAATGCAAGGCAAGTCAAGGATACGTGTTGTGCGAGCTCCTTTTGGTGTAGCGTACAACACAAGACATTAATAAAATTAAAAAGAATAGTTTTCATAAAATCTCGGGCTGTTACATTCTACCCCCCTTAAAATGAATTTCGCCCTCGAAATTCGTCGGGGTTATAAATAGTTTACTATTCGAAAGTCTCTTTAATAGAAACCCACATCGTAAAAAGGAATACCAAAACTTGTCTTTAAAAACTAAAGTATGAAATGTAACGATTACCCAAATAAACTAATCACTGGGTTTCCACATAGGTGAAAATATGGATATGCAAGAGAAATCTAACCATCATGTTCTGATGGAGAGTGGTAGAGAACATGGCTATGGAAAAGCCAGTAATCACAAATCCATAAATTTGTGACGATCTAAGGTACCATCTGATTCATCAGGTATAAGAGAACTAGGACAACATTTTTGGTTTCCAAGATCATTTCCCTAAAGTTAAAGAATTTGAATTAGAATAAATACTTACTTTATTTTGGTACAATCTCACTGTTGTTCGTGCCTTTAACAATTTCCACTTCATCTCTTAAATAAATGAAGTTGAATTTGTTATTCGTGAAGTGTTAGCAGATCATGTGATAGAATGACGGGTCATTCCATCTGTCTCAAAAGGTTAGCAAAATTTATATACATAAGTCGATCTATAGTGGGATTAATCATATATGGTTCCTAAAATGGGCTTATACTTCATATATCATACTGCTTAATATAATAACACTAGTTTCTACTAAACAGGGACTTCATGTAGGTCAGTGGTAGGCGATAAAGGCCAGTCGCACTTCGGTTGTGGGTTCGATTCCTACAGCCTTGTCCGAAGCGATGGGCTGTCGCCCGTCCTGCAGGTTGTCCTTTTTCTAAAACTACGTTACTATAACATCCCATCAATAATATCGAAAATCTTCTATCCTTAAACAATACTAACTTATGTCCAACATAATCCAGTCTAATATTTAGGCTTATACATAATACTGCAGTCCACTCTCATAATATAGTGACAACGATTACCAGAGATTTAATACTGTCGTTGATCCCCACATATCATAAGATATGTCTTGTTGGTCACATTCCAAACATTCAAAGTCCTTAATCGTGTATTCTCTTGAATACCTTAGTGAAAACATGAGTGCAGTTAAAAGTTAACACTTTCCACATACCAAAATCCTCAAAATTCTATATACTCAAACCATGATATCACTTAGTCCTTATATCAATCATGAGCTCATGAATACTATTAAACATTTCATTTTCTTGTCTTCATTATGCGCATATCATCTTATTTCCAAAAAATATCTCAATCACTTTGAATACCACATCAATAAATATTGCAATACTCAATGATACAACATTATTTTGGAATCCCATTACATAAACACTTAATCATTCCACCACATCGTTGTCATATTCAACATTGCCAATAGTGATCGCATGTGATTTCCCTTTGTCCTTCGCCTTCAGTGGTTGCTCATGTTGATCATCACTAACCCTTGGATTAGGGCAATTATTAGCATAATGCCCCATTTCCTTGCACTTGAAGCATTGAAGTGTTGGTGGTGCGTTCTCTGCAGTGTTTGCTTTATTCACATCATTAGAAACCCTTTTTCCATTACTTCGACACTCAGCTGCTCGATGACCTTCTTTTCCACACTTAAAACATTTTCTAGTCCCTTTAAGACAATCTCCACCATGCTTCTTTCCACACTTTGTGCATAAGGAAACATTCATCTTCTTTTCACCATTATTCTGAGATTTCTCCTTGAACTCCATCTTTCGTTTCTTGTCAAAACCATGAGATGGATATGTAACACCAACTTCCATTTCTACCTTGATAGCACAACGCACAATTTCTTCATAGCTACTGAAGTCTCTTATAGCTAATTCCCTTCGAAGACTTGGTTTTAAGCCACTGAAAAATCGATCAACTTTACTTTCAGGTTGGATGATAATACCAGAAGCATACCTTGCAAGTCTTGTAAAATTTGCTTCATAGGTACCAACAGATTCATCGTCCCTTTGCTTCAGTTCAAGAAACTCTTTCTCCATCTTTGTTCGAAGAATACGAGGGAAGTACTTACTGAAAAACAAGTTCTTGAACTCGTCCCATTGCATGGACTCAATTTCATCTCTTGGCCTCGTATTCTTGATAAGATTCCACCATTGATCAGCTTCACCTTCCAAACGATATACTGCTAAGATGACTTTATCATGTTCAGAACATTGAAGAACTGAAAATATCTTTTCAGTAGTACTGATCCATTGTTCAGCCACAAGTGGATCAGAAGACCCACTGAAAGAAGGTGGACGTTGCCTCATGAAGGACTCAATAGAATATTGTTCCCTTCTCTGCTCATTTGGAAGTCCAGAATGATTCATAGCTTGTGTAAGTATAGCAATAAGATTTTTCACTCCATCTCCCATAACATTTGTTTGTTCAGGAGGGCAATCATTGCATTGTCCATTTCATTGATCAACACGGTTCCTTCGGGTTCCAGCCATCGTCTAAAACCCAAAAAGAATAGTGTGAGAGGCAAAAATCATGCTAGGGAAAACAACATAATAAAGGGGGAGTACCTTCAATATCCAACATCTTAGGTTTAATTCTATGATCGTTAGCGTAATTCTATTACTATAACCTATACGTATACTTATCCCTAGGGACATCCCTAGACATACCTTAGAAATATATCTAGGGATCTCACTAACGTTTTCGCATCCTAGTTTCCAAAGGTTGACTAAACCTTTCCTCTGATACCAACTGTAGAGACCCGAAGCTTATCGTACATGGACATTACATTACTTTTGCGGAATACTTAGTACATAACAAAAACACACACAAGGATCGTAATAGTTTAGTGTCTTTGGAAACTCGGAACGTAATCTTCTAATCGTGGTGAAAGATCTTCAATATCTCCCATAAAGATCTTCCTTTTTTTTACCTAAAAACATTTCTTTACATCCTGGGGAAAATAAAACATAAAAGGGTGAGCTCAAATGCTCAGTAAGGGTAAACAAAAGAAATATCAATCACATCATATACATAAGAACACAGCTTTTGGAAATCTTAACCTGCAAAAGAGCTCATAATATCATAACATGGGATAAATCATAGAAGTGAAAATAAGATCCCCATAATCATAACATGAAACTTGAAACTTTGTGGCATGCACACATAATCATGGAAAATCATTTCTTGTTAGTCATGACTCATTGCCAAGACTATCTTAGTGGACAAAGTCCCTTTCTGAATCGAGTAACCCTCGTTTCAGTCCTGTTTCACTGAACCGGTATAACCTACCGTTCCAGCCCTGTCTATCTCATGAGATATAAAATCTTTACCCAATGCATTGGAGGGAGATATAGGTCCCACCCACCTTATAATGAATCCTTTCTTATGTGTGCCACATAATCATAAAACATACATCATCGCATAACACATGTAACAAAAATGGGATTCTTGAAACATCATGACATCATAAATCAATTCATATAAGATAAAGGAATTCATAAAAATAATTCCATCACAACATTATCAAATCAATGTAATAATAGGGATAAAAACAGAACCCTTTATTATCTTAGATGGAAAATAATTTTGATAAAACACTTGAACTCCATTCTTGAGGAAAATATCCTTTCTTCTTCAAAAACATTTTTCCTTTCATAACATGTCATAAAATAAGTTGATTAAAAATAAACTTGAAAACTTGTAAAGGAAGCTTCTTGGAAATAATGTTTTTAAAAATCCATTCATGCCGTATAAGTTAAAAAAAACATTCTTCGTACTTTTGTCAAAAAGTACCTCGTACGGAAAACGACAAAAGATTCCTTTCATTTCTTTTACTAAAAACTCACCGAAGGGTAAAATTGGATTTAAACAATTGTAGTTGGATGGAAATAATATTACATATTTATGAAACATGGATGTGGATGATAAAATACACCCCATTAAATACTTACGAATAAACAATCTCGGATAAAAATGAGATTGTGATATTTTCCCTTACCTTAGGTCCGACTTGCTTTGTAAGTGTCCGAACCTCCTGTATAATGATTTAAATCATGTTATTGACTTATTACAGAATCATATTCATTGTTATGATATCATATATGGTTCACTTATGACATTATATTACCAGTTCTTTTGTAAATTCCATGTTAAAGAAGCGTTTTGGGTAAAATCGTTTCATTTATTGTAGGTGTTTTGACTTGTTGTTCTTGACATCATTATTACTTATATCATGATTTACTCACTTCCAGAATATAAAATATGATTTATATATCATATATATTCAGTATATATATATATATAATAGGTAGATAAATAAAATGAAAAACACCGTTCATGGAGACGGTAGTCCGTACGTACGCATGAACGCTGTTTTCCTTTCCTTATTGTCTTGAAATGGAAGTAAGTAGATGACATACATATGTATATATATACATAAATCCAGTAGCTTTATAATGTCATATATTTCATTATTATTTCTTATATATACATTATAATCATTCTTAAATGGTTAACATGGAGAATGAATCTCATCGCGTCGTGGAGACGGTAGTCCGTACGTACGCACGAGCGATGATATCATTTATATAAATATTGAATTGAATTGGAGTGGATTATACAATATATCAGAATAAATATGATGTTGTAATAACTATGTATAGTTATTCTTTACACCATTATACCCATCCATGTAAGGTGGTGGTGGAAAATAGATTACACCACGGCGTGGAGACGGTATTCCGTACGTACGCACGCGTGGTGATTTCTTTTTCCGTAGGATGGATAGATGGTGAAATAGGTTTGTTTCATACTTATAATAACATATCATTATATGAGTGATACTGATGTTATTACTTCATAATGAAACAACCTAAGAAGAAGAAGTGGAAGAAGAAATAAAGATGAAAGAATTGGTAACGGTAATTACCTCTTCTTTGAAGTGCCTCTTTGAGACCTCCTCTTAGGGCACTAAAATTGGTCTTTGAGGACGACCAGAACCTCTAGGATGTTTCTAGGGAAGTGGAGAAGAGATTTTGGCAGGGGTTGGCCGAGCTTGAGTGCTCAAATTGGTGTGAGGAGGAGGGGGAGGAGGTGTCCTTTTATAAGGGAGGAGAGGGGCACCTTAGGAATATCTCAAAATATTATTTTATATTAAAGTCAAAATCGGTTTATAATGGTTCCAAAGGGTCTTATTTCGAAGATAAAGTGGGGATGGATTGAAATAATATCAACCAATAAGATTTAGACAAGTTTAGGTTATTATTTTAACCTTATCAATTAGATTTAACTCTAAGTTAAATAATTTAACTTTTACCGTGTCTTTTTGTTTTCTTACATTATATGGTTAATAAACTTACTATAACATGCCAAACGAACCCCAAATTGTATATTATTAATACATATATCCTTATCTAAGTCATTTGGCCGAACCTTAGATTTTTAGGAAAAAAATAACAATTAATAATATAATATTTTATTTAAAAACTATTTTGTGTCAATTTTGACACTATTTGATACATGATTTTTGTGAAAGTCATAACAGAATTATATGTTCGAACCAAGTTGATTAAATCAACAATAATATATCATAGTAACCTAGAAAATTAGTGGAATTCATAAAAAGTCTTGAATTACATTTATTTTGGTATTTATATTATCAATTATGTCAATATTTCATTAATAAGATAATTACTGCATCATATTTGTGTCATAAATAAATTAAATTATTTGATTTCTAAAAATTACAAATAAAATACCATCATGTAGGAAATCTTTTTAGCTTTCTAATGAATATTTAAAATCGAATTTATCTTATTTATAACCCCATATTAAAAATAATTTACTTATTAAACTTTGATTTTAACTATTTTAACCCTTCTTTAAATAAATTAATAATAAATGTCCTAATCTAATCCAAGTGGGCCTAAATGGTCATATTTTATTACTAAGTTTGTTTTTGGTCGAATTACACTTGTCCAATAGAATTAGGACATGTGTTAGGGTAATATTAATATCATATTTACCCTTAGTTACCCTATTTACTATTAACCGCGGTAAAAAAAGTAAAAAGTTACTATTCACCAAAAAAATTATTTTCATCTCATTGAACCACATTTTAGTCCTTGATATTAACCGTGTCTCTCGGATTTTCGAAATTCAATTCACAGAAGCAGTAAAATTAAGTTTTATGCAAAATTCAGTTTTTAACCTACCACTTAGTGGTTTCACTATTCATCAAAAATTGAAAGTTTTCAGAAAAATACCAAAATTTCACCCTAGGCTAATTTCGGTATTCCGAATCCAAAAATGAAGTCCATTTTGAAAAATAAAATTTATAAAATTTCAAAAAGTGGTTATTACTATTCATAACGGCTAGTTTTGATAATATTTTAATAGCATATCATTGTTTAGTGAAACTCGGTATTGCGTACTACACACTCTATCGAGGAAGGTTGCGATTGCGTGTAATGCAAGGCAAGTCAAGGATACGTGTTGTGCGAGCTCCTTTTGGTGTAGCGTACAACACAAGACATTAATAAAATTAAAAAGAATAGTTTTCATAAAATCTCGGGCTGTTACATTCTACCCCCCTTAAAATGAATTTCGCCCTCGAAATTCGTCGGGGTTATAAATAGTTTACTATTCGAAAGTTTCTTTAATAGAAACCCACATCGTAAAAAGGAATACCAAAACTTGTCTTTAAAAACTAAAGTATGAAATGTAACGATTACCCAAATAAACTAATCACTGGGTTTCCACATAGGTGAAAATATGGATATGGAAGATAAATCTAACCATCATGTTCTGATGGAGAGTGGTAGAGAACATGGCTATGGAAAAGCCAGTAATCACAAATCCATAAATTTGTGATGATCTAAGGTACCATCTGATTCATCAGGTATAAGAGAACTAGGACAACATTTTTGGTTTCCAAGATCATTTCCCTAAAGTTAAAGAATTTGAATTAGAATAAATACTTACTTTATTTTGGTACAATCTCACTGTTGTTCGTGCCTTTAACAATTTCCACTTCATCTCTTAAATAAATGAAGTTGAATTTGTTATTCGTGAAGTGTTAGCAGATCATGTGATAGAATGACGGGTCATTCCATCTATCTCAAAAGGTTAGCAAAATTTATATACATAAGTCGATCTATAGTGGGATTAATCATATATGGTTCCTAAAATGGGCTTATACTTCATATATCATACTGCTTAATATAATAACACTAGTTTCTACTAAACAGGGACTTCATGTAGGTCAGTGGTAGGCGATAAAGGCCAGTCGCACTTCGGTTGTGGGTTCGATTCCTACAGCCTTGTCCGAAGCGATGGGCTGTCGCCCGTCCTGCAGGTTGTCCTTTTTCTAAAACTACGTTACTATAACATCCCATCAATAATATCGAAAATCTTCTATCCTTAAACAATACTAACTTATGTCCAACATAATCCAGTCTAATCTTTAGGCTTATACATAATACTGCAGTCCACTCTCATAATATAGTGACAACGATTACCAGAGATTTAATACTGTCGTTGATCCCCACATATCATAAGATATGTCTTGTTGGTCACATTCCAAACATTCAAAGTCCTTAATCGTGTATTCTCTTGAATAACTTAGTGAAAACATGAGTGCAGTTAAAAGTTAACACTTTCCACATACCAAAATCCTCAAAATTCTATATACTCAAACCATGATATCACTTAGTCCTTATATCAATCATGAGCTCATGAATACTATTAAACATTTCATTTTCTCGTCTTCATTATGCGCATATCATCTTATTTCCAAAAAATATCTCAATCACTTTGAATACCACATCAATAAATATTGCAATACTCAATGATACAACATTATTTTGGAATCCCATTACATAAACACTTAATCATTCCACCACATCGTTGTCATATTCAACATTGCCAATAGTGATCGCATGTGATTTCCCTTTGTCCTTCGCCTTCAGTGGTTGCTCATGTTGATCATCACTAACCCTTGGATTAGGGCAATTATTAGCATAATGCCCCATTTCCTTGCACTTGAAGCATTGAAGTGTTGGTGGTGAGTTCTCTGCAGTGTTTGCTTTATTCACATCATTAGAAACCCTTTTTCCATTACTTCGACACTCAGCTGCTCGATGACCTTCTTTTCCACACTTAAAACATTTTCTAGTCCCTTTAAGACAATCTCCACCATGCTTCTTTCCACACTTTGTGTATAAGGAAACATTCATCTTCTTTTCACCATTATTCTGAGATTTCTCCTTGAACTCTATCTTTCGTTTCTTGTCAAAACCATGAGATGGATATGTAACACCAACTTCCATTTCTACCTTGATAGCACAACGCACAATTTCTTCATAGCTACTGAAGTCTCTTATAGCTAATGCCCTTCGAAGACTTGGTTTTAAGCCACTGAAAAATCGATCAACTTTACTTTCAGGTTGGATGATAATACCAGAAGCATACCTTGCAAGTCTTGTAAAATTTGCTTCGTAGGTACCAACAGATTCATCGTCCCTTTGCTTCAGTTCAAGAAACTCTTTCTCCATCTTTGTTCGAAGAATACGAGGGAATTACTTACTGAAAAACAAGTTCTTGAACTCGTCCCATTGCATGGACTCAATTTCATCTCTTGGCCTCGTATTCTTGATAAGATTCCACCATTGATCAGCTTCACCTTCCAAACGATATACTGCTAAGATGACTTTATCATGTTCAGAACATTGAAGAACTGAAAATATCTTTTCAGTAGTACTGATCCATTGTTCAGCCACAAGTGGATCAGAAGACCCACTGAAAGAAGGTGGACGTTGCCTCATGAAGGACTCAATAGAATATTGTTCCTTTCTCTGCTCATTTGGAAGTCCAGAATGATTCATAGCTTGTGTAACTATAGCAATAAGATTTTGCACTCCATCTCCCATAACATTTGTTTGTTCAGGAGGGCAATCATTGCATTGTCCATTGCATTGATCAACACGGTTCCTTCGGGTTCCAGCCATCGTCTAAAACCCAAAAAGAATAGTGTGAGAGGCAAAAATCATGCTAGGGAAAACAACATAATAAAGGGGGAGTACCTTCAATATCCAACATCTTAGGTTTAATTCTATGATCATTAGCGTAATTCTATTACTATAACCTATACGTATACTTATCCCTAGGGACATCCCTAGACATACCTTAGAAATATCTCTAGGGATCTCACTAACGTTTTCGCATCCTAGTTTCCAAAGGTTGACTAAACCTTTCCTCTGATACCAACTGTAGAGACCCAAAGCTTATCGTACATGGACATTACATTACTTTTGCGGAATACTTAGTACATAACAAAAACACACACAAGGATCGTAATAGTTTAGTGTCTTTGGAAACTCGGAACGTAATCTTCTAATCGTGGTGAAAGATCTTCAATATCTCCCATAAAGATCTTCCTTTTTTTTTACCTAAAAACCTTTCTTTACATCCTGGGGAAAATAAAACATAAAAGGGTGAGCTCAAATGCTCAGTAAGGGTAAACAAAAGAAATATCAATCACATCATATACATAAGGACATAGCTTTTGGAAATCTTAACCTGCAAAAGAGCTCATAATATCATAACATGGGATAAATCATAGAAGTGAAAATAAGATCCCCATAATCATAACATGAAACTTGAAACTTTGTGGCATGCACACATAATCATGGAAAATCATTTCTTGTTAGTCATGACTCATTGCCAAGACTATCTTAGTGGACAAAGTCCCTTTCTGAATCGAGTAACCCTCGTTTCAGTCCTGTTTCACTGAACCGGTATAACCTACCGTTCCAGCCCTGTCTATCTCATGAGATATAAAATCTTTACCCAATGCATTGGAGGGAGATATAGGTCCCACCCATCTTATAATGAATCCTTCCTTATGTGTGCCACATAATCATAAAACATACATCATCGCATAACACATGTAACAAAAATGGGATTCTTGAAACATCATGACATCATAAATCAATTCATATAAGATAAAGGAATTCATAAAAATAATTCCATCACAACATGATCAAATCAATGTAATAATAGGGATAAAAACAGAACCCTTTATTATCTTAGATGGAAAATAATTTTGATAAAACACTTGAACTCCATTCTTGAGGAAAATATCCTTTCTTCTTCAAAAACATTTTTCCTTTCATAACATGTCATAAAATAAGTTGATTAAAAATAAACTTGAAAACTTGTAAAGGAAGCTTCTTGGAAATAATGTTTTTAAAAATCCATTCATGCCGTATAAGTTAAAAAAAACATTCTTCGTACTTTTGTCAAAAAGTACCTCGTACGGAAAACGACAAAAGATTCCTTTCATTTCTTTTACTAAAAACTCACCGAAGGGTAAAATTGGATTTAAACAATTGTAGTTGGATGGAAATAATATTACATATTTATGAAACATGGATGTGGATGATAAAATACACCCCAGTAAATACTTACGAATAAACAATCTCGGATAAAAATGAGATTGTGATATTTTCCCTTACCTTAGGTCCGACTTGCTTTGTAAGTGTCCGAACCTCCTGTATAATGATTTAAATCATGTTATTGACTTATTAAAGAATCATATTCATTGTTATGATATCATATATGGTTCACTTATGACATTATATTACCCGTTCTTTTGTAAATTCCATGTTAAAGAAGCGTTTTGGGTAAAATCGTTTCATTTATTGTAGGTGTTTTGACTTGTTGTTCTTGACATCATTATTACTTATATCATGATTTACTCACTTCCAGAATATAAAATATGATTTATATATCATATATATTCAGTATATATATATATATAATAGGTAGATAAATAAAATGAAAAACACCGTTCATGGAGACGGTAGTCCGTACGTACGCATGAACGTTGTTTTCCTTTCCTTATTGTCTTGAAATGGAAGTAAGTAGATGACATACATATGTATATATATACATAAATCCAGTAGCTTTATAATGTCATATATTTCATTATTATTTCTTATATATACATTATAATCATTCTTAAATGGTTAACATGGAGAATGAATCTCATCGCGTCGTGGAGACGGTAGTCCGTACGTACGCACGAGCGATGATATCATTTCTATAAACATTGAATTGAATTGGAGTGGATTATACAATATATCAGAATCAATATGATGTTGTAATAACTATGTATAGTTATTCTTTACACCATTATACCCATCCATGTAAGGTGGTGGTGGAAAATAGATTACACCACGGCGTGGAGACGGTATTCCGTACGTACGCACGCGCGGTGATTTCTTTTTCCGTAGGATGGATAGATGGTGAAATAGGTTTGTTTCATACTTATAATAACATATCATTATATGAGTGATACTGATGTTATTACTTCATAATGAAACAACCTAAGAAGAAGAAGTGGAAGAAGAAATAAAGATGAAAGAATTGGTAACGGTAATTACCTCTTCTTTGAAGTGCCTTTTTGAGACCTCCTCTTAGGGCACTAAAATTGGTCTTTGAGGAAGACCAGAACCTCTAGGATGTTTCTAGGAAAGTGGAGAAGAGATTTTGGCAGGGGTTGGCAGAGCTTGAGTGCTCAAATTGGTGTGAGGAGGAGGGGGAGGAGGTGTCCTTTTATAAGGGAGGAGAGGGGCACCTTAGGAATATCTCAAAATATTATTTTATATTAAAGTCAAAATCGGTTTATAATGGTTCCAAAGGGTCTTATTTCGAAGCTAAAGTGGGGATGGATTGAAATAATATCAACCAATAAGATTTAGACAAGTTTAGGTTATTATTTTAACCTTATCAATTAGATTTAACTATAAGTTAAATAATTTAACTTTTACCGTGTCTTTTTGTTTTCTTACATTATATGGTTAATAAACTTACTATAACATGCCAAACGAACCCCAAATTGTATATTATTAATACATATATCCTTATCTAAGTCATTTGGCCGAACCTTAGATTTTTAGGAATAAAATAACAATTAATAATATAATATTTGATTTAAAAACTATTTTGTGTCAATTTTGACACTATTTGATACATGATTTTTGTGAAAGTCATAATAGAATTATATGTTCGAACCAAGTTGATTAAATCAACACTAATATATCATAGTAAACTATAAAATTAGTTGAATTCATAAAAAGTCTTGAATTACATTTATTTTGGTATTTATATTATCAATTATGTCAATATTTCATTAATAAGATAATTACTGCATCATATTTGTGTCATAAATAAATTAAATTATTTGATTTCTAAAAATTACAAATAAAATAACATCATGTAGGAAAGCTTTTTAGCTTTCTAATGAATATTTACAACCGAATTTATCTTATGTATAACCCCATATTAAAAATTATTTACTTATTAAACTTTGATTTTAACTATTTTAACCCTTCTTTAAATAAATTAATAATAAATGTCCTAATCTAATCCAAGTGGGCCTAAATGGTCATATTTTATTCCTAAGTTTGTTTTTGGTCGAATTACACTTGTCCAATAGAATTAGGACATGTGTTAGGGTAATATTAATATCATATTTACCCTTAGTTACCCTATTTACTATTAACCGCGGTAAAAAAAGTAAAAAGTTACTATTCACCAAAAAAATTATTTTCATCTCATTGAACCACATTTTAGTCCTTGATATTAACCGTGTCTCTCGGATTTTTGAAATTCAATTCACAGAAGCGGTAAAATTAAGTTTTATGCAAAATTCAGTTTTTAACCTACCACTTAGTGGTTTCACTATTCATCAAAAATTGAAAGTTTTGAGAAAAATACCAAAATTTCACCCTAGGCTAATTTCGGTATTCCGAATCCAAAAATGAAGTCCATTTTGAAAAATAAAATTTATAAAATTTCAAAAAGTGGTTATTACTATTCATAACGGCTAGTTTTGATAATATTTTAATAGCATATCGTTGTTTAGTGAAACTCGGTATTGCGTACTACACACGCTATCGAGGAAGGTTGCGATTGCGTGTAATGCAAGGCAAGTCAAGGATACATGTTGTGCGATCTCCTTTTGGTGTAGCGTACAACACAAGACATTAATAAAATTAAAAAGAATAGTTTTCATAAAATCTCGGGCTGTTACACCCAAGTGGTCCATTAATGATACACCTATCATTATTTAAGTATCTTGGCCGAACCTTATATTTTTAGGAATTTAATATCAATTAATAATATAATATTAATTTTAAAAACTCTTTTATGTCAATTTTCACACTATTCAATAATTGATTTTTGTAAAACTCATAACACAATGATTACTTTGAAAAAGTTAATTACATCAATCCTAACATGCCATATTAACCTATAAAATTATTGGTATTAATAAAAAGTCTCAAATTAAATTTATTTGGGTATTTATAATATCAATTATTCTAATTTTTCATTAATTAGGTAATTACTGCATCACCATTGTGTCATAAATAAATTAAATTATATAATGTCTAAAAATTATAAATAAAATACCATTGTGGAGGAAATATTTCTTTCTTTCTAATTAATATTTATAATCGAAAATCCAACTTATATAACCGTATGTAAAAAATGTTTTTCTAAAAGATATATGTTTATGTCATTTTTGTATTTATTTTAACTTAATTAATATAAAGTGTCATTATCACTTACAAGTGGCTCCATGGGGTCCCAAAATCGACCCAAAGATTCCAATGGTTGGACATGTATCAACTAATAAGGTTAGGACACGTTTTAGGGTAATTGTTATTATTATAATATTATTTTTTAACCCTTATTTACCAGATTTACCCTTTAACCATGGTAAATAAAATATTTACCGAAGTAATTATTCAAAATGTCTAAAAATAAAAGTTACCTATTTACACAATTTGAACATCCTGATTCCAAATATGGAATCTATTTTTCCAAATTCAAAACACAGAAGTGGCAGAAATTAATTTAAAATTAAATCCCGTTGTTAAAACAAAAAGCGTGTTTTTAAGAGATAATAACTATCAAAAGATTGACACTTGTTTATGTCCGGTTTAATTGTGAAATTATATACAATGACCAAAATTGTATTAAATGGTAAAAATATATTCTAAATATACTTTAAAACCACTCAAATTCATAATTTATCAATATAAATTATTTTGATTAAAAAAGTTGTTTTTAATTAAAATTTAGTAATTTTTACTATTCATCAAAATATAAAAGTTATCTGAAAAGTACCAAAATTTCACCCTAGGCTAAATTCGATATTAAGAATCCAAAAATGAAGTCCATTTTGATAGATAAAATTTATAAAATTTCCAAAATTAGGTATTACTATTCATAACAGCTATTTTGATTTGGTTATGGTGTGTGTTAGAACTCGAAGTTGCGTACAACATACACTACTGTTTTATTCAAAGAGAAGCATAACGTGGAAGCTTGGGGTGTTTCACTGTAAATTTTTGATGTCCCATTTCTAAAAAGTAAATTTATTTTGTCAAATTGAATATATAAAAGTTTAAAATATTGGATTTAAAAAGGGTTCACTATTAAAAGTTGGTAAAAGTGCAATACTGAAAATGAATTTGTTCTTATAATATGGATTCTAAAATTATAAGGATTATAAAAAGTTCAAAATTTAGTTAATACTATTCATAACTTCTTTTGAACAGCTTGTTTGGTAAGTCATGGTGCACTTGAACTCGGTGTTGCGTGTAGTGCAAGTTAATGAATTATTTTGAAGAAATAAAACACTATGAAATCTTGGGGTATCACATACATAGTCCTAAGCATGTATTTCTAACCTTGTAAAATTGTCTTCAAACTTAGAAACATTTTCATCTTTCTTTTTTCTTAGACCCAGGAATTTTGTCTCCATATTTTATTTTTGTTCATTAGGAAAATATTTATTCTAGAAAAGTTCCTTAAAATACTTCTATTCCATACTCTATATTTCTTATTCATCCTTAGTGTTTTGAATCAATGATCACTATTGATCCGCATCCTATTAGAGATGATAAACTTCCATGAAAACCTTCTCCCTTTCATGACTTCCCAAAGTACGAAATATATTCTTTATGGAACTTATCCATTTCTTAGTTATAAATTGTTTTTTAGTCTAATTAAATGCTGGAGGTTTCTGATGCATGAAGTGGTCTAAAATTTTTATATCTATTTGGGGATCATTAGGTTGCTCCATACAGAAAATTTTATTAGTCATAACTAGAGTCAGTTTCCCTAATATAGTTATAATTTTTTCATCTCTACCTATAGCTCCATCTCTAACTTAATAATCTTTCCCAGGAGGGTAATACCTACATGGAATACATGTATTGGTATGGTTCAAATTCCTTCTAATAAGAACCATTTAAAAATAATGGAATACACTCAATTAGATCATAACATTATAAATCATAATGTATAATTTCAAAACTAGTGAAACACTTGAAAATTTTTTGTAGCTAGTCTCAGAATCATAAACATGGTTTCTTTGAGAATATTTTCAAATAATAAAAATATTTTCAAATAATTTATAATTTTTTATAGAGAAAATTTAAATTAACTCAAGAATATCCCTCGGGAGTTTCAAACCAGTTTCACAGTAAGGACACGCTCACTGTGCACCAAAATGATAGTTGTGATATACTCAAACCAACTCTTTTGGGGGTTATTACCCCTATATAAATCTATTCAAAAACCACACCCACTTTTAGTATCAAAATGTGTATTTATTTTTGGAAAAACATATAATATCTACCTTACCAAAGCTTTAAAATGTTATCCTATAATTATACTTATCCTCAAAGTGAGTCACATGTTTGTATTCCGAAATCTATATTTTCCTAAATCTAGTTCCCAAGGTTCATAATAGAATTTCTTTGATACCAACTATAAATACCTTAACTCTAGTAGCCCAGATTTAGTGGTTAATTTATTATATTGGCACTATATACAAGTAATCACATCCCAAAGGACCAAATAGTTTAGTAGTCTTGGAAAACTAGATATATACTTGAGATCTCACATTACAATTGAAAACATAAAAAACAACATAATATTTTATTTGATAATATAATTGTTTACATTATAATATCCTTTAATATCAATCATAATACTCTTCATGATATCCTGTGGAAATGAAACATAATAAAGGGGTGATCTCAGATGCTCAGTAAGAGTATGCATATAGTGGAAGCTAACACAAAGTTAATAAAACATGAATAATATAGACAAGATATAAAATAATCAAATATTTCCTATAAATAATACCATAAAACATGTTAATAGATACATGGATATCATAAAAACATAAATAATCACATGGATAATAATAAATAGTTTCATAATGATTGATTTTATAATGCCAGGCATCATAAACTTACCATCAAGGCCTCATACCAAGACATCATACATAATATACCAAAAATAGTTTATTTCATGAGACCTACTGATATATCAAGGGTTTTTAGTAGGCCCTTCACATCACTAACTAAGTCTAATCCATTCATCATAAGAAAGGGGTGAAACATAATTAACATAAACATTCATATTGAAAAACTATCATATGAAATGTTAATAATATCCCCAATCAATAAACATAATCATAAACCATATAGATTAATATAGAGAATGGTATAAAAATATTACATACTCTATAAATCATAATATTCACTAAATAATTTTGACATAGATGAATACACTTTAAAAATATCACTAGAAAATTTCTTTAAGAAATACCCTTTTCACTTTGAAATCACTTATTTAAAGTCTAAAATACATCCCAAGTATTAAGGAGAATTTTTTCTAAAATATTTGTAAAATTTTAAAGTATTATTCAAATTAATGAGTTTTCATGATGGTGGTAAATTTAATTCATTCTGTATAAGTTCAAAAAACATTCTTTTCACACTTTTGTAAAAAAGGTAAAAAAGTACCTCATTTGGAAAACAAAAAAAAGATTACTTTAAAACCTTTTTTTAAAAAGTAAAACATGGCTAAAAAAAATTTAATAAATAATTAAATAATTTAAAAAAAAAATTCATTTTATAATTTTTAAGGAAAATATATTCAAGGAAGATAAATATTCCCAACCGAGTAGAATAACAAAATCGGTTTTCCTTAAAATCATTATTTTTGTATCTTGGGAACTTAGAGAGAAAATAAAATGGAAAACTTATATTTTTTAGGAATAAATATAGAAGAAGAAAATATATTGAGTTTAATAAATAAATATAAAATAATTTCCCACATTGGAGATATAAACATAAACAATCCTAAATAATGATGAGATTGTGAAATAAACCCTTACCTTAGGCCCAAATTCCTTCGTACATGTTTGAACCTCCTATATAATAAATATATAATTATTATAAATCTATTATAGAACCATATTATTATATATAATACCATATATGATTTAATTATAATCTTTTATCACCTATTTATTAACAATTATTTGTTAAAATAACTGTTTTGGGTAATAACTGCTTCGTGTTTCATGTGTGTTTTGGTTTGGTAGTTTCGATCCTTATACTTTGATCATGATTATATCATATCTATAATTTAAATCATGATATAAATAAAATTTATATTCATTATATATGTATTTATAGTCATCCATAAAAGTAGATATATAAAAATGAAATGCAACATTCTTGAAGATGGTAGGTCGTATGTATGCATGAACATTATTTCAATTTTTTTGATGGACGGAAATAAAATAAGGTAAATAATAAATCAAATTTATATAATAATATTTTATATCCCATATATTATATAAATTACATAAATATATCCTTATTACCATCCATGAAAAAATAAAATGAAAAAAGTATCACATCGCTTTATGGAGGCGATAGTTCAGACGTAGACACGAGCAACATTATCATTTTGCAATGTATTAGAAGGTAATAAGTTTTATGTGATATTATAATTACATAAGTATAATTATTTAATAAATATAATATATATAAATTAAATCCATAATTATATCTATCAGTGATAGTAGGCCGTAGTCCGCCATTCACACAATCGATGACTTCGTTTCCCATTTGATGGAGTAGGGTATTGATATAGGGTATTAATATTTCTGATTATTTTTCTGGGGCGTGCATCATCATGCTGCGATGCACTTCCTGTTAACCCGCATTTCTGCTTTCCAAAGGTGGGTGATATCTGTCGCTTATTCAGGGATGTTTTCTCCTTGATCGAAACAGGATGATGGGATGTCATCGTCTCCTTTCAAAGATTCCTCCTTAGAATTTATTGCCTAGACCAGGTCTCACTCATATATTTAAGATTTTTTTCATGAATCTCATTCCTGGTGCCATATCATTATGGACACTGGTTAATTACACTGCTTCTCTCAGGACATTCCAAGGGGTCAAGTCAGGGCAACAACCTTCGGTCAGGGGAGTAGTCACGTTGGACATCGCTGGCATGTCTGGACACTGAAACACTGGTACACCTGGATTTATTCCCCTTATTATAGGGCTTATCAAGGGCATGGAAGCCTAAGGCATCCCACATCGAATGTGGGGAATCGTATTCCAGAGGCATGTCTCCAAGGTTTTCCTCGGCTTCCCATGTTTAACAGGGGATATTCCATGAGTTTAACCTCTATTAGAGATGGATCAGACTGATCGGAACACTGATGAGAGTGGATCAGATGGGTAAATCCCTAGGAGGGAGAACCTGGGATGCTTACTATATGGGTGGATCAAAACACCCAATGAGGATGAATCTGATGATGATTGGGTCCCGAAAAAGGGGACACCAAGGTTTACCATTGGTTGAGATTAAAGCTCATAGAGGCCTCCTACATTCCCTATATAGAAGACATGGGTCAAAACCCACATAGTTTGAGATGGTAAATCATGGGATCAGGGTGTACGTGATGGAAAAAAACCTAAAAACATGATGGGGGTTACGCATGGATAGTGGACCATCACAAGTCGAACACTCTTGGTTGGATGATTATGGATTGTGTGGGGCTTATGAATGGTTAGCTACCTGAATGGATGGCACGATTTCACTGGGATGTGGTGGCCCAGGTAAGAATCAGGATGGATGATGCATGGTTGAATGAAGTGGATGGGAGGAATGGGATGTAACTGACGTGAAGGTGACGACGATGTTTGACTTAAACCTCAAAGAGGATTCCAACATATCCCCGTGGTAGGGAATCAAAGTCCACATATTTCGGTGGGGCGATGGGACACCTGAGGAGGCGGCCCATGGGAATGGACACATGGATGGGACCCAAAGAAAGTAGAACCTCCAGGTTGGGTCATGACCTTCCTGAAACACAAAGGCTCAAGGGAGAGACCAAGATGATACATGAGTGATGGGATTGAACCACAAAGAGGATTTCTACATATCCCCGTGGTAGGGAATCAAAGTCCACATAGTTCAGGATGGGGCATAGAATTGGGGTGTACATAAAGGACAACAACCCGGATGCATGCTGGAGCTTACACATGGTTAGAAGACCATTGCAAGAGGGACACTCTTTATTGGAGGAGTATGAATTGAGTGTGCTGCATACACATGGTTAGCTACCTGGGAGCTGGTATGGCGCCACTAAGGGATATACTAAGGATGTGGGTCCCAAAAAAAGGGACACTGACATTTACCAGTGTTTGGGGTTGAACCTCAGGGAGGCTTCCTATGTACCCTACCTAGGATAAATGGATCAAAATACATGTATTTTGAAAGAATACAGTTTAATGTCATGTGGGATAGAAGGTTCATACAGTTTAACGTCATTCGGGACAAGGGTGAACTGATGTGAAGTAGTCCGGATCGATGGGTAATGGGCTTGAACCTTTGGGAGGCTTCCTACATACCTTTCTTGAAAAGGGTAGGAATCAAAGTCCGCATAGTTCGGTTGGAAGGGGTATGGGGATTACAAACTAAGGTTTCCTAGAGAGGGTGTCATGGTTGATACTTACTGTAAGCCCGCATGAGTCATTCTCAGTGTGAGAAATAAGAGGAAACAAAGACCTGACGATCACATCACGAAAGGTGCATCTGCGAGGAATGGAGTGGGGCTTACACATGGTTAGGAGCCCAAAGAGGAATCAGGGTCTTATTCTTAGTTAGTGTCTTAATGAGAAAGGAGGCTTCCAAGGAATATGAGAAGGATATGATCATCATACCTGAATCATCCCACCAGAGGGTGACAAGGATTACATGGAGACTGCCCAAGGTGCGCATGGCAACAAAGCTCCGAGGGAAAGAGAGAGCAGGAGGGAAACCATGCCCATCCCCTCTCTGATCCTCTTGGAATTTCCACACATGAAGCTATCATAGTTTAATGTATTGTGTCAAGGATTTAGGTTCTTGGAAGTTTAACATTCTTCAGCTCAGATGGTGAGGATTCACTCCTCACCCCTAGTAATTACATAACCGGCGCACTTCAACCCTTGGTTAAGGGAAGACATGAGAAATTCCGTATAGAGACGAGGTTGTAGAGTGATACATTGAGGGGATCACATTATCATGGATATGTGAAGAATAAATAAACATTAGAGTGCCTATGTGAAGAAGAATGAGGCAATGAAACGCAACATGAAGCACCACTCGAGGGACCTTGAAGTCAATTTGCACAAGCTTGGAGGGCCGCACGAAAGGGGTGGGAACAAAACATGGGTGTTGTGTGATAGATTGAGGGTTTAAACATGGTTCCATAAAGTAAGGAAAATATATCAAAAACATATTAAAGGTTTTGTGAAAGAGGTATTGATTACACAAAAAATTGGAGGGTTGCGCGCAAAAGGGTTTGATTGCACGCAAGTTTGGAGGGTTGCTCGAAAAAGGGGAGTTTTGCGCACAATAGGGTTGGATTGCGTGCAATAGGGTAGGTTTGTGTGCAATGGGAAGGTATGTTTTAAAAAGGAAGATTCGTGTGTAAAGGAGGAGAGTGGCATCCAAAGGACACGATTTGTGCCCAAAGGATAAGTTGTGCGCACAATTGCCTTAGACTCAAATGAAAATGGTAAAGGATTAAATCCTAGCGGCCTCCTTTAAGGTGGACCACTGGGAGACCTATTGTGAAAAATATAGTACCTTGAAGCCATGTTTTTCATGCAGAATGGGTTGGATTTCACACATGATACATTGGTCCAATTCTTCATCCATCCCGAAGTAGGGGGGGTGAACTTCTATTTATAGAAGATTTATAGCAGCGGTGACATGAAAATGGGGTCAGCACATAAAGCCATGATGGAATATTCTACATCGACCTAGGCCTTTTGTGCGCATGGGAGACGACCATATCGGGAGCCCGACGCGCAATATTTACCCTGGGTGTGCAATATTGCGCACCAAATACTGTGTTTTACGCACGAATCTTGCATTTTACGTTCACCTTCTCCATGGGTCATAGGGTTGTTCGCTGAGTAAAAATATGCCTTCAGGTTGTTTCCCAATGCCTGTTTTCGGGACCAATTGGATTTTGGTGCCAAAAAATTCCCCCCCTTGAAATCCGAGCTACAAGGGGGTGTGAAGGTCGAATTCTTAGGGAAACACTGAAAAGTCTGACTGATTGAAAATCATGCATGAAAAAAGGGGCCTTTGGCATGAAAATAATTTTCTCATGTGAAAAAACTCTGATCCTCATATATAAATTCCCAGGGGCCCCATGCTCTGTACGGAGTTTCTCCCACAACAAGCCCAAGTTCTCTCGCGAGTGAAATTTCCCCTATTTGATGTGAAATTTCCTCTATTTGGCGTGACAAACCTCGACTTTTTCGTTGGTTTGCACGTTCCTATTGGTTTTTTTCATGCCAAACCCATATTTTTCACACATTTTCCTTAGGATATTACTTTTTTCATGTGCATGCCTTCTGAATTTCAGAACTTACCTGAATTGATGCTGATTAGACTGATGCTAAGAGGGAAGCTTCTTATACTACTCAAAGGTCTAAGATGATTGAAAACCCTTAGATTTTTTGAGAAAAAAGAGTTTCATATAATAACTAGATGCTCTTTGGTATACTAAATCAGGCTCAATGGGACTATGTGTCATGCAAAAAGCTACCGATATGGATTTTCGGCATTTTAGACAAAGTGATAATACCAGGCTATGAGATCGATATTCCATAGTCGTGGGTGAGACACGAGGATGATCTCCTGTGGTATAATATCACAAATAATGGTTTCCCCACCAAGTAAACCACACATATGTCCATTTACATCCTAAATTCAAATAAAAGGACAATCATGTGGAGTTATTTGATTATTGATTACTCTCTGGCCCATGACACAAGCACCTTCAGGAGTAACATTGTTGATGAGACCAATGGATAGGAAGAATATTGGGATCTGAGGTCTGGGGGAAATTTCACAAGCGAGTGGGCATGGACGTATTGGGTATGCCAAACATACGAGCAATTTAGAGTATATCTGTGATACATCAGTTTGTTTGAGGTTGTGTAGAAATCACAATTGCATTTCTACCATCAACAAGAGTTAGTGCCAGAGCGGTTTAGACAATGGTCCCTCGATACCAACACCTTCCATATCCACCATGGGGAGGTTGGTATCATCCTTTGGGATGTTCATTTTATTAGAGGCATACCTTTGGACGGATAACAGTATGATGAGTTTTTAACAATAATGAATACCCCAGGGACAGGTCCTAGAGTCCCATTCTGACACAACATATGTTTGAGCTGGCCAAGGAGAGGTTGGGAATCAAATACTTTTTAAAATACATCGCTTACTCAAAGTGGTTCAACTTGTTTCTGAGGCAAGATAAGAATATAAAGATGCGAGGGTGAGGAAGGTGGTTCTTGACTGTATCCTAGATAAGCAAGAGTTGGTCATACTGGAGGATATTAGAGATATGTGTATATCAATCCTCGAGCTTTAGTGTGAAAGAAATACAAGACCTGAACGTCTGGTATACCGGATTCTTGGCTGCATTCCTGAGTGGATGGCTACTATCAGTGAGGGACACAATGATGGGAGTCCGTTTGGGGATGCTAGTGATTGATGGAATTATGGTGTCCAATCACAGGTTCAACCTGGGGGTACCCATGTTAGCCTGGCTATATACAATTTTGGGGTGTATTTTAAGAGGAGGTATGCTCGAGAGGATATACGGCCCCTTCCAAATTATTCATGGTTGGATCGTAGCTCACTATGGTGGATATGATTTTATAAATTCCATTCGTCCCCCAAGTGATGTCCTGCGATAGTGAGAGACCAAGCAAGGAACTTCTGGGGGAGTAAGGATGGGAACAAGTTAGGCGGCTGGGACAGCACAGGCTGATACCTCAACAGCATGAGCGTCATGTGGTGTGGTCGCACCTCCACCATTTGGAGGGAAGGGGTCTGGTGGACCTCCTCGTGGGGAATCTAGGGAGCTCCCTAGAAAATAGATAAGGTACCTTCTCCAGCCTTTTGAAGATGTAGTCTTCCTGGCACTTTGGTTAGCCTGTATAACCTTACGGCAGTCACTGAGAATTGAGTCCTTATGGAAAAAATTGACACGAGACGGGCTCTAGATGCTAGAGGTAGGGCTCATCCAGATTGATGATAGGGTGATCATTCAACGATGAAACTCATATATGATGGAAATGGATGTATATGCATGCTAGTGGGGATAGCGCAAAGAAACACATCTTTTGGTGAAAGTGTTTCTCGGCCAGGAGCATGACCTGGAAAAACTATCATCCGAGGATGACGATGATAATGGGGAGTAAGAAGAAGAAGAATAAGGAAAATAGGGGGAAAGAGGAGAGGTATAAGGGGAGTCTGAAGGTTGTGGACACCAAGGAACAATGACCCACCAGAGGAGTCCTCATGAGAGTGGCAAGATTGATGAATCTAATGCAGAAATGGCTGAACAATTCGAGGTAGGCCTCAATCCTTATCCCAGTCCCTTCTCATTCCAAATTTGGATTCACCGAAAAAGTTCTATTCTATTCAAGCACACATTGAAGTTGGTGATCATTCCACTGAACCTACAACTAGGTTGGAACAAGGTGGAGGATCAACTGTAGTTGAAGGGTCCAGTGGAAGGCCGAACAGTGGGGTTGAAACGACCACATCCGAATGTCAACCCGTCCCCACCACCTCAAAAGAGATGAAACCAATTATTTAACTGACAAGTGTTGAGGGATCTCCTATAGCAGTAGCTCTTAAAGCATTCGAAGAACTAGATGTCACTGCACTAAGATCTTGTAAGTATCAGTCTTTAAATACCCTCATTCGTCATCAGAGAACTCAACTGACCAAGGTACCACTTCCCTATGTAGTAATCAAAATACTGGAGACTCAACAAGCTTCTGAATTCAAAACACCTGTGGGAAAACTACAAATGATCATACCAACTCATGCGGAGCCAGCCCTTCAGACCTATCTAGCCACAATACCCATTGAACATGGAGTTGTGGTTTTAGGTGAAGTCATTACCAGGGTGGAGTCAGAAGCTGACATAGGAAAACTCATTGAGGTAGTGACAAGAAAAGAGGGCCGCATGCTAGACAAGGATCCTGCCACTAAACTTCTATCTACCTTTCCTAAGTACCAACCTACAAACCCTGAAGAAATATATGATTCTAACACTAAAGCAGTCGAGGAGAGATGAATGACATGGAGTAAGGGGTGTAAGTGCATCAAACACTTCCTTAAACATTCAAAGGACGAATGGATGACCCAGATGGGTCACTCTGTATCTGGATATGCTTCCTCTGAACCGGAGGGGTGGATGTCTGTCATCTTCATACAAAAATATGTGATTACCTTGATGAGAATATAAGGGATATCACCAATATCAAGATGTATCCTAGCTCTGAGAGGAGTCTAAAAATTTTCAGAAACTTCATGAGGATGAGCAGGAGATGTAGTTCCTGGATGAGAAGGTGGGTGAGCATTCCACATTCATCGCGAGCCAATATGTGGTTATTTGAAGATTGTAAGTCCAGCTGGCCGAAGCCCAAGAGAAAGTGGTGAAGGCAAGCCGTCAAATAGTTGAGCTCCAAAATGAGAGGGAGTGACTGAAATTAAGGACCAATTCATTCCACCCTGCAGATACTAGTGAGGGGAGAAGGATTAGGGAGCGAGAGGCATCCCTAGAAGCTACATGCTGAATGGGGGAGGAGTTGATTCGGTCTATGGATAGGGCTAATCCATAAGGGCCCTATTTTAGCTGAACTTTAGAACACATATTTTCTTTTGTTTTCTTATTTTGAACCACATGTATGGACTTATCATTTTCCCATTTTAATGCATCTTAATTATAGATGTGTGAAACAAATGATCGATCCCTAAGATCATATGGGTGACACCCATTGTGAGAAACAAGGGATGACCATATAATTATCCACTTTGCATATGAGAGTGCCAAACAGTCATTGGATGCTCAGGGTACATATGACCATCCAAGATACTCAAAAAATGGGAGATAGGGATATAACTGGATAGTTGGGTTCTTGGAACAACCGAATCAACCTTTTCCCAATATGCTCTAGCGCACAAGTGGGGTAATGCCATAGGCATTGAAATCAATCTGAATAGAGGGGAATGAGAAGTGTGAATTGCAAGGCCCAAAATCCAGAACATGGTGATGGGTGGAATAATGATAGAGGATTACTGTTGACAAAATTTTAAACAAAAAATCTATATCACGTTATCCTAAAATGGGAAGAAACAAACTATGGCGAACAGCTGACCGCATTAAAAACATGGGGCCGAACTCGAAGTGTCATCCAATGTCTTCTGGAATGTTGAGCCATGATGGAAGGAGAGCCTTAATGCTGAGAATCCTAACAATTAGGGGGTTACTTCAGACATCAAAGGGAATGGGGATCCAAAATAGAGTGCACACAAAGAATGGTGATGGAATGATGGACTGCTTAGATGAAGTCCAACACTCTTGAAGTTATGCCAACATGATGAAAATGCATCGGGTGAGCACATCGGTCTGAATTGAGATCAGGCCTACTTTCGAGAGTGACCTCTCTGATGAGGACCTAGAATGACTTGAAATTTAACATCTTGAAATTGAGAATGATAGATACATATTTTAGCATCATAAAATGAGGACGATGCACTGAATAGTTTAACGTTATATGACTTGGACGTTGCACAAAGTATTAAGGTCATACTCTCCGGACTGAGGATAACATTTTTAAGTCATGTTTCATGAACTATAGTCTCCTAGTTTATGTTCATAGAGTTTAGACCATAATTGGGGCCAAGGGGCCAGAAGGGTTAATGACCCTGGGGCTGGGCTCGAGGTGAAATGTCTGGACATTGCTACGTATCCCATAAGGATGAGAATCAAGACAAACACATTTCTCGATCACAGCGTGGTCAAAGACCAAAAATGGTGGGGGAAATACTCTCTAGTGAGGAGGCCAAAGTATCCCATAATTATTATGGGGCATCCTAAACTTGTTTAAGGTAGGGTCGCAGTTTAAAGTCATGAATTGAGGACATGGGTACCCCTAAAAGAGAAATGTGCAGCGCGATTCATAACCTAACATGAAGGAGGAAAAGAGTCTACAACAAACCACATAGTTTTGAAGAAAATCAGGCCAGAATAAAACAATAGGGTTCCTAGTGATATAGATAGACCAATATAAGAATTATAGGAATCAATACATATCCCATGAGGATGTGAATCAAGCTATGTGTAGTTCTTGAAGGTGGTACAACAGGCAGACAATACTAAATGGGGAAACATCTGCTCGATTGAAGACATCGAATGTCTAGGTAATTTATCATTACACATCATGGGAGTAGAAGATGTAATTTAGCACCCTACGATATAGATGTAAGAGATATTAGTTTATGTTCATAGAGCTTGGAACAAAAATGGGATGATTCCTGAAGAGAAAATATGTAACATGGTTCCATAAAGCAACCCGATGTGAATGGGGAAAAAATATTCTGCACCGCACCACAAATTTCTATAATAATGCATACAGTTTAAAGTCATGATGCCCAGACTAAGGGAATGAAGCTCCTAGTTTAAGGTCATAGAGTTCAGACCAAAAGAAGTGTGGTTCTTCCATGTATGCACAAACCTTACCCATATCCCTAAGCCCACGTGAGCTATGTTTGATGTGGGAAAAAAGGTGGAGAAAATTATTGCAACACATGGAACACAGAGTAGGGAGAGGCGGTGCATAGTTGAAGATGACCCTCATGATGCTGATTTACCCTCTTTAATGCACATAGGTGCAAGGAGGGATAACACCAATGGTGTAAAAATTACACTTGAACATGATGGAGTGGAAAGGGATGTGAATCACATGACCAATATTTAAGGCTTAATGGGGGTGGCGTAATGATGGAGTATATCTATTCACCATGTTTGAAACACAACATCCATATCATGTGACCTAAAATGGGAATTAAAATCTGAGGGTCAACTGCTTACTGAATTCAAAACGCGAACCTGCCTTATAATGTCGCTCAAATTCCTCCAGGATGTTGGCCCAGATCATTAGGCGAGCCATAAGGTTGAGAATCTATACTATCTGGGGGTCCTTTCAAATGTGAAATATGATAGAAACCCAAATAAAGAGAGACATGATGCATGAAATAAATAAAAACATGTCCACATGGAATCCAAAACTCTAGGTCCTAAACCACAGTGCATCTGAGCATATTGTAGAGGCATAATATAGGTCAAGAAGTCCAGAAGAGAAGGGGAAAATGGGTTGATGAAACTAGGGCTAGACCCGAGGTTAAATGTTCGAGCGTTCTTATGTATCCTATAAGGATGGAAATCAATCCATACACAGTTCTTGAGATGCCATGCATTTTAATGTCATGTGATAAGGATGTAAGGATAATGGAAGGGAGATCCCCGAAGGGAAGTATGTGGAATTGATATTATAAACCCGATGTGAATGAGGACATAAGTCCACATGTGCCACACCATGTTCTTCTAACAGTGTTCGGGCTAAGGGGGTGGGAAGAAGGAGGGATTTGAAGTACCTAGGTCCAGGCCCAAAGACAAAATGTCTAGGCATTCCTATGTATCCCATGAGGATGGGAATCAAAAAACACACAATTATTGAAAATTAAATAGTAGGGTTCCAATTCTAGGGGCAATAATATTGTGCAGTTCTGGCCCCTAAACCAAATTAAGTGGAATTTGATTGATCTTGTTTGTTCTTCAGTGTAGATGTGTGTTTTTTTGAAGCAGAAAACCCAGGAAGAAGAATCTGGGCATCATCGTAGGAATCATGCCGTACTTAGGCCTTGATAAATGGCATGGTGGATGACTGATACCAAACATGATTTACCATTAAGCGAGGACACAAAAATATGGTTCTGTTTTTTGTCGTGCGGCTAGCACAATAGTGTCACAGTTTAGGGTCGTATGATAGGACTAGCCCATGAATTTTAACATCATGTGGCATAGAAAAAACATTTTAAATTCATGTGGGAACATGAAATATAGTTTAACATCATATGGATTGGATGCATATAGAAGAAAAAGGTTTTAAATGGAATGAACATGGTGTGAAAAAGTATACCCAATGAGAGTGAGGACATCAGTCTGTGCCGCACCACACGCAATCCCAGAGGGAGGGGACCTCAGGCCAAGGGTCCATAAAAGATAAAAGGACATGGGGCTAGACCTGAAGATGAAATGTCCAAGCATTCCTACGTATCCCATGAAGAAGGAATCAAGCCACACATAATTATAAAAATTCAAGGAGTTTAATGTCATGCAGTAAGGATAAGGTGGGTATTAGTTTAAGGTTTTAGAGCTCAGATCGAAAGAAGAAAGATTCCTCTAAAAAGGCGTAAACCTTAACCATGTCTCTAATCCCACATGATCTATGATTGATGTGGTAAACAAGGGCGGATAAGATATTTTCAACACATGAAGTACACAAAAAGTGGGAATGGTGTGGGGTCAAGGATGACACCACAATGTTGATTCATCCTCTTAATGTGAAAATTCGCATAGAGGGATAGCAAAAAAGGTGTCAAAATTCTACTTGAACATGATTCTGTGGAAAGGGATTTGAATCATGAGGCCAATATTTAGGGTTTAATGGTGGTTGGCACAACAATGGAGGATAACTATTGACTGTGTTCGAAACATAGTACCCACATCGTGTTGGCCTGAAATGAGAACTAAAAACAAGGGTTGAATGATGACCATATTCAAAACAAGGAACCTGTCAAATAATTTCTTTCAAAAGTTTCCGAGACGTTGTAACAAAGTAGTAGGCGAGCCATAAGGCCGAGCATCCATACTTTTTGGGGGTCCTTTAGGATGTGAAAGATGATGGAAACCCAAATAAAGGGAGATGTGAAGCATGAAAATGAATGAAATCATGTCTATGAAGAATCCAACACTCCGGGTCCAAAACCATAGTAAATCTAAGCACATTGATGAATCGCCCAAAAAGGGTCAAGGGGGCCAATTGAGAGCAGACGACTTGAGGAGATGAGTGGAGGAAAGGGGAATGGAGAGCTCTCAAGATAGAGATACATAACATAGTTATTGAAAACCTAATGTGGATGAGGACATAAGTCCACACCACACCAAACCCCCATAGAGAACATATTCCAAGGGATGAGAAAAAAGATAAGGTTTCTAAAAGATAAGGCTGGACCTGAAGATGAAATGTTCGGGTGTTCCTACCTATCCCATGAGGATGGGAATCAAGCCACATGTAGTTCTGAAACTGCCGTGAAGTTTAATGTCATGTGGTAAGGATGTAGAAAAGGGGTACCTTGAGGAGGAATGTGTATGTAATGGAAAATAACCCAACGTGAATTAAGAAATAATCCCACATATGCCAAACCAATCATAATTCCAAGAGAGACCTCTGGACAAGTGGATGAGAGAAAGAATAGATGAACCCAGGATGGACCCAAAAATGAAATGCTCAGGCGTTCCTACATATCCCATGAGGATGGGAATCAACCAAGATGTATTTTTGAAATTTCCATTCAGTTTAACATCATGCGGTAAGGATAATGGATAAAGGATGTTCTGGAAGGAGGGGCACATGATGCGACCATTGCAAACCTGATGTGAATGGGGACCGAAGATGTCCACATACCACACCATATGAAATCTATTTAAGAGAAATACAACCAAGGGTAGAAGAGATTTTTTGGGTAGACCTGAAGATGAAATGTCCGGGCATTCCTACAAATCCCATTTGGATGGGAATCAAGCCAAACATAGTTATAAAAATGCCGTATAGGTTAATGTCGTGTGACAAGGAAGTAAAAAGGAGGAGTGTCTCAAGGGGATGCATGTGGAATGGAAAAAATAGATTGATGTGAATGAGGATATAGAGTCTATACCACACCGCACAACCCAAAGTGAGAACTTGGGCCAAAAGGATGGAATGTTTGAGGGACCCGAGACTGGGCCACGAATGAAATATCCGAGTGTTACTACATATCCCATAAAGATGGGAATCAAGCTATACATAGTTTTGAAAATGCTGTGTAGTTTAATGTAATGCAACAAGAAGGTAAGAGATATTAGTTTAAGGTCATAGAGCTCAGACCATTTAAAATTTAACATCTTGCAGGACAAGGAAGAGTGGTTTAACATCGTCCAGGATGGTAATATAGTTTAACATCATGTAGGATGATAATAAAATTTAATGTCATGTAGGATGTAATGGTTCTTAGTTTAAGGTCATAGAAAATAGAACATTTTTTTAGTTTATCTTCATGATGGATGAGGATGATTAGTTTTATGTTCATTAGACTAGATGAATCACATAGTTTAACATCGTGTGGTAAATACGGTGATAGGCACTCTTAAGTGAAATATTTCTTGAGGAATTTAGCATTGGTGGGAGGAGTAATACACTCACCATCCATGGTGACTAGAGAGTACACACCATTGGGGTAAACCTTGTGAATGATATAAGTTCCATCCCATTTGGGCTCCAAATTTGGCGGTTTCCTATCGGGTATCATTGGGGTTATGAGGGACAATACCATATCACTTTAAAGGAAAAAATAGAGACACACTTTCTTGTTGAAAACCCTGGCTATCTTGGTCTGATGCCTCCCCAGATTGTGAAAGGCATGGAGTCTATTCTCATCGAGGGCCTCCAGTTTAGCCAGATAGATTTTAGCTAATTTTTCTATTGTTTGCTGATCGTATACGTCTGTGCATAATGAGGGTAACTAAATCTCTATGGGCAGTACTTCCTCTGTTTCATACACTAGGGAATATGGAGTCACCTGAGTGGAATTACAAGTCATCATCTGGTAAGCCCAGAGAGCATTGGGGAGTTTGTCCAGCTAACTCTTCTTGTTCTGACCAGCCATATTCTATAAGATTTTAGAGAAGGTTTTGTTGAACTCCTCAATCTAATCATTTTCTTGCACATGATAGTGAGAGGTATGATTAGAATGGATGTTGTACCTGGCATACAATTTATTTAGCTTGGTTGCCTGGAAGTTGGTGCCGTTATCAGGAGGATGACGTGAGTGACTCCAAATCAGTGGATGATATTGGAGCTCACGAAGTCAAAGATAGAATGGTCCTTGAATTCCTTAAGTAGAATTTCCTCTGCCCACTTGGAAAAGAAATCTGTAGCAGTCAGGATGAACCTGAACTAGCGAGCTGTTTCCAATGGATATGGTCCCATGACATCGAGTCCCCAAACCACAAATGATCAAGAGTACTTGGTAGCATGGAGAGGCTCTGGTGGAAGATGCACAAAATTAGAATATATCTAGAATGATTGGAACCTCTTGGAAAACTCGATACAGTCAAGGATCATGGTGGGATAAAAATACCCCAATCTCAAGATCTGATAAGAGAGTTTTGACCCTGTCTGATGATCCCCACAGGAACCGGCATGAAATTCCTACATGAACTAAGAAATCTCACCTCCTTGAATGAAATATAGGAGAATCCCATCAAACCCATGTCTGTAGAGGATCTGCTCAATACTGGACCACTTTAGAGGGTGAACTGCACTGCATGCTAATGGACATGCTCACATTCAGCTTGGTTTTTCAGGAGATTACCATGTTGGAGATACTAGATAAAGGGATTCATCTAATCAAGGGTCCCTTCCAACACCATAACAAAAGGACCTGGAGGTCCCGACATGGAGGCACCAGTGGTAAGGTGTCTTACCTGCGGGCTATCATCATCATCCATATTTATGGGAGCGATTACTCTTCTATGTGACACATGGACAATCAAATCATCCTAGTCAGGATCTGTAAGAGATGTAACCAGGATAGCCAAGGCATCGACTCAGCCATTCTGTGATCGAGGGACATGGGTAACTTATGGCCGAGAATAGAACTGGGCCATATCTGGTGAGTACACTCTAATAGTAGTATGAGCTCTGGCTTCCTGATGACATAGTCACCGTTGATATGTTTTATGACCAGTTCAGAGTCCCCTTTCCCATACAGGTGGGGAATGTCAATATTGAGAGCTATATCGAGACCAATGATTAGAGCCTGGTACTCTACCTCATTGTTGGCACAACCTTATGACAACATGAATTAATAGGGCTGGACAGCTTGTGCAAGTATGATAAAGATGTTAACCAGGCCCAATTTGTTGAGTATGGAATCATTGAGTCTTCTACAGGTAGGGATTCGGGAAGATCCATTAAAATGAATTTTCCAACACGGAATGGCTTGATCCACTGAGAGGATTGAATCATCTGGAAAATCAAGATCCAGAGACTGCTCTACAGGGGCTGTATGGGTGTCAAGAAAGTCTTCCAATGTTTGTCCCTTGATAACCTTCTGGGGGAAAAACTTGACGTTGAACTACTGAAGGATCACTACCCACCGAGATAGATGGCCTATCAACATGGGGTAGTTCATAATGTACTTCAGTAGATCCACTTAGGACACTAGCTGTATCTCATGGTGCTATAAGTAATGTCGCAATTTCTACACTGTGAATACCATCACAAGGCAACTCTTCTTGATAGAGGAATATCTAGTCTCTGTATCGAGGAGCATGCAGACGAGATAGTATAAACTCTTCTATGTTCCCTCATTGTTCTTCTGGGTGAGAAGGGCACTGAGGGATGGTTCTAGAGCAGTCACATAGAGGACCAACAACTTTTCAAAAAAAGGTGGAATCAAAACCGAAGGCTGTAGAAGGTACTGCATGATTTCCTCAAAAACAGTCGACACCCCACATCCCATAGATAATCAACACCTTTCTTCATGAGATGGGAAAAGGGCTTACACTTACCATCTGAATTCATGATGAATCGGCATATGTATGCTAAGTAGGCTTGAAATCCTCGAAGATCCTATACTTTTCTTGGAGGATACATCTAGCTAATGTCCATGATATTTTTTGGATAAATATCAATGCCTCTGTATCTGACAACGAAGCTGATAAACTTTCCATAGGTGATCCCAAATGCACACTTCAAGGGGTTCATCTTTAGATGGAGGGTACAAAGGAAGCCAAACAATTTCTAAAGATCTCTAAGATTTTCCCAACACTAGAGGGATTTAACCACCAAATATTCCACATAACATTCCACCGATGTCTTTAGAATCGGCTTGAATATGTGGTGCATGGAACGCTGGTAGGTGGTACCTGCATTCTTTAGGCCGAAAGGCATTACCTAGTAGAAAACAGTTCTTTTTGGTACCCTAAAGGTGGTAAAATCTTCATCCTCAGGGGCCATTTGGATTTTATTATATCCCAAATACCCATCCATGAAGGATATATCCTGGAACCTAGCGGTGGTTTCGATCAATAGTTCCATCGTAGGAAGGGGAAAATCAACCTTCAGATAGTGACAGTTAAGATCCCGGAAGTCGATGCAGACTCTGATATATCCATTATTATTCCTGATGAGCACAATTTTAGCTACCCATATGGGGTAGTATAATTCCTTGATGAAGCTGGCTTTGATGATCTTATCAACCTCATCCTCGAACATGGCACCGTGAGAAGGGTGTATCGTTATGGGAGGCTGTTTAAAACTGTGATGATTTTCTGGGAGACCGAGACGGTGGACGACGACCAGAGGATCTATCCCTGGAATCTCATCATAACTCTAGGTGAATACATTATGATTATACTTTATAAAATCCACATATTTTTGTTTCTCTTCTCCTGACATAGAGGCACTGACCGTTGTTGGTTTCAGATTCATCTCGGTACCAAGGTTCACATGTACCAATTCATTGATCGTAGTGGAGGAACCCTATTAAAATGTGGGAGGTTCATCTTACAAATCCTATTATTCATACACAATGAGAGGATTATTAGAAAGAGGAAACTCCTCTAAGTTGATAGATCCTAATGGTCCACTGGTTCCAGCCTGAGCGATGGTGGACACCCCATAGGGGGCTCCTGCACTGTTAAAAACATGGTGAAAAAAAGCTGTCGACCTGATCCCATATGGACTTCGACCCAAGGGGACATGTTTGATGGTATCAAAGTAATAATGGTGTGTCATATTGAGCCAGTTTATCCCTGCCTGGTGAAACAAGAAGGTATGACATATCGTTGTTGGCATGGGGCAGACATCCCGATACCTTATAGGAGTAGGGGGCTCTAGGATCACCTAAGCCTGATTTCTATAGGAATATGAGGTGATATAATGGTGTTCCTTAGACTTGGGCATGCACTTACCCCTCATTCCATAGACAAAAAAACATTTCCCCAAGTCTGGGTTCATGGCCTCCAATATGTGAATCGAGAAAATACAGGCATCATCCAGGTATATCCATGGGTCGGTCGCAGCCGTATCATGTTCAACCTCTTTAGAAAAAATTTGATTGTCCTTACTCTTTTAATAGTCGGCATCCAAGTAGAGGGCTTCACAAGAGGAAAAGGGAGATGAATCACCTTGGAGTATGCCTACTCGACCATTAAGGGAGTACTTAAGGCATTGGTGATATGAGGAAGGGACTGCCTCATGCAGGTGGATCCATGGTCTACCTATAAATGCATTTTAAGTGGTGTCTTGTGAGAAAACCATGAAATCAGTGCTGGAAACTTGGCAGCTTAACTGGGTCTTTAAGAGAATCTTTCTAACTGGTGTCTGCTCCATCCTATCATAACCTAGAATCTTCTTGTCAGAGGGACTCAATTCGGTTTCAGAAAACCCCATCTTATGAAGAGATTAGGTCGGTATAAGGTTGATCTTAGAGCCCGTGTCAACAATAAAACAGTAGAACTCCATGCCATCGAAATTAACAGTGATATATAGTGGGTGGATGTTACCCTATATAGAAGAACCTTCATCTTCTACAGAGAAATAGATGATGTCCTGAAATTCTGCATGCTCGACTGTCTCAACATGGAAGGCTTCTGCGGCTACTAATTCTGTCTCAAACTAGAGGGGGCTTCTTAAAGCCTCTACAAGGGCTTCACGCTCATCTGCTGATAGGTGGAGAGCCTTGAGGATAATGAGATTTGAAGGAATTATTGAAAGATTCTTGAGGATATCATACTTCCATGCCAAGCTTACACTTCTGCTGATAGGAGGTATCTCTATGGGAGGAGGATTGATGGGTGCTGCTGGTTGAACCGGTAGATTCTGGATGGTGATGGGAATGTCCCATTTCTTACTAGTCGAACTGTGTACAGTGACTACCGGATGAGGGCTAGATGACTGAGGTATATCCACAAAAAAATGTGATTGACCATAGCACGGTCGCAGTGGAACTTACTGATCATGTAGCCCAAACAGTGGTGGAGGTGGATTTGATCAAATGGGATGAGAAGTCTGTGTGTGATGAGCTCTGTATTGGGACTGCTATCTAGTATCAGTGGCATGCATAGATTGGCTAGAAGCACTGACCAATGCATTCTGGTGATTCTCATACCCATGGCTCCGTCACTGTTGGCATTGGATGGTGCTCTTCATCATTGGGAACCATGTAAGGGTTTACCAACTTGATGGTATTGACTGTAGTGTACCCCTGATCATCACTTGAGGAATCATCCATCACTGGGTGGATTTTGGGGGAAATTTCCTTCTCTGGGGGCATGAAATCACCGAGATTATGGGATGACGATGGAATCAGTGGGGGAATTTTCTTTACATTGATTCGTTGATGATTTCTCTTATGGGAAGAGGAAGGATGAGATGTTGACATAGATGTAGTGGCTGCAGGCAACATGGAGACTTTTGAAGGCTTGGTTCGATTCAAACATGCACGAATAATGACATGGGAAGGGGAGACCGCCTTGCGAGCCATTCGGTCATCATATTTTTGAGACCCGTGTTTAGAAACCTACTTCTATTCACCCTCACTATCACTATCAGGATTTATAAACACACATGTCACATGTGATGGGGCTGGGCCCAACCTGACTATGTTGTTATTGACATATTCTTGAAGCTAGTCTTTAAACACATATCACTTTTTGAGGGTGTTCCCAAGGAACCTGTGATAGGGGAAATAATTGGTTTGATCAGTGAGATCCACCTCTTTGAGCCTCTTGCATTCTGGAAACCGTAGGATTCCTTAATCCAAGGCACTTCATAAGTAACCAAGAACCTAGGCCTCATTAAATGAGTAGGTATGATTCCTTCTGTCCGGGAAGGGGGATCTGGGAGCCTAGCCCTGATGAGGTACTGAAGGATCCTGATAGGGAGGAGGAACCTGATTATATCACCTAGGTGGTGGTGGCACATTACGCGAGGGTGCCTTCTGATTCTGAGGTGAGCACTGTTGGGATAGAGACTACACCTGAGGTGGTGGGCCTTGATAAAGCTATGGAGGTGCCTCTGCCGGTAACAATTCCAACTACTTGTGGGGCCTCCATTTGTGCTACCATGGTGGGCTTGGCCTTAGAGACTCTTCTTGCAGGAACTACAGGAGGTAATGGATGTGCCTACTTGGAATTCTACAAGGCTTCTTCTAAATGTTGATCTTTATCAGAGAAATCCTGATATCCCCCCAGGTAGTTCCGAGTGATGAGAGAAGAGAAAAATTCTGTCTTCACATTACTCTTGCACATCATCAGTAGTTTACCCTGGGTTATTGGAATATCAAGGGAATATTTGTGGCCCTTCCACCTGAATACAAAGTCTATGACGTGCTCTTCAGGCCTCTACATGCACTTGAAAAGGTCAACAATGCTTGTCTCCCAGCTTGAGGAACTGAACTGGTAGAGAAACCACCTACTAAGATCCTCCTAATCAGCTAATAACCCAATAGGTAACTGGTAATACTAATAAAACATGATCCCTTCCAGTATCTTCACAAAACACCAAATCTTAGCGGCCTACTGCTATGCTGGAGTTCCCAGCATGGGTCCACACCGTTAAATAAAGTGGGTCAGATGCTGCAGTGGATCACCAGTCCCATTATTGGGGTAGAAAGTAGGATTTCCAAAACCCGGGGGTGCTGGCATATCATCTACCCCTGCCAGATACGACTTGACATCAGGCGATATTTCCACCAGTCGAGTTTCTAGGGCCTCGAGGTGAGCAATAAGTACTTCCATCAAATTATCTGGGAAAGGATGAAAATTTTTAATAGAATATCTTACCACCAGTGATTTGGAAGGTTCTTCAACATGATAAGCAGGCCTAGAGGCTCGTGGAGTGGTTGGTGGGATAACTCACGGGGCTGCTGGGGGAACGACCTATGGAACAACTGGGGGAACATGAGAAGGGTCCTAAGAAGGGTTATCTTGCAACTCGGGTGGATTATATGATTAATATCGTGACTGCTTACCATAGACTCTAGAATCTACTCTGTCTATATGTATAGGATGGTCAAGGTCACCATGAGAGAACTCGCCAGGGGGAGGCTGTACCTGCCCTTGCTTCCTCGGTCAAGGATTACCATAATCTGGCTGCCGTTCCACAGCACGTTCGACAAGAACATCATCAACCATATTTTTATGTTCCATGATATGTTGAAACAACACATCCTTTTTAGGGTCATCTTTCATATTTTACACTAAGACGGATGGGTCAGAGGGTCTGACAGTCTGACGGTCCCAACGTGCTCTTTACCTTTATTGGGGTCCCGATCTAAGGATAATGACTCAGAGGGTGTACCAAGGCCAAGTAAATTTATTTTTGGGTGATTAACCCTTCCCAAAGGATCCAATAGGTGTGTAACCACCCCGGGGGGTAAGTTCTCTTAAATGAGTCCTATCTTGGTTTCTTCCTCTGATAGGTTAGCCATGTTAACTACAACTGTTCCTAGAGGCATATCCTCAATATCACCTGGAAAGTCAGGTTGGTGCCGGATAGGACTGAAATGAAGGGAAGCATAATGCCCCCAGCCATGAATCTGGATGTTTGAGGAAGACTCCTTGATAAATTTATGGAGCACTATAAAGCTCAAGACGCATCATTGATGGAGGGTTCGATGATGACTGGGCAACTCAGGGCACTGAACCATGGGGATCACAACCAAGTCGACCATGCAGAATTGCTGATTGATGTCATCAAAGTGTTACCAAATATTGGGGTAAGCTAACTGTCGATGATGGAGATGGAAGTGTGTTTCCTAGAGAGCTTGGTAGAATCACATGACCTCCTCCTAGGCGAGAGATTCCAGAATGCTGAAACCTACTATTTCAATGGTCTAGAACATCTCAAGGAGATGATCTGTAGTGATCAGGTTCCACAAACTTCTCAGTTCAAACTAAGGATCCATCCCTTGGTTTCCCCATTGATCAATTAGGGTGGTTGAGGGACTGGTAATTCCACTGAAGTGGACCGTTGCAATAGTAGATTGGCCAGTGGAGAGTGCAGGGCATGAGTTGACAAGCCGCCGCATTTTGGGCTGTCTTCTGAAGAATGAAATGATTGCACCACCACATCCCTGTAAGATGGACTAAATACCACTGATTTCCACACAGGGGTAACTGTCTTTGGTGGTGGTTCATGCTATTTCTCATCCTCTAGGGGTCCCCAGAACAACTCTTATTGATCGCTTGTTGATGTGGAGAATGATCCTGTTAACGATAGGGAGGATTTCATGACTGGGCCCTGGAAAGGATCCAAATCTTCCTCCTCCTATATATATATTCATAGGGATGTAGGGATCCAATGGACCTCACTTTCCAGAAGGATGAGGCTTATATTCCTTATTCCTGCTCCATCCTCTGACATAGAAGATCAGGGTGAGGATTCCATCACTGAATCACACTCCACCTCAGAATCTGAAAAATAGATAGGTTTGATTGTGGGTTGAAGCTTCACAGTATTCTTCCTTTAGTGGAAACGACCCACCCTCCTTCCCTGGGATGGTTCTTCAGGATAGGGTAGGTTTTTTACATGGGGAGGTCCTTCTTGTAGATTGGTCCTAGAGTGGAGAGGGCCTCTACCCACACTGGATGGGATATGAGGAGGGACTTCATATCAGTTGTTGCTGACACGGGGAGGTCCTTCTCTCTAATGAACTAGGGTGTGAGGGGTACCTTGAAAAATTTCAAATGGAAAATGGGGAGTACATACATGTTTAATAGTGTAGGAGTGGAGAGGGCCTCTTCTGGAGATGGTAAACACATGGGGATGAACTCCATGGTGGTCGTCCGTAGTACGGAGAGGAACTTCGCATCATCCAGCCCTAGTAACAGCAGTAGCAAGAGGGCCTTCATATTGATTATACTAGACACGAGAAGGGCCTCTGTGTTCACTTTTGATGAAGCGGGGAGGACCTCTACTTCGGTGATTGTTGGCATGGGGAGGACCTCCACTGGAATCGATGATCATATGGGGAGGTCCTCCATGATGTTGAGTGACTGGGAAAGGAAGACCCTCTTATTGAGAACCTAGTATGTGAGGAATATTTCCATACCTGAGATCAAAGGAATGGGGAAGAACTTCATTCTGGGTGTCAAAAAGATGGGGAGGGACTCCACTTGGGCTGATGATAGTGGCATGGGGAGGTCCTTCGTACCGAACGTCACCATAATGGGTTGACTTGCGAGGGATACTGGTTACCCCACTAACCGGGAGAGCCATTTCAACCTACCCACAGGGTGAGTAGTGCTTCAACGTTGGCTGAAATTGGAAGTGCCCCTACTATGTAACTGGGAGATGGCCCTGCCTAATGACGATGGAGGGATGAAATCTCATGCTAGTGGTGGCTCGGGCCACTGAAGCCACAGATGATGATTCCCCCTGGTGGGGATACTCTAGAGCTTGCACATGACGTTGACGCTGGGTCGGCCAAACTAGTGCCGCCTATGCTGGGGGATGGGCCACCTTCTCTTTGGTCTATAGGACTGGCTGGAGATGCTGATGTAAAATGGCGGGATCCCTCTTTGATTCCCCCGGTAGGATTCATAACTGAAAGGACTCAGACATCCCTTACTTCATCAGTATAAGGGAGTGAGTCATAGGAGCTCTCCATGGAGAGGCTCCCGAAACTGTTGTAGGTTGGAGTAGGGAGTAACGACTCCCTAAGTGGCCCTTGGGGGCGGCATCATTGATGGGGAACCGAGGACTCCATGTCTTAGTGGGCCATGTCCCTCATCGGGATGAAACCTTCCTGTTCATATCGTCAAACAAGAGTATCAATCGACTTACTTTAAATAAATTCAGAGGGAGAGAGGGGGTGTGGGTGCCTAGTAGCAGCGAGCGTGGGATCCATTGCAGAGGATGTGAATCCATGGGGAATTGCTGCATTCATACTGCCCCTACCCCTACATCTGTAAGAGGGAGGTGATCAATTTCCTACAGCATGATCTTGGGTCCTTCAAAGTAGGAAAATTCACTCATCAATGCAGATAATAAGAAAGCAGTGCCCAATGACCTAACTTCATTTAGTTTTCCATGTCTGGATAGAAATATCCATGTTGACAATGTCACAGACCAGAATGCCCAATGATTAACTACCCCAAACTTTGGTGAGTTTCAGGCTGGGCCCACTATTTTCTTGGTGGGACCTGGAGTCAGATAGATGGATCTAGTGACCCTCTTATCTGCTAATGTCTCAAATGATATCAATATCCATATTGAGAAGAATATTCATGTTGGGTTTACCATTAATGTTTCCAATGATTTCGCTGGGGTGTGCATCGTTTTTCTGCGACGTGCTGGCAATTTCCCCACATTCCCGATTTCCAAAGGTGGGAGACATCCGTCACTTATTCAGGGATGTTTCCTCCTTGATCAAAATGAAATGATGGGATACCAGTGTCTCTTTTTGGGTATTCCTCCTTAGAATTCGTCACCTAGTCCAGTTATCCCTCATAGATTTAAGACATTGTTTGTGAATCTCATTCCTGTTGCCATGTCATTATGGACACCAGTTAATTACACTGCTTCTGTCAGGACATTCCAATGGGTCAAGTCAGGTCAGAAACCTTCGGTCAGGGGAGTAGTCATGTTGGACATCACTGGAATTTCTGGATGATGAAACACTTTTACACTTGGATTTATTCCCCTTATGATATGGATTCTCTAGGGCACGGAAGCCCGAGGAATCCCACGTCGAATGTGGGGGATTGTATGCCAGTGGCATGTCTCTAAGATTTTTCTCAGCTTCCCATGTTTAAAAAGGGGTATGATATGAGTTTAACATCCAGTGGAGATATATCAGACTGATCAGAACGCCAATGAGAGTGGATCAGATGGGTTCATCCCTAAGAGGGAGCACCTGGGAGGCTTACTAGATGGGTTGATCAAAATTCCCAATGGGGACAGATCTGAGGATAATTGGGTCCTAAAAAATGGGACACCAAGGATTACCATTGGCGGGCATTAAACCTTGTAGAGGCCTCCTATGTACCCTGTATAGAAGACAGGGGTTAAAACCAACATATTTTAAGATGGTGAATCATGGGATCAAGGTGTACATGATGGAAAACAGCCTGAATACATGCTGGGTTTATTCATGGATAGAGTCCCATCACAAGAGGTACAATCTTGGTTGGATGGTTATGGATTGTGTGGGGATTACACATGGTTATATTCCCGAATGGATGACATGATTTCACTGGGATGTGGCGGCCCGGTTAAGAATTTGGATGGATGATGGATGGTTGAACGAAGGGGATGAGAGAAATGGGATGAAACCGATGTGAAGGCGACAATGATGTTGGGATTGAACCTCATATAGGCTTCATACATATCCCGGTGGTAGGGAATCAAAGTCCATGTAGTTCGGTGGGGCAATGTGACACCTGAGGAGGCGAACTATGAGAATGGACACATGGATGGGACTCGAAAGAAGTAAAACCTCTGGGTTAGGGAATGACCTTCCTGAAACACAAAGGCTCAAGGGAGAGGCTAGGATGAGACATGGAGGATAGTCTTGTACCTCAAAGAGGCTTCCTACATATCCTCGTGTCATAGAATCAAAGTTCAAGTAGTTCAGGATTGGGCATAGAATCGTGGTGTACACAAAGGAAAACAACCTTGATGCATACTGGGGCTTATTCATGGTTAGCAGCCCATCGAAAGAGGGTCACTCTTGGTTATAGGTGTATGAATTGAGTGTGGGTATTACACATGGTTAGCTTCTTGAGAGATGGTATGATTCCACTAAGGGACATACCAAGGATACATGCACCAACAAAGGGGACACCGAAGTTTACCAGTGTTTGGGGTTGAACCTCAGGGAGGCTTACTACGTGCCCTACCTAGGAGACATGGATCAAAACCCATGTAGTTATAAAGCATATAGTTTAATGTCATTTGGGATGGAATGGATGTATATATTAATGTCATGCAGGATAAGGGTGAATCAATGTGAAGTGGTTGGGACCGATGGGTAATGGGATTGAACCTCACGGAGGCTTACTATGTACCTTACCTGAAAAGGGAAGGGATCAAAGTCCATGTAGTTCGATTGGATGAGGGATGTAGTTTACACACTAAGGAAGCCTAGATAGGGTTTCATGGTCGATTATTACTCTAAGACCACAAGATTCATGCTCGGTGTGAGAAACAAGAGAGAACAAATACTTGACGATCACGTCGAGAAAGGTGCATCCGCGAGGAATGGAGTGGGGATTACACATAGTTAGTAGCTCAAAGAGAAAAGAAGGGATTACACTCAGTTAGTGTCATAATGAGGATGGAGGGTGTCCAAGAATACTGGGAGGATATGGTCATCATACCTAAATCATCCCACCAGAGGGTGCCAGGGCTTACGTGGATACTGCCCAAGGTGCGCATGGTGACAACTCTCTGTGGGAAAGATAGATCGGGAGGGAACCTGTGCCCATCCCATCTTTGATCCTCTTGGACCTGATACACATGAAGGCATCATAGTTTAACATCTTGTGTCTAGGACGCGGGTGCTTAGCAGTTTAACTTCCTACAACTCAGATGGTGAGGATTCACACCTCACCCCGAGGACTTACATAACCGGTGCACTTCAACCCATGGTAAAGGGAAGTCACCGTAAATTCCTATAGATATAGGTTTGTGGAGTGATCCATTGAGGGGATCACATTATCATGGATATGAAAATAATAAATATTCATTTTTATGTCTATGAGAAGAAGAATTAGGCAAAGCAATTCAACATGAAACACCACTCGAGGGACCTTGAAGTCACTTCACACAAGCCTGGAGGTCCGCAAGAAAGGGGTGTGTGAAAAACATGGGTGTTGCACATTATATTGAGGGTTTAAACATGGTTCCATGAAGGAAGGTCAATATATTAAAAGCATATTAAAGGTTGCGTGCAAGAGAGATCGATTGAACTTTGGAGGGTTGCGTTCAAAAGGGGTCGATTGCATGAAAATTTGGAGGGTTGCATGCAAAAAGGGGAGTTTTGCGTGTAACATGGTAGGATTTCACACAATAGGGTAGGTGTGAATGCAATCAGAAGTTCTATTGTAAAATGGAATCTCCGAACGCAAAACAGGAGAGTTGCATGCAAATGACACAATTTGCGTGCAAAGGATAAACTATGCGTGTAATTACCTTAGATTCAAATGGAAATGGGTGAGAATAAAACCCTAGTACCCCCTGAAGGTGGACCACTGGGAGACCTCTCGCGAAAAATCCAGTACCTTGAAGCCATGTTTTTCGTGTAGGAGGGGTTTAATTTCACGCATGAGACACAGGTCCAATTCTTCAGCCATCCCGAAGAGGCGCGGGGGGGGGGGGGGGTACACTTATATTTATAGATAATTTCTAGCAGTGGCAGCGTGTAAAGCCACGTGGGAATATTCCATGACGACCCATGCCTTTTGCGCGCATGGGAGGTGACCATCTCGGGAGCCCAGTGTGCAATATTTGCCCTGGGCACGCAATATTGGGTGCCAAATTCCATGTTTTATATGAAAATATTTCGTTTTATATGCACATTCCCTGTGTGTCTTGGGGTTGTCCGCTTAGATAAAATATGCCTTCGGGTTGTTCCCCAATGCCCGTTTCAGACCCAATCGGATTTTGGCACCAATAATTACATTAACATAAAAACATATAAGTTTATTAGAGATAATTATTTTATTATATCATCATGTTTTAATAATATTTTATGTGGGTATAAAAATAAATAAAATGAAAACGCAAGATTTAGAACTATACCTTTTCTTCAGAGAACCTCTTTAGGTTTATACCTAAATCCTTCCGAGGATGGTTTCATAATCAAACTAGGGAATCTATTTCTTGCGGTGGTATTTAAGGAATGTATTTGGGTAATTACTGTATTAAAAAAAATTCCATTGAGGCATGTTTAGGAGAGGAGAGGATATGTCCTTTTACAAATGGGAGAGGGAACCCAATTGGAAATTTCCTAAAAGAATAGAAAATGATAAAGTCATTCTCAATACAAATGCTTCCAAATGGCCATATATTCTAATTTGGTATATTATATGGTCAAAATATTTCCATAAAATAGTATTTATACAAGTTAAATTGGGAAACCCACCCTTATATTTTGGTTTAACCCCCGGTAAACTTCTTTTAACGTTAACCGTGGAAATTGATTTTTAATGTTTTTACAATTCATTATGGAAAAATTAATCTGAAATTACTAAATGATATTAATTATTATAATTAAAAATATATAATAAATTTTAAAAAATTTAATTCACATAAGGGCTAGAATATAATTTAAAATAAAACACGTAAGTACAACAAAAAACGGGTTTCTAAAGAAAATGTTTTCTTGAGTATAAAAAGTTTTATATAAAAAATCAACATAAAATTGATTCCAATGTCCAAAATTTGATTAATAATAATATAATTGGATTAATATTTCTTGTAAAACCATTTTAAAACAAAATGTAATTTAGTAAATTCTTTAAACAAAAAGATAATTTTTAATAAAAATCACTATTTTCACTATTCATTGAAAAATTAATCTTTTCAGACAATTATAAAAAAATCACTCTAATATAATTTTGAAATGTTCATAAAAAATGAATTTATTTTTTTTCAAATATATTTTATAAAATTGTTACAAAATTAATTTTATAAAAATTATGCAAGATGCGACGAAACAACTTTTTGAAATAATAGAGTTTTTAAGCATAAAACATGATTTATTCTTATCCCATGCTTAGAAAAAATATTAGGTGAATGATAAAAAAATTTATTGAATATATAATATATAAATTTCATTAAAATAATTTATCAATAGTGATTAACATAATTTATTGTGATAAAAAATATATTTTACACATAAAAATAGTTTTTTAGAGAAACATTTCTTTTACTTTCAAATGTTTTTTTATTTTTATTTTTAATCAATTTATAAAAAATGAATTTATTTATACATGTTTAAACTATGTACTTTAGTGTTGATATTTAAAAGTATTTTTCCATATATTTATTCACATTCTTTATGAATACCTTTGGTTTTTTTTTAATTATATTTTACCTTGTTCCTTTATTACCTTTATGTTTGGTGTGTTAAAGACTTAAATGGATAGTCAAATTTTGTTTTAAAAGTGATGGACTTTATAAAAAATTCCTTTCAAAAGTTTTAAACCATGTGTGGGTTTTTTTTTCAAAAGAATAATGTTTTAAATATTTATGAATGGGTTTTGAATTGTCCTTATTTTTGTGAAAATATATTTATACAACGTTTTATAAATGTTGTGCTTTGATAAAGTGAATGTTTTATATTTTTCTCATTCCCATATCATATAAATGAAATGAAATAAATTTGTTTATATTATTTTCAAACTCCAATGGACCAAAGGCCTTTATTTTTTATTGATTTTGATAATCCACCTTTCAAGGGGTGAGGTGGAACCCTTACAAGGACCGTAGGTGTAAGTATTACATGGCCCGTAGGCCTTAGAGGAATTCATTTCGTGTAGGCTTCAAACATTACATACAACCCATACTAACTACTTGGAACTGCTCCTCCCCATCATCTTCATTGTGAAATCAGCTCTCCACCTTCGCATTGCTGTTCGGATAGGCATTCCCGTGCATGCACAGGCTTTTCCCGATGGCAGGTGCCATACCCTCTCATTCTTGCAATCCCTTTAGCTCTGTTGTGGTAAAATCTCCTTGCTCATCCTCCTTTTAGAGCTTGTTGCTTTTAGGTTGTCTGGTTTTCATCTGCACTAAAGGTGGACCAGAGGCCTTGAGGTGGCCCTAAGGCCTTACTGACCCGAAGGCCTGGGTGGCCCGAAGGCCTTAAAGGACTCAGGGACCAAATTGGTGTCCCGAAGGCCCAAACATGGGCATATATCCAGCTGCTACAGTGCCAAACAGTGCCTACTACAGTTATCGCTACAGTACCTGCTCCAGTACTGCACAGTTCTCGCTACAGTACCTTTATGTATTATGCACATTTTATATGTTATTAGCATTAGGGGTTGATTCAATTCCATTTTTCTTGGTAATCTGATAGTTATTGTGATTATTTTTGTGTATCGAGTGTCATATGGAGATGGTGGTTAGTCCTTCAGTTTCAATGAACCATTTGGCTCATGTTTTGTTTCAACCCCTTCAGACTCTTAATATTTTTTTAGTTTATTGTTTGTGGTTTTGTAATGTTATATTAAATGGTCATTTATTGGAAAATACTTTGTTGGAATTTATTATTATTTATTATTTTTTTATATTCTATTTTTTTGATGTTTATGATTGAGTTCATTAGGGTAAAGTCATCCCCAATGGTCATGCATGTCACCCTTGATGCTTATCATCATCCTGAGAGGATCAAGAATTTGTGGGTAAGTCAGGTGGTTTTTTTTATTTTTTTAGGATTCAATATAGGCTGACTATTGGCCTCATTGTAGTGTCAGTACAAAATGAAGGAATAATTGAATTCCCTTTCTGATTTTGATATATTTAGGATAATATAATTAGAACCATGAAAGAGGGATCTATAGAACAATTAAATTTATCATCTAAAAGAGAAAGTGGATGATAAGAAATATTTCAAGGTGTCTCTAGTTGTAAATGTATTTCAATAATTAGAAGGATTAGATTTTAGTTAGACTTTCTATTCTGTTGTAAAGCATATAATAATTCAGATGATTCTCATATTGGTTTCCATTGAAGGTTTATTTCTAGAACAAATGGATGCCATGATTATATTTTTTCATGGAGATTCAGAGGAATATATCTACATATATCAACTAAAAGGTTTCATGCTAAATGGAATAAAAGGTTCAGTTCCAGTCTCAAATGGATTTTTTATGGGATTAATTAGGCACTAAGACAGTGTAACTGGAATTTAAATGGTTTCATTATAGAATTAATGTTCATGCAATATAATTTAAATAATTTCTACTATATGATGGTGTATTATGAAATGATTTTTGTCATTTTACTTCTTTATGTGGATGGATTTCTCTTAGTTGTAACAATAAAGGAAATACTGGAAGATCTGAATATTGATTTATCTAGAAGATCCCAAATAAAGGACCTTGGTTCTGGAAAGTGGATATTGGGGATAAATATTGAAAGAGACATAAATTCTATAAATTTTTTTATCCTTGATAAATTTTTATATCAATTTTTTGTGTATTTATTTTGTAAAATATTAATATTACTGAATCAAATAGGATGGATATGGATAAATAATGGATGGATTCCAATTTTCTCACAAAAGAGTACAAAGTTGTGGTGAAAGAGTTTATCAAGTTTGAAAAATATCATGCATATGACCCTTCTCAAATCCTTTTTCCATGTTTACACTATTTTTATTAAATAAAAATTAGTCCATATGAGTTGAAAGAACACTTGATCTATCATGGAATAGATTGAGGTTATAAATGTTGGAATAAACATGGGAAAAAAGAGAATGTAGTTAGTGTTTGGGATGAAACTTCATTTTATGGATCATCTGATATGATTACAGGTATGAACAATGAAGAAGAACATATCGAGGATGTGATTACATATGTGAATGATGATTAATATCACATTGAGGAAATGACAAGGACAGTTGAAGATGAATTTCATGATTGCCCGAAATTGTTTGAGATGTTAAAGAGTTGTGAAAAGACTCCATTGTATACTGGTTGCACTAAATATACATCATTTTCAGCCATACTGAAGTTGTATAATTTTAAAACAGGAAATGGATGGAGTGAAACTAGTTTTACAGAACTACATTCTCTCTTGAATGACATGCTTCAAGAATATAATGAGCTCCTCAGCTAAACATATGATGCTGGATGAATGTTATGCTCGATGGGTATGATCTCTGAAAGAAAACACGCCTACCCAAATGATTGTTTATTATTTCTCAAGGACCAAAAATCACTTACATAATTCCCCGAGTGTGGTGATTCTCGATACAAGAAAGATGAATCCGGTCCTATGAAAGTTGTATAGTAATTTCCTATCATTCCAAGGTTTATGCACCTATATGGAAGTGAGGAGAATATAAGTCAATTGATGTGGCACGCAGATACAAGAATTAATGATAGGAAAAAAAGTCACCTGATAGACTCTTCTAAGTGGAATATAATTTATCGTGAGTATCCTAAATTTGGAAAGAAGCTAAGAAAACTTCATCTTGTATTATCTATTTATGGAGTGAACCCTTTTTGTATTCAAATAAACACTCATAATACATGGCCAGTTATGTTGATAAATTATAACTTTTCCCCCGTGTTTATGCATGAAAGAAAAATATATCTTATTATCAATGATTATATCAGGACCAAAACAATTGGGTAATGATATTGATGTTTATTTGGATCCATTGATCGAGGATTTTAAATTATTGTGGGATTCAGGTGTTACGTTGTATAATGCCTACATAAATGAATATTTCACCTTGAGATCCATGTTGTATGGGATGATAAATGAATTTCCTACTTATATAAAATTTTCAAGATATAACATTAAAGGAATTCAAGGGTGTACCATTTGTGAAAATGTTACACAATCAATTAGGTTGAAACATTCATTGAAAACCATGTTTCTAGGATATCACAAATTTGTACCCTGATGTCATAAGTACTGATCTTGGACAACATCATTCAATGAAAGTTAAAAAGAATGTACAACAACATCTCCACTAATAGGTGATCAAATATTTGAGAAAGTAAAATACGTGGACACTTCTTTTGGTAAACCATTTGTGAAAAACCTTAAAAAAATAGATTGGAAAACGAGATTAGTTTTTTTGAATTACCATAAAATAATTTTCTTTACATCAAGAATTTTCTTGATGTTATGCATCTTGAAAAAAATGTGTGCGATAGTGTCATCGGCATGTTGCTAAATTCACCAAAAAAAAATGGATGTAATTAAGGCTAGGTTGGACATGGTTTACGTGGGAATACGAGAAGAGTTAGCAACAGTGAAAGGTGAAAAATGAAATTTTCTTCCTCTAGTTGCTTACACTCTTTCTAGGTTGGAGTGATATCAGTTTTTCAACATCTTGAATGATGTAAAGGTACCATAGAGGTATTCATTGTATAATAAGAACAACATTTCAATGACCGATATAAATTTAAAGGGTCTGAAATCACATTAATACCATGTTTTGATGAAATATATAATGCCTATAGCTTTACATTTAATTTTCCGAAGAATGTCCAATATACATTAACTGATCTCTATTTCTTCCTCAAAGTTATATGAATCAAAGTTATAGACCCAGATAAATTTGCGACTATGTAAATAGAAATTTCCATCATATTATGTGAATTGTAAATGTTCTTCTAGCCAACATTCTTTGATATGATGATTCATTTGAAGGTTTACTTGGTGAGAGTGATTCGACTATGTGGTCTTTTATAATATAGATGGTTGTACCCCATTGAATGGTATATGAAGATTTTGAAAGGGTATGTTAAAATTTTCAGTTGACCAGGGGGTCATATTGTGGAGTGATATATTGTTGAGGAAGCCATTGAATTCTATACCAAATACCTGTCCGGTGTGGAAAGCATTGGTCTACCGAAATCTCATTACACAGGGTAGCTTGCGGGTGAATGAATTTCTGGAAGAGATGTGGTCTCAATCAATATTACATATTGGGAGTAGGCCCATCTTTACATTTTTCATAACTGTTTGGTAGTTTCCATATTTTTTGAAACCCACAAAGAAATTCATAGGTATTTGAATCCATCAAGGGATAAAAGATGTATATAAAATACACATAATCAATAGTTCATAGGATGGTTTCAGGACCATATTTTTAAGGAGTCAGATGAAAATATGGATTCAATTTTAGAACAACTTCGATGGCTAGCTAGTAGACCAAGTGTGTATGTATTATCTTACAATGGTTTTGTAATTAATCATTATACATTCTACACAAATTACCATGATTAATACAATACCATGAAAAATAGTGGAGTTACACTTGTGCCTAAAATGATGCATGTTTTTGGTAATAAGGATAGAAATCCAATTTATGTGAATATGTCATACTTTGGAATCGTCAAACAAATACTAGAGTTGGAATATACAACATTCCAAGTTCCAATTTTTCAATAAAAATTGATTGATAATAGGAGTTCTTTTTTAATAGATGAATTGGGATTTGTGAAAGTTGATTTCAGTAATGAAGGTTACAAAGATGAACTATTTATAATGGAATCACATGCAGTACAGGTATTTTATATTCTAGATCCCACAAATCAAAACTGGTCAATTGTTTTTTTATTGACCAAAACTACCAAAGGGTCAGATGAAAATTCAACTGAGGTTGACCCTTTCATTGGGATGTCACAATCATTTCTTAGTGGTACCAATGTAGGCGGTGTTTTTTATGTCAGAGGAGATCACAATGAAGGGATTTGGATAGTCGATAGAGGGGTCAAATCTCTTCATCCTTTAAAAAAGAAAAATAGAGTTCAATAATCATTTTATAATGTTTTTTGTAATATATATAGTGTTACCACATGTTATTATTCTTTTTCTTCTTCATTTATGTAATATAAATTAAAATTTAAACCACTTTTGCAGATAATGACTTCTATACATGCTGGTGATTCCAATTCTGAGGAATAATAGGTCTCTCAACCTACTACTTCTCGTAGTGTTATGCATGTTCTAGGGCTCCCATTCCTAAGGATAAATACGTTTCTCAACCTGATGCTTCTCATAGTGCAGAGTAATAACAACCTTCTTCACATGATGGTTCTCCCATTACTGAGGATCAATATGTTTATCAACCTTTTGTTGCTCCCAATGCGGAGGTAAAATGAATATGTGAAAATTATGATGATACCATTCCATTGGAACATATTGACGATGTTGAATATGAGGAAATGGTAGGTGATGAATGACAAGAGATGCAAAAAAAGGAGCATCATAGTTTGATAGTGTTAGCAAAAATCATTAAGGTGAAAGTCAAAGGCATCAAGTACGTGGCCAAATGGAATGCATTGGGCCAAAATGTTAACCCAACAAGGCCATGTTTAGTAGTTACATTGGAAAATCACTTGGCAATGCATTTTGATTGATGTATATTTGTGGCACTATGTTGTTCTCGCACTCATGACACTAATGTGGGAAGAGGTTATGATAACATTATGATATCATTTCTTTATTTTACTAAAAAATAAAATAATGAAACACTATCTTACTCTCAATCATCTATTTCAGAGTGAATTTATAGTAGACAAATCCCACAAGAAATATGTATTAATTCTTTCTGGAAGAATTCATAGAGGATATCACACAATTATAATAAGACATCATCTTAAAGATGCTAAAGGGAAAATTAAACCACACCCACCACTTATCTATACACACCTTATAACTCAAGAAGTGTAGGATTACTTTACTGGCTATTGTGGGGATGTCTCTTTTCAGGTACATTATGACTAGTAATACATTGTATGATGATAAATGTATTCATCACTTTGATTGACAATTTTTTATTTATGAAACATCAACTGAGTGTTGGAAATAAGGAAACAGTAGTAAAACCAGCATACCCCTACCATAAAGCAAATATGGGGAATGCTTAAATTGAAAAAAATTGGTACGAATTTTAAATATACTTTAATAAATTTATGTGACATGAAACAACACCATAATTATATTCCTTTATATATATATATATTGATGACTCCAAATCCAAATCCACTTCCATCCCACACCATATGCTATGGATGGAGGCACATTTAAATAAAGGTGAGATACTAATTGATGAAAAAACCCAAAAAGTTTGGAAAAAATGTGTAATTATTACATAATAAAAAATTTATTTTCTTTAAATCCCTATTACATAAAAATGATGACTTATTTTATTATATTTTCTATCCAAAATAGTCATAGGAATCAACAACACCTGTAACAAAAAACACATATTATTAGTGGTCTTGAAGAGGCTTGAACATTATGGCCTTATTAGAGGTGCGGGTTTTGGGGTGACACCCTGAACATATTTTGAGAAGAAAACAAGAGGAGGATCAAATTTAAGAAATTAAACGGATGAGAGAAAGACTATCTACCCTTGAAGAATAATTCTAATGGAATATATAGATGATGGAAACTTTAATGGGGGGGGGGGGATCAAAGAGAAGAAAAAACTCAATAACTACCACCACATAGCTATGAGATAATCCATTTCCCTCAAAGATATGTCCTAGATGAGGTAATAAATGTTATATTAATTATTTCTGTGTAATGTGAATCAGAGAGACAATGATACCTTTCATGTACCGGTATTCTACAGGGTGATAATGACTGTGATTTATATCTATCAACACCCACCCATCTCCTTTTAGAGAGAGCTATGTTGTTCAGTATACAAAATGAAAAGTTACATAACAAACTACTCCCGAAAGGTCATGTGAGAGTTTCGATTAGTATATCCCAGGAGACGAGTTTTGAACTACATATTCCCATTGATAAGGAAGATATTAATACTATCTAAAAATCTATTGTAATATTCATCACATGGCCAACACATCTTGTAAATTTTTTTTTGATAAGGAGGTATTCATTTACAATTTAAATTTCAAGATAAACCTTTAAAAATTAATTAAAAAATGTCTAAACTGATGAATGTTATTACATACAAACAAAGAGAAAGGGATGAAACGAAATACCATCTCCAAACCATCTAAAGGATTGACCAACCGATCGAAAAGATCTACCGAAAGAACCATTAACCCACCCATCATATATCCACATTTACTATCATAGAAGGTTCATGTGAATACAAAGTTAAAAAATGGTCTTAATAACATAGTTGATTTTGGAGAAACTATGTATGGAGAGGAGGTTCAGGACTTCATTGGTGTTGATAGTGTAAGTGAAATCCTCGACTATGATTGGCTAGGAAGCTTGATTTTAAATGTCTACATGAGGTATGTTTTCATGATTTGATTTTCCAAAATCTGATTTACTATGTTAATTATGACTAAATACATTTCATATTTTTGGAATCCATATATATGAAAAAAATTTTAAGGGATTTTCACATGAATTTTTTTGGACTTGTTAGTCCTCACATATACTCTATAGAACAACCAAAAATAGATACAAAAAAATGATGAAACAGTGGCAAGTCTAATCAAATCATTTAAAAGCAAAATTTCGGTTGAAAAACTTTATTTAATACCAACGATGTAGTGGTAAAACTCTAAAATTTAATCATATCAAATACATTTTCATTTCTTTCATTATTTATTCTTTTTTTTTGTTTTTAGGCAGCATTGTTTGATCATTACGGTAAAGTTGGATACTCCAAAGATTTATTTCCTAGATTCAATGCGTGGATATCCAAAAAAAACATCCACCCATGATGGTGTTTATCAATTTTTAATACACTACATCCAACCTTTTAGAACTAAACACCAAGTTATATAATTTATATTATCTTTTAATGAGGATTCTGTTATGATAGGGTGGTGCATCAATATCGTGAAAAATAAGGAATGAGGCTAGGGGATAAGGAATAGAATGACTAAAAGTACTAGGACTGGAAAAGTATCAAGGTATATATAATAATATTTCACTATCCAAACACTTATAGAAACAAATTACTTATTCTACTCAATATTTCATTAGTGTCCCAAACAAACCAATGGAAAGATTGTGGTTATTATGTTTGTAAAATTATGAGATAGATCATATTCCATGAACAAAATAGCATCTATGAAGAGGTATTTTTGAAGATAATTACTATTTCATTTAAAATATTTATTAATCCTTTGTGTATTTATATTTATCCAGAACTACTATGACTATATAAAAGACTCATATTCATAAGATGATATAGATGTTCTCCGAAATGAATGGGCCACATACCCGATGGAATAATGTACCCAAATAGCATGAAGATGTGACTTCTATAGAAGTAGTGTACTGTTTTATATTTATTTTTAATTTACTTCTTTTTTGTATTAATATCATATAATTTTTTTTCTTATACAGGTGGATTCATTTTTTTAAGTTGGGATAGTTTGTTTGAAACAGATCATGCTCGTGAGAGATTGGACTTTGAGGTTATAACTGAGATTATGACAACATGGAAATGTTTCAATAATGTATAAATTTTAATTCCTACTACTTATGTAATTAATTAATTTTTTCATAATTTTATCTATTATTTGTAAGTTAATTTCCTTATCATTTTTATGTAAAACTTATTTAGTTTTTTACAAATCTTTTTGGAAGTCATATTTTCATTTCAACTATCTACAATAATCCAGAAAGAGAGAACATGTTGAATGAAAAGTATGATTTCTCAATAGTTGAATGTAAAGTATGAATTAATAAAATACCTATCATGAATATTTACTTAAACAATGTACTAATCAGCCACAACTTAATTATTCGCACCTCAATATGATACAAAGTGTTCTTATTGTGAATTTAAGTGTATGCTTTTAGTTTATAATATTCTTTGATCCTTTAAGATTCAAGAATTATAAACTACCATGCTTTGATCCATGACTGATGACTACGATCTACGATATATAGGGAATGAATTTCTAATGCTAATATCACCTTATAAAATCTTTTTACTCATGTTATACTTATATGATCATTGATATCTCCATTTTTTTACACTTATTAATCATCAATGACCACACTTTATTATGTTTCATATCCTTAGGTTATTAATAATGGTTTTAGAAATGATATTTCTAAGAAGGTTTCTAGTAAAGAATAACTAAATGAGACTCTTATGAACTTGTTCTCTATGTTTTCATGTTTACAAAAGTATTATACCTAAACTATTCTATCATTGATCATTATGTTATGTAAAGAATACTAATCTAATACGATATGATATCTATGTATGAAATGTCTGGGTCAATATAGTTGGTATCATAGCAACTGACCTACTCAAAGCCGAAAAAAAAGAAAAAGTGATTAGTATGACTCAAAGTATATATTTTTATTTAAAATTGAAATTAATTTAAGTAAAAAAGAACAAGTGACATACTGAAAACTGAGAAAATTCATTATGATTGTTTTGGTATTTTAGGACAATGATCTATGAGTCATTTGTGACATGTAAGAGTTAAACACATCTTAATATGATATATGGTGTGACCGATATGACACCAAGTGTGTCTTTTTATTTAAAATTGACATTAATTTATGTAAAAAGAACATGCGATATGATAGAAAATGAGAAAAAACATTCGGATTGTTTTGATACTTTATGGAAATGATCCATGAGTCATTTTTGATGTGAAGGAATAAACCACACCTCAATCTGATGCACGGTCTGACTGGTATGAATAAAAGTGTCCATTATTAGTTTAAAGTCAAAATTTTAGTTTAAAACATGTCACCTAATGAAAAACAAGAAAATGTGCTCCGATTGTATTGATATTTTAGGACAATGATTCATAAGTCATTTGTGACGTGTATAAATGTAACACCCCGATATTATATGAGATAAATTCTTTTTAATTTCTTTGATATCTTATGTTGTACGCTACACCAATATTAGATTACACTATACATGACACCGTATTAGCCTGAAGTATATGCAAAACTATTCTTGGCTTGCGTTACACGCAAGAGCGACCTTCCTCGACATCTTGGGTTGTACACAATACCGAGTTTCACTAAACAACGATATATTATTAAAATATTACTATTTAATAGGATATAAAATATCCTTTATGAATAGAATTAACTAAATTTTTAATTTTATATAACATTAACATTCATGTTATGCATTTTCTAGACATGATATAAGAAAAGAAATCATTTTTTTCGATAAAAGAAGTATTTTTTAAAAAAATGTTGTTTTGCCACCTTTTGTTGGCGAACCCATTTTAAATCTACTTTTTAACACTTTTATATATTATATTTGAAAAAATAAACTTCTTATTAGGAAGTGGGACATCAAAATTTATGTTTTTTTAATTTTTGGTATTTTTCTGATAAAATTTACATTTTAATGAATAGTACAAAATATTGTATTTTAATTCAAAACTGCCTTTGTCATCTAATTTATTAATATAGTTATATTATTTTTTTAATTGGGTTTAAAGAATAATTGGATTATGTTTTTATCATTTAATCCAATGTTGATCATTATAAGTAATTTCACCTTTAAATTGGACATAAACACATGATAATCATTTGATAAGTTTTTTACTTCTTAAAAACCCACTTTTTGGTTTTTGACAAGGAGAATTAATTTTAAATTAATTTCTACCAATTATGTGATTTGAATTATTAAAAAATGGATCCCATATTTTGAATTAGTGGGTCCAAATTATGTTAATAAGTTACTTTTATTTTTTTGGATATTACGAATAGTAACTACAGTAATTTTTATTTACCATGGTTAATGGTAAATCGGGTTAATTTGGGTAATTAACAATATGATAAAGACAATAAAATTACCCTAACACCTTCCAAAATCCTATTGGATGAATTTAAGTTCAATAATATCACATATGGGTCGGAATTTATTCATTTAATGGACCTTTTTCCATGAAAGTTATGTAATTATAATTAAAACAAAAGAAAGTGATAACATGTCACTCTCATATATCTTATAAGTATAATAATTTTGATATAGTTATACAAATGATACAACTTAGAACATAAATATTCTAAAAAAATATAATGAAATTATCTTCATCATTTGAATTTATATATAATTTTTGAAGATTAAATAATTACCATTAACGATGACACAATAGTGATGTAGAAATTATTTTATTGATAGAAATATCCAATAAATGGTTTTAAAAATATTAAAATAAATATCACATGAAATAATTAATGTTCTAAAAGAATTTTATATCTGACTATGACATGATAAAAGTGTATTAAATATTTTTTTTAATTTATCTTTAATTTGGATTTTATTTAAAGTCAAATAAATGAATAGTGTTAAAATTGACACTATGATATTTTATAAAAATAACATATTATTAAATTATTTAAAAATGAAAAAAATATTAAAATATTACAAATTTAAAATATTATATTCCAAAATGTCATGAATTATCCAATTATGTAAAATTTACAACACATAATTAAGTATTTATAACCATATAATATTTAGAATATTATTACCACAAATAAAATGAAATAGATTAAATATGGGTAAATCAAAATGATAAGGTTTAAAATAAAATTAAAACATGTCTAAATTTTATTGGTTGAGATTATTTCAACCCATTATCATTTAATCTTTGAAATAAATGAGTTTTGGAGCATTATAATCTGAAAATGAATTTAAAATAAATTAATATTTCAAGACTTCCCAAAGGTGCCCCTCCCCTCTCTTATAAAAGGGAACATATCCTTCTCTTTTAATCACACCTTCCAAAGCCATTTGGATCGGCCAAACCCTACCAAAATATCCTCCCAAATTCCCTCACTTCATCCTAGAGTCCACCCTTTGGTCATAAAGTCATCTTAAGGATTCCTTTTGTGCATACTAAAAAAAGATACCCAAAAAAGAGGTAATTGTTTTATCACCTCTTTCAAAATTATTTTCTTCTTCTACTTCATCTTATTATGTTTTTTCCATATAAAGTAATAAATAACATATCTTATACATTATTATATTTTAGTATAATTATGTGAAAACCTTATACCTCATTTTATCCATCCTAAAAATAACAATATCACCATGTGTCCGTACGTACGACATACCATCTCCGCACCTTGGTGTATTTTGTTATTCAACAATACTTAATTTGGATGGGTATAAAGATGAGTATAATATATTTAAACAATTAATATAACCTGATAATTATTTTTTATAATTAATATACCATCAAATTCTATATAATTTAACCATTAAGTGAATGATATCATCGCTCGTGCGTACGTACGACCTACTGTCTCCACGATGTGATGAGATTCATTCCCCACGTTAACCATTCAAGAATGATTATAAAGTATATATAATAAATAAGAATGAAATATATGGAATAATAAAGATACTGGATATATATATATATATAATTTAGTTTCTTCCATTCAATTCAATAAGGAAACAGAAACAACGTTCATGCGTACGTATGACCTACCGTCTCCATGAACAGTGTATTTCATTTCATTTATATATCTATTATATATATTTGTATAATGAATATATATGATATAAAAATCATTTTTTACATTTTTGAAGTATGTAAATCATGATCTAAGTAATAATATCAAGAATAACAAGTCAAAATACGTATGATAAAGAAAATGATTATTACTAAAAACGTTGCTTTAACATGGAATTGATAAATGAACGGGTAATGCAAATTCATAAATGAATCATATATGATATCATAAGTATTATTATGGTTCTTTTAAAAGTTAATAATATGTTTAAACCCACTATACAGGAGTTTCAGATACATAAAAACCATATCGGGCCTAAGGTAAGGGATAATTTCACAATCTCATTGTTTTCCAAGATTGTTGACACATAAGTATTTACTGGGGCATATTTATCATCCACGTCCATGTTTCATAAATATATAATATTATTTATATTAATATACTATTTTTTAAATTCAATTTTACCCTTTTTTGAATTTTTATTAAACGGTTTGGAAGTAAACATTCTTTCGTTTTTCACATGAGGTACCTTTTGACTTTTCAAGTAAGAGTACGAGAAGAATGTTTTTTAACTTATACGACATGAATGGATTTTTACATATTCATAATGAATTATTTACACAAATATACCTATACATGATTTCAAGTTTATTTTCAACTAAATTCTTTTATTTTAAAATTTCATGGCATTTTGAAAATACAAAATGTTTTTGAGGAAGAGAAGATATTTTCCTTAGGAATTAAGCTGAAGTGTTTTATCAAAATTATTTTCCATCTAAGATTACTTAGGGTTATGTTTCTACCAATATTATTAATTTTATTTTATTGTGTTTATGATGGAATTATTTTTAGGAAATTAATTTATCTTCTATGGATTATGTTATGATGGAACGATGTTTAAGAAACCCATTTTATTTCATGGGTTATGCTATGATGAATGATTTATGTTTTTATGGAAAATGTAGGAATGATTTCTTTATGAGATGGGTGGGACCTATATATACCTCAAATAAATTGAGTAAATATTGATATCTCATGAGATAGACATTACTGGAATGACAAGTAAATCCGATTCAGTAATATAGGGCTGGAATGACAAGTAAATCCAGTTTAGTAATACATGGCTGGAATGACATGTAAACCCGGTTCAGTAATGGAATTTGTCCAATATGATGGTATTGGCAGAAATGCCCTGGCTACTTTGAAAACCATATTATGTGCTTATTTTTTTTTTCCAAAATTACATGTTTTATACCAATTCTATTTTATCATGGTTAATGTTCCTTTGTGATATATGCCTTATGTACTGCCAAGATTTATTTCATGACTCATTATTTTGATATTTAAACTTTATGTTCATGTTTTTAAATTCTTACGTTTTTGGTTTGCTTTTTGTTCTTAATGTTTACCCTTACTAAGCATTTGAGCTCACCATTTTTATGTTTTCTTTTCCTCAGGATATAAAGAAAGGTTTTAGGTTGGAAAACAAAAGGGGAAGATCTTTATGAGAGATGTTGAGGATCTTTCACCAAGTTAGAAGATTGTGTTCCAAGTTTCCAAATACACTAAATTGATATGGTCTTTGAGATTTTGTTTGTGTCATTAAGAATTATGAAAAAGTAATGTAATTTCTATTTACGTCATGCTTGGGACGTTAGAGTTGGTATCAAAGCAACTGTTTAGTCAACCTTTGGAAACTAGGATACGAAAACTTAAGTGAGATCCCTAGAGATATTTCTAAGGTATGTATAGGGATATACCTAAGGGAAAGTCTAAAAATATATTACATTACTATAATTATGTTAATGTTCATTAATAAACAAGGATTAAAACTAATATGTTAGATATTGAAATTACTCCCCCTTGATTGTATTGTTTTCCTAGTATGATTTTTGCCTATAAAACTATTTTTTTTGGGTTTTTAGACAATGGTTGGAACCTGAAGGAACCATGTTAAAGATCAATGAACTTGAAAATGAAATTATTTTCCTCCTGAACAACCAAATGTCATGGGATATGGAATGAATAATATTATTTCTATACTTACACAAGCTATGACTCATTCTGGACTTCCAAGTGAGCATAGAAGGGAACAAGATTTTGTCGATTCCTTCATGAGGAAACATCCACCTTCTTTTAGTGGGTATTTTGATCCACTTGTTTCTGAATAATGGATCAGTACCATTTAAAAAATATTTTCATACTCTATTGTTCAGAACATGAAAAATTCATTTTTGATGTTTATCATTTAGAAGGTGAAGTAGACCAGTGGTGGACTCTAATCATGAATACAAGGCATCAAGATGAAATTGAATCCATGGAATGGGATGAGTTAAAGAAAATATTTTTCAACAAGTAATTCCCTAGTATTCTTTGAATAAAGATAGAAAAGGATTTCCTTGATCTTAAGAAAAAGGATGATAAATCTGTTGATACATACGAGGCAACTTTTACAAGACTTACATAGTATGCTTCTGGTTTTTTCATCCAACCTAAAAGTAAGGTTGATCGATTTTTCAGTGGCTTAAAACCAAGTATTCGAAGGGTAGTAGCTATAAGATACTTTAGTATCTATGAAGAGATTGTGCATTGTAATATCAAGGTAGAAATGGAAGTTGGTGTTACATATCAATCTCACGGTTTTGACAAGAAATAAAAGATGGAGTTCAAGGGAAAATCTCAAAATAATGGTGAAAAGAAGATGAATGTTTCATTATGCTCAAAGTGTGGAAAGAAGCATGATTGAGATTTTATTAAAGGGGATAGAAAATGTTTTAAGTGTGGAAAATAAGTTCATCGATCAGTTGAGTATTTAAGTAATGGAAAAAAGGTTTCTAATGATGTTAATAGAGAAAGAACTATAGAGAATTCCCCACCCACAATTCAATGCTACAAGTGCAAGGAAATGGGGCATTATGCTAACCAATGCCCAAATCCAAGGGTTAATGATGATGATATACATCAGAAACCTCTTAAGTAAAAAATAAAAAGTCAAATCACATGCCATCACTATTGGTGATGTTGAGTATGACAAAGAAATAGGGGAATGATTAAGGGTTTATGTAATGGGATTCTAAAATAGTGTTGTTGAATCTATTTTATAGTATTATGGAATATTGGAAAATCTATGTATTGGTCCATTGCAGTTTTACATAAGTATATGGTATTGGTAACCATAAAAAGTTATTGAAATAGTTTTGGAAATCACATGATATGCACATAATTTGGGGATAAGGAGATAATAAGATGTTTGATAGTATTAATGACCTCATGAATGATAGAAGGAAAAAGTGATATCATGGCTTGATTATATATAATTTTGGGTATTTTTGGTGTGTGAAAAGAGTTAATTTTGATAGAATTAATGTTTTCACTAAGGTTCTACAGTAATTCATGTTATTACCATGTTTTAAGAGAATACATGATTAAGGTATTCACATGTTTGGAATGTGACACCCAAGAACATCCAAATGAGATATGGGAGAAAAATATTAAGTCGATTTAGTTCACCTCTTTCTAAAGTTTTATATTTTAAGTTTTTGGAAGGATTGTAATGTTATCCATTTATGGATAGTATACGTTATATTCTAGTTGAAGATTGTTAGATTAATTTATTATCTCACTATAGGTGGACTTATGTATATTTGATTACATATGCTAACCTTTTTGTTGAGATAGATGGAATGATCTATATTTCTATCTCATGTTCTACTAACACATCAAGAATGAAAAATTCAACTTCATTTCTTTAAATAAGAGGTGAAGTGGAATTTTTTCAAGGCAAGAACAATGGTGATATTGTACCAAAATCAAGTAAGTATTTATTCTCATGCAAAATTCTTCAATGTTAAGGAAAGGATCTTGAAAACCAAAAATGTAATCTTAGTACCATCTTATTCGATGAATCAAATGGTTTCTTAGATCATCACAGATTTATGGATTTCTGTTTGTTAACTTTCTCCAAACATTGTTCTCTATCACTATCCATCAGAACTTGATGGTTACATTTTTCTTCCATATCCAGGTTTTCACTTCCCACCTATGTTCTCCTTTGTAGAAACCCAGTGATGAGTTAATTTGGGTTACCATTATGTTTCTATCATTCCATTTAAAATGAATTATTAGTATTAATTTTTATGATGTGGGTTTCTAGGAAAGAAACTTTCATGTAGGAAACATTTTATAACCCCGATGAATTTTGAGGGTGAAATTCATTTTAAGGGGGGTATAATGTAACACTATGAGATTTTATGAGATAGATTCTTTTTAATTTCATTGATGTCTTATGTTGTACGCTACACCAATATTATCTTGCACTATATGAAACACCATATTATCATGGAGTATACGCAACACTATTCTTGGCTTGCTTTACATGCAATAACAACCTTCCTCAATAGCTTGCGTTGTACGCAATACCGAGTTTCGCTAAACAACGATATAATATTAAAATATTATTATTCAATGGGATATAAACTAGATTTTATGAATATTACAAACCAAATTTTTAATTTTACATAACATTAAAATTCATATTATGTATTTTCTAGGCACAATATAAGAACAATTCAATTTTTTTGATAAAAGAATTATTTTTCAAAAAATGCAGTTTTCCACCTTTTGATGGCGCACCCATATTAAATCTATTTTTAACAATTTTATATATTCTATTTGACAAAATAAAATTCTTCTTTGGAATTGGGACATCAAAATTTACTTTTGTTTAATTTTTGGTATTTTTCAGATAAAATTCACATTTTAATGAATAGTGAAAAATACTGCATTTTAATTCAAACCTGCCTTTTCATATAATTTATTTATATAATTAGATTATATTTTTAATTGGTTTTAATGTGTAATTGGATAATTTTTTTATATTATAATCCAATTTTGGTCATTGAAAGTAATTTCACATTTAAATTGGACATAAACACATGACAATCTTTTGATATGTTTTTACTTCTTAAAAACCCGCTTTTGGGTTTTTGACAACGGGAATTAATTTTAAAATAATTTATGCCAATTATATGTTTTTAATTATGAAAAATTTATTCCATATTTTGAATTAGTGGGTTAAATTTATGTTAATAGGTTACTTTTATTTTTTTGGATATTATGAATAGTAACTACGATAATTTTTATTTACTAAAGTTAAAGGTAAATATGGTAAATTAGGGTAACTAACAATATGATAAAGATAATAAAATTACCTTAACACATTCCAAAATCTTATTGTATGAATTAAAATCAACCAATATCTCCTATGTGTTGGAATTTATTCATTTAATGAACCTTTTCCCATGAAAGTGATGTAATTATAATTAAAGAAAAAGATGGGGACAACATGTCACTCTCATATATCTTATAAGTATAATAATTTTAATATAGTGATAAACATAATAAAACTTTAAATATAAGTATTCTACAGAAATCTAATAAAATTATATACATAATGTGAATTTATTTAGAATTTTTAGAGATTAAATAATTACCATTAATGATGACACAATTGTGATGTAGAAATTATTTTATTGAGAGAAATATAAAATAAATGGTTTTAAAAATATTAAAATAAATATCATATGAACTAATTAATGTTATACAAGAATATTATAGGTGACTATGAAATTTTAGGATTTTATTCAATATTTTTTTGAATTTATCTTCTATGTGGATTTTATTTGAAGTTAAATAAATGAATAGTTTCCAAATTGATACTATTGACATTTTATAAAAATAACACATTATTAAATTACTTAAAAATCACAAAAATATTTATAAATTTAAAATTTAAAATTATATGGTCTAAAATTTCATAAAGTATCCAATTATAGACAATAGACAACAAATAAATAAATATTTATAATGAATTAATATTTAGAATATTGTTACCACAAATAAAATTAAATAGATTAAATAAGGATAAATAAAATTTATAAGGTTTAAAATAAAATAAAAACATGTATAAATTGTATTGGTTGAGAGGATTTCAACATTTACTCATTTTATATTCAAAATAAATGAGTTTGGGGGCATTATAAATCAAAAATGAATTTATAATAAATTAATATTTCAAGACTTTCCAAAGGTGCCCCTCCCCTCTCTTATAAAAGGGATCCTCTCCTTATATTTTAATAACACCTCCAAATCCCTTTGTCTCAGAACAAACGTACCCAAATCTCCTCCCAACTTCCCTCACTTAATCCTAGAGTCAACTATTTGGGAAGAAAGCCATCTTATGGAGTCCTTTTGTGCATACCAAAAGCAGATACTTGAAAAAGAGGTGATTGTTTTATCACCTCTTTCAAAATTATTTTCTTCTTCTACTTACTCTTATTATGATGTTTCCATAATAAAGTAATAAATCTAGTATCTTCTACATTCTGAGATGTTATTATAATTATGGTACAACCTTATACCTCCTTTTATCCATTCTATAAATAACGATATCACCATGTGTGCGTACGTATGGCTTACCAACTCCACACCGTGGTGTAATTTATTATTCAACAATACATAATTTGGATGGGTATAAAGATGAGTATAATGGATATAAATAATGAATATAAAATAATATTTATTTTTTATAATTAATATACCATCCAATTCCATACCGTTTAACCATTAAGTGAATGATATCGTTGCTCGTGCGTACGTACGACCTACAGTATCCACAACATGATGAGATTTATTCTCCACGTTAACCATTAAAGAATGATTATAAAGTATATGTAATAAATAAGCATGAAATATATGAAAAAATAATTATACTAGATTTATTTATATATATATATATATATTCCATTTACTTGCTTCCATTAAATTCAATAAGGAAACCTAAACAATGTTCATGCATATGTACGAACTAATGTCTCCATAAACGGTGTATTCCATTTTCTTTATCTATCTATTATATATATTTATATACTGAATATATATGATATATAAATCATTTTTTACATTTTGGATTTAAGTAAACCACGATCTAAGTAATTATACAAAGAATAACAAGTCAAAACACATACGATAAATTAAATGAATATTACTCAAAATGTTGATTTAATATAGAATTGATAAATTAACAAGTAATGTAAAGTCATAAATGAATCATATATGATATCATAAATATTATTATGGTTCTGTTATAAGTTAATAATATGTTTAAACCCACTATACAATAGTTTTAGATACATACAAAGTGTTATACCCTGAAATTACATGATTTTTTTAAAATTAATTGGGATGATTATGAGACCAGGCTCTGAGATGGAATGAAATTTTGAGGCATGGAGTAGATGGAACATAATTTTGAACTTTTTTTAAGGTTCATTAAACAATGGTGCAAGCGGGATTTTCTAACTTTTAAACTAGTTCCTAGATCAAAAATTCGAGGGCACCGTTGAACTCATAGCGTTCGGATTCTCCTAGAAAGGGACTAACATTGACCGATGTGGACCAACAGTGGAAGTTAGTTTTTGGAAATAAATAACATAATTAACAATTATTTTAATTTTAAATCCTTATAACTCCTAAACAGTAACTCATATTGGAAATCCGAGAGTACCATTGAGCTCGTGATGGTGTATTTCCTTTAGGCAGAGCTTAACCTCGACTGGCGTGGGTTGCGGGTGAAAGGAAGGTTTTGAGATTTTTTTAAGAAAATTAAAAGGGTGTGTATGCATAGTTTTGGAAACATCTAATCGGGTTCCCAAAATGAAAATCCAAGGGCACCGTTGCGTTCGAAATGATGACATTACCTAATAATAGACCTAACCTTGACCGACATGGGTCGAGGGAAAAAGTTAATTTTTGGTCATTTTAAGAAAAATAAAATAAACTTAAAAAGTTTATTTTAGTAAAAACAATTGTTTCACTATAACTAAATGATGAGCATAATGTTTAATTGCATAAATAAAATAACGTAATGACTCTTTAACTAAAGCGTAACAGAAACACTATTTTATAAATGAAACAGTGAAATGACGCGAAGAATAATTGTAATAGAAACACTAAAACATGTTTCTATTTTAATGAGATGATGGGGTTGGGGAAATAGATTTAGATCTGTAATTATTTTGATGAACAATAAGAGAATTCTCTCCAACTACGAATGCTGAAGAATTAGAAAAGAGGCGAAGAAACTCTGAAGAATTAATCTAGGACCGACAAACGATGAATGCCAATAGATTCGAATGGATCGTGAATCCCATCGGACGGATCACCATCTGTGACGAGCCTTCCATCTGATCGAAGCTGTTCTAGGTAAGGGTTTATCTTTTGATAATTTTCATGCCCCGTTATTATTTTTAAAACAACGAACGCTGATCAACCCATGAACACATTGATCTGTTGGTTGTTCGTACTTTCTAGAGGGTATTTTTATCTCTGGGTTATGCTTCAGTGATAAAATTATTGCTAGAAACGTAATATTTCATTCCCATATTTCAAAAACTCTAACGAGGAGGAATCGGGATGATGCAAACAAGGACCAGATTCCTTCATATTTGGGTTCTCATGTGTTCTTTGTGATCACGCCTCCGAATTGGAGAAAAAGAAATATCAAGGCCGTAAGAGGGAAGACGACACCCTAAGGAGGCTAGAGGCATAGACGGTTCGAAGAACAGACCAGTAGAGCAAACATGGTGTTCCGTGGAATACACAACGACGCCGAAGGTGGTGGCCCGCGGCAGTGGTGTGCCATGATGGCATGTTAAGGTGGAGGATGGGGCTAGCTTGGGCCGTGGTAGTGCATCAAGAGGCCACTGGCAGCGAGCCAATGGCTGGTGGAGGAAGATACGGTCACATGACCGCATTAGTGGAGTGGCCCACGACGCACTGGCATGCGGTCCAGTGGGGACCACGTGTGTGATCATAGGAGGTCGGCTTCAGCCAGCCGCATCAGCCCCAAACCGGACACCCAGTGGGTGTTCGGGATGGAGGAGACTTGTCCGACATGCGTGCTAGACCAGGGGGTGCGAACCGGGCTGCTGGGTGGCCCAGGATGGGAAATAACTGGTCATCCTATTGCAGGTTGGGCCGGATGGAACTGGGTCTCTAGATGACCCAGTGGGATGAAGCCACGTATGAACCGGGCCAGATTCAGTAGGCCCAATGGGCCTGGACCAGTGGCCAGGCTGGATCGGGACAACCTAGAACCGAGCCGGGTTGGGTCAGTCAAACTGGGACGGGTCATGCGGGACCCTCAGGCCGGGTTTCTCTGGTCGGTCTGACCTGGTTGGACTGATCCTGGACACAACCAACCCCTCTTTACTAAAACACTAATATCATTCATACCAAGAGGCCCGATTGGCGAGTTGTTTACGGCGTTGGAATCCTTGAGACGAGAAAATTATTTTGGATTGCTCTAAGGAGACTTTCATAGAAGTTGAAATATGAAGAATGGATTGAGGAGTGGATTATCCCAGAATCAAGTGCACTACATGCGAGAATTTGGCTGTTCGCTGAGACTCGAAGAGTGATAACGAGTGGGTCTAAATGGCCCTGTAGGTATAAATGATAAGTGGCTCCATGTGAACCAGCTGCAAGAGACCCTGTGTGGATCAGCTACATGTATCCCTTTGTGGAATAGCTATGATGGCCTAAATTGGAAGTGACTCCACATGACTCGATAGGCCCATAGTGGGGATTAGCTCTGTGTGACCCATCAGACCCATGATACTCATCAGGGATGTGTACCTTAGCAGTCCAAGGTGTTTAGTGTGCGACTGACAGTTTTTCCTTATATTATTTGAATTATACCTGCGTGATCTAACAATACCATGTGTATAATTTCCTATGTGGTCTTTCCCTTGTGTTTTGGGATCCATACTGAGTATTTTGTTACTCACCCCCACACAGGCTTCGCCCGCACATGTTGTGTCTAGTGCAGATGACTGGCTCCTCGACATATATCTCAGTGGCCCAGGACCAGGTGGTGCCCAGTGAGATATGATAGGCCGGACGTACTTCCACAACTTTCGACATCCACTCCTTACCTACCCTTCAGGTGGGGTCTTTTGCGGACATCTTAAAAATATCTTTTGTACTTTCCTGTTTTTAGTTTATCTTTTTCTGGGTTTTTATTCTAGCCTATTTGACTTATAAATTGTACCTTTACTCAGTGGTTGTTTAGTGGAATGTATGTTTTTCTTTCTAGCTATTTGGGACGTGATTGTGTGTGCGTTCGTGCATATAGGTACTTAGGAAAATGTCTCCCACTTGTGGGATAATGCCTTCAGTGCTAGTCACCAACCCCTAGCCTTTGGGAGGCGAGCTTGGGGTAGTCACAGAATGGGCCCCAAGGGATGGCTCATGACAAAGTCGTATCAGAGGTGGTTGGTTCTACCTCAATGACTGGGAGTCTATGGTTTTGTTTTGGGGCAACAATGCTAAGTGTTTTGAGTTTGGATTTCAGTCCAGGGAATCTAGTGTTGGTGCAGTGACCAACATATCCATACACCAGGACTTCAGACACCTGATTTCTGACTCGTTACATGGAAACAATTGTTGCGAGAAATAAAGGGTACATGCATCTTATAGTAATTGAGTGTTTCCTCATGTTCTTCGTGAATCAGAGTCAGCTCACCAGGTATAATCTATTGACTATGGTACATCTTGATCTGATTCAGGATGCTTACATGCAGACAGCCAACCAAGATTCCAATACATGACCGTGGGTACATCCCACCTAGCGATGAGGCATCAGTTTAGGTACTAGTTCTAGAGATGGCACCATCGGGTGGTGCACTAGTGTTACCACCACCCTTTGATCATAAGTTACTGCCTTCACTACCTGTAGAGGACGCATTCTAGCTCATCACCTTTCATGAGTTCTTGAGGTAGAGACCTCCCAAGTTTATGGGTGATACTGACCCCCAGCTAGCCAAGGATTGGCTTGAGGTGGTTACACGAGTCTTCTGTCTTGTGAGGATGCCTATCGACCAGATGTCGATCTTATTTGCAAGCATTATTCTGGGATCGGTAGAGAGATGGTAGATATTTATGATTCAGACACATGATGAGGCGACCCTCACCTAGATAAAATTTGAGTGCCTCTTCAGCGAGGAGTTCTTCCCAGCGATGTTTCACTCTATGCACATACATGATGCACTACACCTAAAATAGGGTATCATGACAGTAGCAGTGTACTTAGTGAGATTCACGGATCTTTCTCACTACTTTATATACATGGTGCTAGACCCGTTCTTTAGGGCTTGAGCCTTTGAGAAGGGACTGCGCTGGGTGATCAGGGCATCCATGGTGTCCCTCAATATCCATACTTAGGCTGGGGTGCTAGAGTGAGCCCTACTTGTAGAGAGCTTCCTAGAAGAGAAAACACTAATAGCAGGAGCCCCTAGTAGATACCAAGTGATAGAGTCTTTATTGGTGGGAAACAGGTAGTAGACACGGGACCCAACTGGGTCAGGCTTTGCAGAGGATGAATCTAGGACTCAGGGTTAGTAGTGCGGGGCTCCCAGAGCAGAGGGAGTCAACAGGGGTCTAGGATGTACTTATCATGCAGTGGTCATGAACACAAGACCCATGATTTCCTGACTCACCGTGCAGACGATCAGCTGAAGGTTGAGGTACCGCCGAGGCAGAGGCAGAGGTTCGAGCGAGGAGTTACGCAGGGTGGTAGACATGGAAGATAAGCAGGAAGAGTGGCATGTGGTGGAAAAAGGTTTGAGGTACTACCACCACCACCCGTAGGTGGTTTTCCATGGGATCAGGAAGCCGGTGGATAAGGGCGGGCTCAACTTCAGGTGGTGGAGGCCTATGACCACATCGGTCTAGAGATGATTAGAGGTACGATCTGTGCCTTCTCCACCTTAGCTGTAGTTCTTATAGACATAGGTGCCCATCACTCTTTCCTTGCCACAGACCTCGTTCGTGGCTTGGAGATTTTGGTGGAGTCGTAGGCTCGATCCTTACAATTAGAGACTCCTATGGGAGGGTATTCAATGATTACACCTTGGTACCGGCAGTGTGAGATTACTCTTGTAGGCGAGATCTTCGGCTGAGATCTACCATTAGTGACGTTGATGCCTTATGATTTAATCTTGGGTATGGACTGGTTATCCACATTCCATGCTCAAATTGACTATTTTATGCATAGAGTACAGTGTTTTCGCAAGGATGGGACCAGGTTTTCCTTCACTGGCATGAAGGGAGATCTTGAAGCACATGACAGACTTTCTCAGAGGAGGGTGAAACCGATCACTCACTAGTTGGCTGGCCTCCACCTCGGTGAATTGAAAGAGGGAATTACTCACATTCTTATAGTGGTGGATGAGTATGAATACATATTTCTTGAGGATGTTCTGGGACTACCTCCTCACTAGGAGGTAGAATTATGAATTGATCTGTACCCCAGGATGACAACGATATCCACACTAGAATATCAAATGGCTCCCACAGATTTTTGTAAATTGAGGGTACAGCTAGAGGAATTATAGGAGAAGGGCTTCATGAGACCCAGCGTTTCACCATAGGTAGCCTCAGTTTTGTTTTCCAAGAAGGTAGACGAGAGTTTGAGGTTGTGTGTGGACTTCTGGCGCTTGAACCAGGTGAACATTAAGAACAAGTATCCTATACTGAGGATTGATGACCTCTTTGATTAGCTGAAGGGAGCAAGATGGTTCTCAAAGATATACCTTAGGCTAGGCTATCACTAGCTTCGTGTGCGGGACGAGGATGTACTGAAGACAACCTTCAGATTCTGGTATGGACACTATGAGTTTATGATGATTCCTTTTAGCATGAACAATGACCTAGAAATTCTCATGGGACTAATGAATTGGATCTTCCAGCCTTACCTAGATCGTTTCGCGGTGGTATTCATTGATGACATCCTGGTGTACTCGGTGTTCTAGGAGGATCACACTACCCACCTGCGGATAGTCCTGGACACACTTTGAGAGTACTAGCTTTATGATAATCTCTTGAAGTGTGAGTTATAGATACAGGAGGTCCATTTTCATGGACATGTTATATCAGAGGCTGGAGTTGCAGTGGATCCAGCAAAGATAGTGGTGATGCTTACTTGAGATCCACCAAGGAGCGTTACTGAGGTGCAAAGTTTCTTTGGATTGTCTGGATACTACCAGAGGTTTGTGGATAAATTTTATATGGTATCCACACCCTTATCATCATCAATACAGAAGGGACAAACTTTTATATGGATAGAGAAGTTCTAGAAGAGTTTCCAGGAGCTGAGGCAGAGGCTGACGAGTTCCCCCATCTGGATACTACCAAAGGAGGGCATTGGGCATGTATTTTTATATGATGGATTAGGGACTAGACCGGGTTGTGTCCCAATGTAGGAGAAAGTAGTGATCGCCTTATGGAATTTGAGGTATCATGAGAAGAACTACGCAATCCATGAATTGGAACTAGACACAATGGTCTTTTTATTGAAGATTTGGCGACACTACTTGCTGGGTGAGCGGTTTATACTCTAATCCGACCCAAAATGTCTCAGGTATATGTTCTACCAGAAGGACCTGAACTTGAGGAAATAGTGATGGATCGAGTTCCTCTAGGACTATGACTTTGAGATAGTCTATACTCCTAGGAAGGGGAATGTGGTGGTAGACTTGCTCAACAAGAGGTCCATTTTGCAGCTATTGAGTGAGGTGATGAAGCAGCTAGCCGCCATTTAGATATCCTTCATGGATAATGATAGAGCAGATTACCTTCAATCGATGACTGTCACTTCCCCACTCATACAATGAGTTAGGGAGGCACAACTTGTGGATGTTGACTATGAGTCCCAAAGTTCTCAATTATCCTCAAGATAGGCTCCTGATGGAATTTTTTATAGGAGGGGAGAAAATCATCATTTTAGAGGACATACAGTAGTACTAACGGCGTTGTGAGAGGATATTTTGAGGGAGTTACATACCTCCCCTTTGGCGGTACATCTGGGAGTAGAAAAAATGTACCAAGATCTCTGATGTCAGTGTTGGTGGCCAAGGATGAAGAAAGAAGTGGTAGAGTTCTTTTCACGGTGCCTCACTTGTTAGAAAGTGAAGGATGAGCATCAGGATCCAACAGGCTTGGCCCAACCACTTAAGGTAATAGAGTTGAAGTGGGAGGGTATCTCGATGAACATTGTGATGGGATTACCACACATATCCAGGAGCCACAATACTATATGGGTTATCATTGAATGACTCACCAAGTCGGCCACTTCCTACCCATCCGGGAGAAGGGATTGATATAGGGATTGGGATGCCTCTACATCCATGATATAGTGCGACTTCATGGGGTTCCTTCAATGGTTGTCTCAAACAATAATGCTCGCTTCACATCCCGACTATGGAAGGGATTACAAGAGGCGTTCAGGACTCAGCTACACTTGATAATGGCTTTCCATCCCTAGACTGATAGTCAGATGGAGAGGACTATTCAGGTGTTGGAGGACATGCTACATGCTTGTATCTTGGACTTTGGTCACAGTTGGGAGGACCACCTGCCTCTAGTAGAGTTTTTGTACACCAATAGATTTCACTCCACCATTGTAATGTCACCATTCGAGGAACTTTATGGGTGGACTTAAAGATCACCTCTATGATGGACATACCCAGGGGAGTCAGCACTCATGGGTCTAGAGTTGGTACGGGCTACCACTGAGAAGGTACAGATCATACAGGAGTGGATGAGGACTACACAGAGCATGTATAAATCTTATTATGACAGGAGAAAAATGCCCTTGGCGTTCGAGGAGGGATACCATGTGTTCCTTCAGGTATCACTTTGATCAGGATTGTGTAGATTTGTATGGGGAAAAAGTTTTCATTGAGGTTCATCAGCTCTTTCCAGATTCTGAGCAGAGTTGGAGAGGTGGCGTACAACCTAGCTCTTCCCCCACAGATTCACGAGGTGCTCAATGTTTTCCATGAGTCACAGTTAAGGAGGTACGTGTATAATCCATCACAAGTCATCAACTGGGGTAAGATAGACATTGATGATGGGGTGATGTTTCTGGAGTTCCCAGTGGAGATAGAGGATCTACATGAGCCGTTCCTTTATGGGAAGTCAATTCCTCTAGTGCACATTCTTTGGCAGTATGAGAACCTCCAGGAGAGCATATGGGAGCAGGAGGCTCAGATTCATGCTCAGTACCCCTTTCTGTTTGATTATCTCTTTTTTGGCTTACAAGGACATAAATCCCTAAAATGGCGGAGTAATGTAATACCTTGGAATACAATGATTTTTTTAGAATTAAATGGGATTATTACGAGACCAAGCTCTGAGACGACACATAATTACAAGGCCCAGAGTGGCCGGAAAGTATTTTTGAACTTTTATTGAGGTTCATTAAATAATCATGCGAGAGAGTTTTTATAACTTTTAAACCGGTGCCCGGATAAAAAATACAGGGGCACTATTGAACTTAGAGCATTAGGATTCACCTAAAAAGGGCCTAATGTTGTCTGGTGTGGGCCAATAGTGGAATTTAGTTTTTGGCCATAAATAAAATAATTAAGTAACAATTTTTTTTCAAATCCTTATAACTTCTAAAATGTAACTTGGATTGGAAATCCAAGAGTACTGTTAAGATCATGAGGGCGCGTTTCCCTTAGGTGGAGATTAACCTTAAATAGCACGAGTAGAGGGTGAAAGATATTTTTTGTGATTTTTTTAAGTGAATTAAAATGGCGTGCATGCGCAGTTTTGGAAACATCTAAACAAGTGACCATATTGAAAATACCAGGGAACCATTTCATCCAAAACGATTAAATTACCTAAGAATAGACCTGAACTTTACCAATGTGGGTCGATGGAAAAAGTTAATTTTCAGTCATTTTAAGAAAAATAAAATAAACATAAAATATTAATTTTATTTAAAAAAAGTTGTTTTGCTGCAATGTAGGGATGAGATGACTATTTCATTCCATAAATGATATAGCATAATTACTCTTTAACAGAAGAATAATAGAAACACTATTTCTTAAATGAAACAATGTAACAACGTGATGTCTAATTGTAAAAGAAACACTGTGATGTGTTTCTATTTTAATGTGATGGTGAGGTTGGAGAAAAATATTTAGATATGTAATTATTTTGATGAACATCGAGAGAATTATCTCCAATGAGGAATTCCGAAGAATCAGAAAAGCAGTGATGACACCTTGGAGAATGGATCCAGGGCCAATGAACGACGAATGCCAATGGATTAGAATGGATCAGGAATACCATTGATGGATCACCATTAGTGAAGACCCTTCCCTCTGATCGAAACTACTCTAGGTAGGGGTTTATCTTTTGAGAATTTGAATGCCCCGTTCTTCTTTCTAAAACAACGAACACATATCAACCCATGAACAGGTTGATCCATGGGTTGCTTGCCCTTAGGGGATTGTATTTTTATCTATGATTTATGCTTCAGGGATATAATTGTTGCTAGAAACTTACTCTTCCCTTCCTATATTTCAAAAAATATAATGCAGAGGAATCAGGATGATACAAACAAGGCCCCGATTCCTCCATATTTGGGTGCTCATGTGTTATTCATGAACATACCTCCGAATTGGAGGCAAGAAATATCAAGGCCGTAATAGGGAAGATAGAACCCTATGGAGGTCGGAGGCACAAATGGTTTGAGGAACGAACCACTGAAGTAGACCCGATGGTCCGAGGAAGGAACACCGGTGCCAGTGTTTGTGGGCCGTGGTAGCGGGCACAGGTGGGAGGTGATGCACGATGATGGTGCACCAATGTGGAGGTCGCAGCGATCTTGGGCCATAGTGGTGTAATAGGGGACGCCGGTAGCAAGATGACAGCTGGCAGAGGCAGACGCTTCTTGCTGGCACATGGTCCAGTAGGGATCGTGTGAGGGACCAAGGGGCGTCCAACTTTAGTCATCCGTATCGTGCCTGAACCAAATACCTAGAAGGAGTCTGAGCTGGAGGATATCGGCCTGTCATGCGGGCCGAACCGAGGGGCGTGAACCGGGCTACTAGGAGGCCTGGGCTGGAGCACAAGCTGGTCTTCTTTTATGTGTAGGGTTGACAGAATAAATCCAGGCCATTGGGCGGCCCGTTTTGAGAAAGAACCATCCCAACTATTGTGGGCTTGGTCGAATGGAACCAAGTTGCTGTGTGACCCGGCAGGCTGGACCCATGGCCGAACCGGGAATGGTCCAACAAGGCCCAATGGTCCTGTCCTGGTGGCTAGGCCAATCTAGACCCAAACCGGGTTGGGTTGGGTTGGTCAAACCAAGATGGGTCATGTGAGACCCTAGGGCCGGGTTTCTCAGGTCGGTCCGACTAGGTCGGACCAGGTTCAGACACAATCAACTCCTGTTTACTAGAACACCAATATCTTTTAGACTAGTTGTCTGATTGGAAATCCATTTGTAGAATTAGAACCCTCATGATGATACAGTTCTTTTAGAATTATCTAAAGAGACATTAATGAAATTTGAAATATGACTAATGGCTTGAGGAGTGGATTCTCCCAGAATCAAGCACACTACGTGTGGGAATCTTGTGGCTGGATGAGACCCAAATACTGCTAACAAGTAGTTATAAATGGCCCTATAGGACTAGATGATAAGTGACTCAGTGTGGTCCAACTACAAGAGACCCTGTATGGATCCACTACAAGAGGCCCTATGAGGACCAGCTAGGATGTCTTAAGTGGGAAGCGACTCTCTGTGACCCAGCATGCCCATAGTAGGGAGCGGCTCTGTGTGACCCAATAGACCCACGGTACTCATCAGGGATGAGTACCACAGTAGTCCAAGGTGTTCAGCGTGTGACTGATAGGTTTTCCTTAAATACTTTATATTATACCTGCGTGAGCTGACAATAACTTGTGTATAGTTTCCCTTGTGGTATTTCCCTTATATTTCAGGATCCCTAAAGAGTATTTTTTATTCACCCATGCACGGGCTTCGCCTTCACATGTTGTTTATGGTGTAGACGATAGGCGCCTCAACATAGACCTCGATGGCCCTGGACTAGGCGATTCCCAGTGAGATACAACAGGTAGGACGTACTTCCATAGCTTCTGATAGCCACTCCTTTCCTACCCTTTAGGCGGGGTCTTCTGTGTACATCTTACATATAACTTTTTTACTTTCTTATTTTCAGTTTGTCTTTTGTTGGGATTGTGTTCCAGCCCATTTGAATTACTTATTATACCTTTACTCAGTGATTGTTTAGTGGCATTCATGTTTTCCTTTCCAGCTATTTGGGACGTGGTTGTGTGTGTGGGCGTGCGTATAGGTACTCAGGAAAATTTCTCCCACTAGTGGGATAATACATTCGGTGCAAGTCGCCAACCCATGACCTTTGAGAGGCGGGCTTAGGTTACTCATGACATGGTCCTCAAGGGACGGGTCATGACACAAATCATATCAGACCTATGGTAAGGGATAATTTCACAATCTCATTGTTTTCTAAGATTGTTTATACGTAAGTATTTACTAGGGTATATTTATCATCCATATCCATGTTTCCTAAATATATAATATTATTTCTATTCTTGTACTATTTTTTAAAGTCAATTTTACCCATTAATGATTTTTTATTAAACTATATGGATGAAATCTTTTGTTTGTTTTCCATACGAGGCACTTTTTGACTTTTCCTGCAAGAGTACTAGAAGAATGTTTTTTAACTTATACAACATGAACAATTTTTTACGTCTTCATAATAACTTATTTTCATGAAGACTCCACTAAAATATTTCAAGTTTATTTTCAACTAAATTCTTTTATTTTAAAATTTTTTTGGCATTTTGAGAAAATAATTTTTTTGAAGAAGAAAGGATATTTTCCTTATTAATTAAGCTCAAATGTTTTATCAAAATTATTTTCCATATAAGATGACATAGGGTTATGTTTATATAACTATTATTAATTTTATTTGATTGTGTTTATGATGGAATTATTTTTATGAAATCCATTTATCTCGTATGGATTATGTTATGATGGAATGATGTTTAAGAAACCCATTTTATTTCATGGGTTATGCTATGATGAATGATTTATGCTTTTTATGGAACATGTAAGAATGATTTCATTATGAGATGGGTGGGACCTATATATCCCTCCAATGCATTGGGTAAATATTTATATCTCATGAGATAGATATGACTGGAATGATAAGTAAATCTGGTTCAGTAATACAGGGCTGTAACAACAAGTAAATTCAGTTCAACAATACATGGTTGGAACGACATGTAAACCCGGTTCAATAATGAAATTTCTCCACTATGATGGTCTTGGAAGAAATGCCTTGACTACTATGGAAATCATATTATGCGCTTATTTGTTTTCCAAAATTTCATGTTTTATACCAATGCTATTTTATCATAGTTGATGTTCCTTAGTGATCTATGCCTTACATACTGCCAAGATTTATTTCATGACTCATGATTTTGATATTTAAACTTTATGTTGATGTTTTTATATTCTTATGTTTATGGTTTGTTTTATGTTCTCAATGTTTACCTTTACTAAGAATTTTATCTCAACATTTTTATGATTTCTTTTCCCCAAGATATATAGAAAGGTTTTAGGTAGGAAAAAAGGGTAAGATCTTTATGGGATATGTTGAAGATCTTTCACCAAGTAAAAAAAATATATCCCAAGTTTCCAAAGACACTAGACTAATATGGTCTTTGGGAGTCTGTTTGTGTCATGTATTAAGTATTCCGAAAAAGTAATGTAATGTACATGTATATCATTCTTGGGTCGTTAGAATGAGGCAGTCTCACATCAAACTGACACACGATGTAACCAATATGACTCATAATGCGTGTTTCTAGTTTGAAATGACATTTTAGTAAACAAACACAACTAGCAAACTAAAAATGGAGAAAATGAATTCTTATTGTTTTGTTAATTTATGAAAATGATATATGAGTCATTTTTGACATGTAGGAATCATCCTCACCTCAATAAAATGTATGATGTGACCAGTATGACTCAAAGTGTGTGTTTTTATTTAAAATTGACATTAATTAATGTAAAAAAGAACAAGTGACATACTGAAAACTGAGAAAATGCATTTGTATTGTTTAGATATTTTAGGAATGTGATCCATGAGACATTTTTGATTTTCAGGATTCAAAATCACCTTAATAAGATACATGGTGTGACCGATGTGACTCCAAGTGTGTCTTTTTATTTAAAATTGACATTAATTTAAGTAATAAAGAACAAGTGACATACTGAAAACCGATCAAAAGAATTCAGATTGTTTTGATACTTTATGAAAATGATAAATAATTAATTTTTGACATGTATTAATAAAACACACTACAATCCAATGAAAAATGTGACTGGTATGACTAAAAGTGTCAGTTATTAATTTAAAATTTACATTTTAGTTCAAAACCTGTCACTCACTAAAAACCAAGAAAACACACTCTAATTATCTTGATAATTTAGGAAAATTATTCACATGTCATTTGTTATGTTTATGAAGCATTATCATGTAAAACCTACACACGATGTGACTGGTAGGACTCATATTACATGTTTTTAGTTTGAAATGACATTTTAGTAAAAAAACACAACTGACATACTAAAAACTAAGTAAACACATTCAGATTATTTTGATACTTTAGGAAAATTATCTATAGATAATTTATGATATTTAGGAATCAACCGAACCTCAATATAACGCATGTTGTGACCAGTATAACACAAATTTCATCTTTTTATTTAAAATTAACATTAATTTATGTAAAAAGAAAATGTGGATTACTGAAAACTGAGAAAACAAATTTGGTTTTTTTGATATTTTATGAAAATTATACATGAGTGATTTGTGATGTGTAGAAGTCAACCCGACCTCAATATGATTCATAGTGTGACCCGTATGAATCCAAATGTGTCTTTTTATTTAAAATTGACATTAATTTAAGTAAAATGAATAAGTGACATACTAAAAACAGAGAAAACACATTCAAATTATTTTCATACTTTAGGAAAATGATCCATGCATCATTTGTGATGTGTAGGAATCAATCACACCTCAATCCAATGAACGGTGTGACCAGTATGACTAAAAGTGTTTGTTATCAGTTTATAATTGACATTTTAGTTCAAAATGTTTCACTTACTGAAAAAAAGAAAACACACTTTTATTATCTTTATAATTTAGGAAAAAGATTCATAATCCATTTTTGACATGTATTAAGTAGTATCACGTCAATCATATGCACAATGAGACCAGTATGACTCATAATGAGTGTTTCTCTTTTGGAACAAAATTTTAGTAAAAAAACACAACTGGCATACTGAAAAACCAGTAAACACATTTTAATTGTTTTGATACATTAATAAAATGATCTATATGTCATTTGTGAAGTTTAGGAAACATCGTCACCTCAATATGATGTACTTTGTGACCGGTATGACTCAAATGTGTCTTTTGATTTAAAAGTGACATTATCTTATGTAAAAAGAACAAGTGACATACTCAAAACAGAGAAAACCCATTTGGATTGTTTTTATATTTTAGGAAAATGACCCATAACACATTTGTGATGTGTAAGAATCAACCCCACCTCAATGGGATGCATAATGTAACTAGTATAACTCCAAATGTGTCTTTTTTATATATTAAAATTGACATTAATTTAAGTAAAAAGAACATATGACATACTGAAAACTGAGAAAACACATTCAAATTGTTGATACTTTAGGAAAAGTATCCATGATTTATTTGTGACGTGTAGAAATCAACCAAACATAAATCTAATGTATGGTGTGACTGGTATGACTAAAAGTGTTCATTATCAGTTTAAAATTGACATTTTAGTTCAAAACTTATCACTCACTGAAAACCAAGAAAACACGCTCAGATTATATTGATAATTTAATACAGTGATTCATAAGTTATTTGTGACCTATATGACTCATAATGTGATAGGTATGACTCATAATGCACATTTCCAATTTGAAATGACATTTTAGTAAAAAACACAACTCGCATAATGAAAACCAAAAAAAATCATTCCTATTATTTTGATACTTTGGGAAAATGACCTATAAGTCATTTGTGATGTGCAGGAATCATGATCACCTCAATATGATGCACGATGTGACTGGTATGACTCAAAGTGTGTTTTTTAGTTAAAATAAACATTAATTTTAGTAAAAGAACAAGTGACATAATCAAAACTGAGAAAACACAATCAGATTGTTTTTTTATTTTATAACAATGATCCATAACTCATTTGTGATGTTTAGAATCAACACCACCTCAATAATATGCATGGTGTGACCAGTATAACTCCAAATGTGTCTCTTTTATTAAATATTGACATATTATTAATGTATTCTTTCATATTAATGTTTAATTTATTTATTTATAGTATTACTAACATAATATTTGTTTTCTTATATAGGTGTAATATTTTTCTCGTGTTGAGATGATTTTTTTTCTTGAAACTTATACCATAGAAGGAAATTTCTGAGTGGGGATCACGGGCTTCAAAATATGAAATATTAATGTTTTAAAATTTCTGTTGGATAATTGTAAATATAATTATATAAAACATTGTTTGAAATGTAAACAATAGTGTTTTTTATATAATTTGGATGGAAATTTTTATATTCATGATGTCAATTAAATTTATATACCATTGTTTGAAATTACAGGTTGTATATAGAATTGTTTAAAATTATAGGGTTTTTCTAGGTGTGATATTATATTAAATGCACATTGCAGCTAGCTAGGCCTTTATAAGTGCTATTTTTAGGACTGATAAAGGGCCAACTTTATGAGTGATATTTAAAGAACTGATAAAGTGTGACCTTTATTAGAACTATAAATAGTAATGATAAAGGTGGCCTTTATCATCTCTAAAAAAGTGTTGATAAAGGGGATGCCCCCTTTATTAGCACCACAATTCACAATGCTTTTTTAGCACTGTTAAATGCCTATTTGCGCACTATTAAAGGGAAGATGTGTAGTAGTGATATTAGAATTGGATTTGGAAACCAAAAAAAAGAAATAGGTTAGAAACAGAGATGTCTATAAAGAATTTAATATAAGGTGTAACACTTTGGATAACATAAAAAAAGGATTGAATAAAAGGGATAGTTCATCAAGATTTACCACATGGTGGGAAAGTACCCATTCCCCCATCAATTTATAATTTTATTTGTTTTTAAATAAACCACTTTGAGGTTGAGTGGGAACCATACACCAGAAAACAATTACAACACCATGAAGAAACAATTACAAAAATTAAATTGAATCTAAAATTCAAATTCAAATAGCTGCACCATGAATAGGAAGGGAGCTTGAGGTCACCGTAATCCTTGTATTTTATGCACCAAACAAGACTACCTGACGTCACTCTCGATCACCATCATAGTCCACAGATCACTATCCTCATCATTGATGACTTCTAACCTCTAGAACTGCTGTGAAACCAAACCTTCATCATCAAGTATCAATATTCCCTATTACACATATTCCCTTTAATAGGGAACAAATAGGCTTTTAACAGTACCAAAAAACCACTTTTAGTCATAGTGCTGATGGGGGGTACCCTTTATCGGCACTAAAAAAATCACTGATAAAGTGGGTCCTTTATCCATGATAAAAAAAGAACTGATAAAGGACACCCTTTATAAGAGCTTTAAAAGCGCTGATAAAGGGGTCCCTTTATCAGTGCTAAAAACTACCCTGATAAAGGCCTAGCCAGTAGTAATGTGCTGTTAATATAACATCAAACCCTCTAAAAACCATTAATTTCAAACAATGCTATATATAACCTATAAATTCAAAAAATGGTATATACATTTAATTGACATCAAGAATACTAAAATTTCCACCCATGGTATATACAAGAAAACACTGCTATTTAAATTTCAAATAATGTTTTATATAATTACATTTACAATTATCCAACAATTTTTTTAAAACCTTAACATTTCATCTTTTGTTGCCCATGATCCCCTCTTAAAAATGTCCACCCATGGTATCAGTTTCCAAAAAATCATCTCAACCCAAACAAAAGATTACTTCTATATAAGAAAACAAATATTATGTTATTAATACTATAATGAAATAAATTAAACATTAATACAAAAGAATACAATAATAAAATATAAATATTTAATAAAAAAGACACATTTAGAGTTATACCGTTCACTCTATGCGTTCTATTGAGGTGGGGTTGATTCCTACACATCACAAATGAGTTAGGGATCATTATCCTAAAATACCAAACCAATATGAATGTGTTTTCTCCATTTTGAGTATGTCACTTGTTCTTTTACAAAAATTATTGTCAATTTTCAATAAAAATACACAATTGGAGTCATATTAGTCACACCGTGCATCTTATTGAGGTGCATATGGTTCCAACATTTCAAAAATGGATTTTATATTAGTGTACTAAAGTTTCAAAACAATCCAAATGCATTTCCTCATTTTTCAATATTCCAGTTGCGTTTTTTTACAAAAATATCATTTCAGACTGAAAACATGCATTATGAGTCATATCAACTGCATCATGCATCAATTTGATGTGAGAATGATTCATACACATCAAAAATTACTTATGAATTTCTTTCTTGAATTATCAAGATAATTAGAGCACGTTTTCTTGGTTTTTTGTGAGTAAAATGTTTTGAACTAAAATGTAAATTTTAAACTAATAATGAAAAATTTTATTCATACTAGTCACACTGTGCATTGGAATGAGTTTTTTTTATTACTATAAATCACAAATTACTCATGGGTTGTTTACCTAATGTATCAAAATAATACGAATGTATTTTCTTGGTTTTCATTATACATCCTTTTTATTTTACTTAAATTAATTTAAATTAAAAAAAGACACATTTAGAGTTATACCGATTACACCATGTGTTCTATTAAGGCGGGGTTGATTTCTATACTTAAAAAATGAGTTATGTATTGTTTTCCTAAAATATCAAACCAATCCGAATATGTTTTCTTGATTTTGATTATGTCACTTGTTCTTTTTACTGAATTTAATATCAATTTTAAATAAAAAACACACTTTGAGTCATAATTGTCACATCGTGCATCGTATTGAGGTGTAAACATACAAAATGAATTATAGATCATTTTACTAAAGTATAAAAATGATCCAAATGCATTTTATTGGTTTTCAATATGCCGATTGTGTTTTTTTACTAAAATGTCATTTCAAATTGAAAACACACATTATGAGACATACTGGTCACATCGTGAGTTGGTTTGATATGATATTGCTTCATACATGTCACAAATTACTTATGAATCATTTTACTAAATTATTAATACAATTGGATTGTGTTTTACTGGTTTCAGTGAGTGACACATTTTGAACTAGAATGTCAATTTTAAAATGATAACCAACACTTTTATTCATACCAGTAACACCATACATAGGATTAAGGTTTGGTTGATTCCTAAATGTCACAAATGAATCATGTATTTTTTTCCTAATGTATAAAAACAATCCTAATATTTTTTCTCAGTTTTCAGTATGTAACTTGTTCTTTTTACTTAAATTAATGTCAATTTTAAATAAAAAGACACAGTTGGAGTCATATCGGTCACACCGTGCGTCTAATTGAGGTAAAATTGAATCTTACACATAAAAAATGACTCATGGATCTATTTCATAAAATATAAAAACAATCTTAATGTGTTGGATCAGTTTTCAGTATGTCACTTGTTATTTTTTACTTAAATTAATGTCAATTTTAAATAAAAAGGGACACTTTGAGTAATACCAGTAACAATTTGCATCTAATTTAGGTGTGTATGATTCAAATATGTCAAAGATTACTTATAGATCATTTTCCAAAAGTATCAAAACAATACGAATGTGTTTTCTCGGTTTTCAATATGCCAGTTGTGTTTTTTTACTAAAATGTCATTTCAAATTGGAAACATGAATTATGAGTCATACCGGTCGCATCATGGGTTGGTTGGATTTAAGACTACTTTATACATGCCAAAAATGACTTACAAATCGCTATCCAAAATTATCAATATATTCAAAGTGTGTTTTATTGGTTTATAGTAAGTGCCATGTTTTGAACTAAAATGTCAATTTTAAACTGATAACAGAAACTTTTAGTCATACCGGTCACACCGTGCATCAAATTGAGGTATGGTTGATTAATACACATAAAAAATCATATATCATTTTCCTAAAGTATCAAAACAACCTGAATGTGTTTGTTCAGTTTTCTGTATGTTGATTGTTCTTTTTTACTTAAATTAATGTTAGTTTTAAATAAAAAGACACACTTTGAATTAATGGTCACACTATGCATCAAATTGAGGTGAGTTTTAATCCTACTCATCAAAAATGACTCATGTATCATTTACCTAAAATATAAAAACAATACGAATGCGTTTTCTCAGTTTTTCGCACGTTACTTCTTCTTTTTACTTAAATTAATGTCAATTTTAAATAAAAAAACATACTTTGAGTCATACCAGTCACACCGTGAATCATATTGAGATGAAAATGATTCCTAAATGTAAAAAATGACTTATATATCATTCTAATCAAGTATCAAAACAATATTAATGTGTTTGATCAGTTTTTAATATGTTAGTTGTGTTTTTTTACTAAAATGTCATTTCAAACAGGAAACATGCATTATGAGTCATAACGGTCACATCCTGCATCAATTTGAGATGAGACTACTTCATACATGTCAAAAATGACTTATGAATCACTTTCCTCAACTATAAATACAATTAGAGTGCGTTTTCTTGGTTTTTAGTGAGTGACATGTTTTGAAGTAAAATGTTAATTTTAAACTAATAATGAACACTTTTAGTCATACCGGTCACACTACGCATAAAATTGAGGTGTAGTTTATTCTTACAGGTTAAAAATGACTCATGTATCATTTTCATAAAGTATCAAAACAATCCGAAAGTGTTTTTTTTGGTTTTTAGTATGACACTTGTTATTTTTACTTAAATTAATGTCAATTTTATATAAAAAGACACACTTGGAGTCATACCAGTCATATCATGCTTCGTATTGAGCTTTTGTTGACCCCTAAACATCTAAAATGACTCATGGATAATTTTAATAAAATATTAAAACAATCTGAACATGTTTTCTCAGTTTTCAGTATGTCACTTGTTCTTTTTTACTTAATTTAATGTCAATTTTAAATAAAAAAAATATACTTTGAGTCACACTGATCACACCGTCAATCCTATTGAGGTGATTCTGATTCCTCCATGTCAAAAAATGAATCATATATCATTTTCATAAAGTATCCAAACAATCTGAATGCATTTTCTTAGTTTTCAGTATTATTGTTGTGTTTTTTTACTAAAATGTCATTTCAAACTAGAAACATGCTTTATGAGACATACCGGTCGTATCATGTATGAGTTTGATGTGAAACTTCTTCATACATGTCAAAAAATGACTTAGGAATCACTTTACCAAATTATCAAGATTATCAGAGCACATTTTCTTGGTTTCCAATGAGTGACACATTTTTAACTAAAATTTCAATTTTAAACTAATAACGAACACTTTTAGTCATACCTATCACACTGTGCATCAGATTGAGGTTTGGTTTCTTCTTATACATAAAAAATTACTCATGGATCATTTCCCTAAGGTATCAAAAACATGTGAATGTTTTTTCTTGGTTTTAATTATGTCACTTTTTATTTTTACATAAATTAATGTCAATTATAAATAAAAAGACACACTTGGAGTCATACCGATCACACCGTGCGTCATATTAAGGTGTGATTGACTCATACACATCAAAAATGACTCATGGATCATTTTGAAAAAAATAAAAATGATCCTAATGAATTCTCTCAGTTTTTAGCATGTCACTTGTTCTTTTTTACTTAAATTAATTTCAATTTTAAATAAAAAGACATACATTGAGTCATACCGGTCACTTGTTCTTTTTGTTCAGTTTTGAGTAGGTCAGTTGCTCTAATACTAACTATATTGACCCAAAAATTTCATACATAGATATAAAATCTTAGTATATTAATATTCCTTACATAACATAATGTTCCATGCCTGAATAGTTTAAGCCTATTGCTTTTGGAAACCTGAAAACACAAAGAACTAGTTCATATGAATCTCATTAAGTTATAATTTACTAGAAACCTTATTAGAAATATCATTTCTAAAACCATTATTAATAACATAAGGATTTGAAACATAAGAAAGGGTAATCATATATGCTCAATAAGTGTAAATAAGGGAGATACTAATGATCATATAAGGATAACATGAGCATAACGATGTTCGAAGGTGATATTAACATTAGAAATTCATACCCTGCATGTCATAGATCATAATAATGATTCATGGATCAAAGAATGATAGTTAATAAGATATGAATCTTAAAGGATCAAAGAATATTATAAACTAAAAACATACACTTTGAGTCATACCGAGCACACTGTGTATCAGATTGAAGTGTGGCTCACTGTGTTGCGGTTGATTAGTACACTTTTTAGAAAAATATTCATGACATATCTTTTAGGAATTCAAAATATGAATTCTACTACTGATAATTAATAATTTTCATTCAACATGTTCTCTCTTTTCTGGCTTGTTGCTGATAATTGAAAGGAAAATATGACTTCCCAAAAGATCTGTAAAAAAACTAAAAAGTATAAAATAAAAATGATAAGGAAATCAACTTACAAATAGTATATAAAATGATGAAAAAATTAATTTATTACATAATTATATGGAATTCACCTTTATAAATTCTTGATCCATTTCCTTGTTTTCATTATCTCAGTTGTAGCCTCAAAGTCCAATCTCTCCCGAGCATGATCATTTTTGATCAATCCTCCCCAACTCAAACAATGGAATACACCTTTATAAGAAAACAATTATTATGTTATTAATACTAAAAATAATTAAATAAAACATAAATACGAAACAATCCACTACTTATATGGAAGTCACATATTGATTCTATTTATGTACATTCTTCCATCAGTTATGATGTCCTTTCATTTCTGAGCATATCTATATCATCTTGTGAATATGAGTCTTTTTAAAAGTCATAGTAGTATTGGAAAAATATAAATAAAAAAAGGATTATTAAATATTTTAAATGAAATAATAATTATATTCGAAAATACCTCTTGAGGGAATTTAGTTTGTTCATGGAATATGATCTCTCGCATAAATTTACAAACATAATAACCTGAATCTTTTCCATTGGTTTGTTTTAGACACTGGAGAAAAATTGAGTTGAATAAGCAATTTGTTTTGATAAGTGTTTAGATAGTGAAATATTATTATATATACCCTGATACTTTTCCAGTCATAGTACATGTTTTATTTCTTATCCTTATCCCCTGGCCTCATTCCTTTTTTCCACGACATTGATGCACCACCATATCATAACAAAATCCTAATTAAAATATAATGTAAATTATATAACTTTATATTTAGTTATAAAATGTTATATGTAGATTATTAGAAATTGAAAAATTCCATCATGTGTGGATGGTTTGTTGGATATCCACGCATTTAATCCAGAAAAGAAGTCTTTGGAGTATCCAAATTTACCACAATGAGCATCGAATGCTGCCTAAAAACACAAAAAGGAATAAGTAATGAAAGAAATGAAAGTATATTTGATATGATTAAATTGTGGAGTTTTACCCCTTCATCGTTGGTATTAAATAGAGTCTATCCTCTGAAATTTTTCTTTCAAATGATTTGATCAGGACTGCTAATGTTTCATCCTTTTTTTGGTATCTATTTTCAGTTCTTCTATAGAAGAGATGCGAGGACTAACTAGTCCAATTTTTTTTCGTGGGAAAATCCCTTAAATTGATTTTTATATATGCACATTCAAAAAACATTGAATGAATTAATTAATAACTAACATAGTATATCATATTTTTGAAAATCAAATCATGAAATCATACCTCATGTATACATTTAAAACTGAGCCGCCTGGCCAATCATAATCAAGGATTTACCTTACACTATCAACACCAATGAAGTCTTGAACTTCCTCTCTGTATATATTATGTTCAAAATCAACTCTCTAATTACGACCATTTTTTAACTTTGTATCCAGATGAACCATTAATAATAGTAAATGAAGATATAGAATGAGTGGGGTAATGGTGCTTTCAGTATATTTTTTTGATTGGTTAGTCGATACTTTATATTATTTTGAGACATTATTTCATTTCATCCCCTTATCTTTGTCTCTCTGTAATAACATTCATCATTTCAAACATTTTTTCATTAATTGTTAAAGTTTTATCTTGAAAATTAAATTGGAAATAAAAACCTCCTTATCGACATGTTTTTTACAAGATGTGATGACCATGGGATGGATGTTCCAATAGATTTTTTGACCGTATTAATATCTTCCTAATAAATTGGAATAGGTAGCTTGGTGCTTGTCTCATGGGATACACTAATCGACACTCTCACATAACCTATCGAGAGTGGTCTACTATGTAGCTTGTCATTTTGGATATTGAACACTGTAACCCTTGCTACAAGGGGATGGGTGGGTGTTGATAGATATAAATCACAGTCATTATCACCCTATAGAATACCGGTATAGGAAAAGTATCAGTATCTGTCTGATTCATATTTCACAGAAACAATTATTAGAAAATTTATTACCTTAGCTAAGACATCTCTTTGAGGGGAATGGCTCACCTCATAGCTAGTGTGGGGTGGGGCGAGATCTCCACGTGGTGGTTTTTCTTGATTTATTTATTCGCTTTTCTTCCACCATTAAAGTTTCCATCATCTTTATCTGCCATTTGAATTATTCTCCAATGGTATATCGTCTTTATCTAATTTGTTTTGTTTCTTCACATTGGTCATCCTATTGTTTTTTTATTAAAATTTGTTCGGTGTGTCACCCCAAATCCCGCACTTCTAATGTGGCCATACTATCTTGGCCACTTCAAGGCCACTGATTGTATGTGTTTATCCAGTAAAGGTGTTGCTGATTCCTATGACTATATTAGATAGAAAATATAGGAAAATAAGTGATCATTGTTATGTAATAGATATTAAAAAAATTATTGTGTATTACATACACATGATTCCCACACTTTTTCTATGTTTTAATATATTAATATCTTGTATTTATTTACACGTGCCTCCTTACATAGCACATGTCATGAGATGGAAGTGGCTTTGGATTTGGAGTCATCAATCTTCATATAAACAGAGGATCACAATTATGGTGTTGTTTCATGTCACATAAAATTATTAAGATACATTGAAAATATGTACCAATTGTTTTTCAAGTGAAGCATACCCCATCCTTGCTTTACGTTAGGGGTACACTGGTTTTGCTGCTTGTTCCTTATTTCCAGCACTCAGTTACTGTTACATAAATAAAAAAATTTCAATCAAAGTGATGAATACACATCTCAAAAAACAACACATTACTAGACACAATGTACTGGAAAATACACATCCGCAGGGTGTCTAGTAAATGCTTCCCACAATTTGTGGCTTATCAGATGTGCATAGATAAATGGTGGGTGCGAGTTTATTTTCCCTTAAGCATCATTAAGACGATGTCTTGTTAAAATTGTGTGAAATACTCTATGAATCCTTACCGAAAGAATTAATACTTATTTTTTATGGGATTAATCTATTATAAATGCAATCTGAAATGGATGATGAAGAGTAAGACAATGTTTCATTATTTTATTTTTTATTAAAATAAAAATATGATATCATAATGTTATTGTAATCTATTCCCACATCAGGGTCTTGAGTACGGAAGACACAACATGGTTCCACAAATCTACATCAATCGGCACGTGGTGTCAAGTGATTGTTCCAATGTAACTAATGAACATTTCTTTGTTGGGGTTAACATGATGGCCCTGCGCATTCTATCCGAACTCATACTTGATGCCCTTGACTTTCAACATAATGATTTTTGCTAACACTTTCAAACTATGACACTCCTTTTTTTTCATTGTCGTTCCTTCATTGCCTACCATTTCCTTGGATTCAAAATTGTCAATATTTTCCTATGGAGTAGTACTATAAACATGTGAAGACGGTCATTATACCTCTTCATTGGGAGAAGAAACAGGTTGAGAAGCCTATGGGAGCACCGACACGTGCAAAAGGTCATTGTTCCTATACAATGTGAGTAGCAGCTGGTTCAGAAACTTTTTGATCCTCAGGAATGGTAGCATCAACACGTGCAAAAGGTTGTTATTCCTCTGCACTATAAGCAATAGTAGGTTGAGAAACCTACTATGACATGGGATTAGGAGCACTCGCACGTGTAAAAGCCATTATCTGCATAAGTGGGTTAAAATTTAATTTAGATTTCATAAATGCAGTAGTGAATGGATAATAACATTAGGTAACATGATGTATATTACAAAAAATATATAATCTGATTATTGAAATCTCCTTTTCTTTTTTAAAGGATTAAGGGATTTTAACCCTCTATTGACTATCCAAATACCTTCATTGTGGTCTTCTATGACTTAAAAAACACTGTCTACATTGGGACTACTACGAAATGATTGCGATGTCCTAATGAAAGGGTCATCCTCAGTTAAATTTTCAACTGACCCTTCAGTGGTTTTAGTCGATAACAGAACAATTTACCACTTTCACTTTGTGGGACCTGGAACATAAAATACTTATACTTCCTGTGATTCCATTATAAATGGTTTGTATTTTTACCCTTTATTTTTAAAATCAACTTTAATGAATCCCAATTCATCTATTTTAACAAAAATCATGTTATAAACCCACATGCATTGAAAAATTTTCACTTGGAATTTTGTATAATCCAACTCCCAAATTTGTTTGATGATGCCAAAGTATGACATATTCATGTAAATTGGATTTCTTTCCTTAGTACTAGAAACATGTATCACTTCAGCCACAAGTGTAAATACACTATTTTTCATGGAACTGTATTGATCATGATCATTTGTATAGAATATATAAACATTAATTAGATAACTATTGTATGATAATACAAATACACTTGGCCCTCCAACTATCCATTGAAGTCATTTTGAAATTGAATCTGGATTTTCATCTGACTCCTTAAAAATATGGTATTAAAACCATCCTATGAACTATTAATTATGTGTATTTGATATGCATATTTCATCCCTTGATGGATTAAAATGCCTAATAATTTCTTTTTGGGTTTCAAAATATGTGGAAGCCTCCAAAATGTTATGCAAAATGTAAAGGTGGGCCTGCCCTTGGTCTATAATATTGATTGTGAGAACATCTCTTCCATAAATTCTTTCACCTACAAGGGGACCAATTTGAAGAGATTTCGGTAGACCAATTCTTTCCACACCATACAAGTATTCTATATAGAATTCAATGACTTCCTCAACAATATATCACCCTGAAATACTACCCTATGGACGACTTTAATTTTTGACATACCCTTTCAAAATATTCATATACCATTCAATGGGGTACATCTATCTATAGTGTACCGGGCCACATTGTCAAATCTCTCTCACCAAGTGAACCATCAAATGAACCATCGTATAAAAGAATGTTGGTGGGAAGAATACTTCCAATTCACATAATATGACGAACATTTCTACTTCCATAGTCAGAAAATTCTCTTGGTCTATAACTTTGTTGCATATATATTTGAAGAAGAAATATAGATTGGTTAATGTATGATAGTAATTCTTGAAAAAAATTAAATGTAAAGCTATATTCATTAGATCTTTCATAAAAAATGACAGTTATGTGATTTCAGACCCTTTAACTTTATATCGGTCATTGACACGATGTTCTTGTTATTAAATAAATACCCCTCTGGAACCTTTATGCCATTCAATAATTTGTAAAACTGACATATCTCCTTCCTAAAATGAGTGAAGCCAGCCAAAGGAAGAAAATATCATTTTCACCCTTCATTGGTGCCAAATCTTCTTGTGTTCCCATGTAAACCATGTCCAACCTAGCCTTAATTCCATAATTATTTTACTGGGTGCATTTAGCAACGTGACGATGACACTATCACACACATTTTTTTCAACATGCATAAGATCAATAAAATGCCTGATGTACAGATAACTAGTACTTACCCGTGCATTTGAACGGAAATACATTCAATGTTTACTTTCACGAAGACAAAAATATACTTCAATATTAATAAAGAACATCAATATTTTATATATTGAAAACAAATAGTGATACTTAATATTGAACTGTAATAGGATAAAATATATAGAATTGAAAACATAGTAAAATAAGAAAATGTAAATAACATAGAAGATTATATAGGATAATATTGAAAATATATTGGAGAAAATATTATAATACATAAGGAAAACATAAGTACACCATCACTATACAAAATAAACCATACAAATGCATGATGGAGAATATAAGGAAAACATATAGAAGAATATATAAATGATACATTATTTTCAGAAATACTTGACGAATAGAAGAAAAATGAAACACAAAGAGAATATAAATGATACATTATTTTCAGAAATATCATTACTGAATAAAACCAAAGGTAGTAGTACATTAAGAAGGGAAAAAAAGGGTGAGAAAAAAAATGCTGGAAAGCATTGAGTGAATAATAACATATAGCTGGTAAACTGAATGATGAGATGCATGAAAAACAGAATGTAGAGATTATAACAGCTGAAAAAATAACTGTAGGCATTTGCATGGTACTTTCTTGAGAACTATAAATTAGTATTTCTTATAAATATAATGACCTTATTTTTCAAGCAGAATAAATCAAATAAAACATCAAAAGTAGTACTAATATTGATACAAATAAATCAAATACTTAGCAGTGAAATAGGTAGGACGCAGTACATAAATTACTTGTACTGAAACTCCAATAAAAAGGTACTTTTAGTGATACAAGATTAATGTAATAGATGAAGCTAACAATATTAATTGTTTTCAAAACTGGAAGGATGCAAGTGGAAGTGGATGAATTCACCTTTAGAATATGTTTATAAATCTCAAATACCAAGAAGGGATGATTGCACATGGACTGCTACAATGCCGTAGGTTTTTGTAGTCTGATATCCACTTCTAGATGCATCCATGCAACAGGTTCTTCAAATGGGATGACAGTCATGTTGTCTATTATTTGAACAGTAAATGAGTTGAAGAGGCAGCAGTGTATAGTTGTGGAATGGCATTGGTAGACATCCATTTGAACAGGGAAAACCACACTACAATGTAAACACCCAATTAAGCAGCACAGATAAACATCAAGCATTGCAATATCATTTAATTAGGATAACTGGAAAAGAAACAAAACTAATATATTGATCAACAATTAACATTGTTATATCATGAAGAAAACCAATGAAATATATTAAACATCATGCTACATCACAAATCAATACTAATGAAATAGACCAACTAAAGATAAGTAAACCAATTATAGACTACACAATATAGTAATCATTAAAATTTTGAGATATAAAAAGTAAACAAACCAAGCAGGGCCTTTAACTAACAAAAGGTTCACAAACACAACCTTAATCCAATAAAGAGACTTCATATGACTTGTGTATAGATTAAAAATTTTTAATGGCAAATTGAAACAGAGAGATAATATTACATGTATAAACTATCTTGGAAAAGGCTGAGAAACATTTAGTCTAGTTTGTCAGTTTTTTTGTTTATCATCTCCATTATATGGAGATGATGTTCATTGGAAATAGGTGATGTTGGTGTGGGGTCTCGAGATAGTTAATCATTTCTTTCCACAACATCTTCAGCATCGAATTCATTCAACGGTTTTTTCTACATGAAGATTTCATTGTAACGAATGAGAAGCAGTCAATACTTATAAGTCATACTGTTGAAGCATCAATATAATATCTAACAGTTGGAAAAGCAGAACAAAGATAGTGTTTTTATAAGAAAAGGTAAAAATCAACCGAAATGAAGAAAAATACATTCTTGTCTACAACATGTACACCATGACAGTAAGAGATAATGAAGATAGAGATACTATACCTGGGTTTAAGATACAACAGTACTTGATATGTGAAACATATGGTTTGGTAACCTGCAAATATAAATACAATGTCATGTTTAAGTTTTGATAAAAAAAATAGAAAATGGCATCACAATGTTACAAATCATTTTACAAAATATTGTAGTAAAAATCACCTTGATGTGGTATGTCAAAAAAAATATAACCTAACATCACAAACAACATTTCCAACTATACTAAGAGCATCGGAATTTTATGAAAAGGATTTTACTGGGGTAAACTATATATATAGTAGAAGTTGATAGATATTTTATATTTGAGTTGAAACAATACTATACTCCATGAAATGGAGTATATAGTAAAAGTTGAAACAATAATAGGAGTTGATACAATACTAAACTTTATAGAAAGATAATATATAGTACAAATACAAGAACTAAAAACTGAGACAAAATTAAATGATAAAATGCTATATTTCTCCAGAATAATGTTATAGTAAACACTAAAACATTGTATGTAGGAAAGAAACCTAGACTTAATACTGACTATAATGAATATATTGAAAATTTAAATTAGTTTCTTTTTTTGAAAAGATAGAAGAGGGTATTGGAATATATAAACAGTATAGGTTACAACAGTATGAAAAAAGAAACATTACATTTGTCTCTTATCCATGATAACAGTAGTAATATTTCCCATCAGCGATCAATCCAATCATCTTTGCTTCCAGCATAGTGGAAAAGCCATAGGGTCCATGTTTATGTTCAACAACATCAACATTATGAATCCGAAACACAACTCCAAATCCAGCTTGAACTGGATTTTGCATCAATGCCCCATCTGTGTTACCCTTGAGCCAGCCAGTGAAAGGAGGCATCCAAGTATTGAACTATGTTACTGGAATGATCTGCAAGAAGCTAATGGGTATTTGGGATAGAAGAAAAAATATCAGCAAAGGATGACAGACATAAGAAAATGGTCTACTTGTGAATGTCCTTTTTTCAACCTCTCCAGATGACATTGAGAAATTCAACATATGCAACTATAAACATATTTATTATATGGTTGGACAACTGTATTTTCAAATAAGTAGGGAAAATATTTTTAAGACTGTTTCCATGTGGTGTGTGATTTTCAATGATGTCAACGATAGTGGAAATTCATAAAAGGAAAAATAGATAAAAGAAGAGGTGATCCATGGTGGATGAAAGTGGGTCTGCTGCCTTTTAGCTAACAAAATAATAATTATGCTTCAACCATCAAGGGGAACCCATTGATGACCCTTTGAATCTGATCCTTATAATAAAACCTTTAACAATCGAAATATTCATTGTTTAAAAACCTGAAACAAAGAACACATTCTCTCTTAGATGAATATATAAATCCATTACGGAAAATAAAAAATAAATGTAACAGAAATGTAAACAACTTCATTATCAAAAAACATAACAATTTAACTATTAATCAAAAATAAAAATTGAATCTTCAGTTGAAAATCAAGAATCACATATGCAAAATACTTCATTAAAAAAACAACTAAACAAAAGTTAAACTAAATTTTCAGTTTGAAATGACAAAATCAAATCATAATACATGTTTTGTATTAATCTTATGTAAAAATCAGCAACTCCAAACATGGAAGAAATATGACTATAAACATCATAACTTCTAGTAGACAAACAAAAACACAATTAGAATTATTTATTTCTAGAGGAAATACTATGGAATAAAGTCATCAAGCAACTAATATATATATATATATATATATATTAGATTTTGATGTTTATTGAATCATATAGCTTCAAAACTATTTTGAATTTAGTTTCAAAGGAAAAAATAATTATTTTTTAATATTTCATGATTTTGTATTTGAAGTTACAACTGGTTCAGCCTATAAACAATTCAATTTTAATTGTTTATCCAAAAACATATTCATCTGATTTTATAACCTTCTCCAAAACCAGTTAGTGACAAATTTTCTAGTGGGAGGAGAAAATACCCAACAGTAGAATTCATAAGAATATCTACCTTTCCAAAATTTTTCACAGTTGATGCAATGAATCCTTGAATCTTTCTGATTTAGAACATACCAATAAAAGAAAAAGACTTATTATTGTCTCATAAAAACACAAAACAACTATTAATTTTGTATGCATGTCATTCAATAAAAAAATTTGTATTAGTATAAAGGTGAATTCAAATATTGTTGAAAAAATATTTGTCATCCAATCAATGATGACTATTTAGATTATGTCACTCTCAAAATGAAATTCACTATGGAATTACTAATCTACCTTTAATAATTGTGCATGGTTCATATTTCTAATCAATTTATGTGATTACCATTTGTGACATGAAATCATTATTTTTGGAATGAAAATATGAAAATTTGATATGCAGTTTCAGAAAGAGGATATGAGATCCATCTCTTTTTAATTAGTTTACAGTTTCATAGCATTTAGTAATTTGGAATTATTTCTATTGAAATAAATAAAAATATAAAAATTATAATAAAATATGACTATATGAATAAATATTGAAAATTAACCTGTAAACCACTCATTCTAAGGAATTATTGATAATTAGAATTATAAAACAAATAACCACTAATAATTGGTTCAAATTTTTCATGGGCCACAATGACCAACAATAATAACTTGAATCCCTTCTAAACAACAGATTCATTCAAATCATGATGAAAATTAAAAATCTCAAACAAACCGATTATGAGGCATATGACAATGATCAAAAAATACCTGAAAATACAATAGACTATATGTTATAAAATGAAAATTTTAAAAATAATTTCAATATTAAGAAACATGAAGTTTAAAAATGTAAATTAGAATTAATAGAAAAATATATTAGGAGAATTACCTGGAAGTTGTGTTACCATTGCATTCCAAAACTGGAGATGGTGATAAATAAACCTATATTAAATAAGACATTTTAGTACATTGGGCACCATTACAACGATCTTACAACATACAAACAATTTACAAATCATGGATAACATTGAATTCAGTAGAACATGCATTAAAAACAATGACCCCCTGATCTAAACTATTGACTGCAATTAAGCACATACCTTTTTAAATATCCCTGGTTTGGAAAATCCCTTCAATTAAATTGATGTAGTTATAAATTTCTTGGGGTATTCCACAACTTTTCATTTCATCGAAAACAATAGACTCATCGGGAAGTTCACCGTTGAGACACAGACCATAAATAAATGCTCTAAAATACAGTTGCTGTTGAATGGAAGAACAAATTAATGGTGAATGAATAAAATACAAACAGTATAATAAAATATGACAATATGAGTACATATTGAAAATTACCCTACAAGCCATTGATTATAAGGAAATATTGATAATTAGAAGTATAAAAAAATTATCCACCAATAATCGGTTCAACTTTGTCATGGGCCACGATAACCTTCTATAATAACTTGAATCCCCTATAAATAACAGAGTCATTCGAATCCTGACGACAGTTGAAATATCGAACATACTGATTAGGAGGTGTACGACGATGATCCAAAAATACATAAAAACACAGTAAACTATATGTTATAAAATGAAAAATTCAAAATAATGGGATGAATAAAAATCATGAAATTTACAAATGTAGATTTGAATTAATTGAAAAAGGTATTAGGAAAATTACCTTCAAGTTGTGTTACCATTACATTAAAAAACCGGAGATAGTGATAAATAAACCTATATTAAATAAGACATGTCACCAAATTGGGCACCATTACAATGATATTGCAACATACAAGCAATTTTCAAATCATGGATAACATTAAATTTGGAAGAACATGCATCAAAATAAATTACCCACTGATCCAAACTATTATCTACAATTAATTACATACCTTTTGCAAGATCCTTGATTTGGAAAATCCCTTCAATCAAAATGATGTAGCTTTAATCATCCATGGGTATTCAACAACTTTTCATTTCTTCGAATATAATAGACTCATCATACAGTTCACCCCTGAGACACAGACCATAAATAACTTCTCCAAAATATAGTTGTTGTTGAATGGAAGAACAAATTACCAACGGATGATAAAAAAATTGGGGGTAGATATAAAAATTCATAAAATTAAATGTATATACAAGTTTGAAAGAAAAATTTACTATATATGGAATGACCTATCGGAATCTCATCAATATAATAGAATCTTGTTATGTTGAAGGATAGAAGATGTACCTTAGAAGATGAAGATAATCCACAAATATTTGTAGGGTGAGCAGCATCTCTGCCGAAGGTCTTTAGTAGAAATATACATCTACTACAGAAAATGAAAATTCATATAAAATATAAAAGTTATTTAGAAGAACAAAAATATGTAATTTCGAATATAGGGTTTGTTTTTGGGGATAAAGCTCACATCGGGTTATGCAGGTGATGAAGATTGAATGTAGACTTGCTCAAGAATAGTTGTAGGGTGAGCAGCATGTCTGCCGAAGGTCTTTAGTAGAAATATACATCTACTGCAAAAAATGAAAATTCATCTAAAATATAAAAGTTATTTAGAAGAACACAAATATGTAATTTTGAATATAGGTTTTGTTTGTGGGGATAAAGCTTACATCGGGTTGAGCAGGTGATGAATATTGAATGTAGACTTGCTTTAAGAGAAGGAGACAACGAGATCCAGAGGCGACAGAGTTCACGAGACTTACAGTGGGAGCCGAAGTAGGAAAAAGTAGTCGAAGGGGTGGAAGATCGCCCGATTGTATACGAGATAAGATTTCTGGTGGATTCAGTGAGGAGGAGGATACATCAGCATCTGTAGGTGAGGCAACAGCGAGGTATTCTGCGGGAGGAGAGTGCGAGAATGGAAACCCTAGCAGGGAGAGGGAAGACCGGTGATAGTACGGCTGGGGGAAATGAGATCGCGTTCGACGGAAGCGGAATATGGAGGGTGTATTGTAAATTTGGTGACATGGTAGCTCAATTGGGTGACATGTAGGCAGAAAAATTCCAACTTTAGAAGATATATAGATTCTAGTATTGTAATTCAAAAAAAAAATGAATCACTTTTTCCAATAGGTTTTCATAAGTTTTTTCAAAAATGGTTTACCAAAAAAATGTCCATATATTTTACTTTCTCAAACATTTGATCACCTGTTGTTGGAGATGGTTATGTATGTTCTTCTAAACTTCCATAAAATGATGTCATCCAAGATAGGTATTTATGCCACTGGGATAGAAATCTATGATCTCCTAAAAACATGGTATTTGATGAATGTTTCAACCTAATTGACAGTGTAACTCATTCGCAAATGGGACACCATTGAGTTCCTTTAATGCTATATCCTAAAAAATTTTCATATGAAGGAAAGTCATTTATCATCCCTTAAAACATGGATCTCAACATGAAATCTTAATTTTTGTAAGTATCATACAACGTAACACCTAAATCCCACAATAATTTCAAATCCTAAATCAATGTAGCCAAATAAACATCAATATCATTACTCAGTTGTTTTTTTCCTAATATAAGCATGTATAACATGATGTATTTTCATTTCAAGTATAAACATAGTGGAATGTTATAATTTACCAACATAACCGGCCAAGTACTATGAGTGATGCTTAAATCCAAAAGGATTCACTCCATCTATAGATAACGCAAGATGAAGGTTTCTCAGATTATTTCCAAATTTAGGATACTCATGATCAATTATCTTCTACTAGGGAGAGTCTACCAAGTGACATAGTTTCCCATATTTAATTCTATTATCTTTGTGCCAAATCAATTTCCCTATAGTCTCCTCACTTTCATATAGGTGCCTAAACCTTGGAATGATTGGAAAGTACCATAAAAATTTTGTAGAACCAGATTCATATTTCTTGTATTGAGAAGAGCCACACTTTGGGAATTCTGTAAGTGATTTGTGGTCCTTGTGAAATAGTATACAATCATTTAGGTAGGTGTGTATTCATTTAGAAATCATACCCATCGAGCATAGCATTCGTTTGGAATCATATGTTTGGGTTAAGAGCTCATTATCTTCTGGGATCATGTCATTGAAGAGAGGATATAGATCTGTAAAACTGGCATCACCCCATCATTTGCCTACTTCCAAATTATATAGCTTCAGTACAACTAAAAATGTTTTATATTTAGTGAACTGGTATACAATGGTGTCTTTTCACAACTCTTTAACTTCTCAAACAATTTTGGGTAATCATGAAGTTCAACTAAAACATTCCTTATCATTTCCTCAACATGATATTCATCTTTATTTACATATTTAATTACATACTCAATACAGTTTTCTTCATTTTCCACACTTTTAATCATATCCGATTATCTATAAAATGCAGTGATATCCCATAAACTTACTACAATCTATTTTCCCCATGTTTATTCCAACAATTATAACTTCAATCTATTCTATGACAGATCAATTGTTCTTATAACTCATATGGACTAATTTTTCCTGAATAAAAATAGAGTAAACCCAGAAAAAGGATTTGAGAAGGGTCATATGCATGATCTTTTGCAAACTTGATGAACTCTTTCACTCAATAATCATACTATTTTATCAGATTATTGTCATCCATCCATTATTTATTAATATCCATCCTATTCTACTTGGTAATATTAATATTTAACTAAATAAATACAAAAATCATTGATATTAAAATTAGCCAAGGCTAAAAAAAGTTACATACTTTAATTATCTTTCAATATTTATCCCCAATATCCACTTTCCAGAACCAAGGTCCGTCATTTGGGATCTTTTAGATAAATCAATCTTTAGATCTTATATCCTTTCCTTCTTTATTCCAAATAAGAGAAATTCATCCACATAAATAAGTAAAATGAAAAAACTCTCATCATAATACACCTTCATATAGTAGCAATTATTTACATTACACCACATAAACATTAATTCTATCATGAAAGGATTAAAAATCTAGTTACACTATCTTGGTGCCTACTTATGCCTACAAAAACTCTATTTGATACTGGAACCAGACCTTCTATTCCATTTAGCATGAAATATTCGAGTTGATATATGTATATATCTTCCTATAAATCTCTATGAAAGAATATAATCATAACATCCATTTTTTCTAAAAATAAACCTTCAATGGAAACCACATCGAGAACCATCTGAATTATTATATTTTTTATAGAAGGAGATAAAATATAACTGAAATATAATCCTTATAATTATTGCAATAAATTTATAACTAGAGACACCTGGAACCATTTAATATCATCCAATTTATCTTTTAGATGATAATTAAATCTAATTGTTATATAGATACCTCTTTCCTAGTTCTAATTCTATTATCTGCAATGTATCAAAATCATAAAGGGAATTCAATCATTCCTTCATTTTGTACTCACACTACAATGAGGCCAATATTCGGCCTATTTTGAATCCTAAAAAAAAGAAAATCCACCTGAATTACCCACACATTCCTAATCCTCTATAGACAATGATAAGAATAAAGGGTGACATGCATGACTATTGGGGATGAATTCACCCTAATTAACTCAATCATAAACATCCAAAAATATAATATAAAAAAGATAAAAAAATAATAAATTCCAAAAAATTCATTTCCAAAAAATTACCATTTAATATAAAATTAAAAAACCAAAAATAATAAACAAAAAATATATGAAGAGTCTGAAGACGTTGAAACATAACATGAGAAAAATGGTTCCCTGAAACCAAAGGACCAACCACAATCTCCACGTGACACTTGAGACACGAATATAATCACAAGAACTATATACTTCCCAAGGAAAATGGAACTGAATCAAACCCTTAGGCCAAGAAAAGATAAAACATGCATAATACATGAGGACTACATACCAGCCAATTTGACTATATAGTACATGAGCCAAAGGCTAGTATGATACCACCATGAGTCCAATTCATTCCTTTTATAAATGAAAGAAGAACAAATAGTTTAAAAATAATATAAACAAATCGGGTTTCATTTCATTTATATGATATAGGAATGAGTAAAATATAAAACATTAACTTTCTCAAAGCACCACATTTATAAAACATTGTATAAATATATTTTCACAAAAACAATGACAATTCAAAAACCATTCACATTTCTTTAAGACATAATTCTTTTGAAAACAAACCCACACATGAATTAAAAATTTTCAAACGAATTTTTAATAAAGGCTAACACTTTGAAAACAATATTCCACTATTCATTGAAGTCTTTCACAAACCCAACACAAAGTTAAAAAGGAACAAGGTAAAATATAATTAAAACAAAACCAAAGGTATTCATAAAGAATGTGACTAAATAGATAGAACAATACTTTTCAATATCAACACTGAATCACAAGATGAACAATACATCAAATAATTTCAATCCAATTCCTAAACAACATAGATTCCAATAAATATTTAATGGAATAACATATGATACATATCATGAGACAACACCTTAGGAACTAATGGGATATGTAAAATACATGTGATTGTGGACCTACTATCGATGGGTGAATGGTTACACATCAAATCAATTGAATCACTCAAACCTTATATCATCAGTGACCCTCCCACTATCCATGTATTATGTACAACTAGGGAGACTCTACAGTGAATAATCTCAAATGGCATAGAAATTTCCAATGACTTCCCACTATCTAGCCTATGATTCCTCATGAAATAATCGAAGGATGTTTATTCCAATAAAATTTCCCAAAATGACAACATCACAATCACATCCTTTCCGCCACACATATTTCACTTAGAATGTTCCCTAACCCATAATCACAACATGAATCAAATCACAAAAATCCATTATACGGATACACATAAACATCATCAGCAGACACAATGGGGATGAATAGAAAAAAAACAAGCCAAAATCAATCAATATATTAGGAATTGATAATAAATGTGGGAAAAATGGAATCCCCCTTCGGTAGCAGCAGTAGGGTCCAGCGACGATAGAGTCAAAGTTGGTGGTGACAACGATAATAGTGGAGCTCGAGGAGGGGTTCACAGTGGAGGTGGGGTTCACGGTGGAGGAGGGTTTGCGGTAGAGGAGGGTTTGCGGTGAAGGAGTGGTTCACGACAGGAGGTGGGGATCAACATGTGATGGAGGTGGGTTCACAATAGAGGTGGGTTCACAAAAAATAAGGGTTCACAACAGAGGTGGGTTCGTGGAGGAGGAGGGATTCACAGAGGCGGAGGAGGGATTCATGGTGAAGGTGGGTTCCCGGTGAATGAGGGTTGGCAGAAACAAAGGAGGGGTCATGGAAAAGTAGGGGTTGGCGGTGCATAGGTCAGCTTCCTTGAGAGATTGAGGTGTGTGAGAGAAGAAGCCAACTATTAGGGTTAATTTATAAAATCGTGGGTAGATTTTATCAATGATAGTAAAAAAGTGCTGATAAAGGTATGTTTTATCTGTGCTAAAATAGAAAGAACGGATTAAGAAATAATGTTAAAAATTTATTTATATTATTATATATATTTATGAAATCATATATATGATAAATATATAATTAATTATTTATAATTAGAATTATAAATATATACTGATATTTTTAAATAATTATAAAATAATAATAAATATATTAAATATATATATTAATAAAATTATAAATATAATAAATATATTGGTTATAATTTTATAATTATTTAAATAAATTCATATTTATTTATTTATAGTTATTATTATAAATAAATATACATTTTCATTTAAATAATTATAAAATTATAAGGAATATATTTATTATATTTATAATCTTATAAATATATATATTTAATATATTTATTATATATATTTCTCGGATTATAAATATAATAAGTTTATTTCTTGTAATTTTATAATTAATTATAAATATTTATAAGTTTATAGATATAATAAATATACTTTTTCAAATTTTATAATTATTTAAATTAAAATATATATTTATTTATAATTATAACTATAAATAAATATATAAATTTATATTTATTTAAAAAATTATAAAACTATAACAAATATATTTTTTATATTTATAATTTTATTAATATATATAATTAATACATTTATTATAATTTTTAATTATTCAAATATATCTGCATTTATTTATAATTATAATTATAAATAATTTTATTTATTTATAAATATTTGTGTATATTTATTATTATATTTATTTAATTATATATAACATTATATAAGAATAAAATATATATTTTTTATAAATTTATATTTATTTAAACAAATAAATATTAATTTTTAATTTAAAATTATAATAAATAAATATTTATTTATAGTTATAATTACATATATATATAAATAATTATAAAATCATAAAAAATATATTTATAATATTATAAATATATGTAATTAATATATTTAGTATAATTTTATAATTATTTAAATATATATATTTGTTTAGAATTATAATAATAACTATTTGTATTTATTTATAAATATTTGCATTCAAATATATATAATTAATATATTTATTATAATTTTATAATTATTTTAATATATCTATATTTATTTAGAATTATTTTTATAACTATTTGTATTTATTTATAAATACTTGTATATGTTAATAAATATATTTATTTAATTATTTATATTTATAACTTTATAAGTATAACAAATATATTTATTATAATTTTATAATTATTTACACATATATATTTATTTAAAATTATAACTATAAATAAATATTTTTATAAATATTTTTATATAATTATAAATATATTTATTTAAATATATATTTAAAAAATTATAATAGAAGCATTTTTTCTAAATTTATAATTATTTAAATATATATAGTTATAATTAAAATTAAAAATTAATATATTTAAAAATTATTTATATATAATTTTAATTTTATAATTATAAATATAATAAATATATTTATTATTTAAATATATCTATTGTAATATTATAAGTATTTTTGAGAACATAATTGATTCATGGGTATAACATGAATGAATCATATACCTAGTAAATTATAAATAATAATACAAGTCATCACATATGGACAACATGAATAATAAGAAGGATGTAATGTATAAATAAACATTAATGATTAACACATAACATATATGCATATCAATTATAATCACACAACGATATATTTATTGACCAAATTCATTGGAAACATATATTTTATTTATTTATAATTATAATTATATATATATATATTTAAAAAGTATTTATATATAATTACACATATTATAAATATTATAAATATTATAAATATAGTAAATATATTTATTATTTAATGAAATTTATTATAATCTTATAATTATTTAAATATATAATTAGTTAATTATAATTATGAAATAATTTTTTTTAAAACATTATATATATATTTGAATTATTAAAAAATATATATTAATTATAAACATGCATTTTTTATTTAATGTATACAAATTAACATAATTTTTGAATATAGATATTATAATTTTATGTAAATTAATAATATTTTTATTAAAAACTGTTATCAGCACTAAAAGAAGCATTTATAAAGGCCTTTTAACACCACTTTTTTTAGCACTGATAAATGGTAGATTTGTTAGTGCTTTTAACTAGCACTGATAATGGTGCCCCTTTTGTCAGTGCTTTTTGTTCAGCGCTGATAAAAGCTGGCACATCTATTTTCCGTATATGTGGTAGTGTATAATCCCATTAACACTAGTTTTTTCCTTTGGTGCATCATGTCTATAAACATATATATTCTTCCTTATCCATGTGAGACAACATTCTTTAATTTTCATTTATTTCCTTTTAGTGTAATTTTTAAATCCACTTAGGCATGATTCATGCTTCTCATAATTGTAATAATTTAATACTACCTTATATTTGTTTATCTTTAGTGATTTATTCTTAAAGAATTTATATTTCTTTCACAAAACTGGGGATTCTTTCTCCCTCATCATCCATATTTTATTCTTCTATTTTCATGATGGATATTGTTAATAAGACACCGTTGGTCTTTGATACATAATCCATTTTCTTTCATAATCATTAAATTTCTATACCATAAATATATTTTCTAACAAAATATATTTTGCTTCGTTCAATGCTTACCTCTCCCTTGACATGGGAATGGGGGCTTTCCTCTTAACACATTTACCACCATTCTTACACTATTAACTTTCCATATAACCATAGCTAGCACAAATAAAGCATCTCCAAAAAAATCATACTTTATGTATTCCTTCCTTCTAAGATGTAACAATATATTTTCTTTTCATAACTTATTGGTCCCCAAACACATATATACAGTGTGTTCCATGGATCCACCACAGTAGCACCTTCTTGTCACTATTCTTTGAGAATAATTATTTCCTAATTTATTAAGAATTATTTCTTTATTTATTGATTCCAGATTTATATCCTTGAAACTCCACAAATTGAAACCTTCATGTAAGGAATATCAACCTTCCTCTCCTTCTTTGAGTATCTCAACCCCATTTTAAGTTCATGATCTTCAAATACTTTTACTTCAATTGGGTAGTCATATTATCCATTCTATAAAAAGTCGTTTTACATGATTTTGTCCTCTCTTAAAGTTGTGTCTTGAGAGGACTATGTTATCTTTGAATTCATTCTCATTTTTCATTTTTTCTCTCAAACTCATGAGACAGTTATTCAAGCCATCCACTTTACCCTTTTATCTTTACATTTATACCTAAAATATATCCTTTCAAGTCCAACTGCCTTATCCTTGAATTTATAAAAACCAATTCTATAATAAATGTATAATCTTCTCTACATTTGATTTCTAAATGATCCATATTTTATTGTATGTATTGGATCACCTCTTGAATATCGTAAAATCATCATTTGGATTGAAAACTAGAGGTATTTTCCCCCTTCTTCAAAGAAATCACCACTCCATTCCATCACAAAGGAAGAATATGATATTCTATATTTTCAAGAAACTTCTAAAGAAATGTCAATTTTATATATATCATATAAATAAATTTATTCACATCAATTGGAGTATTCATACTCTTTGACACCTTTTTTGTCCCTTTTTTCTTCATGTATTTTGATATAATCCATTCCTTATTACTTTTAACCATGGGTAGTGATGAACATGAATTTTATTAATTTTATTATATTTTTTTTATAATTTTAATTAGTCCAATTTAATTATTTTTAGTTGTTAGTTTATTTGAACTATTTTGTAGTATTTTAAGTATTTTTATAATTATTAGTAAATTTTATATTAAAATTAGTTTTTATCATAAATATTTTGTAATAATGATAATAATAATATTTTTATTATTATAATTATTATTTATATAATATTAATTTAAGATATTATTATTAATTTATTTAATCTTTTATAATATTAATTATATTATCACTATTACCGTTGTTAGTGTTTTATTGTTATTATGTATAATTGTATGTAATATAACATTTTTTATTATAAATATTAAAATTATTAGATTTAATTATTTGTGTTATTATAATTATATTTAATTTTATCTATTATTATAATTATATCTAATTTTTCAGACAACACTGAAATAGAGTGGTACTTGGGAAAAACACTATATTGAAGAGGGTCGAGGTTCAATCTCAACCTCTACTCCTTTCACTCCCCATTTTTTGGGTGGCATAGTATTTTATCTCATGCGTCTTACCGTGGGATGGAAAGTTGGGGCATAGATGATAGGGTGAGCACAGGTCACATGCGATGTACGTTGGAGTGAGAATGGGTGTGGGGAAAGGTAAAGAATGAGTGTGGGGGAAAGGGAGAGAATGGGTACATGGTGCGAGGAAGCATGGTGCAGGCATGTTTAGGGCATGGGTGTGGTGTGCACATAGGCACACAGAGGGTCCATCCACTCTAGGGCCTTTGGGCCACCAAAAAATGGTCCTTAGGTCCATTTTCACATATGTAATAAGAAACTTTGTGAGTGGTTGTCAATCCTAGTTGGGAGGTATGAGGTGTGACCCACTAGTGTACCTGGTAGTATGTGTGCTTGTATTTGTAATACCTCTAACCTGAATAAACATTATAATTATGTCTAATTTACTTTTATTATTTTTAATTATATCTAATTACACATACACATATATATGTCACAACCCCCTCCCTCCAAAGATTCCACTCCTCAGTTGGAAATGGAGAAAGAGAGATAATGACCCCAAGTCCCACCCCCAGTAGGCCCTGGGGTGGCGATCAACACCATGGGTATACAAATATCAAAAAAATGGGAGGCATTAACCTTTTTATAGTAACCAAGACTCGGAGATAATATGTATCAACCTCCAAAAACTCCAAGACACACACACACACACACACACACACAGATATATATATATATGAAAGAAAAACAAAACCATCCCATAAGAATATTTCAAAATGTAACTGATACAAAAGAAAGAGTCTCCAAAGTAAATTCCAATAGAAAAGCTAAGCAGTGACATAAAAACTATCCCCAACGTTTGAGCCAGTACCACCCAGTACGGTCCATATAGTACCCCTAGAAACTTGAAATCAATTTTATATACATAGGGTGATCATATGAGTATACCCAGTAGGGAAAAACCAAAGTCTCACATGCACAAGTAGAGAATAATACTAATGCCTCCATGAGAAAACATCAAAAACCAAAAGCACCTAACAAGGTATACTAACCACCCCAACCTCACCAAAGGAAAACTCACCAAATAATGCAATTCAAGTAAATTAATATACATCACATCAATGATAGGGTAACCCACACCACTTTCACAATGATTAACTACTCTCACACCCTAACGGTAGACGTCCTGGTGGTCCCACCTCTTCTGAACATACCACAACACATCCCTCCCACAAACACCTAGACCCCATACCATATCAAATCCTTCCCAAAAACACCTAGGCCACATACCACATCACATACCACCCAAAAACACCTGGGCCACATACCACACCACATCCCAAAGATACTTAGGAACCACAAGACTTCTCATCCCAAAGACACCTGAGAAGTACAACTTTCCCGCACACACCTGGGCCTCACAAACCAAAAACTTCCCGAAGAATCTTGGGCTATAACCGTTGGGATGAGGGAACATGGAAGAGTGGGTGGCCATCCATCCATCCTCGCACTAGGATATTTGGTAAAGACACCCTCCCCCATGACAATGGGGTTGTTTGGAACATATCGCTCAATTTGGGTGGGGTGAATATAGAAATCAAAGGAAATACATGTATATATATAGGTACCAAACACTCATCCCAACCTATGGGTTCCCAAAACAAAAAACAGGCCCACAAAACTACCTTTTTTGCTACCTATGAATGTATGTATCATGATGAATGATAGTCACTTCCAAAGTTAAAAAAATAAATCCAATTAACACCCAATAGTTTTGACATTATTAAGCATATACCAGTTATTCTATACCTACCTGGGAAACCAACAACTGCAACACACAACCAAGCCAAACTGAGGAAGAAAACTATGATAAAACACCCCAATTCACACTTCCACTCCACTTATCACCCAAGACAACCACTTCCATTATAATTCTTCAAAGTAATGATGCCCTGTCCTTTCTATCAATAAGAAAAACCCCAAATTACAACCAAAACCCACAACAAAACTCATTACAACCAACCTGATAGCCTTGCTTTATAACAGCACCACACCCATCTAACCTAGTAAAATTAACATAGAAAAACCCGAACCTATAGCCCCACTGCTCAGAATTTTCCCATACATTCCATAATTAGTCAATCTATCATCCTGAGATTTCATTACACCACCTGTACCACCCAAAACACATGACCACACTCCCATCCACAACACCACACAACCAGTATGGGACACAAAATAGAATAGATCCAAACATAACACATATCCACAACAACAGAGCAAGGTGTATTCATATTTAACCAACAATCATTATTTAATTACACTTTAATAATTTAGGGGTGATCAAAGAATAAGTTAAATCTTAGGTAATCCATTTATTTAACCATATTTATGTGGTTAATAAATTTCACAATTAAAGCAGTTCAATAGGGGATAAAAAACAAGTATAAAGTATCACCCGTTTGCAAGAAAATACCACCAACGACTATGATTTTTCAGATGGAATACATCTAGAACAAAACATAACATGGATCAAAGAAAATAGATAAAACAAAAAGTTCATCATAATCATATTCCATGCAGCTAATTTATTACTTTGTTTAAAATGGATCCAACCATATTCACAAGAAGAGATCAGTATACCAACCCCGTATGTTGTTGGGTACCGGGACGGTGCAGCGGAAGCTGGTGGGCCAGGAAATTAAAATTTTCTGCTTCACCGGAGTGACATAACCCTATCAAATCCGGTGATCTTGTTCCAGTTCAGTCTGAGGATCACACAAGATTTAAGCAGAGCACAAAAATAAATTAAGCATGTACCTTGTTCGGAATTAGTGTGTGCAAGTCTGCTGCAGGACTCCGGTGATTGTTTCTCGAATAATCTGATGTCAAATCCCTCTAGATCGTCCACACATGCCTCTTGAAGCTACTCGTGCACCATTCTTCAAGATCCCAGTGCTAGTGCGGATCTTTGACGATCACTTCAGCGCAACGACGATCACCAGAAAGGAAGAAGATTTAATCTAAGAAGGATGAACTTGAAGATCTTCCTTCACTTGAGAAACTCTCTCTCTAAATTCCAGGAGGAGAGATATGCTCTCAATCATGACACACAAATAGTGAACATGGGAGAGCCTCTCTGTCACTTATATTGTGAGTGTTTAAAACACACAGTATAGGTTCCCGACCCCCGTGTAATAGACGTCCGCTATATAAGTGATATAAATAATTATTTATGACAAATTAAATTATTCCATAAATAATATTTATAATTTATCACTTACTTATAATATTTAAATATATTAAATGATAAATTTGAGTCTTCAAATCGACTCATTCCTCCTGCTAATATTAATAGAATCTAGGATATTTAAATCCATTCGAATAATATTAATACTTGTATTTACTATATAACTTGTAAATACATGTAATAAATAAATCCAACTAATTATTCTAAACTCGAATAATTAATGAATTTATTAATTCTTTAGTGATCCATAGAACTTGGATAGAGCTCGGACCCTTTGGTGGGGCCCACAAAGTTCTATATTCCTATTCCCAGAATAGGGCAGATTCTCAAGGCGCTATGATGTGTGACCCTCTAGGCCCTTACCTCAATAGCAGCGGATAATATCCACCGACCAAGAGCGGGGTCTAGAAACCCATCGAGGCCCCTATAGAGATAAGGAAAATTCATAGCAATGACTTCCTCCCTACGAACACAGTCCGTCTAATATAATCTCTTCGTCATAAATATCTCAATAAAGCAGAATTCACACTAGTGTCATCATTCTTTATGTTGTTTTGTTTTATTTGTTGATTTGTCTGGATTGTATTACCTTCGACTAACATGGACATGGATTTATTGAAGGTGAAACTATCCTAATCAACCAGGCCTAAGATATCTCTTCTTGAACTCGGAAGTGACAAATCCTTTCTCGATCATTCAATCAATGCCATGCCATTAATGACGTACCTGATACAAACTACCTCACCACGACTTTGTCACCATGGTTTCCACCTTATATCAATTGTACGTAATTAAATGACATTCATTGATAATGATCTCAAGTCAGGAGACCATTAAACATGTCTATAGATAGGAACGACCAATGTCACCTGAAACATGTGGTGTTCCTATTAAGCGGGTGTGTCCTCATGATCTCAATTACTAGAGTTCATCAAGTGTGAACTTCATGAGAAGAAGTCTCAATGATTATGAGCCCCCAGCACCTAATGGTCACACATCATCTGTGTCCTTTCAGAATGATGTAACTGGACCATAGGATGTTACTTTAAGATTACTATCATGGCATCTCAGGGTTATCATTATAGCCTGGGACCTGCTATAACCATTTGATATGATAGTTAATCTAAGTACATTTCCATAAACAAAGTGGTTGCATAAGTATCTACACTATCATGGAAAGATAAACACATGTATAAAAACAAACTGAATACATGTAATAGTAATCAAAGTACAATACATGTTGGGTCTAGGGAACCCACTTTCAACACTCCCACTTTCAATAGAGACAACTGCTAACATGTCTCAATCCACTAGCTCTCACATGTGAATCATGCTTCTGTTGAGAAATGGATTTAGTCATGGGGTCCACCATGTTTTCATCTGTGGCTAATATGCTAACTGTCAATTCACCTATTTGAGTAAAATCCCTCAAGAGATGAAACTTCTGAAGAATATGCTTTGTCCTCTGGTGAGACCTGGGCTCCTTGGCAAGCACCACTGCAGCAGTATTATCACAATATACTAGAACATGGTCTGCACTTCTAGGTACAACACAAATGTCTGAGATAAAGCTACGTATCCAGACTACTTCCTTTGCTACATCAGAAGTTGAAATATATTCATACTCTGCTGTAGAATCAGCAACCACAGCTTGCTTTTCACTTCTCCAGCTCACTACACCACCATTCAGGAAAAATATGCATCCTGACTGTGATTTCATATCATCATGATCTATCTAGAAACTAGCATCAGTGTATCCCCTCACAACAAGTTCCTCATCTCCTCCATACACCAAGAACATATCCTTAGTACGCCTTAAGTAATTTAGGATAGTTTTAACAGCTGTACAGTTTAGCTCTCCTGGATTGGCTTGATATCTACCCACCATGCTTAAAGAAAAGGAAACATCAAACCTAGTACATAACATGGAATAAATGATAAAACCCACTGCCGAAGAATAAGGGACTCTACTCATTCTGTCAATATCCTCCTATGTTTGTGGATACATTTTATTGGAGAGATTTACACCATGTGACATAGGTAACAATCCTCTATTGTATTGTTACATATTTTACCTTTTGAGTACCTTGTCAATATATGTACTTTAACTTAGGCCAAACAGCCTTTGAGATCTATCTTGATAGATCTTGTTCCCTATAATTTAGGCTGCTTCACCTAAGTATTTCATGGAGAAGCAGTCATTTAACCAAATCTTAAATGACTGTAAGACTTGCACCTCGTTTCCCATGATTAATATGTTGTCAACATATAAAACTAGGAAAATTATATCATTCCCTTAAACCTTTTTATAGACAAAAGGCTCGCTTTCATTTTTGACAAAACCAAAATCTCTTATGGCCTCATAAAAAAAACATTCCATGATCTTGATGCCTTCTTCAATCCATAAATGGATCTCTGCAACTTGAATACTTTATTGGCATTATTTGACTTAACAAACCCTTCACGTTAAGTCATATAGACGTCTTCAACCAACTTCCCATTTAGAAAAGCAGTTTTGACATCCATTTTCCAAATTTCATAATCATGAAAGGCTATTATTAGAAGAAATATTCTGATGGATTTAAGCATTGCCACTAGTGAGAAGGTTTCATCATAGTCAATGCCTTGATGTTGTCTGAAACCCTTTGCAACCAGTCTTGCTTCAAATGTATTAACCATAACATCCATTTTCAGCTTCTTCTTGAATACCCATTTGCATCCAATGGGCTTTACATCAACTGTAGGGTCTACCAAAATCCAAACATGATTTTGGTACATCGACTCCATCTTATAATTCATGGCTTCTTTCCATTTAGTAGCTTCTTTGCCTTCTATTGCTTCCTTGTACGTTACAGGTTCATCATCCTCAAGGACTATTGTGTCACCTGACTTGGTGACAAGAAAACCATAACGCTCTGGTTCTCTAACCTCTCACATAGACCTACACAGTATTTGTGTCTTAGGAATAATTTCTTCTTCCACTTGCTCTTGTGAAGATTGTTCCTCTACCAACCCTTGTGCATCTGGAGAATTAACTTCATCGAAGTCAATATTTCTCCCACTATTTATAATATAAATGTGACCCCTTTCTAGAAATGTTGTGTATATTTCCACAATGACTTTTCTATCTAAAGGGTTATATAGGTATTATCCTCTAGTTTCCTCATGATAACCTATAAAGATGCACTTAGTGCTTCTGGATGCTAATTTGTCACTTGGTAAAGTCTTGAAAAATGAATTGCACCCCCACACATGCATGTGTGTCATATTGGGTTTCTTTCCATACCATAACTGATATGGAATCCCATCTGCAGCTTTAGTTGGTACTCGGTTAAGGGTATATGCTGCTGTCTGCAAGGCGTATCCCCAAAAGGATAATGGAAGAGTTGTATGACTCATCATTGATCTGACCATGTCAAGCAAGGTCCTATTACTCCTTTCACTAACACCATTCCATTGTGGTCTATAAGGAGGAGTGAGTTGGGATACTATCCCACACTCCTTCAAGTGATCAATGAAATCTTGGTTAAGATATTCTCTGCCTTGGTCTGTGCGAAGTGCTTTTATCTTCTTAGCAAGTTGGTTTTCTACTTCATTTTGGTATTCCTTAAAGAAACGAAAGGAATCTGACTTATACCACATTAATTAGATATATCCATACCTACTATAATCATTGGTAAAAGTAATTAAGTATATAAAACCTCCCCTTGCCTCTATTGAAAATGGACCACATACACCGGTATGTATTAATTCCAGTACTGCATTGGCTCTTTCTCGCTTTCTTGAGAAAGGTGATTTGGTCATGTTTCCTTGTAAACAAGCTTGACATACATCTAAGGGTTCTAACTGTACTGATTCTAGATACCCTTCATGATGTAATCTTCTTAATCACTTCTCGTTTACATGACCAAGCCTGAAGTACCATAGGCGGGTGTTATTTGAGTCATGTTGGTTGTTTTTGTCATTGATTGCCATTACTGATTTTTCTAGTTCTAGCATATATAAACCATTGTTAAGATGTGCCATACCATAACATATGTTATCCCTATAAAATAGACAACTTTTATTTCCAAACTTGAAATAGAAACCCACAGTGTCTAAACTTGACACAGAGATAATGTTCCTGGTAACAGATGGTACATAATAGCAATTGTTTAAAACAAGAACCAAACCAGTTGGTAAAGTCAAGTGATAGTCTCCCACTGCCAAGACCGCCAGACTTGCACCATTTGCAGGTCAGATATCCACTTGACCTTTTGCAATCTTCTTGAACCTACTTGGTTTCTATATATGAATACAAATGTGTGAGCCACATGCCATATACAATACCAAACTTGTAGATAAAGATAGATTGCATTCAATGACAAAAATACCTGAAGTAGAAGCGTCAGCTTGCTTCTTCTTCCTAGCTATGCAATTCTTCTTCTAGTGGCCTTTCTTGCCACACCCAAAGCAGAAAACTTCCTGCTCATTACTTTGCCTTTGAATCTTTGGCTTCTTTACAAGATGATGCATTGGTGTCTTTGGCCTTGACTTGGCCTTAGACCCCTTTGCCTTACCCTTTTTTTTCTTGTTCACCATAAGGACATTTGAATTGGTGTTTTTCATGTCCTTATCATCTTGGAGAACTAAATCCAAGAGATCCGTGAGCGACTTTGTCATATCATTCATATTATAATTGACAATGAAAGTCAATAAGGTTGACGGTAAAGAGGTAAGAATGAGATCCACTACTAGTTATTGGTTTAGTTTGAACCCAAGGGATTCAGGCCTCTCAATATACCCAATCATCTTGAGTACGTGAGGACCGGCTTGGTGCCCTTCTTCTAGCCTGCACTTATAAAGCGCACTTGAGATCTCATACCTTTCTTGCCTGTCCCTCTCCTCATATAGTTATTGGAGATGTGAAATCATATTGCAGGCATCCTCTTTCTCATTCATTTTTTTGCAATTGGATGGACATGGATGACAACATGATGTATTTTACATCAAGCACATCATCTACATGCTTTCTCCATTTATCTTTTTCTGTCTTGCTTCCTCCCTGAGGAGGCTCAGCAGGAATTGGGGATTCCGGCACATATAACTTTCTTTCATGGAATAGTACTATGCGTAAGCGCCTATATCACTCCTGGAAGTTATTTCCGGTCAGGATATTTTCTTTATCCAAGATCGATCACAGTGATAAAGTACTTGTGGTGTTGGTGATTTCCATTTTGAATCTACTTCAGATAAACATTTAGCAGTTAGCACTTTGTCTTGATTACCTTTTGAAATTTTATGATTAATAAATTATTATATCATTTAATGTGTCCCACTATTTTAACAAACCTTAATATCCCTCACTATTAGATTCGGAATACTCTATCTCTTGAGAATTCTAGTGGAAAGGATCCTCGAAACCTCCCTCTTATTCTACAACCTAGGGCTACGCCACTACTTGGAGGGTTTCAAGGTAGGCGCTATGCTGGCCAACCACTTGTTCTTGTGGTTCCTTGTGTTGTTGAGTAAAGTCCCATCATATGGAATATGAACTTTGTTCCCTCAACCTCTTGACTCTAAAGTGATAGCAAGTCAGCTAAGGCTAATCCTTGACTACTCAATTTAGTTAAGTCGACCCATTTCTCTCATGAAAACGCCCCGGTAGTAAGAGGCACTCTCAACTAAGGCTGATGAGCACCCAAACAACCGGTTTTGTTTAGATGGGAGAAATGGAAGACATTTAGACTTAATATATCTTTGAGGGATTTTTAATATTAATTGATAAATAGAATCCTTTTCTATTTATTATGTTCAAACTGGGTTGTCGCGCTCACAATTGAACATGAAATAGAATATTATTTGTCACATATTTATGCATTTTATCTTGTTTACTATTCTATGTGATCATGCAATAATCATGCAGATGCATAAAATAATAAACTATGCATAAAGTAAATCATGCATTCCGACTGGTCTAGAGCATTCTATAATGATCAATCGATAACTGATCAATCATCACCTAGGGGCATCCATACATGAGTCAATACATGACTCGTGTCGATGCTGGCCCTAGTGCAAAGCGCCCAACTCCTGTCTGGACTACCGCATCAACATGGCAGGGTCTGCCTCTCGAATCGTCACAGTATAATTACAAATATACTCGCACACAGGCGATGGGGTCTGGAGTACAAAATAAAACTAGTGCAATGGACGTGCATGACCTTATACACATTTGAATTAAAAGACGATTCACAAACCTTCATTTATCTAATTAAATATTACAATCATTGCACACATTGAATAAATAAATAAATAAATAAATAAATAAATAAATAAATAAATGCCAGACTTACACAGGTCGATCACTTGCTCCAGACCAGTTAGGGTAAATGTGCAATAAAATTAAATTTCAATGTATTTAAATAATGTGAGGGTGTTCTAATAAATTAAATAAATTTGATTAAATTCAAATAATTAATTTTATCGGTTCATTTGTTTAATTTAATTTTAATTATAAAATTAAATCAAATCATTAATTTAATTTAGTCTTAAATTAAATTAATATTTCAGATTAAAATAAAAATTAAACCCCTAAATTAATTCCAATTAATTTAATTTAAAAAACTAAATTATTTAAAATTAATTTAATATAGGGTTACCTCTAGCCGGAGAGGAGTCCGGAATGACTGCGTACCGCCGCGAGATGTCGTCCTGGAACAGGGTACCACGGCATGACCGTGGCTTCATCGCGGCTTGACCGCGGCGTGACTGCGGCGTGACCGCGGCGTGACCGTGGTGTGACCGCGGCGTGACCGCGCTGTGACCATGGCGTGACCACGACATCCAACGACTCCCACGGCGGCTGCATCTTCCAGCGTGGTCTGAGGGGAGCGGGAGGAGGTCAGGAAAGAAGCCGGCCAGCCACATGGCCGACAGCCCACTCCTCCGGTGATCTGGAGAGGCGGTTGGCCGTTCCGGGATGGCATAGACGGCGCGACGCGGCTCGTCCGGCAAGCTCGGGGTGGCCGGCTGGAGGCGGTCCGGCGCAGGGTTCCGACGTGAGCTCGGGGTGGCCGGCTGGAGCTGGTCCGGCGTGGAAGGGAGGCTAGCGTGGGATCAGGGAATCTGGGTGGAGGCGGTCTAGCGCACGCTTGGGGCGGCTGGCTGGAGGTGGTCCAGCACAGAAGGGAGGTTGACGTGGGCTCAGGGCAGCTGGGTGGAGGCGGTTCGACGAGAGGGGAGGCCGGCGCGGCTTGCGGCGGCCAGCTGGAGGCGATCTGGTGGGAGGGGAGGCCAGCTGGGGTTTGGCCTCCCCCTCCTATGCGCTGCGTGAGAGGAGACCCCAAAGGGGGTCTCCTCCCTTCCCCCCATTTTTTAATTCTTTTGTCCAAAGGGAGTCCACTTTTTTTTTTAATTTCTTAAAAAATAAAGGAGGAAGACCCTTAAATTGGGGTCTTGGTACTCCATTTTTTTTATTTTTTTAAATTAAAACAAGACCTGACTTCAAGTCTTGAAAATAATATTTTATAATAAAATAAAAAATTATAATTTATTATAATAAAAATAACATTTAATTTCATCTCAATAAAATTGAGATTAACATTAAATGAATGGAAAAAAAGGGAAAACTTGCGACGTCGATCCATTTAAAATATTTAAATGATCATAAATTGATCATTAGAAAATGAAACAACGCGCGGTCAAATCCGAATGAACCGTTTTAACACCCCACAATTAAATTTAATGCATTTTAATTTTTTTGACTCAGAAAAACCTTGCGATCCCTCTGATACCACTGTTGGGTACCGGGACGACGCAGTAGAAGCTGGTGGGCCGGGAAATTAAAATTTTCTACTTCACCAGAGTGACATAACCCTGTAAACACCAGTGATCTTGTCCCAATTCAGTCCGAGGATCACACAAGATTTAAGGAGAGCACAAAAATAAATTAATCATGTACCTTGTTCAGAATTAGCATGAGAAAGTCCACCATAGGACGCCATCGATCGTTCCTCGAAGACTCCGATGTCTAAGCCCTCTAGATCGTCTACACACACCTCTCTAATCTACTCATGCATCGTTCATCAAGATCTGGGTGCTAACACGGAACTTCGACGATCACTTTAGCGCAACGATGATCACCACAAAGGAAGAAGCTTCAATCTAAGAAGGATGAACTTGAAGATCTTCCTTCTCTTGAGAGACTCTCTCTCTCTAAATTCCCGGAGGAGAGAGATGCTCTCAATCTTGATACATGAATAGTGAATATGGGAGAGCCTCTCTCTCACTTATATTGGGAGTGTTTAAAACACACGGTAAAGGTTCCTAGCTCCCATGTAATAGACATCCGCTATATAAGTAATATAAATAATTATTTACGACAAATAAAATTATGCCATAAATAATATTTATAATTTATCACTTACTTATAATATATAAATACATTACATGATAAATTTGAGTCTTCAACTAGACTCATTCCTCCTGCTAATATTAATCGAATCTAGGATATTTAAATCCATTCGAATAATATTAATACTTGTATTTACTATATAACTTGTAAATACATGTTGTAAATAAATAGAACGAATTATTCTAAACTCGAATAATTAATGAATTTATTTATTCTTTGGTGATCCATTGAACTTTGATATTGCTCAGACCCTTTGGAAGGGCCCACCAAGATCTATATTCCTATTCCCAAAATAGGGAAGATTCTCAAGGCACTATGATGTGTGACCCTCTAGGCCCTTACCTCAACAGTAGCGGATAATATCCACCAACCAAGAGTGGAGTATAGCAACCCATCGAGGCCCCAATATAGATAAGGAAAATTCATAGCAACAACTGCCTCCCTACGAACATGGTCCGTGTAATATAATCTCTTCGTCATCGATATCTCAATAAAGCAGAATGCACATTGGTGTCATCATTCTTTATTTTTCTTTATTTTATTTGTCGATTTATTCGGATGATCTTACCTTCGACTACCATGGACATTGATTTTTTGAAGGTGCAACCATCCTAATCAACCAAGACCGAGATATCTCTTCCTAAAATCGGAAGTGACAAATCCTTTCTCAATCATTCAATCATTGCCATGCCATTAAGGACGTACCCGATACTAACTACCTCACCAAGACTTTGTCGCCATGGTTTTCGCCTTATATCAAATGTACATAATTAAATGACATTCATTTATAATGATCTCAAGTCAGGAGACCATTACACATGTTTGTAGATAGGAACGAACAATGACACCTGAAACATGTGGTGTTCCTATTAAGTGGGCCTGTCCTCATGATCTCAATTACTAGAGATCATGAAGTGATAACTTCATGAGAAGAAGTCTCAATGCTTATGAGCCCCTAGCACCTGATGGTCACACATCATATGTGTCCTTTCAGAATGATGTAACTGGACCATAGGAAGTTACTTTAAGATTACTGTCATGGCACCTCAGGGTTCTCATTATAGGCTAGGACCTGCTATAACCATTTTATGTGATAGGTAATCTAAGGACATTTCCATAAAAAAGTTGATGCAGAAGTATCTACACTATCATGGAAAGACAAACACATGTATAAAAACAAACTGAATACATGTAATAGTAATCAAAGTACAATAAAAGTTGGTTCTAGGGAACCCACTTTCAACATATGATACATAATTAAAATAGAGACAAAGGAATCCCTACATAGAGAAACAAATGATCAACACATTCTCCTTGCGCCAAATAGGAGGCGCGCAAACAGCAAGAGGAACCTTTAGGGAGATGCGATCAAAGGGGTCTCACCACAAATGTACGATCACTCAGGGAAGAAGGGTTCTGGGAGCCTTGGTATTAAGATCAAGTAAAGTGCACAAGAACAGAAGGGTCTTAGCTTTAGAAAGGCTAGATTCTAAATCTACAGGGGAAACAGTTTTAAAGGACATTAAAGCTAGATCATGATCACAACCACACAATTTAGGAGTTAAAGGAAGCTTCAGGTTATTAGGAGATAGATACCATTTGAAACGGACTAGAAACTCATTAAATATGGCATTTAACTCATTTAACGTAAAAGGAAATGTCAAAGGGGAGAAACTAGAAAAGTTTGAGAAAACTAGAATTTTGAAAAACTATTGGAAATGAATCACCAATGTGAGTCACAGATGTCACCTACTGATGCCTGAATCACCGAAACGAGTCACTAATGTGACTTAACGACATGAGTCATCGATGAAACCCTCTGACACAAGTCACCAAAATCACCTACCGATGCCTGACTCATCGACACCACTCACTAACACTTTCTAACAATGAATGACTCACCGAACCCACCTACCGATGCGAGTCATCAACGTGACCTACCAACGTGAGTCAAAAATGCAACCCACTAACAGAGAGTCACCATTATGACCCACTAACACCTGACTCACCTGATTCTACTCACTATTGAAAAAACTTGAGAAATGGAAAACTCTTGAAATGAGTCAACATGACCTCCTAGAACACCTCAAACACTAGATTTCCATAAAGGAATGAACTGGAGAGGTCTATGATATTACATCAGATACCTCTCAAACTATTCTCACCCTCATGAATTTAAAACCAAACCTAGAAGAAAGAGGGGTACGAACAACCACCCCATGAGATACCTCTCAAGGATAAACCACCCTGTGATGCTCGTAAGATAAAGTGAAACCTCGACATCCAAGAACACATCCTCTAACATCTAATACCCCAACTAATCACAAGACACACCACCCAAGCACCAAAATCCACACTACCCAAACACATGAATAAGAGAATTCCTTCTTCCATGTCAAGATACTATCCACTTTGGGCGATAATGACTCACCCAAAGAGTTTAATCACATAAGAATTAATGCAACTTGGTTAGGGATCAGGTCCTCCCCTCTTCATATGTCAGGACTTTATCACACATTATAGAACATAGAAATAACTCATCTCATAGAAAACAAGGTTCAATCATTACAAAGAAAAACTGGACAATCCAAGACTCAAAATAATTTCATGTACTGGGTATGAATATTTGCTTCTCACTCCCAAGTACACTCCTCCATGCCACCATGCTTCCAAAACACATGAATCAAAGGAATGGTTCATCCATGTAGCATCTTTTCCAGATGATCCAGGATCTCCACTAGCCGCTCCACAAATGTTGCATCATCATCAATATCCAACTCTACCCAATCAATGACACAAGATTCATTGTGAAGATATTGAAAAAGTTTTGATATGTGAAAGACATCATGGATCATCTCTAATTGTGGTGGCATATCCAACTAGTATTCCTTATCGGCAAATCACCCCAGCACCTCAAAGGGTCTAATGAACCTTGGTGAAAGCTTAATTCCCCTGCCAAACCTCCACTACCCACTCCAAGGGGATACCTTCAAGAACACATGGTCCCCAAAATAAAACTCCAAGGGCCTCCTCCTACGATCAAAATATGACTTCTATCGATCTTGTGCTTACTTCATCCTTTTATGAACAAGATTCACCTTCCCTGTCGTGGTTTGCACTACCTAGGGACAAAGAACAGTTGTCTCCCCAACCTTCATCCTACACAAGGGAGAATGCCACGACCTTTCGTACAAGTCTTGAAATTGATCCATGCCAATGGAAGAGTTATAGATATTATTAAAATAAATCTCAACCAAGGGAAAGTGTTTCGCCCAAGACCCACCAAAATCCAAGACGCATGCTCACAACATGTCCTCTAATGTCTAGATGGTCTGCTCTATATGCCCATTTGTCTAAGGGTGAAAGGTAGTGCTAAGGTGTAACTGAGTTCCAAAATCATGCTTCAATCCCCTCCAAAATCATGAGGTAAATCATGTATCCCAGTCTAAGATAATGGACTTCACAACTCCATGTAGCCGTAGGACCTTGTCTACATACCTCATGTCCAAGACATCCACTATGCCCAATTCCTTGGTTACCAAGAAGTGTGCCAATTTTGTCAGATGATACACTACTACCAAGATATCATCAAATCCTCCCTGATCCCTGGGTATCCCTATGAAGAAATCCATCTAGATGTCATCCCACTTCTACTTAGGGACATCTAAGGGCTGAAACAAACCACTGGGAACATGGTGCTGAGCCATAACCTGCTGGCACACTAAGCACTTCTCTATAAACTCCGCCACATCTCACTTCTCCCTAGGCCACAAAAAATACTCCCTTAAGCCATGATAAATCTTGGAAACCTTTGGGTGCACCACTAAAGATGAGCTATGGAACTCACGAAGGACTCCCTCACACATTTCCGTTGGAACGAACAACCTCCCACAGAACAACATCTGATTATCTCTATCCTCTGACCATCCTTCCGAAGTGTCACTGTGGTCAATGTGATCACACATCACCTCTACCATTGAGTCTCCCCACTAAGACTCCTCCACCTACTGCATCAGAGATGGATTCACTGTCATTTTAAAAAAACAACCTCTGTCACCATCCATTTCTGCATCTAAGTAAAAGGAAAGAAACTCCCCCATCGCCTTCCAAGCATCTGTAGAAGTCTGAAATACCACTCTCTATGACTTTCGTCTCAAGGAATAAACTACAACATTACCCTTTCCTAAGGTGTAGGAGATCACAAAATCATAGTTCTGAAGAAATTGCATCCACCTCCACTATCACAAGTTCAGATCTCACTAGGAAAATATTTAACTCAAGCTCTTATAATCTATGAAGACCACAAAGTGCTCCACAATGAGGTAATGCCGCCACAACTTTAGGAACAAATACCACTTTCATCTCCATATCATGAGTGGAATAGTTATGTACATGGGCACATAAATTCCAAGACCCATTAGAGATAACTCCCCATTACTTAATCAACACACATCCCAAGCCCAGACAGGAAGCATCACAAAACACCTCAAATATAAACCCTTCCTCTAGAAACCAGAGCACTAGAGAACTGACCAACTTCCCCTTAAGGTAGCTAAAATCTTCCTCACATTGATCACTCCACACAAATTTCTAGTCCTTTCTGGTTATAGATATCAATAAAACTAAAACTCGAGAGAAATAAGGTACAAATCTCTTGTAATATTCTGCTAGATTAAGGAAAACTGCGAACCTATGCCACGTTATTGGGTTCTTCCCAAGAAAAAACTACCTCAACCTTCAACGGGTCCACTACTATGCCCTGTTGAGACACCACATGTCCAAGGAAGTAGACCTCCTATGTAACGCCCCGACCCCAGTTACCTAGAGTCAGTGCATTATTACATAACATTGGCATGATCACAAAAGATCAAGTATTGAAATACCGATTAGTTTAGTAGCCTTGGAAACACTAGATGCATTTATAAGTCTTATATTACATCACAAAGTGAAAAACTACAAAAACATAGTCTCTATAGTCCACAATCATAACCCCTCATACTATCCCTACAGGATAGTCATAAAATACTTATTCACATCCTAGGAAAAATAAAACATAGAAAGGGGTGAGCTCAGATGCTCAGTAAGGATAACAATATAGTGGAAACTTTCATAAATAAGAATAAACATTTAAGGAAATTTATAACTAAAACAAAATCCTTTTGAACATGAACTTAAGAATAATATGGCAAAAATAAAATGAAATAATTCCATTTACTTATTCACATGGGTATTCTACTTGTCGAATAATCACATGCAATATCAATAACCACTTACATAATGATGGAATGCATAATGCCAGACTATCATAACCACATAGTCAAGGCCTTGTGCCAAGAATAAAAATAAGATTTTTTCAAGGACTTATGCCAAGACACTAGTTTGTCTCATGGGACCTACCGATGCATCGAGGAGCTATAGAGGGCTCCACCCTTCACTTAATAAGTCCAATGCATTCCTCATATGAACAGGTTTAAACATAACATAAACATCCGTATTAAAACTAGAATAATAAATTTCAATACTTTATATATAAACCATGAATGGTATAAAAAAAACACAACCACAGTCAAACAAATCACAAAATCTTCAATACTATATAGAAGCTCTGTATCATAAAAAATCAACTTCAAATAAGCTTAAAATCCATCAAAGGATGTTGACAAAGATGAAATCAAAATTATTTGAGAGAAATATCTCTGTTTTTTTGAAATCATTTAAAAGTCACATAATTATAAAAGAAAACATTTACATTGAAAATATTATTATAATATTGTGAGGTAATATTAGATGATTTTATAAAGGCGTAAAATAGCCGCACCCACCTTATAAGTTTAAAAGACATTCTTACCTTAATTTTGACGAAAAGGTTAAAAAGGACCTTGTTTGGAAAACGACAGAAAGATTCCTTTATAAACATGTTAAAAGAAGTCAAAAAAGGGTATAAATGACTTTAACCCATATTATATAAAATATTAATAATGTTTTAAAATATATTTTTAAGAAACATGGATGTGGATGATAAAGAGGTCCCAGTAGATACTTACGTAAAAACAACCTCGGATAATAAAGAGATTGTGAAATTAACCCTTACCTTGTACTTTTACTTGGTCGAGGGTAGGTTAACCTCCTATATAATGGTGAAATAATTTTTATTAAATGATACAAGAATCATATACATTAATATGATATCATAAATGGTCTTTTAACATTTCTTTGTTAATAATATCTTTGTATTATCGTTGTTCCGGTTGTTAATGGATTCATTTTCCTTTATATTCTTTGTTATGTGAGTCATATTTGTTATGGATGGGATGTATCCTATTCGTATCCAGAATGATATCAAGTCTTTAAACATTATTTTTAATCATCTAATTAAAATTAGTCTTGAATGGATACGATGAGGAATGAATCTCATCGCGTTCATGGAGGCGGTAATCCGTATGTACCCACGAGCGACAATATCATTCTTTTGATATTAAAATAATATATAATTGGATGGTATATAATATATAAAGAATAATTATCATGTTATATTTATTATTTACATGAATTAAATTTCATTATTATACCCATCCAAAAAATAATGTATTGAATAACAATTACACCACGACGTGGAGACGATAATCCTTACGTACGCACGTATGGTGATATATAATTCAAAGGATGGATAGAATAATGAATATGGCTGTAACATATTTATAATAACATCACAGTATATAGAATATATTGGAGTTATTATTTTATAATGTAAATAACAAAGAAAGAAGAAGTGGAAGTAGAAAAGAACTTGAAAGAGGCTGGTGAAATTATTACCTCTTCTTCGGGTTCTTCCTTTTGATTTGATCAAAAGGGCTCCTTAAGTTGGATTTATGACTAAAGGAAGGACTCTAGGATGAAGTGAGGGAATTTGAGAGGGTATTTGGGTAGAGGTTGGACGATCCAAATGGCTTTGAATGTGTGAATTAGAGAGAAGGGGGAGTGCCCTTTTATAAGATGGGTGAGGGGCACCTTAGGAAAAGTTAGAAATATTAATTTATAATAAATTCATTTTCGGTTTATAATGGATCCAAAATGGATTATTGAAAGGAAAAGGTCGTGATGGGTCGAAAACAACTCAACCAATAGGTTTTAGACATGTTTGGGTCACTATATTAATTTTATTGTTTAACTTTAACTCTTAGTTAAATAGTTTGACTTTTACCATGTCACTTTGTATTTTTATATTATATGGTTAATAAACATACTACATACTTCCAAGCGAACCCAAAGTAGTTAATTAATGATACAACTATCATTATATAAGTCATTTGTCTAAATATTATATTTTTAAGAATATAATATCAATTAATAATATAATATTTGTTTTAAAAACTCTTTTATGTCAATTTTGACACTATTTGGTATTTTGTTTTTTCTAAATTCATAACAACATTATTGCTTTGAAAACAATTAATCTAACCAATACTAATATGTCATATTAACCTATAAAATTATTGTAATTCATAAAAAGTCTCAAATTACATTTATTAGGATATTTATAATATTAATTATTTTAATATTTCATTAATTAGGTAATTACTGCATCATCATTGTGTCATAAATAAATTAAATTATTTATGGTCTAAAAATTATAAATAAAATACGATTATATAGGAAATATTTTTATCTTTATAAATAATATTTATAATCTAATTTATCTTATGTGTAACCCTATGTTAAAAATGTTTTAGTTATTAAACTTTGATTTTAACTCTTTTAACTCTTCTTTGAATTAAATAATAATAAATGTTCTAATATAATCCAAGTGGACCAAAGAGGTTAATATTTTATTCCTAATATTGTTTTTGGTAGAATTATACTTATCCAATAAAATTAGTACATGTGTTAGGGTAATAATAATATCATTTTTACCCTTAATTACCATATTTAATTTTAACTGTGGTAAATAAAAGTAAAAAGTTACTATTCACCCAAAATATTTTTATCTTATTGAACCAAATTTTACTCCTTGATATTAATCATGTCTCTCAAATTTTTTAAATTTCACTCACAGAAGCAGTAAAATTAAGTTTTATGTGAATTTGCAAATTCTCCTAGGAGGTGGGTAAAAGACGGTGGAAAGTTCAATAAAATTTTTATATATCTAAAATTATTATAAATTGATTCCAATGAATTACATTGAACTTATATAGGTATTATGTATCTATTTTTCCCTAAAATAAATTTAATTAAAATAAATAATTGTTTAAATAAAAATTCGGTTTTAAACTATAACCTAGTGTTTTTTCACTATTCATCAAAAATTGAACGTTTTCAGAAAAATACGAAAAATTCACCCTAGGCTAATTTCGATATTACGAATCCAAAAATGAATTCCTTTTTGAAAGATAAAATTTATAAAATTTCAAAAAGTGGGTATTACAATTCATAACGACTAGTTTGATTTTTTGTGGTGTGTGTTAGAACTCGAAGTTGCGTACAACACACACTATTGTATTAATAAAAGAGAAGTGTACCGTAGAAGCTTGGGGTGATACATCCTATGTCCAAAACATGCACATAGAAGACTTTTTGTAGAGTCAGTGTCATCAAAGAACCTCCAAGACAGTCTTGAGATGTTCAGTATGTTCCTCCTCTGAATTCGAGTAGATGAGGATGTTATTGATGAATACGATGATGAACTGGTCTAGAAACTCATGTAAAATAGAGTTCATGAGCCCCATGAATATGGATGATGCATTCGTAACATTGAACGACATAACAAAAAACCTGAAGTGACAATCACTACTAGAAAAGGGGGCATTGAAGCCCCCCAGAATCGGGCGACCGCCATTGGCGGCCGCTATAGATATCTAATAGCGACCGCCAATGGAGGTCGCTGGCCTTGATAAAAAAACCTGAGCCTTTTTGCGCCCCCCCCCCCCCCCGACGCCGCCCTCCCCCCCGCCGCCCGTCCGCCCCCACCGCCCGAACTCCCCCTCTTCCCCCCCGTCTCCACCCCCTCGACGCCATCCTCCCCCCCGCCTCCCCCCCCGCCGCCCCCCCCGCCGCCCCCCCGATGCCCCCCCGCCTCCCGGCCTCCCCCGCCGCCCGGCCTCCCCCGCCGCTCGGCCTCCCCCGCCGCCCGGCCTCCCCCGCCGCACGCCCTCCGACCTCCAGCCTCCGCCATCCGCCCTCCGCCCTCCACCCCCTCATCCCTCCCCCCCACCCCGGATGGCTCCGGCACCCCGGACAGCCCCCCCCCCCCCCCCCCGCACCCCGGACCGCTCCTCGCACCCCGGACGCCCCCCCCCCCCCCCGCACCTCAAACAGCCCCCCTCCCCCGACCTCGAACAGCCCCCCCCACCCTCGCTGCCCGTCCCCCGTCCCCTCACCGCCTCCTCTCCTCCAGCTCCCCGCCACTGCCGCCGCCCATCCCCTCCTTTGCTGCACCGCCTTTGGCTCCGACTCCCCTTCGCTGCCTCCTCTCTCTCACTGCACCGCCTTCATCTCCCCTCCCTTTCAGGTTTGTAGCTCAATCAGGTAACATGGGATTTTAGTTACATTATTATTTTATCAATGGTTCATAAAAAAATGATTAATATTTATTTTAAATACAGTTGATTTGAAAAATGTAAATGTAATAAGTATTGTGTAAATGTTTGTTATACAGATATAATTATGGATAAGAGTTGGATTGATCTTCCAAATCGAACGTCTAGAGAATATTTCAATGGCATTATGCAGTTTATTGACTTCACGAGAGGATTTGAAAGTGACTATATTAGTTGTCCATGTAGAAAATGTGCTAACAGATATCAATTCACACGAGATACTGTGAGGGAGCACCTTTTCTTTAATGAATTTCTGAAAAATTATAAGAGTTGGACTCGTCATGGAGAAGAATATGTTTGTTGTCAAAATACAGATGCAGCTCAGATGGACGTTGATGCAAGGATGACTGATCCAATGCATGAAATGCTTACTGAAATGGTACGTGGGTTTGATCCTGAAGGCATTGACATCCAGAATCTTGAGACCGGTGAGATAAATCTTCACTCTGGTGCAGATCGTGATTCGAGGAGGTTTTATGAAGCACTTGATGATGCGAAAATAGAATTATATCCTGGATGTACATTTTACAATAAACTGTCGTTTATCATGGAGTTGTTGCATTTGAAGACTTTGAATAATTGGTCAGACACATCATTCGACATGCTTTTGGTTTTATTGAAAAAATTTCTTCCTATCAACGCTAAGATTCCTGAGTCGTATTACTATGCTCGTAAGTTGACAGAGAACTTAGGTTTTACATATGAGACCATAGATGCATGTGCAAACAACTGTATGTTGTTTAGAAAAGAAACTGCACATTTGGATATTTGTACGGTTTGTGGTGCTTCCAGGTGGAAAGAGAACAGGGGAAATAATACTCATCAAAGTCAGATTGCGATACAGGAGAAACCGATTGCCGTAAAGAAAATGCGTTACTTTCCCCTTAAACCGAGGTTGAAAAGATTTTTTATGTCATCTAAAGTTTCTAATTTAATGAGATGGCATGCAGAAAGAGTTCATGAATGTGATATGTTAACCCACCTGGCAGACTCTCATGCATGGAAGGATTTCGATAAGAGACATCCCGACTTTGCTAAAGATGTTTGTAATGTCCGATTGGGATTGGCAGCAGATGGTTTCAATCCATTCAAGTCTATCGTTGGTGCAACTCATAGCACATGGCCCGTGGTGTTGGTTCCATATAATCTTCCTCCGTGGCTTTGTATGAAGCAACAATTTATATTACTTTCCACTCTTATTGATGGACCTAAAAGTCCTGGGGATAATATTGATGTTTACCTTCAGCCATTGATTGATGAGTTGAATGAATTTTGGGGTGATGGTGTGATGAATTATGACTGCGAAACGAATGAAATGTTCAAACTGCATGCTGCTTTATTGTGGACAATCAATGACTTCCCAGCTTATGCAAATTTATCAGGCTGGAGTACGAAAGGGGAATTTGCTTGCCCTTGTTGCAATAAAAGTAAAAAATCTGTATGGATTAAACATTCCAAAAAATGGGCATACATGGGTCACAGACGTTTTCTCCCTCCTCAGCACAGATTTAGAAAGGACAGAGTGGCATTTGATGGTTCTAGAGAGTTCAGCCCAACACCAAAGATCATGACAGGAGTCAAAATGTTATCACAGATTGAGGAAGAAAACATCCGCACGGTATATGAAATTTAGGATTTGGTGGCTCCTCCAGTACGTAATATTCGTGCTCCGGGTAGGCAGCGCAGTCACAATTGGAAAAAGAAAAGTATTTTTTATAGTCTTCCGTATTGGAAAACTAACATGTTGAGGCATAATTTGGATGTCATGAACATTGAAAAAAATGTTTGTGATAACATATTGTGGACCATTTTAGGTGTTAGTGTAAAATCAAAGGACCATGTTAATGCACGCCGTGATTTGGAAGAAATGGGTTTAAGGAAACAGTTGCATTTACAGTTAGCTGAGGGAAACAAGGCATATATGCCTTCTGCACAGTATACGATGACTACAGAGGAGAAAGAGACATTTCTTTCCATTTTGAAGATGGTCAAGGTGTCTGATGGTTATTCTTCTAATATTTCAAAGTGTGTGAATCTGACGAGCAAGACATTGCAAGGGTTGAAAAGTCATGACAATCACATATTACTTCAGCAGTTGATTCCAATCGCAATTTGTGATTGTTTATCCCCCAATGTTGTTCATCCCTTGATTGAGATGAGTAATTTTTTTAGACAACTTTGTTTAAGAAATCAACGAATGAGTGATTTAAAAAGTTTGCAGGACCGAATTGTACTTACGCTTTGTCACATTGAGAAACTCCCCCCCCTCATTTTTCGATGTTATGGTCCACTTGACAGTGCACCTAACTGAAGAAGTAATGGCTAGTGGTCTAGTGCAATTTAGGTGGATGTATCCTATTGAACGGTATTTGAGTACATTGAAAAGATTTGTACGCAACAAAGCTCATCCAGAGGCATCAATAGCCAATGGTTATTTGATGGATGAGTGTACTACCTTTTGTGCAGAATATCTTACAGATGTTGAAACAAAATTAGATAAGACCTCTCGGATTCATGATGGTCCAGTTGGAGAAGGAACCCCATTTGATATGGACAACATCGAGTGGATACAAGCACATCGATATATCTTGTTCAATACTCCATCAGTTGCACCATTAATGCAGTAAATATCTTATCAATGTGCTTGTATAACTTTTACATGTTTTGTTTTCATAAGATGATCTTTTAAACATTGTGTTATCATTTGCAGGAAACACATTAATGAGATAAAAGAAGAGATGCATCGTGCGACTGAGTTGCAAATTCAACAATCTCATTATGCGTCATTTCATGATTGGTTCAAGGATTACGTATGTATAAATTGATTTTCATTATGAGTGAAGTATTATAATAATTCTTTCTGCATATATCAGTATTGATTTTTATAAATTATGTAGGTTCGTAAGCTGAGGGAGTTAGGGGACCCCATGCTACCTGAAGTATTTATCCAACTGGCTGAGGGTCCATCTATAACGGCTCGTCGTTATAAAGCTATTGATGCTAATGGTTTTCAATTTCGCATTAAAGATGTTGACGACAAACGAGCAACACAAAACAGTGGCATCGGTTGTCCCTTTGTCGATTCTGGTTATTACTATGGTCAATTGATAGACATCATTGAAGTTGTATACACACATGGTTTGAAGTACATATTGTTAAAGTGTAATTGGGTTGATCCAGTGCGTGGATGTAAAGTCGATCAATATTAGTTTTCATTGGTGAATTTTAACTATATGTTATACAGAAATAATGAACGAGTTGAGAATGAACCTTTAATTTTGACATCACAAGCAGAACAAGTATTCTTCGTTACTTTGCCTTCGGATCCAAGTTGGCAAGTTGTTGTCAAAATGTCTCGGTGAGGAGTGTTTTTATTTGAAGAAGATGAACCCAAGACTGTTCTGTTTGTTTACCAACAACTTGATCAACATACCGTAGTTCAACGTGAAGAAGATATTTATTGGGTCAGAGCGACTGTTGAAGGAGAAACGGTCGATTTGCATGCTTAATGAAAGGTATAATTGTTTTCCCGCTATTCAGTAGAATGTCCTAGGATATCATAAATTATCTTATCATTTTATAAATCTTTATAAGTTTTAATCCTCACTTTTGTAAGTTAATTCAATCATAAATATTTAGGTTGTTTTTACTCCTGATTTATTGATGTTATGTTCGGTGTATCATCCCTTTGAGGTATTCTTCATCTGATTCATGTACTGCTTGAATTTTTATTTGTTCTATCTGAAATTTGTCTATGCATTGACTGGTTTTGTACATAATTTGTATATCTGTTTTGTTAACTTTCTGATTTTTTAAAATTCATTCACAACTAATTATTCAATCCATTTTTTGTTTGATTAACAGTTGTACAAGTTTGATTTTTTAAGAACAATCCAATTTATCTTTTAAACACTTTGGACTCATTTCTGATGTTTTTTATGACTGCAGACATGTCAGGGGAAGAGGTAGAAGATCCACATCATCCATCTGAGGCATCTACGTCTCAGGGTCGAGGTATGTTTGAATGTCATTGTCTATATTTTTTATGTAATTGACATACATATATATATATATATATAACATTTGTCAATTTATATATAAAATTGTTTTCAACAGGATCAGACTCGGCTGCTTCTTCCTCTCGCAGGAGAGGCCCTGGTCGTGGCATATTATCATGGAATTCCGACACGACGATAGATGTTTCATTTGATGAGGTTTTTCATCCTGTGGGACCGAATTCCCCGGCATTTATTCGTCAGATGGGTCATATCATACATGACCCACATCGATTTCCATTGACCACGCGTGACTGGGCTTCTATCCCTCAGGACACATTAGATCGTCTATGGAGGGAGGTTCAGGTAAGAAAATCATTTTACTTTATTTTCTATGTATAAAGAATACTAATATGTTTGATTATTTTCTTTATAGAAAAATTTGAAAGTATGCCCTGAAGAGTTTCAGCCCGTGTGTATGAGAAAATGCCTTAAGATGTGGAAAGATTATAAAGGCAAAGTGAAGAGGGACCACTGGGTACCAAATGTGGGTGCCCTAGGCATTTTTGAAAAAGTCCCGGGAGGTGTCCTCCCAGCTCAGTGGCGTGAATTGGTTGTATATTGGTCTACTGAGGGTGTTGCGGTTTGTATATTAATTATTTTGGTGTATATATATTTTCAAGAATATGTGATTTGTTTGAAATTTGAATGAATTGAATGTAGGAGGTGTCAACACGCCATTCTGAGAATCGAGCGTTGCAGGGACCACCTCACAGGCTCGGGACTCGTCACGTGTCTCATATCCGACATGAGGTATATATTATTCATTTTTTAATTTATTAATTAATATGGTTTTGTGTTTATATTCTTTTAATATACAGTTGCGAGAGCAAGGTGCAACAACTGATAAAATGTCGGTGTGGATGAGGACTCGTGATCGCAATGATCCAGAGGTTGCATCATTGATAGTAAGTGTCTGTACTTACCAATAATTACATAAATATATATATTAACATATATATATTTATATATATTTAAATATTTCACAGGCACAATTTGAAGCTGAGTTAGAACATCTGCCAGAGGACCAGCGACAGCTTCCCATGCGACGGGATGAGATCTTTCATCGCATTATCGGTCGGGACGGGCATGGTTATAGTTTGACCTATGGAGCAGGGATTCCTCGTTCTATAGTGTCACGCGCTGTGGTTGTCAGTCATGCTGTTGCTCATATGACACAGCAGATGTCAGATTTTGAGGCACGACTGCGCGCTTCCGAGGAGGCAAATGCGCAATTGACAGCTGAGGTTAGAGCACTGCGGGAATATGTGCGTCGAGCTGATGGTGCAGGGGATCATACGACGCAGGTATATACTGTATTTATTTATTTAATTTAAATTATTTTTGTTATTAAAATATTTATAATGTTTATTTGTTGTAGGCCCCTGGCCCACCAGAAGAAGGTAGCACTGATGACAACGCGTGACGCATCATATATTCATGAGATATGTTTTTTGTTTTTACTGGTGGGGATGACATTAATGTACTGTATTTATTCATTTAATTTAAATTAGAAGGTTGTGTACTTATAATTTCTTTCTTTTCTTGTTTATTATATGATAGCTAATATTATCTAAGGCGTGCATTTAAAAACTCTAACCTCCCGCACCCCCGTACAGCCCCCCCGCACCCCCAAACAGCCCCCCGCACAACCGTACAACCCCCGCCCCCCGTACAGCCCCCCCGCACCCCCGTACAGCCCCCTGCACCGCCGTACAGCCCCCCGCACCCCCGTACAGCCCCCCGCACCCCCGTACAGCCCCCCACACCCCCGTACAACCCCCAGCACCCCCGTACAGCCCCCAGCACCCCCGTACAGCCCCCCGCACCCCCGTACAGCCCCCCCCCCCGCACCCCCGTACAGCCCCCCACACCCCCGTACAGACCCCAGCCCCCCCGTACAGCCCCCCACACCCCCGAACAGCCCCCCCGCACCCCCGTACGAATCCCCGCACCCCCGGACAGCCCCCCCGCACCCCCTTACAGCCCCCCTGCACCCCCGTACAGCCCCCCGCACCCTCGGACAACCCCCCACACCCCCGTACAACCCCCCCGCACCCCCGTACAGCCCCCCCGCACCCCCGTACAGCCCCCCCCCCCCCCCCCCCGCACCCCCGTACAACCCCCTGCACCCCCGTACAGCCCCCCCGGCACCCCCGTACAGCCCCCCGCACCCCCAGACAGCCCCCCCGCACCCCTGTACAGCCCCCCGCACCCCCGGACAGCCCCCCGCACCCCGCGTACAGCCCCCCACACCCCCGTACAACCCCACCGCACCCCGCACCCCCGTACAGCCCCCCCCCCCGCACCCCCGTACAGCCCCCGCACCACCGACAACCCCCCCGCACCCCCGTATAGCCCCCCGCACCCCCGTACAGACCCCCCGCACCCCCGTACAGCCCCCCGACACCCCCTTACAGCCCCCACACCCCCAGACAGCCCCCCCCCCCCCCCCGCACCCCCGTACAGCCCCCGCACCCCCGTACAGCCCCCCCGCACAGCCCCCCGTACCCCGAACAACCCCCCCGCACCCCCGTACAGCCCCCTGTACCCCCGTACAGCCCCCCCGCACCCCCCGTACAGCCCCCCCACACCCTCGTACAGCCCCCCGCACCCCGGTACAGAACCCCCCCCGACACCCCGGTACAGCCCCCCGCACCCCCGGACAGCCCCCCCCGCACCCCCGTACAGCCCCCGCACCCCCGTACAGCCATCCCGCACCCCGAACAGCTCCCCGCACACCCGTACAGCCCCCCCGACACCCCCGTACAGCTCCCCGCACCCCCGGACAGCCCCCCCGCACCCCCGTACAGCCCCCCACACCCCCGTACAGCCCCCCGCACCCCCGTACAGCCCCCCACACCCCGTACAGCCCCCCGGCACCCTCGTACACCCCCCCCCGCACCCCCGGACAGCCCCCCCGTACAGCCCCCCGCACCCTCGGGACAGCCCCCCCGCACCCCCGTACAGCCCCCCCGCACCCCCGTACAGCCCCCCGCACCCCTGGACAGCCCCCCCGCACCCCCGGACAGCCCCCCGGCATTTCCGGCGCCATAAAACACCAAAACGGCGTGCGGCGGTCCAATTCGGAGAAAACGTGCTCCGAACAACCTGGAACCGCACAAGAATGATAGAAATATTATTCCTGAGATGCAGGAGGAGGCGACATGTCCATCGGACGTGCGGTGCGCGCGGCACGACCGAATGTGTCGTTTTCAGCAGCGCGGCGCGCGCTGGAAATGCCGCGTTGGGTGGTCAAAAACCACCCGAACGACCTCCAAATGCCACGAAACCGTACGACAACAGCCATGCATGAATTGTAAAATGGTCGGCTAGACAGCACATCATTCGGAGTTGCCGTTTGACCGCGGCGGCCGGAAACGCGTTTCCGGCGCCATTAAACACCAAAATGGCATGCGGCGGTCCAATTCGGAGAAAAACGTGCTCCGAACGATCTGAAACCGCATGAGAACGATAGAAATATTATTCCTGAGATGTAGGGGGAGGCGGCACATCCATCGGACGTGCGGTGCACGCGACACGACCGAATGTGTCGTTTTCAGCAGCGCGGCACGCGCTGAAATTGCGCGTCGGGGGGTCAAAACCACCCGAACGACCTCCGAATACCACGAAACCGTACGACAACAGCCGTTGCGTGAATTGTGAAATGGTCGTCTAGACGACACGTCATTCGGAGGTGCCGTTGATCGCAGCGGCCAGAAACGCGTTTCCGGCGCCACAAAACCCCAAAACGGCGTGCGGTGGTCCAATTCGGAGCAAACGTGCTCCGAACGACCTGAAACCGCACGAGAACGATAGAAATATTATTCCTGAGATGCAAGAGGAGGCGGCACGTCCATCGAACGTGCGGTGCGCGCGACACGACCGAATGTGTCGTTTTCAGCAGCGCGACGCGCGCTGAAATTGCGCGTCGGGGGGTCAAAACCACCCGAACGACCTCCGAATGCCACGAAACCGTATGAAAACAGCCAGTGCGTGAATTGTGAAATGGTCGGCTAGACGGCATGTCATTCGGAGGTGCTGTTTGACCGCGGCAGCCGGATACGCGTTTCCGGCGCCATAAAACACCAAAACGGCGTGTGACGGTCCAATTCAGAGCAAACGTGCTCCGAACGACCTGAAACCGACCGATAATGAAAAAAATATTATTCCTGAGATGCAGGAGGAGGCGGAATGTCCATCGGACGTGCGGTGCGCGCGGAACGACCGAATGTGTCGTTTTCAGCAGCGCGGCGCGCGCTGAAATGCCGCGTTGGGTGGTCAAAACCACTCGAACGACCTCCGAATGCTACGAAACCGTACGAAAACAGCCGGTGAGTGAATTTTGAAATGGTCGGCCAGACGGCACGTCATTCGGAGGTGCCGTTTGACCGCGGCGGCCGAATACGCGTTTCCGGCGCCATAAAACACCAAAACGGCATGCGGCGGTTCAATTCGGAGCAAACGTGCTCCGAACAACCTGAAACCACATGAGAACGATAGAAATATTATTCCTGAGATGCATGAGGAGGCAGAACGTCCATCGGACGTGCGGTGCACGCGGCACGACCGAATGTGTCGTTTTCAGCAGCGTGGCGCGCGCTGAAATGGCGCGTTGGGGGTCAAAACCACCCGAACGACGTCCGAATTCCATGAAACCGTACGAAAATAGCTGGTGCGTGAATTGTGAAATGTTCGGTCAGACGACACGTCATTCGGAGGTTCCGTTTGACCGCGGTGGCCAGAAACGCGTTTCCGGCACCATAAAACACCAAAACGGCGTGCGGCGGTCCAATTCGGAGAAAACGTGCTCTGAACGACCTGAAACCGCACGAGAATGATAGAAATATTATTCTTGAGATGTATGAGGAGGCGGCACATCCATCGGACGTGCGGTGCGCGCGGCACGACCAAATGTATTGTTTTCAGAAGCACGACACGTGCTGAAATTGCGTGTCGGGGGTCAAAACCACCCGAACGACCTCCGAATGCCACGAAACCGTACGACAATAGCCGGTGCATGAATTGTGAAATGGTCGGCCAGAAGACACGTCATTCAGAGGTGACGTTTGACCGCGGTGGCCGGAAACGCGTTTCCGGCGCCATAAAACACCAAAATGGCGTGCGGCGGTCCAATTCAGAGCAAACGTGCTCCGAACGACCTAAAACCACACGATAACGATATGAATATTATTCCTGAGATGCAGGAGGAGGCGACACATCCATCGGACGTGTAGTGCGCGCGGCACGACCAAATGCGTCGTTTTCAGCAGCTCGGCGCGCGCTGAAATGGCGCGTTGGGGGGTCAAAACCACCCAAACGACCTCCGAATTCCACGAAACCGCACGACAACATCCTTTGAGTGAATTGTGAAATGGTCAGATAGACGTAACGTCAATCGGAGGTGCCGTTTGACCGCGGCGGCCGGAAACGCGTTTCCGGAGTCATAAAACACCAAAACGGCGTGCGGCGGTCGAATTCGGAGCAAACGTGCTCCGAAAAACCTGAAACCGCACGAGAATGATAGGAATATTATTACTGAGATGCAGGAGGATGCGAAATATCCATCGGATGTGCGGTGCGTGCGGCACGACCGAATGCGTCATTTTCAGCAGCTTGGCGCCCGCTGAAATGGCGCGTTGGGGTGTCAAAACCACCCGAACGACCTACGAATGCCACGAAACCGCACGACAATACCCGTTGCATGAATTGTAAAATGGTACGAGGAACGACACGTCAATCGGAGGTTCCGTTTGACCGCGGCGGCCGGAAACGCGTTTCCGGAGTCATAAAACACCAAAACGGCGTGCGACGGTCGAATTCGGAGCAAACGTGCTCCGAAAAACCTGAAATGATAGCATTTCTTAAATCGGGGGTTTTAAATTATTATATCACAATGATTCGATATTATACATATATTTAATATTATATATATTAAAACATTTAAAATATTATATATATATATATATATTTAAAATATTGTATTTAATAGTATATATGTGAATATTTTTTTTAATATATATATATATATATTTATTTCAGTGGACATTTTTTTTAAAAAAAAAATTTCACTATAGCGACCGCCATTGGCGGTCGCTATAGGCCTCTAGCGACGAGGCTAAAGCGACCGCCAATGGCGGTTGCTGGGCGGCCGCTAGAGCCCTATAGCGACCGCCATTGGCGGTCGCTAAAGGTGGTTTTTTTAGTAGTGAATACATGCACCTGAAAGCAGTCTTTTGGATGTCACCCTCCATCACCCTCAACTTGTGATACCCAGATCGAAGATCAATCTTAAAAAACCAACATTATCCCCTCAGTAGGTCAAAAAGATCATCTATCCTCTGGAGAGGGTAACCGTTCTTGACCATCAACTTATTCAACCTCTGGTAGTCTATGCACAACCTCATACCACCATCCGCCTTCTTTGTGAACCAGACCAGATCATCCCACAACGACACACTAGGATAGATAAATCCATTCATCATCAAGTCATCAACCTAAATCCATAGCTCCTGCAACTTAGAAGGGTCCATCTAATAGGGATCCATTGATATCAGACTAACACATGGTTGTAAGTCTATCCCAAACTCAATGTCACGTCGAGGGGGTAGAGTCACAACTTCCTCAGGGAAAACATCCAAGAACTCTCCAACAACTATGGGTGTCTCCACCATCATGGCATTTAGTGATCTCAATAACATCTTGGACAACAAGGACATAAGATGCTCTACACCTCAACTATTCACCCAACAACTCTGCTCACCAACAAAAGCCACACACTAACCATCCATGTTCAAAAACAGGACTCTTCTCTGAAAGCAATCAATAACCTCATGCACAGAAAATAACCAGTCAATTCCATGGATAACATCATATGGCTGTATCTATAGCAGAAAGAGATCCCCACTGGGCTGATGTGGACCCAAAATCAGTCTATATCTTTGAAAAACATAAAACAAGATGGTCTGGACTCCGACTGGTGTACTCAACACCAGGGGTACATAAATCCTCTCTATGTTTATTCCCATAGAATGGGCTAGAGTGGGTGAAACGAAGAAGTGAAAAGCTATCGAATCAAACAAAGAACAAGAAAGAGTAAGGAATAATCTAATCGTACCTCTAATGATCTCTGGACATACTGGAACCGCTTCCTCTAAAACGTGTATCTGACCACACATAGCTCCTATGTCCCACTGCTGATGACTTCGTCCTCAAATATTCTTGGGTCGAGGTCCCTGAGGAATACCTGAAGGTCGGTCTCCACCTGCTCCATCTCCCCTCGGTAGAGCAAGAGCCTTCTGTACCAGCTACTGAAATGGGCTAGCTGGGAACTGATACTGAGGCGAGCACTGAACCTACCCACCTCCACGATACTGAGCATGAATGACTGTCAGGAACTAACACTAAAGGTTCCCACAAACTCTATATATAAAACACATCGACCCCAGGCTTGTAGGATTGAAACGAGGACAATAAGGTAAAAACAGAAACTGCTGAGGTGAACTCCATGATGGCTGAATCCTCAAAGGTACTGGTGCCTAAGACTTGCTACTAGAAGAATTTCCATTCAAAGAACCATACTAGATCCCCTCTCATGTTAAAACTTCTCACGAGTTCCTTCTCTGAACTGTCTACACCTTCTTCTGGACCTCCAGGTATGTCGGCAAGGTGAAGGGAGTAACCGCGTACTAGAGAGAAGGAAAAAGTGCCTCCTCTAAGAATATATCTAGAGACCCCTTATCCAGAAAGGGATCTAGAGATAATTTAAGGAGATACTTGAACTTGATCCCCAACTACCGTACCGACATACTCCCCTTCTGGAGGGAGAGTAGCTCCAATCACTTCTCAACCTTCATGGTCGATGAAAGAAATTCTGGCTGAAACTCCTTCTCGAAATTGACCCATAGAACATAAAAATACTTTCTCTCCCCAAGATACAATGTCCACCACTGATGCGTAGATCCCCTTATCTCACTAACCACCAATGGAACTCAGTACTTAGTCGGATCCCAGATCATGCTAAAGGTGATCTCAAGATTCTCGAACCAACTCTCAGTATCCATGTCTGAGACAATTCCCTCATAATTTCCCAAGTTCTACTAGTGGAAGGCACACAACATTCTTTGCAACTGGGTTTCCTCCTCATCTGGATCAAACCTCCACTGATCAGCTAGATCGGCCTTCCAAGCCTCCACTACTTGAGCCACTCATCGACGATGACCAGGTGCCATAGTTGAAAAGTAAACAAGGAACTCCTAAGCCTGAGTAGTATGAAATTTTATTTAAGATTCATTATAACTTTTTATTATTTAAATTCCTAGAAACAACCAATTCAAATAGGAAAACAAGTCATCATGATGCATGTACCTTTCCTAGGGTATCAACCCTGCAAACAGTGTAGCCTCACTTAGTCATTCAGTAAGCTCATAGTCCTTTCATCGGATCATTGGGATCCCTAAAATATCGTGTCCTAGATAGTCATCCCTATCCTATTTCATGCACCAAGATCACCTAATACTATTTACCTACGAACCCATGCAATCCCCACTGTGACTAACCCCAAAATCCATCGTTTCTCTCAACTATCAACCTATGATACCATTCTGTCATGACCCCCTCCCTACAAAGATTCCCCTCCTAACCTAGAAATGGTGAAAGAGAGATAATGACCCCTGAGTCCCATCCCCAATAGGACCCGAGGTGGAGACCAACACCAAGGGTACAAGAATCTCACAAAATGGGAGGAATTACCCTTTTATAGTAACCAAGATCGGAAGATAAGATGTATCAACCTCAAACAACTCCAAGACATATATATATATATATCTCTGTGTGTGTGTGTGTGAATGTGTGTGTGTGAGAATGAAAATAAAAACCATCCCACATGTATGTTTCAAAATGTAATTGATACAAAACCAAGAGTTTCCAAAGTAAATACCAAACCAAAATCTAAGCAGTGACACAACAATTTTCACCAACGTATGAGCTAGTAATTCCCAATACAGTCCATGTAGTCCCCCTAGAAACCTGAAAGCAGTTTTATATATGTAGGGTGAGAATAAAAGTATACACATTAGGGGAAAACCAAAGTCTCTCATGTACATGTGGAGAAGCATACTAATTCCCCCGTGAGAAAAAAACAGAAACCAAAAGCACCTAACAAGGTATACTAATGATGCCAACATCACCAAAGGAACACTCAACAAATAACACAAATCAAGTAATGTAATATAAAGCACATTGATGATATGGTATCCTGCACCACTTTCCCACTGATTAGCCACTCTCACACCCTAACAGAAGACCTCATGGCACTCCCACCTATTCCGAACATAACACACCACATCTCACCCGCAAACACCTAGGCCACATACCACATCACATACCACCTACAAACACCTGGTCCATATACCACATCACATCACACTTATAAACACATGAGCCATATAACACACCATATCCTAAAGACACTTGGGAACCACAGTACATCTCATCCCAAAGACACTGGGGAATCACAACTCTCCCGCACACACCTGGGCCTTATGAACCAAAACCTACCTGATAAATATTTGGCTATCACCACCTGAAATAGGGAGAAGGTAAGACCAGGTGGCCAACCATTCATCATCCCACTAATAATGTTTGGGAAAGACACCCTCCCCCATGAAAATGGGTGTGTTTGTCACATAACACTCAACTAGGGTGGGGTGCGTATAAAAATCACAAGGAAATACATGTATATATATAGGTACCAAACACTCATCCCAACCTATGGGTTCCCAAAACAAACAACCATCCCACAAAACTACATTTTCCACTACCTATGAATGTACATATCGTGACAAACAATGGTCACTTCTGAAGTTGATAAAAGAAAGCCTCTTAATACCCAATTGTTTTGATGTTATTAAGAATTTACCAATTATTCCATCCCTACCTAGAAAACTAAAAATCACAACACACAAATAGCCTCACAACCAATCCAAATAGAGGAAGAAACCTGTGATAAAACACACCACCTCACTTAGCACCCAAGCCAATCACTACCATTATCATTATTCAATGTCATACCGACCATTCATTTATATGAACAAGAAAACCAAAAACTTATAGCCAAAACTCACAAAAAACCTCATCACAACCAACTTGACAACCCTACTGTATAACAACACCACACCCATCACACCCAGTAACATAAACATAGTAAAACCCGAACCTATAACCCCCTGCTCAAACTCTTCCCATCCATTCCACAATCAGTCAATCTCTCAACTTGATATTTCATTACACCACCTGTACCACCCCATAAAAATGACCACACTCCCCGCCACAACACCACAAAACTGATACGGGACACAAAATAGAAAAAATCCTAACACAACACACAACCATACCAACAAATCAAGGTGTATTCTGATTTAACCAACAATCATTATTTAATTCCACTTTGATAATTCAGGGGTGATCACAAAATAAGTTCAATCCTGAGGAATCCATTTATTTAAAAGTATTTACATAGTTAATCACATTAAAAATTACAATAGTTCAACAGGGGATCAACAAAAAGTATAAAGTATCACCCTTATGCAAGAAAAGACCACCAATGAGCATGATTTTTAGATGGAATACATCCAAAAAAACACAACATGGATCAAAGATAATAGATAAAGTAAAATGATGATGATGATCATCATATTCCCTGTCAATCATTTATTACATTATTTTAAATGGATCCAACCATATTCATAAGAATAATTATTATACCCACCCTTCATGATACACAATTAAAATAGAGATGAAGGAATCCCTACCTTGAGAAAAAGACGATCAACACATTCTCGTTGTGCCAAACAGGAGGTGCACAAATAGTTGGAGGAACCTCCAGGGAGACACAATCCAAGGGGGTTCACCCAAAACGTATGATAACTCAGGGAATAAGGGTTCTAGGAACCTAGGTATTAAGAGAAAGTAATGCACACAAGAAAGGAATGCACACAAGAAAGGAAGGGTATCGACTTTAAAAAGGCCAGATCATAAATCTATGGGGGAAATGGTTTCAAAGGCCATTAAAGTAGGATCATGATCAAGACCACGTGATTTAGGAGTCAAAGGATGTTTCGGGTTTTTAGGAGATGAATACCATTTGAAACGGCCAAAAAACTCATGAAATATGGAATTTATCTCATTTAATGTCAAAATAAATATCAAAGGGGTGAAATTGGAAAAATTGGAGAAAACTATAATTTTGAAAAACTATTGGAAATAAATCACCAATGGGTGAGTCACAGACGTGAGTCACTGACGTCACCTACCGATGCCTGAATCATCAATGAAAGTCACCGATGTGACTCACTGACATGATTAACTGATTCGAACCACCGAAATGAGTAACCGTTTCCACCTACGGACACCTGACTTACTGACACCACTCACTGATGCCACCTACCAGCATCTGAATCACTAACACAACCTACCGATGCAAGTCACCGGTATGACCTACCGAAACGAGTCACTAAAGTGACCCACCAACATCGAGTCACCAACGCAACCCACAAACATCGGACTCACCAACACCAATCACCATTGGAAAAATTAGAGAATTGAAAAACTCTGGAAATGAGTCACCATGACCTCCCAGAACACCTCAAACACTACATTTTCACAAAGGAATGAACCAGAGAGTTCTGGACCATTACAATATATATATAATTATAATTATGTCTAATTATATATATACATATAAATATTTATATATCTAATTATATGTATTATTAATTATATGTATCATTAATATTATTGATTATATATATATACCCACAAATATATAATTATATGATATAAATATTTCTTATTCTTGTTGTTTTTGTTGAATTTCATTTTCCCATTTGGGCTTGTTCATGTAGTATATATAAGTTTTCCACTCCACCATGTATGAAAACTATCTCAAGTTAAAGTCCCACTCAAAATTGATCAAAGAAGGATGACATGAAGGTGCCGGGTTGGGTCTAGGATAGGCGTAGTGTGGTGCTCGCCATTAGATTATCACCCAAAATCCTTTTGCAATTAGGACAGGTCTAGAGTGGTAAACACCCCTCCACCCTACATCAAATATCCGAGTTCAAATCTAGATAGGGAAATATTTCCAAATTTATTATAGTGGTACTGTAGTATCATTGTAGCATGTACTATAGTAGTACTATAGTAGAGGAACTATTCACCTGAATTGGGATTTCGGGCCACTAATTTGGGCCTATTGGCCATTGTGTCTTCAGGTCATTAATGGATTTTAGGACACCATTAGGACCTTAGGCCCCAAGGAATTCATACCACCAATTTTAGATAGCACGTGACATGGTTAGACTAGGAAAAACACCATGATGAAACAGAAATGTTGTGTAGCATGGCGATATGCAGGCATTGTTGGGTAGGAAATCTTGAAAGAGGGAGGGGAAAAATTACGCCTATTAACCATCCATGATCCCCAAAAATTTCATACGTGGGATTAATGAGTGCCTTTTTAGTGATTATAATGTATTAGTGTAACATCCCCAACCTGATGCTCCCTCAAGTAACCGAGACAGTTGGCTACGTGGCCTCAGGCGTGCCTCCTTGTATAAAAAAGGCCATCGACTAGAAATGAGAGTGTAATAAATAGAGTGGGGGAGATTATAACCTCTAGTAAAGAGTTGAAATGAGAGTATAAAAATTATAGAATATTATAAGAAATAATATAAAAAATATAAATAATTTAACAAGCAACCAAAATAGTGAAAGGAAAAACTGAATAAATTAAAATAATAATAGAATAATGTAATGACATGTTGAATGTAAATAAATGGCATGTTGAAAGTCATACAAATAAAATAAAAATCATACTTAAATAAATAATCCTAATACACCATTCCCAAACCCTATGTTGGTCCTGTCTCCAAGCTCCAACCCATCTAGTAAGCTACAAATCAACAATAAGGTCCCTTTCCCTTGTCCAACCCTACATCTATAAAATCTGTTTGGGTACCAAATAGTGTCCCGTATAGGGTGTGATTACAACTCAGTAGGCTGAACCACCATGTCTAAACAAATATAGTTTGAGAAATATAATGCATTCAATATAGTGATAAACAGAGTATTAATTTAATAAATTAATACTATGCATAAAGTAAACCCACTAATTCCCCCAAGCTTTGGGTTGACACCTAGGGTTTTCCAAACCTTATTTGAAACCCTTATGGGTATCTTTGAATAAAGGTGGATCATCCAAAATTAGGATGGATTAACCAACCAGTAATATATTCTCCCACTGAGGATAAATCACACAAACATCAAATTAACAAATGACCTATGTTTTCAAGATATCCGGAATCTCACCCTTGAGCATCGAGAGACTGTGCATATGGTCTTCAAACATCTAACATAATCATACACTCTTCACTCGGGCATCAAGAACATATACACCTAACCATTAAGAAGTAGTAAATCATGAATCATGCCCTCAGGCATCAATATAACTCATGAGTCATATCCATAGGAACTCAACATGGCAATAAGAATCCCACCCTCAGTAATGAATCACATTGATGTCACATAATCTTAAAATCTAAAAAAACAATTATCAAGGCCAAAAATAAATCATACAAGTTATATCACCATAGGGAACAATGATCAATTCATCAAATTATCATTTGTCTTTCCAATTATGTTTCATAAGACCAGAATTCGAATTATCCCCATAAATATATCAAACCTATTTAATTTATCATTTAAACCTATGTTCATTAACATATCAGTTAACCAGTTTTAGCCGATGTGATTCTACCTTAAGTAATCATGTAATTTAAATGTTATACCAATTCATAAGACTAATCCAATGATCAAACAATTTATTTTCAATTTATCACAGGGCACTAATTTCAAACTAACCAAGTCTCAACAAGGTCCAACGGTGGAACACCTATCGGGTGGCCACATGTCACAATCTCCGTTCTTATGGATCCAAAATGATCCAATGGATGGTCCAAATAAAAGGATATTTGTTTAATAGGGTTTATCCAATAAATTTGGTCATGTGATCTGCGTGCCAGCTCAATCACAAATATCACACATACTATGTATAATAAAAAAACCAAAAGGGATAAGTTTTAGACCACCCAGCATTATATAGATATCAAAGCAACACTCTCAATAGGGAATTCCAATGATGAAAAAAGGTGATTAAGACCACAAGGAAAACTCAAATCACCCAAACAACAAGATCAAAACCAGATTCAACATTAATTAAGATATCACACCACTATAAAAGAGGATAACATAAGAAAGGGGAAAAATAAATTGAAGGAACTCATCAGAGATAAAATGATAGATCGATACATATAGAAAGGATGTATTCACTTGAAAATCACTTGGAATCACCTTAAGATTTGAGAAAGAAGATATAATAATTAATTAGAATAAAATCATACATTCAATGTGGGTTGAAACCGCTGATTGTGAGATATTCACGACATGAACCCCATTCACAACATGATTTTCTCAATTTATAAGACACGTTGAAAAAAACATCACCTCAAGTTAAAATAACCTCAATAGACCATTTGATGATATAAAACAGTTTCACGATGTGTAAACATTTCACACTCTGAACCAGTTCATGACATCTCTGCAACAATAGGTTCACGTTGTGTAAACCATTGATGATGTGAAAGTGTCTAGCAGACAGCTCTCAACCCAGCTTCTACTGAGAGAATCTTAACCACCTTTGAACCTTTCCAAACCTATATATAACCCTTAAAAACAATTTGAAACATTTATACATCGACTCCATTAATTCAAACAAACATACAACCTTGAAATTTAGGTCATTTTTCTCCAACAGAAGCTATCCACCCAGAATGAAAGGCTCAACCGCCAAGGTTTAAAAGAAGAAAAACTAAAATAAATGAGACTTAACCAAAAATTCAACGAGGTACATACCTATAAAAATACTAGATCTTACAAGTGGGACTAGTAAGATGATGCAACACAATAAGTAGGTGATGAAATGGGGAACCATGTAAGGAATTATTGGGTGGGAACCTCAAAAGAGAAATGAGTGTGTTGGAACCTATCATCTGGCCATCTCCCCACATGGTTGTTGTGGTTAGAGGGGTTCCCCAGAATGGTTCATCAGAGAGAATCATGATACATAAATTTTTGATAGGAGGTGACATCAAATTCAGACTGGTGACACAATTCAATGACTATTTGAAGGAGGGTGATAAAGTGTTCGACTGGTGATGAGAGATGATGCAGGCTACTCCATTGGGACTTTATGCCATATGTTGGGCCTTCAGGCTATGTAATGGACTTCAGGTTTAGGGGCCTTCAGACCATCATATGTAATAGAATTGGTTTGGTTGGTGTTTTTCATTCTTTAAGGGGAGGGATGAGGCTTGACCCACTAGGGAGCCTGAGTGTGTGTGTTTCTTGGTTTCTTGTAATCCCATATACTTATAATAATAATATTATTGAATTACACACACACACATTTGAATTTAGGATCCTCTATGATAGTTTTTAGTGTCTAGTCAAACTATAGTAGGTTCCTCCTTTATCACCTAACCAATATTAATATAAACCCTCCTTTGGCAATAACACCCGAGCTCACTTGGTCACACCATCCTCCTATGACCACCTCGTTCCTCACTTGCAAGACACACCAGGAGACCAAACCACACAAACTTTCCTCTATATTCATTCCCACACCCAGGATGACCATCCCACATCCGTTACTCTTCCATCACCCTACATATGAAAACCATCTCCCACCCACACCTCTATCATCACCCAGGTCATAGCTAACAATTTCCAAATATCTCACCCTAACAACCATTACCTGAGTTTCCTCTTTTTTTCGGGCCAAATTTGGCCCAAAAAGCACTAAGAGACTCTTCTTAGATCTCAACATCACTCTACCTCCCTCAGTTTAAAACCACCCACACCCCATCTCACTTGAATAATCTTGAACCATCCACCCAAGCACCTCATACCATTTGATCACCACCATGATCCAACACTATTAACCAACAAAACACTTCCTATTTTCCATACAAAATTCCACCAATTGAATTATCTACCTAGAATAAGCAACATCCGACCATCCTCCCTCTCTTGAACCAGCCACATCGGCCTCCCTCACCTGCACCACACCATCCTAAACCCATTTAAACCTTCTTTACCAACCCTACCCAGCCTCCACTCATGTGACTCTTATATTTTGATGACACTACAATATATAATTCCTTTATAAGCACTAGAAATTAATTTTATCTATGATCAAATAATACTGATGTTTGGATCACTAATAAAATCCAATCACTTTTATCAACACTAAAAAACATTGGTGAATAGGGCCTTTATCGGTGTATTTTTAAACACTAAAAATAGTGAACTTTATTAGCACTTTTCATAGAGATGATAAATTAGATTTTATTAATTATATTTTTAGCACTGATAATGGGTGAATTTATTAGTGCTAACTTTAGTGTTGATAAAAGGCTCATTTTTCTACGCTACACCTAGAACTGATAAAATCTATTACCAGAATATTCATAATTCTTGCGACTATATATTTTTCACTCTACAACAAAAAAATCATTAAATCAATTTAAATTGTATAAAAAATAGTACATTAAATATAAAAAACAATTCAAATTTACATTACACCATCATTTAAACACACATATTACACAAAAAATTTTCTTTAAAAATAATTAAATTGATGTAAAATTCACTCACAAACAAAAATAATTAAAACTAATACAAAAACAAAACTCTCCTAGAAGGCCTTCTCTAATGATCAATCCAACCCCACATAAAAGAATCCCATGTCTATAATAAAAACAATTTTTAGTAGTAATGCTTAAAAAACAAAAAAAAAATTATATTTGAAATGTTATATAATATCTAATAAATTTAAATAAGAATGATATATGATTACTTACGACAAGTAAAAAATTAATAATCAGTTTCTTTTATTAATTATCATGACAATATATGTGTGTTTTCTCAGTTTTGAATATGTGATATGGATTTTGAACTAAAATGTCACTTTTAAATGAAAAATTCACTTTCAGTCATACCAGACACACCCTATGTCATATTTATGTGAGTTAAATTACTACACATCAAAAATAAATTATAGATATTTTTAATAAAATTTCAAGTCAATCAGATAATGTTTTCTTTGTTTTTAGTATGTGATAAGAGTTTTAGACTAAAACACTACTTTTAAATGAAAACACACACTTTCTATCATACCAGCCACATCGTGTATCATATTTATATATTTTCAATTCCCATTTGTCACAAATTAATTATAAATATTTTTACTAAAGTATAAATACAATATAAACGTGTGTGCTCAGTTTTGAGTATGCGAAACATGTTTTGAAATAAAATTTTAGTTTTAAATAAAAACACACACTTTCAGTCATAACAACCACACTGTCTCTAAGATTGACTTGAGATTAATTATTACACATCACAAATGAATTAATAATATTTTTTTAAAGTATCAATATAATCATAGAATCTTACCTTGATTTTGAGTATGTGACATGTGTTTTGGACTATAATGTAACTTTTAAATAAAAACATGCACTTTCAATCATACTGAACATACCATGTATTGGATTGACTTAAGGTTAATTCCTACAAATGGAAAATGAATTATATATATTTTCCCCAAATTATCAAGACAATGTGGGTGTGTTTTCTTGGTTTTGTGTATGTGAAGTGTGTTTTGAACTAAAATGTTACTTTTACACTTAAAAAACACACTTTTTGTCATACTGAACACATCTTCTATCAGACTGACATGAGACTAATTAAAACACATCACAAATTAATTATAGATCATTATTAAAAATTATAAAGAAAATAAAATCATTTTTTCTTGTTTGTGAGTATGTGACATGCATTTTGAACTAAAATGTTACTTTTAAATGAAAAATTGAACTTTTAGTCACACCGGTAACACCGTGTGTTTTGTTGATGTGAGGTTAATTATTACATGTTACAAATTAAGTATTGATATTTTCCCTAAAATATCAAGGAAATATGTGTGTCTTTTATCAGTTGTGAGAATGTAACACACATTTTGAACCAAAATTTTACTTTTAAATTAAAATACACACTTTTGTGATACCAGACACATCATATATCAAATTTACTAAAGGTTAATTCATACACATCAAATATAAATTTTCAATATTTTTATCAAGTCAATCAGATTTTGAATTAAAATG